>CP092863.1:107743437-107881770 GCA_030710605.1 Cordylochernes scorpioides
AGTAGATGTTTAGTTTATTTTTATTCCACTAGATGGCGCTCTGCTATCTGAAATACTTATATGAGAGGTCAGGATATGCCTTTTTTTATTATAAAACACAAAACTGATGTTGTGGCTAATTCTTTATCATCATTAATAAAGTTGCTTTACTAGGATATTGGGCAGTGCCATCGTTCTGATGCACATTTAAAGGGAGAGGTGCCTCTTTTGATACATATATAGATGTCTAAAATAAATATTAAATAATAATTTGGCATATTGACAATAAAAAATGAAAGGATTCAAAAGCACGAATGTTTATTTTATACATAATACAAACTTCTACTGTCCTTACTGCGATGAAAAAATAATTGGGAGGGCTTGGCTCATCAGTGGTGAACCCTCTCAGCGGTTTCGCCAATTTAATCTACCAGACCGCTTCTCAGAGTTCTAATACTGTATTGGACGATTCTGCTTATATACGCAGCACTGAAGGATGGAATCTCAGAAATTGGTTTTAAGAAAACTATGAACATAAGCTTATAGGACAGTAGAATTACATTCAAATATTTGCATGTATTGCATATTTGCAAATGTTTGCGGAAGAGCATTGCTCGATGTAAATATTTGAATGTAATTCTACTCTCCTATAAGCTTATGTCCATAGTTTTCTTTAAAACCATTTCTGAGATTCCACCCTTCAGTGCTGCGTATATAAGCAGAATCGTCCAATACAGTATTAGAGCTCTGAGAAGCGGTCTGGTGAATTGAATTGGCGAAACCGCTGGGAGGGTTCACCACTGATGAGCCAAGCCCTCCTAATATATTTTTTCATCGCAGTAAGGGCAGTAGAAGTTTGTATTATGTATAAAAGAAATATTCGTGCTTTTAAATCCTTTCATTTTATATATATAAATGGCGCGTTATTGCTTTGTGTTAATATTTATTTTCTTCCCCTTTCAATATCATAAAAATTTAAAATATGTAAAAATAATTTATATATAAAAATAATATATATATCATCAATTTATTATCGTGATACTCTTGTAGAAGGAATGACAAGTCCGAAAGCTTGAAAATAAGAAAAATTGAACAAGAAACTTACCCCTGGAAGCTTTATTTACTTTATAATATACTAGCCGAATGACCCGGGCAACGCCCGTGTTTTATCCGATTGAATGTTTTGATTCAAATACTATTTGTTACAATTATAAATTGGCGCCTTATATAAATGCATATGTTAGTTAATAACTATAGCCTATGTGCTTTATCTGTCTATGTACTGTTGGCTTCCGTAGGCGTCTCTTACTGGGAAAAAGAAAGAGAGGATTCCATTTGGTTATTAACTAATATATGCATTTATTTAAGGAGCGACCCGCTCCAACACAATGGTTACAAAAACGAAAAAGCGAGTGGGGGGGGGGGGGGCAAAGGTGGCGTGATCGTAGCCGACCAATAGGAGGGCGCCATTCCAAAAAAAAAAAGCAAACGGTGACAGAGATGACTGATGAAGAATGACGCTCGTAACTGTATATAGAATATATGTCTAAAAGAAATATTAAATAATAATTTGACATATTCACAATATATTGTCACTATATAATATTTTTTTGTATATCTATTTTTCCAATTTCTCAGGTATATTTACATATTAGGATGCATTGGCGCGCCATCTGTTATGAAAATTTGAATACCATTACAGTAAGGAGAGTAGAAATTGTTTAATTTTTAAAAGAATCATACGTGTCTATAATAGTTTCAAAATTTTCATGTGATAAATTTTATGAAAATAGTAACCAAAATTGATTATATAAAAAGCTTGTTTTGGCATGTATGTTGAATAACGTATGAATAGAAAACTGCACTTCGCGTGATTCAAAGTACCTATTTGACAATGGAAATCCGTGATAATATCTTATTAACTAGCCGAGTGACCCGGGCAACGCCCCGGGTTTACTCGAAGGGCCCGCAGGTGAGAAACTATAGGCATTGGTTCCTATGCCTAAAAAATTATTTAAAATGAAAAAAGAAGAAAAATACTAACAAATCAGAAAATAAAAGTGCAAACAACACATCTACACTACTTCAAGAACATGAGAGCACATGCACTGTGTAACCATACGTGTACCATTCGTAAAGACCCTGCTTAGGATTAAAATATATCCGAAGCATAACAATACAACCAACTCATGTTTGCTAAGCAATTTCAGGAAAGAAACTATAGGCATTAGTTGAAGAGTTTAAATAAATATATTTAGAGTGAAAAAATGACACAAATCAGCCAATAAAATTGCAAAAAATGCTACTATATCGCAGATAAGACAACATATAAAAGGAATGAAAATATTTCAAGGACCTCATTAAAACTACATTTCTAGTTTTATATATACAATATAACCTCGATAATTCGACCATGTTTTGTTGTCTTGACCTACAGCCTATCATATAACAAAGTGTAATTCAACACTATCGATAACTCGACCATTTTAAATTTCAACAATTGTTTGTTGCTCAAAAATAACTTCACTGCTAAAAAGGTATTACAGAGAAAATGGCTGACATTGTAAATGTACAAAATGTATGTATAGAGCAGGGGAATAATAAATAAAGACCAAAATCAAATTAATTGATAATAAATAGATTATTGCCAAAAAAAATACAAAAAATATTTTTTTCTCCTTTCTTATCTTCACTCAATCATATTAGAGTGTCAAGCTTGTAAAGCTTGAAATTAACAACCATCACGATTGGGTGAAGTAGAATGCGTCTGCCTTTGTCATCAAGACTGGGAGCACTACTCAGTGGCAGGCCACTGACTTAGCTCCAAAAGAATGTATCCCTGGATTAGGAGCCCTTACAAGGTACTATCAGCCGGGCCAGCTGAGCCCAGGTTTTTTTAGTGAGCTTGTTACTGCTCCCCCTCCTCCTTTTTCATCCTGGCTTGGGACCGGCAAAGGCGGAGTTTTTTTTCTTTCAGGTGAGAAACTTTAGGCATTGGTGAAAAGTGTAAATATATATTCTGGAAATGAAAAAAAAAAGGATAAAATAAATCAGAATATAAATTTACAAACTATATTTCAGAGGAGACGATTTATAATAGGAATTCATTTAAATGACCTCATTAAAAACTACATTTTATATTTACTTGGGTTCAACTTTACATGTATGCTATCCAAAGTTCGCACACTTGAAAAAGTCACATAAAGTCGTCTGTGCGTAAGCACAGGCTCTTGTAGCAAAGGTTTGGCCTTGAGCCCTCTTTATAGTCATATATTTCAGACATTATACAGTGTGTTCAACTTTGGGTACTGTCAGTATATGTGCTTCAAGGACATGAGAGCACATGCGCTAGAACACCATACCTGTTCCATCGCAAAGATCCTATAGGCATTGGTGAAAGTGTAAATAAATATTTTGGAAATGAAAAAAAATTGCAGATATGACAACATATTTAAGGAATAAATTCATTTAAAAGACCTCATTAAAAACAACAATTCTATATTTTTATATATACAATATAATCTAATTAATTCAACACACGATAATTCGACCATTTTTGGATGTCTCGACCTACGGCCTATCATATGACAAACTAATTCGACACTTTCGATAATTCAACTATTTTGGAAAATCAAATTTCAACAGTTGATATTTGTCTAAAACCCCTATTATTAACAACATATTAGACTGCAGAGTGCAAAAATGTAGAAAAGTGTATGTATATAATTGTATGCATATATTTGTATTTGTATTTTGTATTTGGCCTTGAGCCCTCTTTATAGTCATATATTTCAGACATTATACAGTGTGTTCAACTTTGGGTACTGTCAGTATATGTGCTTCAAGGACATGAGAGCACATGCGCTAGAACACCATACCTGTTCCATCGCAAAGATCCTATAGGCATTGGTGAAAGTGTAAATAAATATTTTGGAAATGAAAAAAAATTGCAGATATGACAACATATTAAAGGAATAAATTCATTTAAAAGACCTCATTAAAAACATAAAGTCGTCTGTGCGTAAACACAGGCTCTTGTAGCAAAGGTTTGGCCTTGAGCCCTCTTTATAGTCATATATTTCAGACATTATACAGTGTGTTCAACTTTGGGTACTGTCAGTATATGTGCTTCAAGGACATGAGAGCACATGCGCTAGAACACCATACCCGTTCCATCGCAAAGATCCTATAGGCATTGGTGAAAGTGTAAATAAATATTTTGGAAATGAAAAAAAATTGCAGATATGACAACATATTAAAGGAATAAATTCATTTAAAAGACCTCATTAAAAACAACAATTCTATATTTTTATATATACAATATAATCTAATTAATTCAACACACGATAATTCGACCATTTTTGGATGTCTCGACCTACGGCCTATCATATGACAAACTAATTCGACACTTTCGATAATTCAACTATTTTGGAAAATCAAATTTCAACAGTTGATATTTGTCTAAAACCCCTATTATCAACAACATATTAGACTGCAGAGTGCAAAAATGTAGAAAAGTGTATGTATATAATTGTATGCATATATTTGTATGTAAATAATTGTATGCAAATAATTGTATGTATAGATCAATGAGTAAAATATTTTTTTTTTTTGCTTATCCCTAGTACACGTGGTACAGGCCTTGATAATCATGGTGGGTAGAGTAGGCGACTGCTTTAACTGTAAGTACACCACATGTCTAAACATGTTAAAAGCAGTTCGACTTTGCATTTACAAATGTGCCATAGCCCCGTTTGATTACTTGCGCTTGCTGGTGGGGTTGGACTTTTGCAAGAATCGGAAGCCATTGGAGCATTTTTTTTTAATTTTTCAGAAAAAAGTCCCAATGCGGGAATCGAACCCGGGTCGTAGCGGTCGAAAACCAGCGGCTTAGACCATCCTTCCACCAACCCCCAGTAAAATAAGTAAGTAAAAAGAAGACCAAAAATAAGTGATAATAATTTATTGAATAACAAATAAAATAAAAAATCTTTCAGGTGAAAAATTATAGGCATTGGTAAAAAAGTAAACAAGAGAAATAGCAATTGGGGTTTTGTGTCTGCGGCGAGTCATATTAGCACGCCTAGCTGTTAGGGGAGTGAGTCTTCCACGGCCTTTTCGAGGCATGACAGAAGACGCTGAAAAAAAAAAGGTAAAATAAGAACCAAGCAGAGGAAAACTATAAAACTGAAAGCCAGGACAGGCATAAAAATAAAATTCCAAGCATGTGAGGAAACAATTGATGAAAAAAAAGGATTCCAAAAAAATACTGCAAAAAAGAAACCAGACACAAAAAGCAACAATTGAGTACACAAATACAGCATCAGCCTATTTATGAGAAGAAAAAAAACGACAGACACAAAAATGGAGCTAAATTTAAATGAAAAACTATAACAGATCAAGTAATCAAATCAGGCATTATGAAAGATACTGTAAAAAGAAAATCAGACACAAAAATCAGACAAAAAATAAATGAGATTTTATTCTTTAGTTCATTTATTAAATAAGACACAAAAATGGAGCTAAATTCAAATGAAAAACTATAACAAATTAATTAAAAAAATAAGACCTAATCCAAATGTCACCATCATCAGACAAAAGAAAAAATGAGATTTTATTCTTTAGTTCATTTATTCTTTTGTCTGATGCTTCAATCTACAATTCGAAAAATAATATAACCTCAGCCTATTTATGAGAAAAAAAAAACGTTGCCAAAGACATTAGGAAAGATACTGCAAATAGAAAACATACACAAAAATTGAGCTCTATTTAAATGAAAAACTATAACAAAGTACTTACAAATTATAATCATAATCAAATGAATCAAAAATATATATTATAAATAGCGAACCCGGCCACGCGTTGCTGTGGCTAAATTGTAATATGTTAAATTAACATTATACTAAACTATTCAGTACAGTAAAGTTAATATTCACTTATAAAGATAAAAATGTTTTAGCCGATCTAAAGCCCTACGGGATTGAGAATGGAACGTTACGTTAAAATTTGAAAGTGATTTTTATATATATCGATAATATAGCCCTTCATTGTAATCATTGATTATAATCACTGCATTAATAAATGTCAGTGAACTCGTTTATATGTATTGTTTTTTTGTTTTCGAGATATTCTAATAGAACGTTCTAACATTTTCTGTTAAATATTAATATATGCACAAACACAGAATATAATCACTATGTCTTAATTTCGCTATAATAATTGTTATAAATATTATTCTAAAATAATTCGCCAGAAATCGTCCTGATAGTATACTAAACAACTTCCCAAAGTTTCATGGCAAACATCTAAAATAAAATAATACTTTTAATACTTTGCTACAATATTAAAAAGAGGGGGGCTTAGGTGTTTAAAATGTAAAATGTGTACTAAATAGTATTACATAGAGCCTTCATAACAAACATATTTAAAATAAACCAATCAAAATATAATAATGCTGTAAAAACAGACCTTTCTACAATAATATAAAAGAAACGAAAATAAAAAAAGACACCCACGCTGAGCCTCGAACCTAGGTTTGTTACAAATATTATTAAAAAATTGTGTATGTTAATTTTTATTTTAAAAAGCCTACATTTTAAATAAAATAATATTTTTAATAATTTGCTACAATAATATAAAAGAAATGAAAAAAAAAAAACACCCACGCTGAGCCTCGAACCTAGGTTGCGGGGGTACGAAGCTGTGTACCTAACCTATGAGCTAAGTTTGACGTTGCAAATAAGATCATGCGAGGCTATTTAAGGCCATATGTCAGCCGCGAGGGGGCGCTGATTGCGAGTGAATCTACGTTTTATCGTAAATAAAAATGCAACGAAAGGTTATTTCTAAAAAGTAATTAGCCAGAAACCATCCCGGTAGTATACTAAACATCTTCCCAAAGTTTCATCACGATTGGTTGTAGTAATAAGACAAAAGAACGCATTTCAAAACAAACGAATTGATGATGATAAATGCAAAAAAATCTACGATTGTAAAATAGATTAAATTAAAAAATAAAAATAACTGTTAACATTAGGAAAATAAAAACAGGTCTATCATACGAAGAAAAAAATAACGAAAATTTTGGTATATAGATCGTTATGTGTACTTCAGAATCTTCGGAGGAGATAGCTCAGGACTTTACAATGGAAAACTCTGTTACGGTATTATCTATATAGATTATAAAAAAAAGGCATCTCCCTATCGTGCAACTGAAATTTGCTGATGGCTTGCGCCATCTATCGGAATAAATATCAACTATATTCGTTGATTTTTTAAATTATTCCAGAATTGGCCAAATACCCATTCTTGATTAATCAATTCTGGAATAAATAAAAATCAACTAAAATAGTTTATATTTATTCCGATAGATGGCGCAAGCCATCAGCAACTTTCAGTTTCACGATAAGGAAATGCCTTTTTTTTATATAATTTATGAACCTTATCCCAGTACAATATCACATTTGTACTATTTTTTCACTATATCTTCTTAAGCTTCCCTTTTAAAAAAAAATATTTTTAAGAAACTTTCATGTAAAAATATTATTTTTAATAAATCAATATACATTAATTTTTGTTTAGCTTCTCCTAGGTAAAAGTAGTTAATGGATAAGTAGAGAGAGAAAATTTTAATGCACATAGCGGTTCAGAGAAATTAGGTTAGGCCTAATCTGGTTTAATCCTGGAGGGAAATGTAAAGGGGGGGGGTGAATATTAACGGGGGAGAAAAGGCTGCTGGTATAAAATAAACAGAGTAATGGAGCTATTTCTGTCTATAGACTCGAGAGAGTTTCTAATGGACCACCGGATTTTACGTGGAGAGAATAGGAGAATTTTAGCCATTTGAATACACCCGTATAGAAATACACGGAACGTAAACAGTGTCTACCTTACTAATGTATTATCCATTTTTGTTTACATAGAAAAACTTTTTTTTTTTCTTTTTAACTCCGTATTTCTTTTTTTATGAAAATATGTTGTATTTTCTCTCTATTTTTCTTAAATATGTATATAGATATATATGCATAAAATTTGCATATATATATACGGATATATAGATGGAAATTTTGCCGTGAGGATATTGATCTAAAAAAGACAAAGGTCATCTCTCCCGTCAAAATAGACCTCAAAAGGTGGACGTCTCTAGGTGGACGCTTTTCAGTTTGCCTAAGCTGGTGTTGTGGCTTTGTTACCGACCCGAGGCCGCTAGTTTGCGGCGACGGTCAATAGATGGCGTCTGGTTTTGACGTCTATTTTGACGGGAGAGGCGACCTTTGTCTCTTTATATACGGATATATATTTTGAAATTAATTGTATATATATATATGTAGTGTTGTTTATAAAAAAAATTAACTTTTATTAAAGTTTCTTATACCTAAACGCAGTCGTTTTTATAGAAAAAGCTTTAAAATAATTTTTAAAATGTTTTTATTATTATACCTAGGTCACGTGGTACAGTCCCTGATAATCATGGTGGGTAGAAGTTGGCGACTGCTTTTACTGTAAGTACACCACATGTCAACATATGTAGAAAGCAGTTCGAATTTTGTACTTACAAATGTGCCAGAGCCCCGTTTGGTTACTTGCACTCGCTGGTGAGGTTGGACTTGGAGCTTCTTTTTTAATTAGAAAAAAAAGGGCCCAATGCGGGATTCGATCCCGGGTTGTAGAGGTAGAAAACCAATGGTTTAGACCACCCTTCTACCGACTCCTATTATTTATTTTTTTATTAACAATTAGTTCATTTGTTACTCTTGATGGAAGCCTTCAATAGGATATCACAAGTTATTATATTATGATACATTAGCACGCCATCTGTTATCAAAATTCGAAACTATTATAGACGCGTATGATTCTTTTCAAAATTAAACAATTTTATACTGCCTTTACTGCAATTGAAAAATTAAAGGAAGGGCCTGGTTCATCAGTGGTGAACCCTCCAAGCGGTTTCTCCAGTTTAATCTACCATACCGCTATTATATTTCATTTTTCGATCTTCCTTTTATAGTGATACTGTTGCTAGACTCTTGGAATGGCTATTTTAGCTGAACTATGGACATAAGCTTTGAGGACAGTAGAAATATATACAATTAGAAATATATAATGTGCCTCAAGCAATCGCTCTGTATTTAATTTTTAAAAGAATCATACGCGTCTATAATAATTTCGAATTTTCACAAGTTATTAAGTATAAAACTATATATTATTTAGAATCATATTTATAATTATAGAAGCATAGGGCGCCTCTAGTGTCAAAATAATCGTCAAAACCTGACGCCATCTATTGACCGTCGCCGCAACTAGCGGCCTCGGGTCGGTGACAAAGCCACAACACCAGCTTTGGTAAACTGAGAGTCCGCCCTAGGCTGACAAGGGCCATTAACCCGAAACCATGGTCTCTAGGTGGACGCTTCTCAGTTTACCAAAGCTGGTGTTGTGGCTTTGTTACCGACCCGAGGCCGCTAGTTTGCGGCGACGGTCAATAGATGGCGTCAGATTTTGACGTTTATTTTGACGGGAGAGGCGCCCTATGCTTCTATGGATCAATTTCATCCCGGCAAATTTTCCATCTATTTATAATTATATGTATTTCTATACTGTGTGTCCTAAAACCTTATGTCCATATATCATTAAGAATATACCATTTCCAAGAGGTCAGTTTCAGCATCACTATAAAAGGAAAACATCAAAATACAATATAACAGCGGTATGATAGATTAAACTGGCGAAACCGCTGGGAGGGTTCACAACTGATGAGCCAGGCCCTTCCATTAATTTATTATTACATTAAGGGCGCAGAAGTAAATTATTTTACTTTAAAGAGAATCATACGCGTCTTAAATAATTTCAATTCACCCTAGGTATTGTTTATTGTTAATGATGAATATAATGTACAATTATATTTACTTTATATTAAAGATACTTCGGCCAGTAAATCATTCTTATTGTCTCTACGTTTCAACAAAAATCCTTTTGTCTTCGTCTGGAGCGAACAAAAATTAAAACATTTGGCAAAGCATTAAAAATTATTTTAAGGCTGCAAGGGCGTTCTCACGTGATATTTCAATTAGAGAATAAATATTATTATAATTTTAACGCTTTACAAATGTTTTAATTTTTGTTCGCTTCTGACGAAGGACAAAAGATTTTGTCGAAACGTCGAGACAATAAAAAAGATATACTGACCGAAGTATTATGATGCATTAGCGCGCCATCTGTTATCAAAATTCGAAACTATTATAGACGCGTATGATTCTTTTAAAAAAAATAAACAATTTCTACTGTCCTTACTGCAATGGAAAAATTAATGGGAGAGCCTAGCTCATCAGTGGTGAACTCTCCCAGCTGGTAGATTAAACTGGCAAAACCTCTGGGAGGGTTCACTACTGATGAGTCAGGCCCTCCCATTAAATTTTCCATTGCAGTAAGGAAAGTAGAAATTGTTTATTTTTAAAACAACACATATAGTGTGTATATAGACTCGTTTATGATGCACTAGCGCGCCATCTGTTATCAAAAATCAAAACTATTTTAAAGACTTAAGATTATTTTTGATATTAAATCAAAATTCAAAACTATTTTAAAGGCGTAAGATTCTTTTTGATATTAAATAAAAATTCAAAACTATTTTAAAGGCGTAAGATTCTTTTTGATATTAAATTGTTTAATATCAAAAAGAATCTTACGCCTTTAAAATAGTTTCGAATTTTGAGACTCGTTTATACACTGCGTGACATTGAAAATGTAACACCAAGAAATAGTGGCCAGAAAGTGATGAAACTCGGCAGACAGAGAGAGACAGGGACGAACAATAAGTGATCTTTATTTCAAAATGATAGTCATAATACAGAGCGAGAACGGCGTCGGCTTAGTAGCAAGTAGGACCACCGCGGACGGCGATGCACGAAGCAACACGTCTAGGTAGAGAATCAATCAGAGTACGGATGGCGTCCTGAGGGATGGCTCTCCATTCCCTCTCGACCATTTGCCACAGTTCGTCTTCTGAACGCGGCTGTGGCAAGGCATGCAAACGGCGTCCAATGATGTCCCAGACGTGCTCGATTGGTGATAGATCAGGAGAGTACGGTGGCCAGGGAAGCATCTGTACATCTTGCAGAGCTTGTTGGCTAATGCGAGCAGTGTGCGGTTGGGCGTTATCCTGCTGATAAAGGGCATTGGGTACCCCCTGAAGGTAGGGGGGTGTCACCGGTCGCAGCACATCATCAACCTATCGTTGGGCCGTCATAGTGCCCTGAATACGAAGTAAAGGTGACCTGGAATCATACGCGATTGCGTCCCAAACCATGATTCCACGTTGTCGCACGGTGGGGCGTTCCACAATTGCTGCCGGATTGGACCTTTCTCCACGTCGACGCCACACGCGTACACGGCGACTATCACTGGACAAGCAGAAACGCTACTCATCTGAGAACACGACCCTGTGCCATTCCGTCATCCACGTCGATCTAGCCCGGCACCATTCCAAAAGTTGGCGCCTATTCGGTGGGGTCAATGGCAGTCTTCTTAGCGGACGGCATGAGTGCAAGCCATTAGCAACCAATCGACGGGAAATGGTTCTGGTCGAGATGGAATGATCTAGGGTGTCTTGCACATGTTGCAGGATGGCGGTACAAGTGGCTTGTGGGGCCGCTACTGCTTGTCGAAGAATACGCCGATCCACACGTGCTGACGTCACTCTGGTTGCACCGACATTCCTATAAATTGCCACATTTCCTTGTTCCAACCATCTTCTCCACAGTCGTTGCACCGTGGAAGCACCAAGGTGTGTATCAGCTGCGATTTGACGTATGGACCAAACTGCCCTTTTCAGTCCGATCACCATGCCCCTCGTAAAAGCGTCTGTCTGCTTGAACTGCCTCCGTTTACGATGACCTGGCATTCTCTGTTATTACACGTGTCTTTTGACACAAGATCAAAATTTCTACAATGATTTTCCTTGAAGAAATAACGACACGAATACTGTCCTTTCTGCAAGTTCCTTCCCTTATATCTTACTCCATGTGCGCACGAGAGCTGCGCATTTTACATCATTTGCATAACTCGGTTAGGCGCGTCTACCCTGAAATTTGTATAATTTTATGGCCACTATTTCTTGGTGTTCCATTTTCAATGTCACGCAGTGTATTCTGTATGCACTAAATCTAAAGGTTTTGTACATCCATATTGTGTTTCCTTTGGATACGGTTGTCTAGTTAATTTGGAACCTATGCAAATTTCGCGAATCTCAAATTTTCATTACCTTTACATGGCTTTATGCAAATTCCTCTTGCCATTTTATTCTTCATTAGAAATTTAATTGCATCAAATCCTCGATGGCATAATCAACAAAAACAACAAAAAGGATTTTATTAGGGCCCATTGCCCTGTATGGATTCGCCACACAACAACAAAATAATACAGTTTTTTTTTCTCCCTTTCCCCATGTGCACGTGAGTCTTTGTTTAAAATGGGATTTATTTACACATCTGTTCTAAAACTTTCCTCACTACCTCTTTTGTGTATGAATCTATTTACAATTGATCTGTAGAAATTATAGAGTTCTATTGCTATATTTTTATTTTCTGAAATAGTTCTCAGCGTCTTCAGTGGGTTGCTAAATCTCCAGAAGGTGTTTTTAAGAGTTTTTTTTCTCTTTCTTCACCTAAATATTTGCATTCTATGATATAATGGGGATGGCCTAATATCTTGTGCCATATATGAATGCAAATTTTACATTCACCATCACTCACAAAATTTCACACAATAGTTCAAACAATAAAATTAATTACTGATAATGTTTATCTGTAAACTAATAACGTACATAAATCCATGTTAATTCCACTTTCAATAGAAATATTGCTGGTGGTAAACCTCTAGATGAGAACTGCCGCCATCATAAAAAAAAACGGCAGAGAGTCGTACAATCAATGGAGATTAGCTGGGGGTTATTAGCGAGGATAACCGCAGAAACGGCTGCTCTCTGTGAATAAAATTAATCCTTCACTGATTGGAGGATTTCTATTGGGAATATAATGCGGCAACTCTGATATAGCAAATAATTGCATATTTTACCGAATATTTATTTCTGATTATGTATTTAAATATATATAATTTAATAAATAATCCGAAATATCATATATTTTTGCTCAGTTCAAATAGATAATTTTATGAATTGTTTACTTTTTTTTTTCAATAAATTTAAAATTGATTGTTTTTAAATTCAATATATGATTTTGTAATTAAAATACTGTCCTAATATCATATTTATGTTAATTATGAAATGAAAACCTGCAATCACACATGGACAACTTTAAGGAAGGTGCACCTTTTAGCATGTATCTTAAAGATATTTAATACAGTGACCTTTATTGAAGACACAGGAGATAATTAAGTGTGATGAAAATTGCCTTGGTCAACTTCAATAAAACAGACGCCCGGCGACATCGAAGACTTTTAACTTCATTATGTTTTGTCTCCATGAGTTTAATTAAATATATGGTATGTACAATCAATACGTACATGGCGCCTATGACAACGTTATAGTGTTTGATGGAAGCTATATATATATATATATATGAATTTTCCCGGGAGGAAATTAATCCATAGAAGCATAGGACACCTCTCCCGTTAAAAGGTACGTCAAAACTAGACGCCATCTATTGACCGTCGCCGCAAACTAGTGGCCTCAGATCGTTGACAAAGCCACAACACCAGCTTCGGTAAACTGAGAAGCGTCCACTTAGAGACTATGGTTTCGGGCTAATGACCCTCGTTAGCCTATGTCACCGACCCGAGGCCGCTAGTTTGCGGCGACGGTCAATGGATGGCGTCAGGTTTTGACGTTCATTTTGACAGGAGAGGTATTCTAAGCTTATATATATATTATATAATCTAAAAACTCAAATATTTCTATATTTTAAAAAATATAATTTTATTTTTATTTATTGATATTTTTACTTTTGGTTATCATCGTTTTTAGAAGACTTTCAGTTTTGTTGTAAATATGCGTAGTTAACATATCTATCTTTTTAAATCACTAATACAGGATTAACTTTATAAATTCTATATAATGTGAAAATAACTAATGTGTAATATTTCCTCAAGTAATTGAAAATAAAAGCTACTTTTGATGGTAAATAATTATCTTTTTCTTATCACGACTACACCTTCAACCCTTTATCTTATCGATCCTTTGTCTTATCAACCCTTTCTCTAACAACAAACAAATTTTCATAACATATATATATATATGAAAATATATATATATATATTTTAAAGATTGAGCAATCCATAATAATATCTATAAATAAATATAAAGCATATATTGGATATAAATTAATTAATCAGCCAATATTTCTAGGGGCAACACGCCTCTCTTTATCAAGGCTTTTCTTTGATTTAAACTAAATCACGTGGGTATGTGATCCACTCACGCTATACAAGACCAAAGCAAGAAACCATCTAATGAAATTTACAATTGTTATATCAATAATAATAATAATTAAAATAGTATATAATTAAATAACCATTTGATTAAAGAAATGAAGAGACTGATAAAAATTAGAAAATAAAAATGAGTAAGGATTATGATTCAATATTTTGTGTTGATAAATATAAATAAAAATATATTATAAGTGTATAAATATATACAAAAATAATAAATAATTTAGGAAGATATAAATTCTCTATAAATTTCTGGTAGGTCAATTTTCCTATTTATGCTTTCTGAATCTTTTATAGAGGCCCAGCTTTCTAAAAATAACCTGCAGTGCTTTTCTTTAATATTCTGGTATAAAATGGATGCTTTGTCAAATTCGGATATATTATTATTGTTCAGTGCATGGTCTACTAGGATAGATAATGGTTTATGGATGCGTAGAGCTGCTTTGTGTTGGCTAATGCGTTCTTTCAATGCTTTGCTGGTTTCTCCAATGTAAGTGGCTGGACAGGTTTTGCACGGAATTTTGTAAATAATATTGTTTTTGTTTTCCATTTTACTATTATTCTTGGTGTCTGAGTGGCGTAGAATTTGTTTCAAATTTTGTGCAGATTGATATGTGATAATTATATTATATTTCTTCAAAATTCTGGCGATTCTTTCTGATCCGTAACTGTATGGAAGAGAGCAATACCTTTTATCGGATTGATCATTGCTATTGTTTGAAGATGGAAATCTGGGAGTGTAAAAATGCTTCTTGATGAATTTCTTCGGATAATTATTGTCTATCAACTCTTTAAAAATTATATTACTTTCTTCTTTTCTTTCAATATTCCTATTTGAGCAATGTGTAGTTAATCTTTTGGAAAGTGTTTTTACTACAGCGATTTTATTATTAATCGGACCAAAAGAGCTAAAATTTAAATAGTTTCCTGTGTGCGTAGGTTTTCTGTATATGGTGGTTTCTATATGATGTTCTTTTCTTATTAGTTGAATGTATAAAAATGCTAAAGAATTATTGTTTCTATTTCGTGTGTGAACTTTAAATAAGGTTTGAGATTATTCAGAAAATATAGGAAAGTATCAATTTAAAAGGGAGATCAAGAGGAACGTGGTGAGTTTCTTTATTGAGCGGTACACAAGCTTTCGGACGTCACCCGTCCTTCATCAGGTGTTGATATGAATAAGAAGGAGATGCTATATTTATAAGCGACAGTTTAAAAATATTAAAAACAATCTGATGCACGCCCGTGAGAGCACATGCTAATAACAAAAAATATAAAAAATTATTTTCAATTTTACTGTGTATAAATATCAGCCCGTTGAAAATCTGCATACCTAAGACGAAGTGAGAAAGGCGGACAACGAGAGGCGAAGACAAAAGCAAGAAAAAACAAAAATAAAAATAAAAAATAAAAATAGAAAATCAGCGGAATAAAAATAAAGATAAAGTTAAAAGTTACGAAGAAGGTGTATCTGAGGTAGAATAAAAAACAGAATATTGGGGCGGGAGGTCAATCTTTCTGTTGAGGCTGGGGGTAGTATTAGAAACAAGGGCCTCAAGAACTAAACGTTGGTATTTGTTTGCTATATCGCTATAAACGGGGGTTGTATTGTCGAGATTGAAGGAATGTCCGGACTCGGCGATATGTTGGTATATGAGCGATTTTTTGTCTTTCGAGCGGATGTTACGGGCGTGTTCACTGGCTCTGATGGCGATTGTTCGGCCTGTTTCTCCAATGTAGTGTAAATCGCAATCGTTACAGGGAATTTTGTAAACGGCGTTGGAAAGGGATTGGGGGTTACGTTTGGCGGAGCTTTTTGTGATAGGATGTCTTAAGAAGGTGTGAAGGGAAGGTGTGCACTTGTAAAAAGTGCGAATGCCGTATTTACGTAAAAAGGAACCAATACCGGAATTCGTGGGTATTCACACCTTCTTAAGACATCCTATCACAAAAAGCTCCGCCAAACGTAACCCCCAATCCCTTTCCAACGCCGTTTACAAAATTCCCTGTAACGATTGCGATTTACACTACATTGGAGAAACAGGCCGAACAATCGCCATCAGAGCCAGTGAACACGCCCGTAACATCCGCTCGAAAGACAAAAAATCGCTCATATACCAACATATCGCCGAGTCCGGACATTCCTTCAATCTCGACAATACAACCCCCGTTTATAGCGATATAGCAAACAAATACCAACGCTTAGTTCTTGAGGCCCTTGTTTCTAATACTACCCCCAGCCTCAACAGAAAGATTGACCTCCCGCCCCAATATTCTGTTTTTCATTCTACCTCAGATACACCTTCTTCGTAACTTTTAACTTTATCTTTATTTTTATTCCGCTGATTTTCTATTTTTATTTTTTATTTTTATTTTTGTTTTTTCTTGCTTTTGTCTTCGCCTCTCGTTGTCCGCCTTTCTCACTTCGTCTTAGGTATGCAGATTTTCAACGGGCTGATATTTATACACAGTAAAATTGAAAATAATTTTTTATATTTTTTGTTATTAGCATGTGCTCTCGCGGGCGTGCATCAGATTGTTTTTAATATTTTTAAACTGTCGCTTATAAATATAGCATCTCCTTCTTATTCATATCAACACCTGATGAAGGACGGGTGACGTCCGAAAGCTTGTGTACCGCTCAATAAAGAAACTCACCACGTTCCTCTTGATCTCCCTTTTACACTTCAAACGTGGCTATATCTCATCTACAAAGTATCAATTTCTGTTTCAGTTATGCAAAATACATCGTCTATATATCTCGTCCATAATAAAACACATATATATATATACTAGCGGATGTGTACCCGGCTTCGCCCGGGTTTTATCCGAGTGAAAGTTTGCCTAACGAATATTATATATTATGAAGTATAATAAACAATGTTAAAGATTAGTTTTAATTATTAATCAAGATTGTGTGTGAATATGTGAGAAAGATGTAATATCGTTGTTGTTTTCTTGGCCGACTGTTTTACATATGGTGTTATCTTAAAATTGCTTGTTTTGAATATTTTTTTAGATTGAGTTGAATGAATTGCTGAATTTTTTTTTTTTGTATTTATATATAAATAAAATTAACTCTGTTGATTTTTTTTTTTTTGTATTTAATCGATAACAGCGAAGTTACGCATGTTAAAGTTAGGAAAAATATTTTGATGTTAAGCAAAACCTGCTCCATCTCGTTTAACATAAATGTTGAAAATTTGGTCGAAATTGATGCATTGTAACGAAAGTTTTTAGCGTACACCACTTATGAAATTTTCATTTTATTAATATATATATATATATAATTATAAAACTATTTTAGTGGCGTATTATTCTTTTTTAAAATAAAATATATATATATGTGTGTGTGTGTGAATAGAATAGTAAAATCCCTCCTCGTGTTCTCTTTTTATATCATTTATATCCGAATACAGTTTATTTATTCTTAATTATATATTGTATATTCTCCTTCACATTTGCATACCCATCTATAAGAATCGATGGACGAGTTGGTAACACCCTTGATTCCCGACAGCCATGAACCGGGATCGAATCTCACGTTAACATTTTGTTTAATATGTGAATAACCTTCACATATTATTCATTGTTGTAAATATCATAAACTAGGTTGTTCTTTTTGAGCGGTACCTAATAAAGTGGTTTTGGAAAAATGCAATACCCATCTATATATGATAGGATCAATCTATTATCTAACATGTTTCTCTATCTTTCACAATTTCCTATTTTAACAGCTTTCTTATAAAAATCGCTAATATGCAAATACAATTTCTAATATGCAAATCGCTAATATGCAATTGTAATTGATAATATGCAAATACAACTATTTGTATCGGACATTCCCTTTTACAAATTGACACACATGCCATTCTATAAAATAGTTTAAAGAAGGAATACAAAGTTGTGTGTCTATTTCCAATAGTATCGTCTGTATTTAATTACAAGTCGATATCGTCTGCCCGTTTGTTCGACCTGGAATATCGGAAAGTTACAAAACAGCCTGACACCACATGTTTCTAATTAACAGTGTGTCCAAATTGAATTAGAGCCCTGGACGCTGCCCCGAGCAGACCACCCGAGCGAGCGAGCTATCTATCCACGCCTCCAATTAGCAAACTTCAAATTACTCCGGATAATTCAATTTAACACACCGACTCAATCTTCTGAGAAATGTTGAAGAGCCCGTCTGTAGGATTTTTATTGATTTTTCCTCGAAATATTCACTGAGTAAAAGAGAGTATACGGATATAAATAACGATTAGTTCTAAGATTTTTATTGATTTTTCCTCGAAATATTCACTGAATAAAAGAGAGCATACGGGTAAAAATAGCGATTAGTTCTAAGATTTTTATTGATTTTTCCTCGAAATATTCACTGAGTAAAAGAGAGCATACGGGTATAAATAGCGATTAGTTCTAAGATTTTTATTGATTTTTCCTCGAAATATTCACTGAGTAAAAGAGAGTATACGGATATAAATAGCGATTAGTTCTAAGATTTTTATTGATTTTTCCTCGAAATATTCACTGAGTAAAAGAGAGTATACGGGTATGAATAGCGATTAGTTCTAAGATTTTTAATGATTTTTCCTCGAAATATTCACTGAGTAAAAGAGAGTATACGGGTATGAATAGCGATTAGTTCTAAGATTTTTATTGATTTTTCCTCGAAATATTCACTGAGTAAAAGAGAGCATACGGGTAAAAATAGCGATTAGTTCTAAGATTTGTATTGATTTTTCCTCGAAATATTCACTGAGTAAAAGAGAGCATACGGGTATAAATAGCGATTAGTTCTAAGATTTTTATTGATTTTTCCTCGAAATATTCACTGAGTAAAAGAGAGTATACAGATATAAATAGCGATTAGTTCTAAGATTTTTATTGATTTTTCCTCGAAATATTCACAGAGTAAAAGAAAGTATACGGATATAAATAGCGATTAGTTCTAAGATTTTTATTGATTTTTCCTCGAAATATTCACTGAGTAAAAGAGAGTATACGGGTATGAATAGCGATTAGTTCTAAGATTTTTATTGAGTTTTCCTCGAAATATTCACTGAGAGAGAGAGAGAGAGAGAAAATAGAGGTAACCCGGGTTCCTGGAGTATTCACTGAGTAAAAGAGAGCATACGGGTATAAATAGCGATTAGTTCTAAGATTTTTATAGATTTTTCCTCGAAATATTCACTGAGTAAAAGAGAGCATACGGGTATAAATAGCGATTAGTTCTAAGATTTTTATTGATTTTTCCTCGAAATATTCACTGAGTAAAAGAGAGTATACAGATATAAATAGCGATTAGTTCTAAGATTTTTATTGATTTTTCCTCGAAATATTCACAGAGTAAAAGAAAGTATACGGATATAAATAGCGATTAGTTCTAAGATTTTTATTGATTTTTCCTCGAAATATTCACTGAGTAAAAGAGAGTATACGGGTATGAATAGCGATTAGTTCTAAGATTTTTATTGAGTTTTCCTCGAAATATTCACTGAGAGAGAGAGAGAGAGAGAAAATAGAGGTAACCCGGGTTCCTGGAGTATTCACTGAGTAAAAGAGAGCATACGGGTATAAATAGCGATTAGTTCTAAGATTTTTATAGATTTTTCCTCGAAATATTCACTGAGTAAAAGAGAGCATACGGGTATATATAGCGATTAGTTCTAATATTTTTATTGATTTTTCCTCGAAATATTCATTGGGTAAAAGAGAGTATACTGGTATATATAGCGATTAGTTCAAAGATTTTTATTGATTTTTTTCTTTAAATATTCACTGAGTAAAAGAGAGTATTCGGGTATAAATAGCGATTAGTTCTAAGATTTCTATTGATTTTTCCTCGAAATATTCTGTGAGTAGAAGGAATTCTAGGTATAGGTTAGAGAAATCGGTTTACTGAAAGATTTATATTGATTTTACCTCGGAATATTCACTGAGTAGGAAGAATTCTAAGTATACGGTTAGAGAAATCGGTTTACTGTAGGATTTGTATTGATTTTACCACAAAATATTCAGTGAGTATAAGTTCTATGTGTGTATATACGGTTATATATAACGATTAGCTTTATGATTTTTATTGATTTTACCTCGAAATATTGAGTTAATGTATGTATATACGGTTATATATAACGATTAGCTTTAGGATATTTATTGATTTTACCTCAAAATACTCAGTGAGTATAAGTTCTATGTGTGTATATACGGTTATATATAACGATTAGCTTTAGGGTTTTTATTGGTTTTTCCTCGAAATATTTTATGAGTAGGAAGAGTTATAAGTATACGGTTAGAGATAACGGTTTGTTGTAGGATTTTTATTAATTTTACATCTAAATATTTAATGAGTATAAATTATATTTATACGTTATAAATAACGATTATCCCTTTAGTGATTTTCCTTTAAATATTCAATGAAGGAGAATGGTTAGAATTAATGTCTGGCAATCGGATTTTTATTTACTTTTCCTCGAATAGAAATACTCTATGTACAATTCTAAATAACGTTTACTGTTTATCCATAAGGTTTTTATTGATTTTTCTCGAAATATTCAAACATATATTGACTATGAGTACTATATATATACACTCATTAATAAAACTTAAGGAAGTGGAAATTCTTTGATGTCGCATTCGTCAGTTTTTTTTTTTAAAGGAGACAGAGGAAATTTTGTTTACATTTGGTTATCTCATGAGAGGTCACTGTAATATCTTTCATAGTTATTGTCAGAATCCCGATATACATGCTGAAAGGTGCGACTTCCTTAAGTTTTTCTAATGAGTGTATCTTTCAAAGTTATTGTCTAAATCCCGATATACATGTTAAAAGGTACAACTTCCTTAAGTTTTGTCCATGAGTGTATCTTTCAGAGTTATTGTCTGAATCCCGATATACATGTTAAAAGGTACAACTTCTTTAAGTTTTGTCCATGAGTGTATCTTTCAGAGTTATTGTCTCAATCCCGATATATACATGCTGAAAGGTGCAACTTCTTTAAGTTTTGTCCATGAGTGTATCTTTCAGAGTTATTGTCTCAATCCCGATATATACATGCTGAAAGGTACAACTTCTTTAAGTTTTGTCCATGAGTGTAAATTCATTTGCTGTATTTATGAACTTGTGCAAGTGTCTTGAGTATTTAAAATATAAATACCTTGATGAACAATAACCTTGTAGAGTTGATCAGAATTTCAGTAGAGAATCCAGATCCTGATGAATGGACCGCAATCATTGAAGTCCGGAGATTCTCAGCTTCTTTATTAGCTTCAGAAACTCTTGTAGATTAGGATATTTTAGCAACTTGAAACACTTGCAGATATCTAGTTGTGCTGAAATATTCCGAATCATATTGCACACGATTTATTAAATAACTTTTCAAATATTTTTTCTAAAACATTTCTTGATTAGATCAAAGTTTTTGTAGCATTCTTGATTCTATCCTTGTAGCTGGTATCTTCGTTAGATGAATGGTTAACAATAAGAATTTTCCTTTGGAGAAGTAACAATTGATTTCATAACAAGACGGCAAATCTCTATGATAAATCATAAATACTCTGATGTAATTCTATATACAGTTACGAGCGTCTTTCCTAATCCGTCATCCTTCTCTGTCACCGTTTGCTTTTATTGGTTGGCTACGGTCACGCCACCTTTGCCCCCCTGCCGGCGGCGCGCGCCCGTTGGCTGCCGTCGAGCACGTGACTTCCCTGTGCGCGCGCATGGCGGACGGTAGGCTATAGTTATTAACTAACATATGCAATTAATTAAGGCGCCAATTTAGAATTGCAACAAATAGTATTTGAATCAAAACATTCATTCGGGTAAAACACGGGCGTTGCCCGGGTCATTCGGCTAGTATAACATAAAGTTGAGAAAAAAATAGTATTCAAATACACCAAAAGAGGCATCTTTTCCCCATCAAATGTGCATTATAACAGAGCATTTTGTTCATCATTTCAGTACAAGATGTGAAGGCGGTGATGAAAAATAAGCCACAACACCAGTTTTGGTAAACTCAGACAACCTGTATACCATGGTTTCGGGCTATGGCCCTCATCAGTACAGGGGCGGCTTCTATTTCATAACATCCTACGAGAGGAGTTATGGAATCGGTCAAATTGGCCAAAACTGATGCTTTGACTATTTTAATATTGCCAATTTTACGTTTTCTGCTAGGGTGATAAATAAAATGTATTGTTTTAATGATTTTTTTTAATGCGAGAGGTGCCTCTCTTCCTGTATATATATTAAACAAATGGTTTATTTTAGATTAAAATAAAATAAATATTTTATTAAATTTATATATTCGGTTCGGTTCCAAAATCACTTTCTTAGGTACCGCTCAACAAGAACAACCTAGTTTATGATAATTGAAACAATGAATAATATGTGAGTTATTCACATATTTAAACAAAATGTTAACGCGGGATTCAATCCCGGTTCATGACTGTCGGGAATCGAGGGTGTTACCCACTCGTCTACCGCGACTCTTTGTTATATAAAATTATATATAAATGTATGAAAATAAAGGTCACCTCTCCCGTCAAAAGAGACGCTTAAACTAAGCGCAATCTATTGAGCGTCTCCACAAACTAGCGGACTCAGGTCGGTAACAAAGCCACAACACCAGTATGAAGATAAGCACTTCTCAGTTTACCAAAGCTGGTGTTGTAGCTTTGTCACCGAGCTGAGTTCGCTAGTTTGTGAAGACAATCAATAGATGGTGTCCAGTTTTGACGTCTGTTTTGACGGGTGAGGTGACTATTAGTTTTACAGATCAATTTACTCCTAGTAAATTTCCATCTATATATATGTGAAAAATAATAGAAAAAAATAATAAAAAGGTCTGGTGTTGATATTTAAAAAAAAGGCATATCCTGACCAGGAGCACATGTGCTTTTCAGAATCAATGTTTAGTTGATTTATGTTCCACCAGATGGCGCTCTTCCTTCTGAAAAGCACATGTGCTCCTGGTCAGGATATACCATTTTTATTTTTAATATCAACATCTGACCCACTTATTTTTTATTTTTTCTATTGTATTTTCATGTGTTAAGGGAATATACGCAAGTTTGGTTTTAAATACCCATTTCTTGGGTTCTCAAGAAGCCTCTGGGACCAAAAATATTTTTAGTCGCAGTGGTACAGCCTGCTCCACGCTGACGAGTGTATGTATGTGATATCTTGATTAGTGAGAACGAATAATTAGCTTTGTTTATAGGAACAATATATATGTTTTCTTTCTCTTCTTTTTGTATGTAAATATTCCTGTTTACAAATATGATTTGTTATAAAATAAATAAAGCTTCCAGGACTAAGTTTCTTATTCAAATATTTATTTTCACACAAGGTTTCGGACTTGTCAGTCCTTCAACAGGAGTATCACGATGATAAATTGATGATAAGTACTACTTTTATATACAAAATTAATTTTTACATATTTTAAATATTAATGAAATGATTTGTGCACTTTTTATTGTTCAAGAAAAAATAATTTTAAATGAAATGGCAAAACAACAAAGAAATTCAATTCAAAAAGTATCACAAAAGGAAGTGAAGTGTATTGGGGAGAGACAACCATTGAAGAAAATCTTTCTCCAGCTAATTATACACCAACCTGCGATATCCAGCAAACATCCATCAAAACCAGCTTTTCACTTCTATACCGCCCACCATGGGGGGTAGATAGGGGGTTCATGGGTTTATCAGGGTATCACCACTGATCCATAGATTCTCCCTGAATGAATGCTAAATAACCCATTGTATAGCCTTAGGAAGGAAGTCTTTTGATACTGGTTGAATACCGTTATCTATCACCGTCTATAGACTCTACCACGACGTAGTCACCGTGAATCGCGAGATTCCGTGTATTTCTAACACGATAGTCAAATATATTGTTGCACTGAGTTGCAGCTTTGTAGGGTCGTCGACCTTGGTTTCCTCCTTCTTGATTTTATACACGTTTCCCAAGCGGGTTTCCATACTTAAAGCAAATAAATAAAAGTAAATAAATTACCTTTTAAAGTTATTGTGTTTATTTATTCGTTGTCTTCCTTGTAGGTCTTGATTCGCAGTCTTCGTCTAGGTCCTCTCTCGCTCCAATAACCAATCAAGATATATGTACAATAACAATATTACAAGTGGAATGAAACTATAAAAAGGAATGATGATAATCTAAATAATCTGTTTTAAATAAATATTAAATACTAGCGGACGTACCCGGCTTCGCCCGGGTTTTACCCGAGTGAAGGTTTGTCTAACGAATCTCTCGATAAAGTGAACATTTTTTCCCGGTCCCTTGAAAAATACTCGATAAGTTGAATAAAATCAATATTAATTGGTTCCCTCGGTATTGGAAGTTAAAGGAATAGTATCTTGCCTTGGAATTGTATCATTATTCTTGTCTCAAATAAATTGCCGTGTCATCTTGAATTTTGTCTTTCCTAATTTTCTACATTACAAAATCATCGTATCATCATGATAATACTTAGAGCAGATTGTTGAATTATAACAGATAAATTAGAATATTTATCTTGATTATTTTTAGGCGAAAAGTTATTTCAATTTTTTTTTTTTGCTAGAAACCTTCCCAGTACTATACTAAATAACTTCCCAAAGTTTCATGGCGTTCCAATGAGTGGTTTGGTCAGGCATAAAGGACAAACAGACCACACAAACACACATACATTCATTTTATATATATAGATCATAGAATATTTTGAATGAATGTAGGGCGCATTAAAATTGATGTAACAATATAACGTTGAAATACGTATTACTAAAAAAGTGTCAAATAGTATTGGGATCAAATAAATTCTGAAAATGACATCTCCTGATTGTGAAAATAAAAGTTTCTGATGTCTAAGTATTTGGCCAATTCAGGAAAAATTAAAAATCAATAAATGATTGATATTTATTCCGATAGATGGCGTAAGCCATCAATAACTTTTAGTTGCACGATCGAGAGATGCCTTTTTTCTTAATTAAATGGTATAACGATTTGTTTTTTCGTGTATATCGGGATTGAGACAATAACTCTGAAAGATACACTCATGGACAAAACTTAAAGAAGTTGTACCTTTCAGCATTGTATATCGGGATTCAGACAATAACTCTGAAAGATACACTCATGGACAAAACTTAAGGAAGTCTTACCTTTCAGTATGTATATCGGGATTCAGACAATAACTCTGAAAGATACACTCATGTACAAAACTTAAGGAAGTTGTACCTTTTAGCATGTATATCGGGATTCAGACAATAACTCTGAAAGATACACTCATGGGAACAACTTAAGGAAGTTGTACCTTTTAGCATGTATATCGGGATTGAGACAATAACTCTGAAATATACACTCATGGACAAAACTTAAGGAAGTTGTACCTTTTAGCATGTATATCGGAATTCAGAAAATAACTCTGAAAGATACACTCATGTACAAAACTTAAGGAAGTTGTACCTTTTAGCATGTATATCGGGATTCAGACAATAACTCTGAAAGATACACTCATGGGAACAACTTAAGGAAGTTGTACCTTTTAGCATGTATATCGGGATTGAGACAATAACTCTGAAAGATACACTCATGGACAAAACTTAAGGAAGTTGTACCTTTTAGCAAGTATATCGGGATTCAG
Source organism: Cordylochernes scorpioides (assembly GCA_030710605.1). NCBI lineage: Eukaryota > Metazoa > Arthropoda > Arachnida > Pseudoscorpiones > Chernetidae > Cordylochernes > Cordylochernes scorpioides. The sequence goes on from CP092863.1 coordinate 107,769,499, forward strand.
ACAATAACTCTGAAAGATACACTCATGGACAAAACTTAAGGAAGTTGTACCTCTTAGCATGTATATCGGGATTCAGACAATAACTCTGAAATATATACTCATAGACAAAACTTAAGGAAGTTGTAACTTTCAGCACGTATATCGGGATTCAGACAATAACTCTGAAAGATATTACAGTGACGTTTATTGAAGACACACAAGATAACCAAGTGTGAACAAAATATTTTCTCTCTCCTTCAAAAAAAAAAAAAAACAGACGACTGGCGACATCAAAGACTTTCCACTTCCTTAAATTTTTATCCATGAGTGTATAAATATACAAATCAATTTTATTATTAAACGAATATAGTGTTTCATTTTTTAAAATTTGGATCCCAAATAAATCGTTACAAGCAATAAACATGTTAAAACAGTCAATATTGATGAGATTTGTGTAGTATTTCGGTGAAGCACATATCTCCACTAATTCTTCAAATTGTCTTCAAATAAAATAAATAAAAAATGAATAAAATGTTTATTTTTAATATATCATAATGCTTAAATTTATTAATTTCTATATTTTCATCACATATACATTATTTTATCCGTTATGAAATAATCTGTCAAAAGTAAAGACTCAAAATATGCTCAAAAATGAATTTTTACAAAAGAATAAAACTCACAGAGAATTATTATTTTTATCCCTGAAGGAACAAAGAATGTAAAGACTAGAAGGAGAGATTCTAAGCCTTAATTTTTGTTTTGAAGACCCAGAGTTAACAAAAAGGTAAATTCACTAAAGGCCTTTATATGTCTCTTATAAACTTCTGCTTTAAGAATGTTTGTCTGGATTTTTTTCCATTTTGACCAGATGCTTTTTCACACGTTTTTGTTTCCATATTAACTCTTATTAAAGTGTTTTTTCTTTAGAGTTTATTTTAATCTGATAAATACTGTTTCTATACAATGGAATGGAAGGTTGAACATTTTATCTTGTTCAAATAGAATTCTGGGATATAGTATTGATAGATGTATTTATTTTAGAAACAGAAATGATTTTTTTTGTTGAGTTCTCAATTTTATATTTTTATTGAATCTTTATCTTTAAGGATTGGACTGTGTGTGTGCACGGAAAATAAAGATAATATATTTTTATTAAAATAGATATGGTAGAGGTTATGATAATCATGGTAGGTATAGGTTTTACACTGCTTAGATTCATAGAAAAAACTTAAGGAAGTTGTACCTTTTAGCATGTTTATCGGGATTCAGACAATAACTCTGAAAGAGACACTCATGGACAAAACTTAAGAAAGTGCAAGGTCGCCGTTTTTTTTTTTTTTTATGTCAGAGATCCCTGTTCAGTTATTTGCACTTATACAAGTATGTCAGAGATCCCTGTTCAGTTATTTGCTCTCACTAGTAAGGTTGGAGTTCACAAGATTTGAAGACCATTAAATCAATTATTTGTTCAGAAAAAAAGTGTCCAACACGGGATTCGAACCCGGGTCTTTGCTGTCGAAAACCGAGAGTTTATACCACTGCCCCACCGATCCAGTTCTATATTATATACACGGGTATGTTATAAAGCTACACTTTCCATATACCTTAAATTAAACGCCTAAACAATTAACCGACTTTTTATAATAATCTAGAATGTATCTTAGACTTTGTAGTAAGAAAAAACACAGGCGTTCATCACACAAGAAAATAAAAAAAGAACATTAAGTAGAAAAAATAAAAGTGCTAATTAGTATTTTTTTAATTTTACTATCTCTCAACATTCGTAAGGCTAAAAGATACCAACAAATTGGAATAAACTTTTATATATTCTTCTACCGTTTTATAATTAGATGAATCTATAATGAGACTTAACGCTACGGGGATGTTGAATTAACTTCAGGAGGCTACCAATTTATCGTCTGCGCTTATATTAATAGGCTTACTCTGGGTTATAATTGCATTTTGTAGTTTTTTTTCCTCTCTTATATACATATGTGATATCTGCATAGTGATTACTTTAATGAAAGTAGTGAGATGACCTTTATTGATTTTTATAATATATTCACTGATAATAAATTATATAAATATATAGATGGAAAATTTGCCGGGAGGAAATTGATCCATAGAACCACAGGGCGCCTCTCCCTTTTTTTTACGTTTATTTTGACGGGAGAGGCTCCCTGTGCTTCTATGGATCATTTTTCTCTGGCAAATTTTCCATCCATATTCTAGCCATAGATTTGGCCCAGCCACCTTGCCATCAAAACACCTCTTTGGTAGATTGTGAAGATTCCATAAGATCCCGTGTGGATCTCATGGAATAAAGTCCGCCCTAGACTGACGAGGGCCATTAGCCCGAAACCATGGATGCTTCTCAGTTTGCCAAAGCTGGCGTTGTGGCTTTGTCACCGACCCGAGGCCGCTAGTTGCGGCGACGGTCAATAGATGGCTTCAGGTTTTGACGTTTATTTTGACGGGAGAGGCGCCCTGTGCTTCTATGGATATATATATATGCTTTTTAGATGGCAGAGCGCCATCTAGTGGAGCAAAAATAAACTAAACGTTTATTTAGCTTGCTCAGTGATATTTGGCCAACCCAATTTCTTGATTTATCAAGAAAAGCAATCCACGAACGCGTTTCGCGCTGTTGGCGCTCGTCAGCGTGGAGAAGGCTGTAACCACTGCGACCAAAAAATATTTTTGGTCCCAATGGCTTCCCGAGTAATCAGAAAATGGGTATTTAAGGCCAAATTTGCGTAAAGACGCTTAACACATGAAAAAACTCAAGAAATTGGGTTGGCCAAATATCACGGAGCAAGCTAAATAAACGTGGTCAGGAGATGCCTTTTTTATTTTTAACTAGCCGAATGACCCGGGCAACGCCCGGGTTTTACCCTATTAAATGTACCCTGTTTCACCCGTGGTCTCTGTTTTTTGGAATTTTTCCCGATATAATTTTGTATCTGATAATCAAACATGATACAGCAAAATTTTTAAAAAGCAAAATTTTTAAAATAGCCTATCGTCTTCCCAGTATTCTTTTACCTATGTATGGAAATTTTGGTTTGAATTAGTGAACTACTGAGAATTTGTAGACGAATGACCCGGGCAACGCCCAGATTTACACGATTAAATGTATATTACATATGGAAGATGGACGTAGTTCCCGGAGGGCACCCGCGAGGTCACTCTGCCCCCGCGCAACTGTCCAACTGGGAGCGCCCCGCGCCGTCAAAATCGTCACGCGTTCTAGAGGGCGCTGTTCGTGAGCTCAACCGGCCGTCAGCCGGGAGATCTCATTTACTCGGCGGGGGGGGGGGGGGCAGGGGGAAGGGAAGTCACGTGCTGCGCCGGCAGCCAATCGTCGCGCGCCGCCATCGCCCGCCTGAGTGTTCTAGAGGGCGCTGCTCGTGAGCTAAGTTGAATAATTTGAATATATAGTTTTAATAAATGATTTATATATATTTTAAAATAGCCTATCGTCATCCTCGTTATTTTTTACCTATGTATGGAAATTTTGGTTTGAATTAGTGATCTACTGCGAATTTGTATAGGAGTCATACAAACAAAGACACAGACAAACAAACATACAAACATACAAACATTCATTTTTATATATATAGATATCAACACCTGACCCACTTATCTTTTTTTTTTCTATTGTTTTTTTCATATATATATAAATGGAAAATTGCCGGGAGGAAATTAATCCATGGAAGCAATGGTCGCTTCTCCCGTCAAAATAAACGGCAGAATCTGACGCCATCTATTGACCCTCGCCGCAACTAGCGGCATCGGGACGGTGACAAAGCCACAACACCAACTTTGGCGAACTGATAAGCGTTCACCTAGAGACCATGGTTTCGGGCTAATGGCCCTCGTCAGTCTAGGGCGGACTTTATTCCATGAGATCCACACGGGATCTAATGGAATCCTCACAATCTACCAAAGAGGTGTTTTTCTGGCAATCTATGTTTTGCCAATAGATTTGGCCCAGCCACATTGCCAGCAAAACACCTCTTTGGTAGATTGTGAAGATTCCATAAGATCCCGTGTGGATCTCATGGAATAAAGTTCGCCCTAGACTGACGAGGGCCATTAGCCCGAAACCATGGATGCTTCTCAGTTTGCCAAAGCTGGTGTTGTGGCTTTGTCACCGACCCGAGGCCGCTAGTTGCGGCGACGGTCAATAGATGGCTTCAGGTTTTGACGTTTATTTTGACGGGAGAGGTGCCCTGTGCTTCTATGGATATATAGATGTATAATTTTAATAAAAAAAGGTATTTCCTGATCGTGCAGCTAAAATTTGTTGATGGATTACGCCATTCTGTAATAATTAAAAAAATCAACGAATAGTTGATATTTATCCCGACAGATGGTGCAAGCCATCAGCAACTTTCAGTTTCACGATAAGGAGAAGTCTTTTTCTTAATTTATCCACCTTATCCCAGTGAAACTTTCCATTTTTACTGTTTTTTACACACACACATACATATATATATATATATATATATATTTATATCAAAATTAAAAATGGCATATCCTGACCATGAGCACATGTGCGCGTTTCGCGCTTTTGGCGCTCGTCAGCGTGGAGTAGGCTGTAACACTGCGACCAAAAATATTTTTGTCCCAGGGCTTCTTGAAAAACCAAGAAATGGGTATTTAAGGCCAAACTTGCCCCATTCGTGATAAACTCAAAAACTACTGAACCAATTGCTACCAAATTTTGCATGTCGCTTTTTATAAACCTGAGAAAAATTTTCGGCTAGATTTTGATTAGTATTTTTGGCTATTTCTTTTTTCATTTGAAGAACTTTTTTTTACGCGGAGTAATCCGGAATGGAATGAATACCCAAATATGGCCATTTTTATAAGCATCGGTGGTTCAGTGGTAAAATGCTCGCCTGCCACGCGGGCGGCCCGGGTTCGATTCCCGGCCGATGCACTTTTTTTACAATTTTTAAAACTCATTTATATTATATCTATTCTATCTATATATATAAAAATGAATGTTTGTATGATTGTTTGTTTGTATGTTTGTTTGTATGTCCGGTATACAAATTCGCAGTAGTCGACTAATTCAAACCAAAATTTCCATACATAGGTAAAAAAATACGGGGAAGACGATAGGCTATTTTAAAAAATATATAAATCAATATTTAAAACTATATATTCAAATTATTCCACTTAGCTCACGAACAGCGCCCTCTATCAAAGATTAGATTAAATTATGCTGAGGCAAACAAATAGATAATGCTAATAACAAACAATTATTTTAAAAAAATCTTATCTAAATATATATCACTCGGGTAGATATGCACACGGGTCAATCCCGGGGCGAAGCCCGCGGGTCACCCGTCTATATATATATATATATTAAAAAACGAAATAAAAAATAAAAGATAAAAAGATCAGGTGTTGAAATCAATATTAAGAATGGCATATCCTGACCAGGAGCACATGTGCTTTACACTGTAAAGCACATGTGCTCCTGGTCAGGATATGCCATTCTTAATATATATATATATATATTATTCTGGAATAATTAAAAATCAACGAGAATAGTTGATATTTATTCCGATAGATGGCGCAAGCCATTAGCAACTTTCAGTTGCACGATAAGGAGATGCCTTTTTCTTAATTTATGCACCTTATCCCAGTGCAATATTACATTTGTACAATTTTTTCATATATATATATTAATTGAATAGCATATTTTGGATCAAAAATAAAATAAACATTTTATTTAATATAAATGCCAATATTTCAATAGGCTATACGCCTAACTTCGTCAGGGCTTTTCTTGTTTTTGAACTGCTTTGGTTCATCACGTGATACCTTCACGCGACGATATATAAATATTTGCAACTCTGTGGGGATAAAATTTAAATTATATACACACAAACACATATTAATAAGAATAGACTATATATGTACATTTATAAAAATTAAAAATAATATATGATTCCTAATAAGTATAATAAAATAATTTTAAATCGATTTGAACTGTAGATATAACGGAGGTATGTCAATTTTTCTATTAATACTGTTGGTATCTTTCATTGAGGTCCAACTTTCTAAAAAGAGTCTTGAATGTTTATCTTGAATGTTGTTATATATAATTTCTGTTTTTTCAAAATTTGGTATATGGTCCTGTTTGAGTGCGTGATCTACTAAAAGTGATAATGGGCTATGGTTTTTAAAAGCTGCTTTGTGTTGATTTACTCTTTCTTCAAGAGTTTTACCGGTTTCTCCTATGTATGTTGCAGGGCATGATTTGCATGGAATGCGATATACTATGTTTGATTTAAATTGATGTTTGCTATTATGCTTAGTGTTGGGATGGCGTAAAATTTATTTTAGATTAGCTGTGGTTTTGTATCGGGTTTTGATATTGTACCTTTTAAGTATTCTTGTTATTCTTTCAATGCCATAATTGTATGGCAGTGCACAGTATTTATTCGGTTCTTCACTATTGTTTGTAGGACTGTTGGTGGGTCTATATATATGTTTCTTGATGAAATTTGAAGGACATTCATTATTTTTCATCTCATTGTAAAATATGTTTTGAATGTCTGTCTGTCTGTCTGTGTGTACTCTATAGATTCAAAAACCATACATCCAATCGCCGTGAAAATTTGGGATATTATTAGGTATATCCCCGGGAAGGTTTTTCAAAAATAATTTCTTGAATATCCTTAGAGTTATTTTTACAGATTTGTAGATTTAACTCGCAAGCAGAGCTACCTTTGCGACGATGATAACAAGTTTTTTTATTTATAAGTATTATTATTTTATGGTGCAAGCTGTACCTCAACGACCAAAATAATTGGTTATTAAGGCATCCTGAAAAATCATGAAACGGGTAGTTAAGGCCAGAATTGCGTGAGAACGCTACACAATGTGGAAAAATAGTACAAATGTAATATTGTACTGGAATAAGGTGCATAAATTAAGAAATAGTTGATATTTATTCCGATAGATGGCGCAAGCCATCAGCAACTTTCAGTTGCACGATAAGGAGATGCCTTTTTCTTAATTTATGCACCTTATCCCAGTACAATATTACATTTGTACTATTTTTTCACATTGTGTAGCATTCTCACGCAATTCTGGCCTTAACTACCCGTTTCATGATTTTTCAGGATGCCTTAATGACCAATTCTTTTGGTCGTTGAGGTACAGCTTGCACCACGCTGATGAGGGCCAACAGCCCGAAACGCGTCCGTGGTTAGCTTTTCTTGATTAATCAAGAATGGGTATTTGGCCAATTCTGGAATAATTAAAAATCAACGAGAATAGTTGATATTTATTCCGATAGATGGCGCAAGCCATCAGCAACTTTCAGTTGCACGATAAGGAGATGCCTTTTTCTTAATATATATATATATGACCGTTTTTTTCTTTCTTCTTTCATACATATATATAAAATGTTATAATCTAATATTAAGAGCCCATCTATCGATGAAAATATAATGGTTTCTTTATTGTATGCGTAAAAATCAAATTTCACTTTCTGATAATTTTTCCCGTAGAATGTTATGAAATCGACGCCCTTCCCCTGTACTGATGAGAGCCATAGCCAGATACCATGGTATACAGGTTGTTGGCTTTTGTCTGTATTTACTGAAACTAGTGTTGTGGCTCATTATTTATCATCATCTTTATATTCTGTACTGGGGTGGTAAACAATATGCATAGTTTTAATGCACGTCTAAAGGGATAGGTGACTTTTTTGCTACATATATAGATATAAACATTCATGGACAAAACTTAAGGAAGTTGTACCTTTTAGCATGTATATCGGGATTCAGACAATAACTCTGAAAGATACACTAATGGACAAAACTTACGGAAGTTGTACCTTTTAGCATGTATATCGGGATTCAGACAATAACTCTGAAAGATACACTAATGGACAAAACTTAAGGAAGTTGTACCTTTTAGCATGTATATCGGGATTCAGACAATAACTCTGAAAGATACACTCATAGACAAAACTTTAGGAAGTTGTACATTTCAGCATGTATATCGGGTTTGAGACCATAACTCTGATAGATACACTCATGGACAAAACTTAAGGAAGTTGTACCTTTTAGTATATATATCGGGATTCAGACAATAACTCTGAAAGATACACTCATAGACAAAACTTTAGGAAGTTGTACCTTTTAGCAGGTATATCGGGATTCAGATAATAACTCTGAAAGATACACTCATGGACAAAACTTAAGGAAGTTGTACCTTTTAACAGGTATATCGGGATTTTCAGATAGTAACTCTGAAAGATACACTCATGGACAAAACTTAAGGAAGTTGTACCTTTTAGCATGTATATCGGGATTCAGACAATAACTCTGAAAGATACACTTATGGACAAAACTTAAGGAAGTTGTACCTTTTAGCATGTATATCGGGATTCAGATAATAACTCTGAAAGATACACTCATGGACAAAACTTAAGGAAGTTGTAGCTTTTAGCATGTATATCGGGATTCAGACAATCTCTGAAAGATACACTCATGGAAAAAACTTAAGGAAGTTGTACCTTTTAGCATGTATATTGGGATTCAGACAATAACTTTGAAAGATACACACACGGACAAAACTTAAGGAAGTTGTACCTTTCAGCATGTATATCGGGATTGAGACAATAACTCTGAAAGATACACTCATGGACAAAACTTAAGGAAGTTGTACCTTTTAGCATGTATACGGGATTCAGACAATAACTCTGAAAGATACACTCATGGGCAAAACCTAAGGAAGTTGTACCTTTTAGCATGTATATCGGGATTCGGACAATAACTCTGAAAGATACACTCATGGACAAACCTTAAGGAAGTTGTACCTTTTAGCATGTATATCGGGATTCAGATAATAACTCTGAAAGATACACTCATGGACAAAACTTAAGGAAGTTGTAGCTTTTAGCATGTATATAGGGATTCAGACAATTTCTGAAAGATACACTCATGGAAAAAACTTAAGGAAGTTGTACCTTTTAGCATGTATATCGGGATTCAGATAATAACTCTGAAAGATACACTCATGGACAAAACTTAAGGAAGTTGTACCTTTTAACAGGTATATCGGGATTTTCAGATAATAACTCTGAAAGATACACTCATGGACAAAACTTAAGGAAGTTGTACCTTTTAGCATGTATTCGGGATTCAGAAAATAACTCTGAAAGATACACTTATGGACAAAACTTAAGGAAGTTGTATCTTTTAGCATGTATATCGGGATTCAGATAATAACTCTGAAAGATACACTCATTGACAAAACTTAAGGAAATTGTACCATTTAGCATGTATATCGGGATTCAGACAATAACTCTGAAAGATACACTCATGGACAAAACTTAAGGAAGTTGTACCTTTTAGCAGGTATATCGGGATTGAGACAATAACTCTGAAAGATACACTCATGAACAAAACTTAAGGAAGTTGTACCTTTTAGCATGTATACAGGATTCAGACAATAACTCTGAAAGATACACTCATGGGCAAAACTTTAGGAAGTTGTACATTTCAGCATGTATATCGGGTTTGAGACCATAACTCTGATAGATACACTCATGGACAAAACTTAAGGAAGTTGTACCTTTCAGTATATATATCGGGATTCAGACAATAACTCTGAAAGATACACTCATAGACAAAACTTTAGGAAGTTGTACATTTCAGCATGTATATCGGGTTTGAGACCATAACTCTGATAGATACACTCATGGACAAAACTTAAGGAAGTTGTACCTTTTAGTATATATATCGGGATTCAGACAATAACTCTGAAAGATACACTCATAGACAAAACTTTAGGAAGTTGTACATTTCAGCATGCATATCGGGTTTGAGACCATAACTCTGATAGATACACTCATGGACAAAACTTAAGGAAGTTATACGTTTTAGCATGTATATCTGGATTCAGACAGTAACTCTGAAAGATACACTCATAGACAAAACTTAAGGAAGTTGTACCTTTTAGCATGTATATCTGGATTCAGACAGTAACTCTGAAGGATACACTCATAGACAAAACTTAAGGAAGTTGTACCTTTTAGTATATATATCGGGATTCAGACAATAACTCTGAAAGATACACCCATGGACAAAACATAAGGAAGTTGTACCTTTTAGTATATATATCGGGATTCAGACAATAACTCTGAAAGATATTACTGTGGCCTTTATAGTAGACACACGAGATAAATAATTGTAAACAAAATTGCCTCTGTCTCTTTCTAAAAAAAAAGATGACCAGCGACATCAAAGACTTTACCTAAGTTTAGTTCATGTGTGTGAAAGAGTGATTAATAAATAAAACTATTCAGCGTAATTTTTATTATTATTTTTTAGAAATGAATGAATTTTATATTATTATTATCACAATAGAAATATATTGGGATGGGTCATCAATGAAGAACCCTCCAGCGGTTTCGCTAGTTTAATGTATGATTACTATTATTGACGTGATAGAGGGTCTTACCGTAAAGTTCTTGGCACTAGGTAATGTGTGGGATAAAGCAGACGCCTCTCTAATCACTTCATTACCTTCAAGTAATTATCTATCTGGCTAATTGGATCCATGATCTCACTGCGTACCTCTTACACCTTTAATTGTTTCTTTTCAGTATTGTACCCACACACAGCTTTATTAAGACCACCAGTCTTATACAGATTCACCACAGGAATGAAGCATAGTTTAAGCTCCTATACTCCAGGCAGCACAGCACCAAACAAGTATTGTTAATTTAGTATTGTACCCACTTCTTAGAATGACTCGACTATGTTTAAAATACGTCATAACCACAAAAAAAAAAGAGTCACAGAATTATTAAGTCAACAAATTTTATAATGAAATTGCTTTTCAGAGGCGGTTGTCTCAATCCCGAAATACACGCTATAAGGTACAAATTCCTTAAGCTTTGTCCACGAGTGTATTTTTCAGAGTTATTGTCTGAATCCCGATATACATGCTAAAAGGTACAACTTCCTCAAGTTTTGTCCATGAGTGTATCTTTCAGAGTTATTGTCTGAATCCCGATATACTTGTTAGAAGGTACAACTTCCTTAAGTTGTGTCCATGAGTGTATCTTTCAGAGTTATTGTCTGAATCCCGATATACTTGTTAGAAGGTACAACTTCCTTAAGTTGTGTCCATGAGTGTATCTTTCAGAGTTATTGTCTGAATCCTGATACACATGCTAAAAGGTACAACTTCCTCAAGTTTTGTCCATGAGTGTATCTTTCAGAGTTATTGTCTCAATCACGATATACATGCTAAAAGGTACAACTTTCTCAAGTTTTGTCCATGAGTGTATATCAATAAATAGGGAATGTGATATCTAGATAAATAATATATAAATAAATCTTTATTGAATATATATTTACATATTTAGCCTAAGAGACTTCCCCACTACAGAGTGTTCTTCTACGGATATTCCATTCACCTTTAGGATTGAGAATTTTATAAAGTAGTGCAATACCAGGCCAACCCGTTGAGAAGGTGGAGCAAGTTCCAAAACGTTCCGAAATTCCTTCACCTTCAGATTTCCCTTCAAAATCACATATGCGTACTTTCTTTAATTGCGCATATAATGCTGTCGTTCAATATAACTTAAGGGTAAAAGCACCTTTCGATATATTTTATTAAAAAGAACTAAATTTTAGTTTATCGCTAATTAACCTTTCTTTTTTTACCATTAAAATATCTCTCCGAATAATTAATTAGGTTGAAAACAGAATAATTTATTAGCAGCAATTTATCATCTAATCGATAATACATAAGCCAATCGCCTTCTACGTGTCAAAAATGACACCAATGAAAAGACTGCATTTACGATGACGTCATGATATATAACCAATTGGAAATCATCTAACACAGTGTCAATATAAATAGAATTTGAGAGAAAAAAGTGATTGGCTGGTTATAATGGAGGTAAATAAATTTGTTTATAGGATCAAAGAATCGTATGAATGATGATAAATTGGAAATAAATTGATGATCATATATATATATATATTGATAGATTTACTCTGTGAGTATTTAATATTAGGAAAATATTTATTTTATCGTTTGATTTATTGGATTTGTATTTAGTGTTATCGTTTATTTTTATCGTCGTTTATTAATGATATCTTCCACTTATTGTCTCCTCCCAGAAAATTATATTATAGAAAATTGTTAACATGTCCTGGAGAAAATTATTCAGTTTTACTGATGCTTCAGTGAAGTTTATTCATCATGAGAGATTTGTTGAATAATTTGTAGATATTTCATATTATTATATGTTCTTAATCAATTATAAGGTGTATAATTAATGTCAAATATTTGTTTAAAGTTTTGAAAGATTATGTAAATAAGGTAGAAAATATATAAAAGGAAGTTTTTTTTTTGGCCGAGAGAGTCGTGCAATAAAAATGGGATTTTTTAAATTGTTTCCTAGCGTGATGCTACAATACATGTTTACATCCCTGCCTTTATAGTAATACAATGTAATGTAATACAATGTATTAAGTAATACAAGGCTAGGGCTTTTAACTAGGTTTCTTTAGCTGGAAGTTCTACTTCTTGTCCTCCTGTTGAAGGCCATGTTGGCCCGAAAGCAAGAGAATTAAAAATGGTTAGAGAAACCTACCCTTGGATTGCTTATTGATTTTGTTAAATTAGAAAACACCGCTTTTTACCGTTTAAAATCCCGGATAAATAAGATGGGGGAGCAGTAACAAGCTTGCTAAAAAACCTGGGTCTACTGGCCATGCTGATAGTACCCTGTAAGGACTCCAGGGATACAGAATGTACTCCATGTTAGGAGCGGCTGTACATGGCATCTGTTCCTCATGTCAGACATTTCATATTAGAGCTAAGTCAGTGGCCTGCTACTGAGTAGTGCTTCCAGTCTTAATGACAAAGGCAGATGCATTCTAAATCATCCAATCATGATGGTTGTCAAGCTTTACAAGCTTGATACCCTAATATGATTGTTGAGTTGAGATAAGTATTGGAGCTAAGTCAGTTTTCTGCTACCGAGTAGTGCTCCCAGTCTCAATGACAAAGGCAGATAAATTCTACTTCACCCAGTCATGATGGTTGTCAAGCTATACAGGCATGATACCCTAATATGATTGTCGAGTGGAGATAAGTATTGGAGCTAAGTCAGTAGCCTGATACTGAGTAGTGCTTCCAGTTTCAATGACAAAAACAGATAAATTCTACTTCACCCAATCATGATGGTTGTCAAGCTATACAGACATGATATCCTAATATGATTGTCGAGTGGAGATAAGTATTGGAGCTAAGTCAGTGACCTGCTACTGAGTAGTGCTTCCAGTCTTAATGACAAAGGCAGATGCATTCTAAATCATACAATCATGATGATAGTCAAGCTATATAGGCATGATACCCTAATATAATTGTCGAGTTGAGATAAGTATTGGAGCTAAGTCAGTGGTCTGCTACTGAGTAGTGCTCCCAGTCTTAATGACAAAAGCAGATATATTCTACTTCACCCAGTCATGATGGTTGTCAAGCTTGATACCCTAATATGATTGTCGAGTTGAGATAAGAAAGAAGAATAAGAATAAATTAGAAGGCCATATAACGCGCGATCTATATTCAATAAATGAAACTATTTATTTTTTTTATTTTTTACTTATTATTACAGAATCACGAAGTCTATCAGACTATTGTGCTATATTAGAATTATTTACATATATATATTTAATTATTTACACGATGAATTAGTAGTGATTTATAAATCTGTGTACAAATAGCTCTAAACTTTCCAAAGTTTTCATAAGATTGAGTATATACAGAAAGATGGCATTATGTCAAAGTAAACAAGTACAATTTGGCTAGTCAGAGGGCAAGCCAACACTCTGGTGTTTCAACATCTAGACAGCATTCACATGTTGGACGCATGTTTTATGTCTCTAATGTTACATCCTACATTGTCACATTTATAAGTAGAATTATCCAATACAGTATTAAATCTCTGAAGGGCGGTTTGATAGAGTGAGCTGGCGAAACCGCATGGAGAGTTCACCATTGGAATATCAGGAGCGCTTTAGCGGGTTAGATTTTCATTTACAAAGACTATTGTACACACACCTATCCCCCAATTTACACGGTACTTGTTTTACACGTTTTCGCTTTTACACGGTTTTCCAAATATATATATATATTTTTTTGTTTTTATCGCACTATACTAAATGCTACTGTGATTGAACACATGCGCTGTGTACACATCTCACGAGGAATCCCGAGCTTATGTGCTGACTACATATTTTAACCTGTCAATGCATTTTATTTTTATTTCTGTGTACACCTATCCCCCGATTTACACGTTTTTCTCAGGAACCTATCTACCGTGTAAATCGGGGGATAGGTGTATGTAAAACGACTCTAGCTTTCGTGCTTGAAAGTTCTTCAGATAAACACAAAAACATAAATATTATGTGTGAAAGTTATAAAATTCTATTAAATATGTTTTTTTTTTTAAATAAACCTAACCTCGAAAGCCTGATGTTTTCTCTCATTAATTTGATACAGAATATTTTGATTCATTGATTTATTCTTTATGATACATTAGCGCGCCATCTGTTATGAAAATTCGAAACTATTATAGATGCGTATGATTCTTTTTAAAATTAAACAATTTCTACTGCCCTTACTGTAATGGAAAAATTGCAGTAAGGACAGTAGAAATTGTTTAATTATTTATTTTTGTTTGGAACAAACGTGTTTTTTTCGAGTTATTTTTTTTCGGCAATTATGTCATATCGGCAATGATATACCATGATGGGTAGTTAGCGATTACATTTAATTGTGTCTACACATGTAGTGAGAAGTGCCAGAGCCCCGTTTGGTTACTTGCACTTACTGTTGGGGTTGGACTTACGCAAGAATCAGAGATCATTGCTTCTCTCCCCCTTGACACATTGTAAATAACAATGCTGATTGTTGTAACTATTGTTCCTGTATATACCCTCTTCTATTAGGAGAAGTTGTACAAGACTAAAGGGTCATAACAAGGACTTTTGTTGTTGTTATTACTGTTATTCTTGTATGTACCCTACATTTCTGTGCTTGGAGAATCCGTATAAGACTATAATGTCTTAATAAAGATTTTTGTTGTTGTTGTTGAATCAGAGATCATTGAAGCCGAAAAAAAGGTATATAAGGGGTGCGGATTCGAACACGAATGATAATCATCAAAGTTGGATGTCATTATTCTACTGACTCCCAGGTAACACGTGAACCAAGTTACAATGCTTACAGTACAACTCGCTGTTTGAACCCAAGTTTATCTATGAGCGAACCTCAAGCGTTGTTGTTGTTGAATTAGAGATCATTGAAGCAGGAAATAAAAAGGTATATAAAGGGGCGGATTCGAACACGAATGATAATCATCAAAGTTGGATATCATTATTCTCCTGACTCCCAGGTAACACGTGAACCAGGTTACAATGTTTACCGTACAACTCGCTGTTTGAACCCAAGTTTATCTATGAGCGAACCTCAAGCGTTGTTGTTGTTGAATTAGATATCATTGAAGCAGGAAATAAAAGGTATATAAAGGGGCGGATTCGAACACGAATGATAATCATCAAAGTTGGATATCATTATTCTCCTGACTCCCAGGTAACACGTGAACCAGGTTACAATGTTTACCGTACAACTCGCTGTTTGAACCCAAGTTTATCTATGAGCGAACCTCAAGCGTTGTTGTTGTTGAATTAGATATCATTGAAGCAGGAAATAAAAGGTATATAAAGGGGAGGATTCGAACACGAATGATAATCATCAAAGTTGGATGTCATTATTCTACTGACTCCCAGGTAACACGTGAACCAAGTTACAATGTTTACAGTAAACTCGCTGTTTGAACCCAAGTTTATCTATGAGCGAACCTCAAGCGTTGTTGTTGTTGAATTAGAGATCATTGAAGCAGGAAATAAAAGGTATATAAAGGGGAGGATTCGAACACGAATGATAATCATCAAAGTTGGATGTCATTATTCTACTGACTCCCAGGTAACACGTGAACCAAGTTACAATGTTTACAGTAAACTCGCTGTTTGAACCCAAGTTTATCTATGAGCGAACCTCAAGCGTTGTTGTTGTTGAATTAGAGATCATTGAAGCAGGAAATAAAAGGTATATAAAGGGGAGGATTCGAACACGAATGATAATCATCAAAGTTGGATGTCATTATTCTACTGACTCCCAGGTAACACGTGAGCCAGATTACAATGTTTATTATTATTTATTTAAGTAACCCAGGTTCCTGGAGCGTACAGAAGTCGCCAAATACCCGGGATGTCCTTCTGAGCTAAGTCTTCTTGGATTTATATACAATGCCAGTGGAAGTCCAATTAATGAGGTGTCGCCAGGCAGATTTCTTTCTTGGGAGATTTTCTAGGGATGCTGGACATATGTTAGTGATACCTAGGAGAGTGGCTGTCTGGAATCTTTTACAGTACAACTCGCTGTTTGGACCCAAGTTTATCTATGAAGCAAGCCTCAAGCGCACGACTCTACAAACAACAAAATGCTTCTTTCTTGGTCTCTCTCTAATTGATCTGCAGATTTTGTCGCTTTACCCTCCTCCTCCTCCTCTACGTGGTGATTAGACCTTACTAATTAAACTTTTCCCCCTTTTCTTAATTAAGTTACATTATTTGGAGCCATTTGTTTAGCCAGATGGTAATGGATGACGCCGCCCTGCGGTGGAAATTTTACTTAAGACTGAAGGCAGATGATGATGCATTTGTGTTTGAGATCTAATGGAAGTACGACTTTTTTTCCTCTCTCTCTCTATCTTTGCTTCCATTTCACTGTCCACTTTGCTAATTAAGGAGTTTGGAGAGGTTGCCGAAATACAAAAAAGCTGTTGTTTCTTGATGGCTCTAATTACATTAAAATTTAGTTAACTTCTCTCTCCCAAGATACAGAATTAAAGGTTTTATAAGCTAGTGGGTGTATAGATTCTGTAGGTGTACGTTGTGTGTGTTTTGTATTCACTTGTCTTCTCTTAATTAATGTTATTTGCTGTTATATTTGAGATAAGGTTTTGTTTTGAGATGGTTTTCCTTTTTATTGCAATAGAATCTTCATTGATAGAGAAAACCTATATATAAGAATATTTAACATCGTCAAAATTACTATCTTTAATAATTAGCAACTCTCCTGTAAGAGGAAACCTCTCTTTAAAGGACACTTTGGCTCTTAAACTAGATGTTGTCCATTAAAACAGCTTCTAAACTACAGTATGACATCTATTCGTGGACACCTCTATACAAAAGACAGTTTTCACTTCGACAAAGTTACCATTTGTTACCAATTAGGTGTTCTATATTAAGAGGACACCTCTATACAAAAGACAGTTTTCACTTCGACAAAGTTACCATTTGTTACCAATTAGGTGTTCTATATTAAGAGGACACCTCTAAAGGACACGTTGACTCTGCAACTAGGTGTTGCTATTTGAAAAAAGGTTTTTACAGTACAGTAGAAGCTTCATGAGAGAATACCCCTATATAAGGATATTTTCCTATCGTCAAAATTACTATCTTTATAAATTAGCTGCTCTATAGTAAGAGGACACCTCTCTTTAAAGGACAATTTGGTTCTTAAACTAGGTGTTGTCCTTTAGAAATAGCTTCTACAGTACAATATAACCTCTATTTGTGAACACCTCTATACAAAATAAAGTGTCCATATCGACAAAGTTACCATTTGTTACAAATTAGGTGTTTTATATTAAGAGGACACCTCTCTCTAAAGGAGGACACTTTGGCTCTTAAACTAGGTGTTGTCATTTGAAAAAGGTTTTTTACAGTACAGTAGAAGCTTCATGAGAGGACACCTCTATATACGGATATTTTCCTATCGTCAAAATTAATATCTTTATTAGTTAGTAACTCTCCGGTAAGAGGACACCTCTCTTTAAAGGACACTTTGGCTCTACAACTAGGTGTTGTCCTTTACAGAGAGGTAGTTCTACTGTAGCAACTCTCCGGTAAGAGGACACTTCTCCTTAAAGGACACTTTGGCTCTTAAACTAGGTGTTGTCCTTTACAGAGAGGTAGTTCTACTGTAGCAACTCTCCGGTAAGAGGACACTTCTCCTTAAAGGACACTTTGGCTCTACAACTAGGTGTTGTCCTTTACAGAGAGGTAGTTCTACTGTAGAAACTCTCCAGTAAGAGGACACCTCTCTTTAAAGGACACTTTGGCTCTTAAACTAGGTGTTGTCCTTTACAGAGAGGTAGTTCTACTGTAGCAACTCTCCAGTAAGAGGACACCTCTCTTTAAAGGACACTTTGGCTCTTAAACTAGGTGTTGTCCTTTACAGAGAGGTAGTTCTACTGTAGCAACTCTCCAGTAAGAGGACACCTCTCTTTAAAGGACACTTTGGCTCTTAAACTAGGTGTTGTCCTTTACAGAGAGGTAGTTCTACTGTAGCAACTCTCCAGTAAGAGGACACCTCTCTTTAAAGGACACTTTGGCTCTTAAACTAGGTGTTGTCCTTTACAGAGAGGTAGTTCTACTGTAGCAACTCTCCAGTAAGAGGACACCTCTCTTTAAAGGACACTTTGGCTCTTAAACTAGGTGTAGTCCTTTACAGAGAGGTAGTTCTACTGTAGCAACTCTCCAGTAAGAGGACACCTCTCTTTAAAGGACATTTTGGCTCTTAAACTAGGTGTTGTCCTTTACAGAGAGGTAGTTCTACTGTAGCAACTCTCCAGTAAGAGGACACCTCTCTTTAAAGGACACTTTGGCTCTTAAACTAGGTGTTGTCCTTTAGAAATAGTTTCTACAGTACAGTATAACCTCCGTTTGTAGACACCTCTATACAAAGGACAGTTTGGTTTTAAATGTTAGAATTTCTAAAGAGTATTATTGAGTATTATTGCAAAAGGTCCAACAATGAGTATTATTGCAAAAGGCCCAACAATGAGTATTATTGCAAAAGGCCCAACAATGAGTATTATTGCAAAAGGCCCAACAATGATTATTATTGCAAAAGGCCCAACAATGAGTATTATTGCAAAAGGCCCCAACAATGAGAATTATTGAAAAAGGCCCAACAATAAGTATTATTGCAAAAAGCTCAACAATGAGTATTATTGCAAAAGGCCCAACAATGAGTATTATTGCAAAAGGCCCAACAATAAGTATCTATTCATTAAGATGAAGAGAATTGAGCTTTCAATCTGGATATCTTTTTTAAAAGATTTAATGGTCGAAGTATCTTTAATTTGAAGAATTACTCAATAATAATTCTAGTTAAACTCTTAAATAAAAAACCATTTACTTTTATTCAATTTTGAAATAATGGAACGGGAGAAGTTTAGATTAGCTATCAGTGAATTTAGTCTAAAATCTAGATAATACCAACTTTTTTTCTTTCGTTCAATCGTGAGATATTACTTTATTAAATATATATCTTTTTTAAATATCGTGTTTAAATAAAATAGAATAAATTTATTTTAAAAAGAGAGATTTTCTCTCTAGAGATATTTATTTCTAGTTTTTTTTTATTGAGAAGCGAAGTCAATAAAATTGTTTATGTAAAGTTTTTATTAATATTTTCTTTTTTGTATATTTCGCTCTCCAAAAGATTTTTATTGTTTTTACTCTGCAATTTATTGACAGTTGAAGGAATCGTCTGAAGATGAATGGTTTTCTCCAAAAGAAAATTTTGACAACGAAAAAACGCACGCATACATGTTTTTGATTGATTATATATTAATAAGATAGAATTTTATTTTTTTTATTAAACGTAAATATGTAAATTTAGTGTATTTTATTGAAAGATCTCAATTATATTCTTTATTATATTGAGATATCAGTTTTTTTTGTTTTGTTTTCTTTTGTTATTTAATATTTTACTCTAAAAGGTTTTTATAGTTGAAAATAGCCTTTAGGAATTTCTTTTTTTAAGTTTATTTAAAATTGCGATTGCTATCCAAATTAGATCAATAAAAGTTAGAATATAAAGTGTTTTTTTTTTGGTGAAAAAGGATTTTTTAGAAGAAAAAGGTATAATATCATTTAATCAAATTTTATCGTCTAAAGTTTTTATTTTTGTCTCAAATGGAAAAGGGAGTGTTGAATATTTGAAATTACACTCATGGATAAAATTTAAGAAAGTGGAAAGTCTTTGATATCGCCATTTGTCTATTATTTTTAAGAAGACAGAAGCAATTTTGTTCACACTTGATTATCTCGTGTGTCTTCAATAAAGGTCATTGTAATAGGTTTCAGAGTTATTGTCTGAACCCCGATATACATGCTAAAATGTACAGCTTTCTTAGTTTTGTCCATGAGTGTATCTTTCAGAGTTATTGCCCGAATCCAGATATACATGCTAAAAGGTACAACTTCCTTAAGTTTTGTCTATGAGTGTTTCTTTCAGAGTTATTATCTGAATCCCGATATACGTGCCAAAAGGTACAACTTCCTTAAGTTTTGTTCATGAGTGTATTTTTCAGAGTTATTGTGTGAATGCCGATATACATGCTAAAAGGTACAACTTTCTTAAGTTTTGTCTATGAGTGTATCTTTCAGAGTTATTGTCTGAATCCCGATATACATGCTAAAAGGTACAACTTCCTTAAGTTTTGTCCATGAGTGTATCTTTCAGAGTTATTGTCTGAATCCCGATATACATGCTAAAAGGTACAACTTTCTTAAGTTTTGTCCATAAGTGTATCTTTTAGAGTTATTGTATGAATCCCGATATACATGCTAAGAGGTACAACTTCCTTAAGTTTTGTCCATGAGTGCATCTTTCAGAGTTATTGTCTGAATCCCGATATACATGCTAAAAGGTACAACTTCCTGAAGTTTTGTCCATGAGTGTATCTTTCAGAGTTATTGTCTGAATCCTTATATACATGCTAAAAGTTACAACTTCCTTAAGTTTTGTTTATGAGTGTACCTTTGAGTTATTGTCTCAATCCCGATATTTATGCTAAAAGGTACAACATCCTTAAGTTTTGTCCATGAGTGTATATTCTGCAGTCCAAAATGTTCTGCCGATGAGTAGACATTAGATTCCAAACTTATTTGCATTCAGGTTTAAAATGTTGCAACATTTGAATATCTATGAGGACACACTTCCTAGAAAATAACCTTTTACAATGAACAGTTCTATTGCAAAACTTACCACTTTAACTAATTTGTAACTCTCCGGTAAGAGGACACCTCTCCCTATAGGACAATTTGGCTCTGTAACTAGGTGTTGTCCTTTACGAAGAAATAGTTCTACTGTACAATAATCCGGAAATATAGATAATATTATCATGGAAGATGATAAGCGGAATCATGATCTTTAAATAGAAAGACAAAATCAAATAGGAGCTGGAAAAATTTAGAAAATCTATAAATTAGCAATCTATATATGAACATAAGCTTTTAGAACAGTAGAATTGCATATAAATATTATGTATCGAGAAATGCTCTTCCGTAAACAATAAGGACAAGATTAGTTAGGCATAAATTAATTATAAAAGGCGCGTTGTAACCTTTTAACCAATATTTTCTCTTATTGGACAATACACCAAGACACATTGTCCTAATTTGCCAGAAACAAGCATCTGGAATGTATGAATGAAACAAATACTGACAATGACAATATTATTTACTAGACGAATGGCCCGGGCAACGCCCGGGTTTTACCCGAGTGCGAATATATTTTAAAAACGTTGTCTTGGGTGGTCGCTATGGACAGGGTGGTCTGTATAGACAGGTGTATGTATCACACAGCTGATAACAGGGTTGTCTAGAGTGGCCGCTATAGACAGGGTGGTCTGTATAGACAGGTGTATGTATCACACAGCTGATAACAGGGTTGTCTAGAGTGGTCGCTATAGGCAGGGTGGTCAGTATAGACAGGTGAATGTATCACACAGCTGATAACAGGGTTGTCTAGAGTGGTCGCTATAGGCAGGGTGGTCAGTGGTCGCTATAGTCAGGGAGGTCTGTATAGACAGGTGGATGTAACAGGGTAACAGGGTTGTCTAGAATGGCCGCTATAGACAGGTGTATGTATCACACAGCTGATAACAGGGTTGTCTAGAGGGGGGCAGGGAGGACACGTGTTCGCCGGCAGCCTGTGGGCGCGCATTCTATCCGTGAGCTTCAGACAGAATAAGGCAATTATATATATAGATGTACTCCAATTGCTTCAAACATTTGTTTTTTTTTTTTTTTTTTTCAAATTTCTTTCGCAATTTTTTCTGGATATCTTGTTTTTCCAAACATTTTCCAATAATACATCTAAAATAGACACTAAATCTTAGCGCCATCTTCTACTTCTTTCTTATCTCCACTCAATCATATTAAGGTATAAAGTTTGTAGATCTTGTTGATGGTGTCTGCTGGGGATGAGTAGAGCTCATCAATGGATGAGTCTTCTTCTTTCTTATCTTCACTCAGCAATCATAACAGGATATCATGCTTGTAGAGCTTGTTGATGGTGTCTGCTGGGGATGAGTAGAGCTCATCAATGGATGAGTCTTCTTCTTCTTTCTTATCTTCACTCAGCAATCATATCAGGGTATCAAGCTTGTAGAGCTTGTTGATGGTGTCTGTTGGGGATGAGTAGAGCTCATCAATAGACGAGTCTTCTTCTTTCTTATCTTCACTCAGCAATAATATCAGGATATCAAGCTTGTAGAGCTTGTTGATGGTGTCTGTTGGGGATGAGTAGAGCTCATCAATGGATGAGTCTTCTTATTCTTTCTTATCTTCACTCAGCAATCATATCAGGATATCAAGCTTGTAGAGCTTGTTGATGGTGTCTGCTGGGGATGAGTAGAGCTCATCAATGGATGAGTCTTCTTCTTCTTTCTTATGTTCACTCAGCAATCATATCAGGATATCAAGCTTGTAGAGCTTGTTGATGGTGTCTGCTGGGGATGAGTAGAACTCATCAATGGATGAGTCAATACAGTCAATGATGTGGTTTGATGTTGCAGGTTGGGAATGTGTCATCGTATGCTTTAAAATTAGTCGTTACTATGTTCATATTGTGGAGAATAAATATAATTTATTATTTAATTTAATTTAATTATTCGAAGAAAATATTTGAAACAGATTTATTATTTATAAAATCAACATTTAGTTACCTAGCTTACTTTCTCGATATTCTCTAGCTGTAGATAGTTTGTTAAAATTTGTCGACTGGTCGCCGTGACGTCATCAATAAATACTTTCACATCTTTACATATTCAAAGACTTGATTTCTACGCTACAATATAATTGCTATAATACAAGCTTATTTTATAAAATATTTTTTTGATGAAAACTCTTTCGCAATATCCCAGAGCAATTCCGTCAAATCCCAAATCAAAGTATAAATAGCCATCATTGGAGTATATCTCGATTTCCTGTGCTCATTCTCAGATATAATATCACCTGTTTAAGAGCTATAGCTCGAAAGCTCGCGGTGGTTTATAATACATAAACTTATTCCGAAAGGTTTTTCATCTTTTTTACGATCTTTCATAAAGGTATATTACAATTTTTCTTATATTTCAATAAGCTTCATTCATTAGAGAATAATTGTCCATATTGTAACCAAAAGTCTAACTTGACTTAATGGACGCTAGCAATATATATTTCTTATAAAAAATATATTTCAAAAATCATACAAATTAATGCCATCATACACCCCAAAATATAAATAGAAGACAACAAAAAAAAAAAGACAAACATATTTATATGATAATCACTTTTTATTATAATAATAATTTTTAAATATATATATATATTTTTTTATTTACATATCTACAAAATGTTTTGAGCCGCCCAAAGTAAAACAACAACATTATACATCTGGCGGTCGACTTTACAGAGATAACTTTGTGTGTATGTATGTTTATTCTAGAAAATATATTTTTGAAATTGAATAAATTCATATATATATACTGTATGTGCTATATAAAAAATTCTGTTGATTTTGATTATCTTGAGGATTATGCTATGGTAATGCAGTCGTGGTTAAAATCTTGAAAGTATAATTATAAAAATAGTTTTGATCAAAAATAGCTTTATTTGAGCATATGGAATATATAACAAACATAATTTTATAAAAGTACTGCCTGGCTCAAGGCGTAAGAATAAAAAAAAAAAGAAAAACTTATTTACATAATGTTCAAAAGTTTGAGCCGGCCATCGGGAAAGGAGGAAATATCTTTATTTTACGGGGCTGCTAATCAAAATGAATTAAGAGGCCATCGGGAAACAACAACAATGGATTTTTATAGGGGAAGCGTGACCTCTGGCGGTCGATTTAACAATGTATTTTAAATCTATGAAATATAATTTTAAATAAAATAATATTTTAACATAACATATATTATGATAGATTTGTTTTATATAGAATATTTTCTTAGGTTGTTTAAGGATACATGAGTAAGTTTGTGAAATTGCAGTATTTTATGATATGGGTTATTACAGTCGTGGTAAAGATAATAATAAAATAAAGGTTGAATCACAATTACCTTTAATTGTAGTGATGAAACAATTTAAGAAGAAATACCTGATTTGAGGCGTAAAGAAGAAAACAAAAGATTACATATATACATATCTACAAAAAGATTTGAGCCGGCCAACGGGAAAAAACAACAAGAGATTTATATAGGAAAAACCGCGACATCTGGCGGTCGACTTTACAAAGTAGTTTTGTATTCTAGAACAATATAATTTCGAATTAAATAATTTTTATACAACACACACAAATTCAGGATCTGTATTTCTTAATATATTATATTTTACTTTAATCTATCCTTTCAAAAAAAAATGTTTTTTTACTATTAATATATATATATATACATAAAATCACAGAATATAGTTATCATCATCATTTTCCATTTTAATTCCAACAGATATTGAGAAAAAAAAAACAGACGATCTATAAATCTATTCCAAAAGAGGTAAACATTTTAACTGGAATTTTATCTGACGGGGAATTCTGGGTAGAGAAATTGTGAGGCCCTCTATTTACTTTGGAGCTTCGCATTTACACCGCCAGGGGGCACCCATCACAACTAAAAGTACATCAAAGGGGAGTTATACGTACAGGAAATTTTAAGTGGAATAGTTTTTATTCTTTGAAAACCTTTTTTTATATAGGGAATTGAAGCTATTTAGAACGTTTTTAAGTGTTTTTTAACTTTATTTTTTATTGAAAATCTATATACGGTAATCGTTAAATTTATTTCTAATTAATTCGAGATTTCTTATATTTTTTATTTCTATCCTTCGATGAAAAATTATATAGCAATTTATAATACAATATAATGTGGCTTATGATTGTAGAACGACATTTGAAATTATCCCGCATGTGTTTCTTTTGAATGAAAAATCAAAATTTTATTTTTAGAAGAAATAACGATTATTTTTAACCTTAGGGATGAAGTATGATAGGATGAATTGTGAAGAGTAATGATGAACGCAAAATAAAACTATCCAGAGATGGGAATCGAACCCACAGTGTTCCGCTTACCGGGCAGATGCCATGTCCACTAGGCTACCCTGGACATATTTATCTGTTCGTAAATATTATATAAATTACAAATACAATTATTTTATTTCCAAAGCGCTATATCCCGCAAGGGATACTTGCGCCAAACAAGGAGAAAGGTTTATTTACATAAATTATTTACATTATTCAACACATGAAAACATTAGAGAGTTTAGAATGTATTTACAAAATGAATTGAACTTTAAATATGATTTTTATCGGAAATCAAATCGTTAAGTTCACAAACAACTAGTTCATTCTTCATTCTATAATCTTGAAATGCTGGGCAATCGATCAGTAGATATCTTGAGGTTTGTTCTTCAATACCATAAAAGCAACTTGAATCCTCCACTGCCTTTATTCTATTTAAAAAACCTTTGAAATTCCCGTGGTTTGTAACAATATAATGTGGCCTATGATTGTAGAACGACATTTGTTGACATTCTGAAAATGATATATATTATTGCGACTTCTGTACGCTTCGGATACCTGAGTAAACCGGATTTGATCCCGAGTCGTGGCTCTCGGAAATAAACGCTTTATACCATTCTATTGACTCCCAATAAATAAACGTAATTAGGGTTAATAATGATGCTAATTTGACATTAATTACCACATCGATATGAATAAAAGAATATGTTAGAAGGAAGGTAGAAAACTTCAGTTCTCTACCTATAGGACGGAGTACACCACGCCACAAACAATTAGGAGTCCCAAACCCAATTAACATCTGGAATGGATTCGAAAACCAATTAAAATCCAATTAGGTAAATTACATAGAAACTTTCTTGGAGAAGTCAAGAGACGATAAATGCCCATCTTTAAACTTAAATTGGTGTTTGGCTTGTTTCTCTCAGAATTCTTGATGGGGAAATGTTACCACATCGGTAAAATTACATTAGATATCTTATATATGGTATCAAGTACCTTCTCCTGTGGGGGTCGGTAGTCGAGTGGTCTAAACCGTCACTTTTCGACCGCTAGGACCTGGGTTCGAATCCCGCACTGGGCACTTTGTTGTCTTTTCTTAAATCTGGAAAAAATAAAGACAATGCATTCTCCTATTCTGAACTATATATTTTATTAAAAACACGGTAAATTTATACATTTAAGAAAATAATTTATACAATAACAATATTTACATAACAATTTGTATACCAAAAAGATTTGCATACTTTTTATCCCAGTTCAAAAACACATTTGCACAAAACAAAGTTGACCACTTGCGCAGTCGCAACACACTCCCACCTTGACCTTTTGAACTTTTCTAAAAGGTCAATATTAATTAAAAAAAAAAAAACTTCAATTAAACCTAATCGGTAACTTGACTCTTCTTCCAGAACGCGTGTAAACTTTCCCTACTTTTACTGGAGTAGTTTTCTCTTGCACTGACACGGACTCCACACCGGTTGTTTTCTCCCTGACGATCTCATCCTCCGCTGGCTTAAGCTCCCGGTCGTCTTGCCCTACGTCCTCAGATGGTACTTCCAGTGGGAACAATCGTTGAACTGCACGCTTCATGAATCCAGACTTAGTCTTAACTTCCACAAGTCTTCGCACATTGTCAGTTCCAGGAAACACCCTCGTAATCTTTCCCATAGGCCAGTTTATTTGTTTCCTGTTTTCAACCTCCACAAGGACGATATATCCAACTTTTAACTGTCGTTGTTTTCTGCGATTGTCGTGATGCACCAACAATCCTAGATACTCGCTTCTGAACCTCTTACGGAATTCCTTCAGGAGTCGTTTGCGTTTCTCATAGCTCTTCCCAAAGTTGCACCTGGATTCATTTAGATCAATCTCTCCTTCAGTTATTGGTTCTCGAAGGAACATCTCTGGGGTTAATGGCACAAGGTCATCATTGTCCTCAGCAATGTAGGTGAGTGGTCGCGCGTTGATAACTCGTTCACAGTTTCCGAGGATCGTCACCATTTCTTCGTAGTTGACAACACGTTTTCCCAGCAATCCTCGAAGCAGCTTTTTGGTGAGTCCAACAATTCTCTCGATCCAACCTCCCCACCATGGTGCTGCCGGAGGATTGAGCTTCCATTTCACTCCAAAATTAACTCGATAAAGTTCGTTCCGGAGTCCAACTAGATTCGTCCCATTATCTGAGTAGATGACTGCAGGGCAACCTCGTCTTGCTACGAACCTCTCTACTGCTCCCACCAAAGCTTCCGTCGATAAGGAAGTCACCAGTTCGAGGTGGACCGCACGGTATACGCCACAGGTGAAGATGACGAACCAAACCTTCTGTCCATCTTCCAGATATAAAGGTCCTCCGAGGTCAATTCCTGTCACCTCAAAGACCACAAAATCTCGTACACGATGTTGAGGCAACGATGCTTCTGGTACGTCGACTCGCTTGGTTTCAAATCGTCGACAGCGAGGACATTTATGAATTACCTGACGAACTAGTTGTCGAGCTTTTGGAATCCAGAACTTCTCTCTAAGTACTGATCGCAGCGTCTGGGCTCCACAGTGGTACATTTTCTCGTGGACTGATTTCACTATTAGCTCTGTGACCGGATGATTCGTTGGGATCAAAATTGGCAATCGGAACAGTTCATCGTCATTTCGATTCACTATCTTCGTTTTCACTCTCCATAATCCTTCTTCATCTTGGAGCGCATGTAGCTGCTTCATCTTGGGATCTTCCTCACCGATCGATTCATTCTGTATTATCTTAACTAGGGACTTTTCAGCACTGTCTAGCTCCTCTTGGAGATGATATCTCCTTTGTATTCAGAGGGCTTGAAACGTAGCATCCACGCGATTACTCTCAGTATTTGTGGTAGAGTCACTTCACGTTTTCCCTCGTATAGATTCAGATACCATGGATTCTCCTCGGGCTTTTTGGCTACAAATCCAGTCACCACAGTCTTCCTCCTCTCTTCTTCAATGGCTTCCAGATCATACTGTACTTTTGATACTGGCCAGTCTTCTTTCTTTTCCTGAAGCCATTTTGGTCCCTCCCACCATCCGGATTTTGTGAATTTCGATGGGGATTCACCACGGGATGGGAGATCTGCTGGATTGTGTTCCCCTGCGACATGGTTCCAATCTTCACTCTTCGTAGGTGTTGTGATCTCCTTGACACGGTTGGAAACGAAACTGTTAACGTGAAGTGAAGTCACGATCAGGCATGAATCTTCCATGTCTTTCCCTATTGCTGGTCCCATTACTGTCCACCCCAGCTTGGTTTCTGTCGCCACAACTCCACTTTGCAATATCTGCATTCTGCCTGTCAGAATGCCGCTAAGCAAGTCTGAACCAATCAACATGTGGATTGATATCTCTTCACCTTGGCATATGTCAGTCAAGTTGATCCCTCGAGCTTTTAACTCATTGAGTATAGTATCATCCCGTACTTGACTGATGTGTCCGCAAATTACTTCCTGATCCAAGAATTTGAGATCATCCATGTATTCGCTGTTGAGGCTGGAAACATTTACCTTGTACACATTGTGCTTCTTTTGACGAATTTCTCCGCCTCCAAACAGATTGTGGGTAAGTGTAACTTGCTGCACTCTCTTTAGGCCCAGTGCGTCCACCATTCTCTTTGAAATATAGGACCGCTGGGATCCACAGTCAAGCAACACTCGAACATTATGCCTCCCCTTTGGTCCGCTTATCTTGACTATCAGAGTTTGTAGATAGACTCCTCCCACGGTAGCGTTGTTTACAGTTGTTGACGTGAGTTGTTGGCGGTCTCTTGCTCTGTTGCAGGACTTTCCCTTGAAACCTTTAGTTCCGCTTTTTGGAGATGAGAAGTCTTCTGGGCTTCCAAAGTAGGACACATAATGGGGTAATGTTTTCCTCCGCAGACAGGGCAACGTGGCTTAATCCGGCATTTCTTGAATCCGTGGCCAGGAAGCAGGCACCAAAAACAAACATTCTTCCCTTTAGCCCTATCTTTCTTCTCTGGTAGATGCATCCGCTGTCCACTGTAGCATTCTTGACTCGGGTGACCCTTCCCACAAAAGATGCAGTTGTTTCGCATCTGAGTGGTGTTGGCGAGGTCAGTAGCCGTCGGCATTTTACTTCCAGTATTCTTCTTAGAAAGAGATTTCCTGTTTGATCGATCATCCTTCACATCTTGATTGTTGTCGATCTTGAACGCTGCTTTGGCCATATTCACTCGACTCTCGCCCTTCACTTCTGTCTTCAAAAACGTCATGAGTTGTGTCAACTTATCCTGTACTCCTCTTCCGCTCACCGTATGTTGACTTCGCTCCCATACTCTCAGGGTGTCCTCTGGTAGCGCCGATTCGACGAGTGGGTACAGCATAGCCGCAAACTTGTCACGAGCGACGCCCAATGTTTCTAATGCTCGCAGTTGTGTCTCCAGTCTATCGTAAAGCTTCACTACAGACATCTTACCTTCGGCTCTCACATTCTGAAGCACATTCTGAAGCAGGTCACGTACATAAATCTCAACAAGCATTTCATCCTCTCCAAAACGTGATTTGATATACTCGATGACTTTAGGGTAGTTGTCGGCACTCGGTGGAAAACTTTCGACTGCTTCTCTTGCCTCGGAGTTCTCGGCGGTGGCTTGAAAGAGATACTGAAACTTAGTTTCTGGAGGCATCTGTGGATCCCGGTCAATCGTGCTGAACTGACTCCAGAATGTAATCCATTCCCTTGGTTCTCCCCCAAACTTCTTGAACTCCAGCTTCGGTAGTCGATAGTTCATTGCTGCTGTGCCGCTGATTGTACTATCGTCATCCTTTTTCGCAAGAGCCTCGTAATCAGTCATAATGTTACTGAAATTATCTTCGTACTCACAAACGGATTCGTACTCAGCAGTGAAAATGTCTTCAGACGCTGATTCTCGTAGCAGAGCTTCTTCCATCCTCGTGTTCAATATTGAAAGCTTTTCATGGTGGGTCTGGAATCGGCGGAGGATTTTCTCTACATCTGCTTTCTTGACTTCATTCTTCTTGATCTCTGTTTCGAGCTCATTGAACGCCTTGGTGAACCTTGCACGCACTGGCGTCCTAAGCTTTTTCAGTTCAGCACTACTAACTGGTTGGTCAGCCATCCTCAGAAGTAATCACTGGTTCACAGTTGCACCTTTGCGTAATCAGTAATTCTTCAATCTTTATCCTGTCGACTGCGCCAAAAAATGTTGTCTTTTCTTAAATCTGGAAAAAAATAAAGACAATGCAAAGTCCTAATAGCTTGACCTGAACTAAAAGTTCCTAGCTTTACAGTAATGCTGGATACTGTTCCGAAAATTATAAATGGATAAATCAGTATCTTTGCCGCAGAGATCGTTAGAAGTTGAGTCACAACGGTGGATGACGAGGCCTAAGTAGAAAAAATAGTCCACCACACGTCCTTTCTCCTATTCAGAACTATATATTTTATTAAAAACACGGTAAATTTATACATTTAAGAAAATAATTTATACAATAACAATATTTACATAACAATTTGTATACCAAAAAGATTTGCATACTTTTATCCCAGTTCAAAAACACATTTGCACAAAACAAAGTTGACCACTTGCGCAGTCGCAACACACTTATTTCTAATTTAAAAAATATGCCTCAATGCCCCCCGATTTTTGGAAAAGTCCAAATCTACCAGTGAGTGCAGGTAACCAAACGGGGCTTTGACACACTTGTAAATGCAAATTTCGAACTGCTTCTCACATGTGTAGACCACCAAGATTATCATGACTTATCTCACGTGTACTATGGATAATAATAAATATACCTACTATTTTAGACGCGTAAGATTCTTTTTTAAATTAAACAATTTCTACTGCGGCCTGGCTCATCAGTGGAAAACCCTCCCATTAATTTTTCCATTGCAGTAAGGGCAGTAGAAATTGTTTAATTTCAAAAAGAATCTTACGCGTCTAAAATAGTTTCGAATTTTGATAACAGATGGCGCGCTAGTGCATCATACCTACAGTTAATTTAACAGACTTTATTTATAATTCTAAAGCAATCAGAACTTTCCTTGTTTTCTTGGAGTCTTCAAATAGGCTGTATCCAAGCCCTACAATATAAAGGTAGCACCAATTTATCAAACTTGGATAATTTAAACTTCTGAGATCATCCTAGTTTATAGGAACCTATTCACATGTTTATCTTTATCTTACATCTTCATATATCATGAACCACTCATAACTTTAAAATTAAAAGTCGCCTCTCCCGTCAAAATAGACGCGCAAACTAAACGCCATATATAACGAATGAAGAAAGACGCGAATGCTTCTTTTCACAAATAAATCAAGTTTATATTATCCTTACTGCAATGAAAAATATATTGGGAGGGCTTGGTGGCTCATCAGTGGTGAACCCTTCCAGCGGTTTCGCCAATTTAATCAACCAGACCGCAATTTAGAGCTCTAATACTGTATTGGATCATTCTTATTTTATATTGTCCATATATTGTCAGTCTCCGAAAACTAGCGGCCTCGGGTCGGTGGCAAAGCCACAACACCAGCTTTGGCAAACTGTAAAGCGTCTACCTAGAGACCATGGTTTCGGGCTAATGGCCTTCGTCAGTCTAGGGCGGACTTTATTCCATAAGAGCAGTGGAGAGAATATTATTTAATTCTTAA
Organism: Cordylochernes scorpioides; assembly: GCA_030710605.1. NCBI lineage: Eukaryota > Metazoa > Arthropoda > Arachnida > Pseudoscorpiones > Chernetidae > Cordylochernes > Cordylochernes scorpioides. The sequence goes on from CP092863.1 coordinate 107,801,618, forward strand.
AAAATCATACGCGTCTATTATAGTTTCGAATTCTCGTAACAGATGGCGCGCTGATGTATTATATTTATATATATAATATTGTTGCAATGTGCCGACGTATGGATGAACTGGCAGTCGTGTACGTGAGGCGAGTGTTGATGATCTTCCCACACGCGGACAACAAGAAGCAGAGGCAGGGCTAGATGTTAGCACAAAGAGGGATCGGGGACAGCCCACGGGACAGAGGTAGAGGCCATGACACCAACTTTGATGTTTATCACCGAGACATGGAGGGAGAGTGTGTCAGACAGACAGGCTGAAGCGAACTGCTGATGGCCACCCTCTAGCACCATCTGCCGACCCCCTGCCAAAACTTGTCCTGTTTTGGGGGGTCTCTATAAGAATGTCCCTCGGGACCCCACATGGGCTGGGCGTTGCCTTTTTCCACCCCTCTGTCCCTGCTGCCACCAGCTGACCGCTCTCTCTTTGGATCTTTATTTTGACGTCACCAATTTTAGTTTATATACAAAAAGGGTGTACAGGTTATATTAATAAAGATATAGCATATATACAAAATATGGGGGTGGTAGCAAATAGAAAGTGTCATTATTATACAGTTTGAAATATACTATATATATATATATATGTCATAATATATGCTCTTCCAGGATTAATAAAACAAATCTACAGTCGACCAGAGAGAGAGAGAGAGAGAGAACGCAGCTAAGGCCGGTCACTTGATATAGCAGTCACATTCCAAGGGGGCGACCGCAGGGCCTTTTCTTGGAACCTCAGTTCTATGTTTACTCAGTCGGGGGGGGGGTGGTGGACAGACAAGACGTGCATTTCCGCGGTGGCAGCTGCTAGCGCTCCCTCTCTCCCTCGGTTTGCTGGGTTCCATCTTCCAAACTTGTTGTTTCCTTATTTCTCACTCACCACATTATTATCACTATATTGTCACATTGAAAAGTCGACAGGATAAGACCTGGCCGGGAAGCAAATCCCTCATATACCGGAGTATGAAGAAACAAGAAGCCAAGCCACGATGATCGGCCAAACCCAACTCAACTGTAACCACTCCTCTTCGAGCCCTCAACCCCTTCTTCGCCAACCTTTGAACCGTGATCCCGAAGAAGTATTCACCTACGACGGAGATGGAGCTGCCACACACTTCTTCCAGCATTAGATCTACCCAAGAACGACCACCGTGCCAGAGCAGGACACCTTCCATCATCATGGACAAGACTCCGCCATATCCCTGCCGCTACTGTGATGTACAGCACTGGTACGCTCAGTGTCACAGACAGAACTCTCCCGAATCTCAATGAACTTACCTGCTCTCTAAACCAGCATAACCTGTAAGTGAAATTGTTTTACCCCTTCCATTCATTCTTTAAATAAGTCATTCCTTGTAAATTGTCCCAATATTGACATAATTAGCTCCATTTATTCTCTCCATGCCTATTAACAATGATTTTATGCTCCATACTATTTATCTAGATATTTGTAACTCATTTAATTAGTTACCTTACCAGTAGAATTTAACAATCGTTATTTTAATTAAATAATTTCCATTTTTAACGTAACTCTTAAAAAAAAATAAAAAAAAAAAACTCTTAAAAAAAAAATTGGAATTCTACCTATTAATGCTTTACTATTTTTACAATTAACAATAGATTTTTCATAATCAATTTATTTATAAAAATATGCCTCCAGCACCTAAACTTTTGTATGTCTATTTGTATAGACCTCTCCTACTTGTAAGCACGGCTCACGAAAAATAATTTCTTTCCCTAATCGATTCAAAATTCACCCTGTAAGATAGGCGTCGAAGAATTTCAACCATCACGTGAGCCTTGCTTACAACCAACCCTTGGTGACTCTTATCTATCTTCCCCTGAATGCCTCTCTCATGCTTACAACTTTGTTAACCTTATACCAGCTCAGGACCTTTTATAGAATTATTGATTAATCAATTATCGAACTTCTATATTGTCATTTCAAAATACTAACCTTCGCCCTTCATTTATGATAATATATTTCGTAGTTCATCTCTAGCATATCCATCGAACCACACCATCTAGCCAATGGTGTGTTCGTCACAGGGTGCAGATTGACTAACTGCTAGATATTTATCAACCCCTTTTTGTTCGCACTTGAACAATCTGCATCGAGCGACACAGTTCGCTTCTTCTTCTCGCGCCACACGTTCGCCACACGGACCCTGTCTTCAAATCTATGTTTGTCCATTGTCCAAACCAACACGATATAGCCTACCTCCGATATTTCCCACGGAAGTACGTTAAAAATTGTCGCTGATTCTGTCCGGTCCGTCATCATTTCGCGCAGACATGGGTCTTACTTTCAACCCACCGCGAAATCATCGCCTTGCACAAGCTCCCACGACGGTTCAAACACCTCGTGTCCGAGCAGCTTGTCACTTGTAACGGACAACGCAGTCCTCGTCCCAATTTTTGGCACTGTGCGCGCAGACTTTCCGCAAATTAAATATAAGTCCGTTCGACTTCCTCACCTACACACGAGACTTTTCCCCTCGGACTCGCTACACAAGTAACTGCATAGATAGGTTTGGCCCAGGGCAAGTCTCCCCTCGCTCTGTTCGCCGAGGTTCTAACATTGTATGTAGTTTTATATTTACCTCAGTCCTGAGCTCACACAATTGTCAACCTCAATCTCATTTCTCGTACTCTACACTTATAGCATAGAAAGCCCATGACAAGTTTCCCCTTGCCATGTCCGCCTGAAAAATATCTTAAAGTGTAGAGTTCCCCAGTCTTAATGATCTTCAGAATTCCATCATATGTATGTGACTCTTCTTCCCCTTGTTCACACTCCTCAATAACATTTCCCTTATAGTACATTCGATTTTGTTGTATATAGCCTTTTATAACCTTGATATTTTCAAAGATTTCCTTAAATGTCAAACTCCCCGGTGTTGTAAAACTGCTTGTAAATAATATTTACTTGTGTACTATACAATATTTTATTTACATAAAACTATGTCACCATTACCTTAACTAATTTTAACTGTAAAATTATTTTCTCTATTCCTGGCTTCTCCAGCTTTAAATATACTTAAACCATGTTCAGCCTTCTTCAACGGGGGCCATATGTCATAATATATGCTCTTCCAGGATTAATAAAACAAATCTACAGTCGACCAGAGAGAGAGAGAGAGAACGCAGCACGAATCTCTCGATAAAGTGAACATTTTTTCCCGGTCCCTTGAAAAATACTCGATAAGTTGAATAAAATCAATATTAATTGGTTCCCTCGGTAATTGGAAGTTAAAGGAATAGTATCTTGCCTTTGAATTGTATCATTATTCTTGTCTCAAATAAATTGCCGTGTCATCCTGAATTTTGTCTTTCCTAATTTTCTACGTTACAAAATCATCGTATCATCATGATAATATTTAGAGCAGATTGTTGAATTATAACAGATAAATTAGAATATTTATCTTGATTATTTCTAGGCGAAAAGTTATTTCAAAGATTTTATTTGCTAGAAACCTTCCCAGTACTATACTAAATAACTTCCCAAAGTTTCATGGCGATCCAATGAGTGGTTTGGTCAGGCATAAAGGACAAACAAACAAACAGACACACACACATACATTCATTTTTATATATATAGATAATATTTTATAGTAATAATCTGTTTTATAAAATAAATAAATATATAATTTAAATTTTAAATATATTAAAAATAATATTATAAATAAATTTTAAAATACGCGCATTAATCATGATGCAACAATATATATATATATATATATATATATTAAAAATATATATATTAAAAATGGCATATCATGACCAGGAGCACATGTGCTTTACAGAAGGAAGAAGGCCATTTTTAATATTGATTTCAACACCTGATCTTTTTATCTTTTCTTTTCGTTTTTTCATATATATATATATATATATATATATATATATATATATATATGATACATGCATGTATATATGATATATATATATATAAATACCAAACGTTCTATCAAAAATAAAGGTCGACACTATCGTCTGCAAATCTATCCCGCCCACACCATATGTGAGGGCAGACAGAATTAAACACATTCCCCAACTCAATATTAAACTTCCTTTCTCCCGAGCTCGGAGAGTTTTGTTAGCAAAAAAAAAAAATGGAATAAAAGAAAATTCAGATACTCGTCTGGTAAAAAATAAAATTTCTTTATTCTTATTAAAAACTTGCCGATGTGGCATTTGGAATGTCGGAAGGAAATACCTTTTGGTTTTAAACTTTATTTCTATTTTTCTATATTTTCTTTCTGCCTCTATTAAAACTTGAATGCATTTTTTATATTTGTTTTTTCGATTTATAATGTTTTTTCTTATATATAAATATATATTGAGGTATATATGTTATATTAAAATATTATTTTAGTTAAAATTATATTTCATCTATTCAAATACTCTGTTAAATCGACCGCCAGAGGTCACGCTTCCCCAATAAAAACGCATTGTTGTTATTGCCCGATGGCCGGCTCAAACCTTTTGTACAATTTGTAAATAAGTGTTTCATTTTTCTTTTGTTCTTACGCCTTAAGCCAGGCATTACCTTTCCCAATTTATGTTTATATATTTATTAATAAGCTCAATTAAATCAATAATGATCAAAACTATTATTATTTTAACCACGACTGCATCACCATAGCATAATCCTCAAGATAATCAAAAATCAAACAGAAAATCTATTTTTTTATATAATGTATATATATATCTGAATTATATATATTATTTTATATTTTAAAATTATTATATATATATGTCATAATTTGCATAATACCCAAGAGGTATAATTTATTTTCGCCAAAATAACTATGTAAATATGTTGTGTTAAAATGTAAATATGCAAATTCATCCATCTATAAAAACTGTACAAAAATAAACGTGGCAGACATAGCGGGCTACGGAACATCGCTGTTCACTTGGCTGAAACTAATTCTTGGGGATTGTAAGTATAACGGTTGTACCCTTCCAGTCCATCACGACATATATATATATGTTGTAATATATTCCAATATATCTATGTCTCCATGTGTTGTATAGTTGTAGTGTAAGTGCCAAAGTGATCGAAATAAAATTTCGAGTGAGTGACAGCCGGCGCCAGTGAAGGAAATAGGTCCGAAAAACAAGTCGGGTTCCCAGGTGTGCCCCTTTCTTACTCAAACAAATTAGTCAACTTTGAGACACGATGATTGACAGACTCCTCTCAACAGATCTCCCCTGACCGGTGTCGGCTTCGCTCACTCTCTCGCCATCTCTGTGGTGACATCCAACATGCCTTGTTCTTTTGTGTAATCCCAATCACGCGTGAACCCACTCTAAACATTGTGGCCACCACGACTGCAACCAACATGCCACACTGCATTCATCCAACAGGATAACAACAATCTACATTACTCCATATATATATGTCATAATATATACTCTTCCAGGAATAATAAAGCAAACCTACAGTTGACCCAGAGAGAGACGGGAGAGTAAGGACCGGTCACTTTAGACATCAGCGACTTTCCAAGGGGCTCCTGGGGGCCGTCACTTAACACCTCGGGACTTTGAAGACAGTTGGGGGATTGTGGGCGACAAGAACGAACGGCCGGCCGCTCAGCGGTGGCAGGCCCGGCTGTCCCCCCCTCTCTCTCTCTGGTTGCCTGGGTTCCTTCCCTTCCAACTTGTGGTGTGATTATTTCTCTTTCCCCACCTTATTATTATATTGCCACATATATATAAATTATTATCTCTTATTTCAGAAAATGGTGTATGTATATAAGTAGAACCAGGATTCAAAATAACCATTCCCCTGAGTAGAGTGACATCATGTCACTGAAACGCCAGGAGTTAAATAAACAGTCAGTTGATGTAGCTGTGATTTTTCCAAACCAACTTCCAACCAACAAATAATCTTAACTATTCTATATATAGTTACGAGCGTCATCATCTCTGTCACCGTTTGCTTTTTTTTTTTTTTTTTTTGGAATGGCGCTCTCCTATTGGTTGGCTACGATCACGTGGCTACGATGGCGTTGCCCGGGTCATTCGGCTAGTTATTTTATATCACAAAGATAGAGGTTGTCTGGCCGGCATTCATATTTATATGAAAAATAGACACTTTGGCCAGTTGGAGTTTTTTTATTTTCTCAACGTTTCGACAAAACTCTTTTGTCTTCGTCAGGAGAAGTAAATAAAAATAAAACCTTTGGCAAGGCGTTAAAAATTGTTCTGAGGTTGCAAGGGCGTTCTCACGTGATTTTTCGAATTTAGTACAGCATCTAAAGTCAAAAACAAATATTAAACTCGTCAAAGACTATGATCTTGGAAATAATAATGTATAATAATAAAATTATATAATCAGAATAAATAAATAGAGTAATATAATGATAATCATCACAAAGATTAAATATTATTTTATAAATTTCTAAATATTTTTCATGTTCAATTTATATCTAGCTTTTAACTACTTTTTTAAATTTAAAAAGTTATTATGTTGATTGTAGAATTTGCCAGATATTTCTTTCTTTTGTACACAGTTTTCTGTTCTCGTATTATTTTATAGATAGTTTCAAGTTATAATATAAAATTGTGGGATGATGATATTCATGTATCAAAAAAGGCACCTCTCCCTTTAATTATATATCAGAACGATGCACTATACATCAGCATAGTAAAAAACCTTACTAGTGATGATAAAGGATAAGTCACAACACCAGTTTCGGTAAATTCAGACAAATACACACACACACAAGCCTTTTTATTGGGGCATCCAGCCCTATACATGATTCCCCTCTACAGGATTTAGGAAAGGAAGATATTTCAAAAGTAAAAACTAGAATACAAGAAGTAACAAGGAAAAAGAAAAGAGAGAAGAAAGAAAAAACAAACAAAAAGAAATATAACCATATATACAAAAAATAAACATACAGAGCAAAAGGAACCATACATGATTAAATATTTAAATTAAAGTACCAATGTTTAGAATATGTCAAGGTTAGGATATCATTGAGAGGGCTAGTGTGGAATCAGCCGCATTCAATCTTCGTTTTCTTCCTCCAAGCAAACCACGACATTCGGCGAATCCATTAATTCAGACAAATACAATATACAGGTTGAATTTTTGTCTGAATTTGACAAAACTGGTTTTGAGGATCATTCATTACATCAATTGTTATTTCTTTTTGCTAGGTTTATGCACAATGCATTGTTCTGATGCATATTTAAAGGGAGAGGTGCCTTTTTTGGTACATGAATATCATCCTCCCTCAACTTTATGTTGTAATCTTGTCTTAAAAATCGGCCCTTTCCACTTCACCAGCTCAAACATCTGTTTGGTAAATTTGACCGATTCCATAAACCCTCTCGTAGGATGTTATGGAATCGAAGCCGCCCCTGTATTGATGAGGGCCAAAGCATGAAACCATGGTATACAGGTTGTTGGCTGTTGTCTGAATTTTCCAAAACTGGTGTTGTGGAACATTCTTTATCATCACTATTAAAGTTTTAACTAGTATAATGTACAGTGCCATCGTTTTTATGCATAATTAAAGGGAGAGGTGTCTCTTTTAGTTAAATGTATACTTTAAAATATAAGCGTTTATCCATAGTTTTCTTAAGTACTATCACTAAATTTCCACCCTTATAGTGTAAAACGAAATTTGCAATTATACCGCGAATGTTTCTTTTCAAACAAAAATCGAAATCTATTTTTTAAAGAGAAATAACGATTATTTCTAACTTTAAGGATGAAGTATGATAAGATGAATTGTGAAGAGTAATGACAAACGGAAAAATAAAAGTGTCCAGGGGCGGGAATCGAACCCACAACCTTCTGCTTACCGGGCAGGTGCCATGTCCACTAGGCTACCCTTATAGTGTCTAAAATATAGTAAGAATCGTCCAATACAATATTAGAGCTCTAAAAAGGCTTTCTTCTAGATTATATTAGCGAAACCGTTAAGAGGGTTTACCACTGACGAGCCAAGCTCTCCCAATATATTTTCATCGCAGAAAGTAAAGTAGAAGGTTTATTTTATTTAAAAAGAAGCTATTTTGAAGAGAAAAGCTAAACACGAACGCGTTTCGGGTTGTTGGCACTTACACTGATAGACAAAACTTAAGGAAGTTGTACCTTATCTATATATATAAAAATGGATGTTTGTTGGTCCGTCCGTCCGTCCGTCCGTGATAATCTTCTACATCGCTCAACCAATCGTGATGAAACTTTGGGAAGATGTTTAGTATACTACCGGGATGGTTTCTGGCTAATTACTCTTTAGAAATAACCTTTCGTTGATTTTTATTTACAATAAAACGTAAATTCACTCGCAATCAGCGCCCCCTCGCGGCAGACGTATGGCCTGAAATAGCCTCGCATGAGCTTATTTGTAACGTCAAGCTTAGCCTATAGGTTAGGTACACAGCTTCGTACCCCCGCAACCTAGGTTCGAGGCTCAGCGTGGGTGTTTTTTTTTTTTTCATTTCTTTTATATTATTGTAGCAAATTATTAAAAATATTATTTTATTTAAAATGTAGGCTTATAAAAATAAAAATTAACATAAACAATTTTTTTATAATATTTGTAACAAACCTAGGTTCGAGGCTCAGCGTGGGTGTCTTTTTTATTTTCATTTATTTTATATTATTGTAGCAAGGTCTGTTTTTACAGCATTATTATATTTTGATTGGTTTATTTTAAATATGTTTGTAATGAAGACTCTATGTAATACTATTTAGAGCACATTTTACATTTTAAACACCTAAGCCCCCCTCTTTTTAATATTGTAGCAAAGTATTAAAAGTATTATTTTATTTTAGATGTTTGCCATGACACTTTGGGAAGTTGTTTAGTATACTATCAAGACGATTTCTGGCGAATTATTTTAGAATAATATTTATAACAATACTTATAGCGAAATTAAGACATAGTGATTATATTCTGTGTTTGTGCATATATAAATATTTTACAGAAAAATGTGAGAACATTCTATTAGAATATCTCGAAAACAAAAAACAATACATATAAACGAGTTCACTGACATTTATTAATGCAGTGATTATAATCAATGCTTACAATGAAGGGCTATATTATCTATATATATAAAAATCACTCTCAAATTTTAACGTAACGTTCCATTCTCAATCCCGTAGGGCTTTAGATCGGCTAAAACATTTTTATCTTTATAAGTGAATATTAACTTTACTGTACTGAATAGTTTAGTATAATATTAATTTAACATATTACAATTTAGCCACAGCAACGCGTGGCCGGGTTCGCTAGTAGCATATATATATCGGGATTCAGAAAATATCTCTCAGAGTTATTTTTTGAATCCCGATATATATATGCTATAAGGTACAACTTCCTTAAGTTTTGTCTATCAGTGTTATCAGCGTGGTACAAACTATACATTAACGACTAAAGAAACTGGTCTTTGGGACATCCTAAAAATCATTAAACAGGTATTTATTTAGGAATGGCATGAGAACGCCAAATTATGTAAAATAACAGTACAAAAGTGAAATATTACTGGGAGAGTTTAGGTGAATAAAAATGAAGACATCTTCAGATTCATATTATAATGGTATATTCGTGCTTTTATCCTTTCATTTTATATATATAGATGGCGCGTTATTGCCTTGTGTTAATTTATGTTTAACTTGTCTTGCCTTTATTGTTTGCGGAAGAGCATTACTCGATGCAAATATTTGAACGTAATTATACTGTCGTATAAGCTTTATGTCCATAGTTTTCTTTAAAACCATTTCTGAAACTCCACCCTTCAGTGCTGCGTATATAAACAGAATCGTCCAATACAGTATTAGAGCTCTGAGAAGCGGTCTGGTGGATTGAATTGGCGAAACCGCTGGGAGGGTTCACCACTGATGAGCCAAGCCCTCCTAATATATTTTTCATCGCAGTAAGGACAGTAGAAGTTTGTATTGTGTATAAAAGAAACATTCGTGCTTTTAAATCCTTTCATTTTATATGTATAGATGACGCGTTATTGCTTTGTGTTAAGTTATATTCTCTATTAACAATGTTTTTTTATAATATATGTCAGGTAGGGTGCCTGGCCGGCATTCATAGTTCTTAGAATTGAAAATACTTCGGTCAGTAAATCTTTTTATTTTCTCGATGTTTCGACAAAAATATTTTGTCCTCGTCCGGAACAAATAAAAATTAAAGCATTTGGTAAGGCATTAAAAATTATTCTTTGAGAAAATAATTTTTAACGCCAAAAGATTTTTCTCGAAACGTCGATAGAATAAAAAAGATTTTCTGAACGAAATATCTCCAAGAACTATAACCAATGTTTGATTAAAACATTCAAACACTAACTTGACTCAATAGAGCAACCTTTCCTGATATTTTATGACACATAATGTAAATATAAAATATAAGACACATAATACACATGTAATAAAACAATCCTTTATATATATATATCGATTTATTTAACATATTCCATAGAAAAACATTTATTCTGTGAATAAAGCCTAAATTCTTATACACAGCGTAGTTAAGAATCCAGCAACACTGCATTATAATCTTCAAATTAGACTCGCACAAAAATAGAAAAGTTTAGGAAAAAGAATTAACTATATTAATTTAGTTAATAAAACTATAAAAATATAATTAGTCGGGGCTCCCACAATAAATAAGTAATTATAAGTTTCCCTCACTAATTACCAAAGGTTAATTAAGACAAATTAAGTTTTTTTTTCTCTCCTAGTCACAGAGAGAATTTGTAATTAGCGTTGGGCTACCAGGAATAAAATATCAATGAACAATAATGGATATTATCATTAAAGGTTTGGGCGGGAAAATGGTGTCGTAATTATAAATGTGGCAGAAGAAAATTTCAAATTTAATCAAAATATACTTTTGGAGTGAAATTATAGGATATTATTTCAACGTCTTTTTAACAAATTTATAAAGATACTTTAAAAGTAGATAGATAGAAAGATACTTTATTACCTAAAGATATAAAACAATAAAAGAAGGAAAAAAGATCAAATTATATGTACATCAGAAGCTCACGTCAACCTGCCCTATCCAATAACCGCTAGCAACAAACAAAGCCGCGCTATATATGCAAATATGTCAATTAACATAGACAATACTGATACTCTATGCAAATATCTGCATATCAAATATCGCAAAAATATCTGCAATTTCAACATGTATTAAATCCAATTTTGCATATTTACCTATCAATTATTCACTCAACTTATTTTCCCTTTACCATCATACTAACGGCCTATAAAAATATAAAGACCAACAGTCTACAATGCTGATAATACATTAATAATGTTTTTCAATATTTTTCCATTACAGTATGGATAGTAGTAAACCTTAGAAATGTAAAACAAAATCGTATTACAAAATATATATTAAAAATAGAATATATATTTTTATTTACAATATATTGTTAGACCAAGTTGCAGCTTTGCAGGGTCGTCGACCTTGGTTTCTTCCTTCTTGGTGTTATACACCGAGCGGGTTTCCATATTCAAAGCAAATAAATAAAAGTAAATAGAAATAAATTATCTTTTAAAGTTATTGTGTTTATTTATTCTTCCTATTAGGTTGTGATCCGCAGTCTTCGTCTAGGTCCTCTCTCGCTCCAATAACCAATCAAGATATATGTACAATAAAATATTACAAAAGGAATGAAACTATAAAAAGGAATGATGATGATATAAATAATCTGTTTTAAATAAATATTAAATATAATAGAATATTCTGAATAAATGTAAGGTGCATTAAAATTGATGCAACAATATATATAAAATAAGAATATTTTCTGCTAATTTTGATTATCTTGAGGATTATGCTATGGTAATGCAGTCGTGGTTAAATCTTGAAATTATAATAATGAAAATAATAAAGATTAGAAATAGCTTTAATTTAGCTAAAAGAATATATAAAAACATAATTTGATAAAAGTACTGCCTGACTTAAGGCGTAAGAATAAAAAAAATTGAAAGACTTATTTACATAATTTACAAAAAGGTTTGAGCCGGCCAACAGGAAACAACAACAATAGGTTATATAAAGGGAAGTCGCGACATCCGGTGGTATACTTAACAGAATATTTGAATCTATGAAATATGATTTTAAATAAAATAAAACGTTTATATATTATATATACCTCTTTACAGCCTACTCCAGTACAGCCTACACCACGCTGACGAACACCAACAGCCCAAAACGCGTTCGTGGATGGATTTTCTCGATTTATCAAGAAATTGGGTTGGCCAAATATCAGGGAACAGATTAAATCAATGAATAGTTGATTTCTCTTCCACCAGATGGCGCTCTGTCTTCTGAAAAGCACATGTGCTCCTGGTCAGGATATGCCTTTTTTATTTTTAATATACCTCTTTAAATATCGATTTGATGATTCTTTTTGGTAATATTTTTATAAAATCTTTTGAGGTATTTGTCTTCTTCTTTCTTATCTCCACTCTATCAGAGACAATCCACAGTTATCTGAAGGATTACATGGTATTTTAAATATTAAAAATATAATATATATATATATATTATGATACATTAGCGCGCCATCTGTTATCAAACTTCAAAACTATTATAGACGCGTATGATTCTTTTTTAAATAAACAATTTCTACTACCCTTACTGCAATGGAAAAATTAATAGGAGGGCCTGGCTCATCAGTGGTGAACCTTCCCAGCGGTTTCGCCAGTTTAATCTACCATACCGCTCTTATATTGAATTTGATGATTGATGATTATATGTATTTTTGCTGTCCTCAAAGCTTATGTCCATATTTCGTTCAAAATATAATTTCCAAGAGTCTAACATCAGTATCACTATAAAAGGAAGATCGAAAAATGCAATATAACAGCGGTATGGTAGATTAAACTGGCGAAACCGCTGGGAGAGTTCACCACTGATGAGCCAGGCCCTCCCATTAATTTTTTTCATTGCAGTAAGGACAGTAAAAATTGTTAAATTTTAAAAAGAACCATACGCGTCTATAATAGTTTCGAATTTTAATATATAAATATTAAATATAATATATAAAAAATAGATTTTAAACATAAAAAAATAGATAAGTTATTATGTCAAGATAGAGCAAGCTAATTATTCGTTATATAATATTTTAAAGATGAATTTAAGATGTAGATATTTGTATAGAAAATATAAAAGGTTTTATTTTGGTATTTAATAAATAAAATTAGATATAAATTAAAACAAAAATCCCAGCGGGGACTCTCGGCTGTTACACGTCATATTCTGGGTATAAAAAAAAGGAATAAGCGAAGAGAGAAGTTTATAGAAAAGAGAAAAGACAGAACCATGACAATAAATTTCTAATAGTCATATAAAATCCAAGTTTAATAAAGGAAAACATTTTTCTATCTTCACTCTTAATGAGAGATGATAATGTTTTAATAATCTTTTTTAATTTTTTAGTTTTTAAAGCTTATAATAATGACAATTTAATGTAAAATGGATAATTAAAATATATGATATCATATTAATAATAGTAATCTAAAATATATCCTATTTATAAATATAGCCAATCAAATACAATTATCAAAGAGTGTATTGAGAGCAAAATAAATATACATTTTATATCCTATATAAATACCTCATTTATTTCAATTTAAAACGCTATGTTCCCCTAGGGACACTTGTGCAATCATACATGTCGGTATAATTGTTATAATAATAGAAACAAATTTATATTTGCGGAAGAGCGATTTGAGAATATTTTGCAATTTACGGAAGAGCAATGTTCTCAAAGCATATTTATGCATATTTATTTGATCTTGTATAAAATGAGTGGATCACATACCCACGTGATTTAGTTTAAATCAAAGAAAAACCTTTATAAAGAGAGGCGTGTTGCCCCTAGAAATGTTGGTTGAATAATAAATTTAGATCCAATATATGCCTTTTATTTATTTATAATTATATGTAATTCTACTGTCCTCAAATCTTATGTCCATAGTTCATATAAAATAACCATTACGAGAGTCTAGCATCAGTATCACTATAAAAGTAAAATCGAAAAATGAAATATAAGAACGGTATGGTAGATTAAAATGGCGAAACCGCTGGGAGGGTTCACTACTGATGAGCCAGGCCCTCCCATTAATTTTTCCATTGCAGTAAGGACAGAAGAAATTGTTTATTTTCAAAAAGAATCTTACGCGTTTATAATAGTTTCGAATTTTGATAACAGATGGCGCGCTAATGCATTTACAATTGTCTATACATACATATTTACAATAAATTTAAGCAGTAAAGAATAGTCATATGATTTTAACACAAGGAGAGAGAACAGAAAACTGTGTACAAAAGAAAGAAATATCTGGCAAATTCTACAAACAACATAATAACTTTTTTCATTTAAAAAATAGCTAAAAGCTAGATATAAATTGAACATAATAGTTAGAAATTTATAAAATAATATGTAATCTTTGTGATGATTATCATTATATTACTCTATTTATTTATTTTGATTATAATTATTATACATTTTATTTCCAAGATCATAGTCTTTTACGAGTTTAATAATAATTTCTGACTCGTGCTTTAGATGTTGTACTAAATTCGAAAAATCAAGTGAAAACGCCCTTGTAACCTCTGAACAATTTTTAACGTCTTGCCAAATGCTTTATTTTTATTTACTTCTCTTGACGAAGACAAAATATTTTTGTCGAAACGTTGAGAAAATAAAAAACTCTAAATGGCCGAAGTGTCTACTTTTCATAGAAATAATAACTTAGATTGTGAAATAATTTCAAATGATTTAAAAATATAAACGAATCGAAATAATTCCAAAAAGTGTATTTATTCAATACAAATGGCAAGCTTTCAAGTGTTAGCGCATAATACGATATCTCGTCAAGCGTAGCGTAACGTCGTCCTTTCATGGGCCTCTTCAGTTTAGGGAACAAGAAAAAGTCACAGGGGGCCAGTTCTGGGGAATACGGTGGCTGCGGCATCATTAGTGTGTTGTTTTTGGCCAAAAAGTCGCGCACAAGCAACGATGTGTGAGCAGAGGCGTTATCGTGGTGCAAAAGCCAATTTTTGTTCTTCCACAAATCCGGGCGTTTCTGGCGGATTGCTTCGCGCAAATTGCGCATAACTTGCAGGTAATATTCCTTATTGACCGTTCTACCCTGTGGCAAGAACTCATGATGCACCACGCCCCTGCAATCGAAGAAAACTGTCAGCAAAACTTTCACATTCGACCGAACTTGGCGCGCTTTTTTCGGTCTTTGTTCGTGCGGCAGCTTCCATTGAGATGATTGAGCTTTGGTTTCCACGTCATAACCATAAACCCACGCTTCGTCACCAGTTATGACCCTCTGGAGCAAATTTGGGTCGTCGCGGACAGAGTCCAACATCTCATTAGCAATGTTCATGCGATGCTGTTTTTGGTCGCAATTGAGCAATTTTGGTACGAATTTCGCGGCGACCCGTCTCATGCCCAAATCATTGATAAAAATATAATGGCACGAGCTAATCGATATGTTTAGGTCCTCAGCAACTTCTCTAACGGTGATTCGACGATTGGCCAATATAATTTTCTCCACTTCATTAATTTTTTCGTCTGTTGTTGAAGTGCTCATGCGTCCGGCACGCTCTTCGTCGTTCACATCTTCTCGGCCTTCTGAGAACATTTTGTACCACCGATAAACGTTGCTTCGGTCCAAGGTAGCTTCTCCGTATGCCACAGTCAACATTCGGAATGCATCCGCGCACTTAATTTCGTTTTTCACACAAAATTTGATACAGGTTCTTTGATCCATTTTCTTTAATAGGTAAAAATCGAAGACGATCCAAAACACCTGCAAGCAAAGCAGCTGTCAACAATTAAGTGAACATTCAAAATGGCCGAGCTTGTCGGCATTAGTGAGAGACATGAGTACCAACATAAAGCCACAAAAGGATCGAAATTCGGATATACATAACCCGCGAAAATTCAAAAGTCGCGATACCTTTTGAACACACCTCGTATGTAAAAAAAACAATTGGCCTGATGATAAGCTAACACTTGAAAGCTTGTCATTTGCTGAAATTCCGCTGGAGTTTTTTTTTCTTTGTTTCAATATTTATGTCAAATATTATTTATTGAATATCAAAAACAAATCTCTAATGTTTTAAATTTGCTATACAAATATCTATCAAAAATTTATCTTTATATACACGTATATATACGCTCATGGGAAAACTTAAGGAAGTTGTACCTTTTAGCATGTATATCGGGATTTAGACAATAACTCTGAAAGATACACTCATGGACAAAACTCAAGGAAGTTGTACCTTTCAGCATGTATATCGAGTTTCAAACAATAACTCTGAAAGATACACTCATGGACAAAACTCAAGGAAGTTGTACCTTTTAGCATGTATTTTGGGATTCAGACAATAACTCTTAAAGATACACTCATGGACAAAACTTAAGGAGGTTGTACCTTTAATCACGTATATCGGGATTCAGACAATAACTCTGAAAGATACACTTATGGACAAAACTTAAAGAAGTTGTACCTTTTAACATGAATATCAGGATTCAGACAATAACTCTGAAAGATATTACAGTGACCTTAATTGAAGACATACGAGATAACCAAGTATGAATAAAATTGTCTCCGCCTCCTTAAAAAAAAATAATAAATGAAGAGGACCAACAACATCAAAGACCTTCCAATTTCATAAGTATTGTCAATGAGTATATCAGTTGACACCAAAAAAGGAAAAAGAAATACATAAAACACATAAAAAGATTATGAACGGACTATTTCCCAATAAATAACAAACAAACAAGTAAACGTTGTTAACAAGAACATGAACCAATATAAAAGATGTGACCAGCCGAACAGTAGTGGAAAGAGCCAGTGGGACCAAACACTTACAAGAAATCCCCATATCGACCTCAAGATTAAAGGCTCCTCCTCTGTGATTGGAGGATAGGGGATTACCGGAAGTGTACCGGGGATTACTATTGATGACTTCTTCAGTACCATTTCCGGTTTTAACCACACACTGCTCTCTGGTAAATCTCTTCACTGAGGCTTTGTGGAGTCCCGGGAACTCAGTCTTTGGATACATTCTTACATGTGTACTTATACAAACTGTCTCTTCTTTCTTCTCCAACATATATACACTCATGGACAAAACTTAAGAAAGTGGGAAGTCTTTGATGTCGACGGTCGTTTTATTATTTTTTCTTAAGAATAAGTAGACAGAGGCAATTTATCTTGTTCCCTCTTGGTTATCTCGTATGTCTTCAATTAAGGTCACAGTAATATCTTTCAGAGTTATTGTCTGAATCCCGATATACATGCTAAAAGGTACAACTTCCTTAAGTTTTGTCTCTATGAGTGTATCTTTCAGAGTTATTGTCTGAATCCCGATATACATGCTAAAAGGTACAACTTCCTTAAGTTTTGTCCATGAGTGTATATTTATAGATAAAAATATCTATGAAAATATTTGTATGGTAAAATTTAAGATGACAGAGATTTGTGTTTAATATTTCATAAATAGAGAGGACCGCGACAAGACCAAACTATGACCCTTCCTAAACAAGGCCAAATACGTTTCTCACAGGTTTTTCGTGGAAAAAGATTTCGATGTACCCCTAATAACCAACTAATGTAAATTTTACTTAAAGTCTCAATAAAGGTCGTTTTTTTAGGATATAAAATATAAGATAAATATATTCATGAGTATAGTTATAGTTGGATGTTTTGCCGGAAGAGAATATTAATATATGAAAATAAAGTTAACCTCTCTCGTCAAAATAGACGCTAAAACTGAGCACCAACTATATTAACTGTTTCCGCAACTGGTGGTTATTTAGTGGAAACTTGGTGTTGTGGCTTTGTCACCGACCTGAGTCTGCTATTTTGCAGAAATGGTCAATAGATGGCACTAAGTCTTGACGTCTATTTTGACGGGAGAGGTGATCTTTATATATTTATATATCAATATCCTCCCGGCAAAATTTCCATCATATTTTGGCATAATTTTGACCCAGCCACTCTAACAGCTAAATATCTATTTGGAGGATTGTGAATATTCCATTAGAACCCTTCAATTTTTTTTTTAATGTCAACTATGTACAAAATACTTTAACCATATACTTGTTTATAAATTAATAAAAACAGTTCCACTCCATCTATATATAGGAAATTACAAAATTAAGACATGAATGTCTCTTTTACACACTAAAACACACTTCTAATGTCCTTATTGCGGTTTTAAAAATATAGTTAGGGGTTGGCTCATCAGAGTGGTGAACCTTGCAATATTCGCAGTAAGGACAGTAGAAGTTTGTTTCATGTTAAAAAGAAACATTCGTGTCTCAATTTTGTAATTTTCTCTCCATAAATATGTGGCGACTACACTTTGCTTCAGCGAGCACGAACTAGGACGGCCTCGGCAACCGCGAGCGTCAACCTGACTACGCATGCGCGCGGAACGTCATCAGATACTCTGGCCACTCGGCGGTAAACATCTAGGCTAACTCCGACGGCCGTTACTTCAACCGTTGCTTCTTTTCTATTTCTATATTTCTGGCTTTAAATAAATTAATTTTAATTATAATTTTATCAGAGCAGCCTTTCCACAGCCACACCAACACATCACGCAACAATACTACAAATATATATAATAGAGTTATTTTAAATAAAATATTTTCTATATAATGACAAAAACTTATTTTTATACTGTAAAAACATTAAACAAATAAAATAACTGATTATAATAAAATATAAGTGAAAAAACCATAATATATGTCGCATTAATAATACAAAGTAAAAAAAATTCACCTGAGAAAAATAAAGAATAAAATAATAAAGAGCATAAAGAAAAATGTTTATGAGAGTAAAAAATAATAAAGTCATAGAGTTTTTTTATCCCAAATTTAAATCGGGTCACCCTGGTTAGTCAATTAAAATCTGAGGGAAGTGCTGATGCTTTTTGAATTGAAATGAGGAGATAAAAGTGTGAGATTGGGGCTGTGAGTGGGGGATTTTATCTTCTTTCTTTGAGATACGGCTGGATAGATATATATTGTGTGAGACCTTACATAGACACTAAAAAGAGAAAAATAATTTTAATATATATATATATTCTTTCTATAAATTGTTACTTTTAGTTTTGTTTTATAAAATATATTCTTCATTTTATTTTTAAATCATTGAAAGAATTAATGATATTCATCAAAATATTTTTTGGTTAAATATCAATAAAAATTAATATAACAAAGATATATATGAAAGCCATTTCTAAGATTCCATCCTTCAGTGTAGCATATAAAAGCAGAATGATCCAATACAGTATTAGAGCTCTGAGAAGCGGTCTGGTGGATTAAATTGGCGAAACCGCTGGGAGGGTTTACCACTGATGAGCCAAGCCCTCCCAATATATCTTTTCATCGCAGTAAGGACAGTAGAAGTTTGTTTTATGTATAAAAGAAACATTCGCGCTTTCAAATCCTTTTATTTTATAAAGATATATATATTTGTTTTTTGGGAAATTCGACTGATTTCATATCAAATAATGCTAATAAATCGAAACGGTTTTTGTACTGATGAAGGCCACAATCCCGAAACCATGGTATACAGGTTGTAGGCTATTGTCTGAATTTATCAAAACTGGTGTTGTGGCTTATTCTTTATCATCACCATTACGTTACCGTTGTTTTAATATGTGTGTTTGAAAAAAATAAAAAATAGAAAAGGTTAGTAACTTTTTAATACAATATAAAGGATTGCGGTGTATGATTATAAAGTAATACTTAAAGCCTCCCCGCATAAGTTTCTTTTTTTGTGAAAATCAATATTAATTTCAAAGAGAAATATGTACTATTTCTAACTTTTTGGATGACGTATGAAAAGGTTGAATATATGAAGAGTAATGGTCTATATATGATTGGATGACGTATGAAAGGGTGAAAATGTGAAGAGTAATGGCGAACGGAAAAATAAAAGTGTCCAGGGGCGGGAATCGAACTCACAACCTTCTGCTTACCGGGCAGGTGCCATGTCCAAAAAGGCATAATCTGACCGCTCACATGGGTAATTTAGATTTACGTTCAGCTATATATATATATGTTGTAGCTTTGTCACCGACCTGAGTCCGCTAGTTTATGGCGACAGTCAATAGATGACATCTAGTTTTGACGTCTATTTTGAAGGGAGAGGTGCCCTATGTTTTTATAGATCAATTTCCTCACCGAACTATTTCCATATATGTATATATGAAATATGAATATATATAAAAATATATATATTTTTTGAAATATATCTTGATCAAACTATATCAAAGCTATTAGCTATAATTTGCACAATGGGGAACTGTTTTAAATACTATTTTATGACACATATATTAAACGAAAAAATTTGCATAAACTATTATTTTACATATTATTTTACTTTTTTGTTGTTTAATCCTAAATTTTTCCTATATAATATTTACATATTTTATAATACAATATAATGCGGCTTATGATTGTAGATTGACATTTGAAATTATCCCGCATTGTGTTTCTTTTGAATGAAAAATCTAAATTCATTTTGAGGAGAAATAACGACTATTTCCAACCTTAGGGATGAAGTATGAAAGGATTAATTGGGAAGAGTAATGAGATAAATGGAAAAGTAAAAGTATCCAGGGATGGGAATCGAACCCACAGTGTTCCACTTACCGGGCAGATGCCATGTCCACTAGACTACCCTGGACATATTTCTCAGTTCGTAAATATTATATAAAGTAATTTATAATACAATATAATGCGGCTTGTGATTGTAGATTAACATTTGAATATTATCCCGCATGAGTTTCTTTTGAATGTAAAATCGAAATTTTTATTTTAAGGAGAAACAACGACTATTTCCAACCTTAGGAACATGCCTAGTGGACATGACATCTGCCCGGTAAGCGGAACACTATGGGTTCGATTCCCATCCCTGAATACTTTTATTTTTTCGTTTATTATTACTCTTCACAATTCATCCTTTCATACTTCATCCCTAAGGTTAGAAATAATCGTTGTTTTTACTTAAAATAAATATTTCGATTTTTCATTCAAAAGAAACACATGCGGGATAATTTCAAATGTCAATCTACAATCATAAGCCACATTATATTGTGTGTATTATAAATTACTTTATGTATTATTTACGAACGGAAAAATATGTCCAGGGTAGCCTTGTGGACATGGCATCTGCGCGGTAAGCGGAACACTATGGGTTCGATTCCCATCCATGGATCCATGGACACTTTTATTTTTCCGTTTATCATTACTCTTCACAATTCATCCTTTCATACTTCATTGTTTCTCCTTGAAATAAAAATTTCGATTTTTCATTCAAAAGAAACACATGACGGGATAATTTCAAATGTCAATATACATTTACATATTTTTTACAATATATCACCAACAGTTCATTAGAATTCGAAATGAATAGCTTGGTGAAATACAATATCATCTGCTAATTATAAAACACAAACTATTAGTGAAAGAAAAAAAGTGGAATCGTTTTCCTTTTTAATTAGTCTTCGAGAATTTTCAGACGATTCTTTTAAAGAAAGTTGCTCAAACATGGCGGAAATATTAATTTTTAATCAGAAGATGTGTATTGTATTTCTGTGGCAAGCAACCGAGACTTTTAATTATAAATCCTGTCTTATTAAATTAATCTTAACATTATTCTTCTGCTCTTTTTTTATCTTTATTATTTTTTCTTTTTTTTTCAAATTATGTTCTGCTATTAATTATTTACTTCTACAGATTGTGTTAATGAAAATTTGGTTTATTTTTCGTTTAATAGGATTTTTTTTTGTAATTATTAATTATTTCGAAATAATATTTTCTTATTTTTTTGGGTTGGGGAACAGAGTTGTTTTTTTGATATTTTGGAGTGTATTAATATTGCCACGTGGAAAATTAGGGAAGACAAAAACTTCAGGAGGAAACAAAATTTATTTCAGGGGAGGACAAACTAAGAAAGGTAAACAAAAGATAAGCCACGAGGGAAATTTACAGAGTCGCAAGTTATAAAAATAAAAATGACCACTCTGTTAAATAAAAAATAATAAAATTAAGAAATACTATGTTACATAAATAAAATTAATAAATGCTATGTTACAATATCATTGGTTTATTGGTGTGCTATTAACAATATTAATAAAAAAGCAATAACGCGCCATCTATATATTAAAAAATGAAAACATTATGAAACGTGAGTGTTTCTTTCATAATTAAATCAAACTTCTACTATCCTTACTGCGATGATAAAGTATTAGGGAGGGCTTGGCTCATCAGTGGTAAACCCTCTCAGCGGTTTCGCCAATTTATTCTACCAGACCGCTTCTTCAGAGCTCTAATACTGTATTAACAATATGCAAATGTCTATACTGGAATGTTAAAACTATTCGAAGGACTTTGGTATATCAGTTGAATAAAAGGGGAAAATTAAACTGGCGAAACCGCTGGAAGGGATTACTATTAATGAAAGGGGGTCGGTGGAAGGCTGGTTAAACCGTTTGGTTTTCGACCACTAGGACCCGGGTTCGATTCCCGCATTGGACACTTTTTTCTGTTTAAAGAAAAAAAATGCTCCAATGGCCCCCGATTCTTGCAAAAGTCCAACCCCACCAGCGAGTGCAAGTAACCAAACGGGGCTTTGGCATTAGTAAGTGCAAAGTCGAACTGCTTTTCACATGTGTAGACATGTGGTGCACTTACAGTAAAAGCAGTCGCTAACTACCCACCATGATTATCATGGCCTGTACCACGTGTACTAGGGATAAGCAAAAAAAAAAAACTATTAATGAGCCTGGTCCTCTCAACTTTATTTTATTGTAACAGAGACACAATATAGATGAGAGAAAAGATAATGTTAATAAAAAACATTATTTATATAAAAAATAGATAAATGTACATTGATTTCTACTGTCCATAAAGCTTATGTCTATAGTTACCTTAAATATAAGAATTTATCTAAAGAGAGTCGGATATACAAGCAGAATATTTTTCAATAGATTAAACTGGCGAAACCGCTGGCAGTGTTCACCACTGATGAGCCAACCCATCACATTTAATAACTTTAATCATTACAGTAAGGTCTGTAAATTATAATATTCGATATTATTGTAACGTAAAAAATTTAAGACAAACTTCAAGATAACAAGGTAATTTATTTATGGGAAGAACAAATCAGCATTTATAAAATACCAGATAAGCAATGAGGGAATTTAAAAGAGTGTAGCACAAATATATTTATCAAAATATATGTGATATCTTGGGACCTCTGGGACCAGTGTTACCTGATGCTAGACGAACCTCGATGTCAACTCTACCGTGCAGTCGTGGTGGAAGGCGACACAGCTGGGCCAAAGGTGAAATAAACAAACAGAGATTCCACTAAGAAGCGTCTGACGTCAAGAAGGAATGGGACGAGGAGAGAGAGAGATCTTTAGAGCAAGTGTTACCGTTGGGATCCAAGCGCAGACTGCCTAACCTAGGTTCTCGATTTAACACCAAGACCTTTCTTCTTTTTAATTGGTAGGAAGATGTCACGTGGCCGTTGGCTATTGGTTGACCTACTTAGGTATTGTTTCCTAATTGGTGGGACTATGTCACGTGGCCGTTGGCTATTGGTTGACCTACTTAGGTATGGTTTCCTAATTGGTAGGAATATGTCTTTTGTCGGAAGATATATCCGGCCTTGCCCAGGAAATACTGGCCGTTAAACTCGACTTTTATGATTTCCGCGATTCATAAAATTGACTGTAAATTTATTAATAGTGGTGCTGGCTTTAAGCCTCTTTGCTAGGCCTTACTTCTACGCTCACCTAAGCCTGATTAGTTTTAACCTTAATTTTCTCCTGTTAGTCTCCATTCCTTCTATCTGTACAGTTGCTATACTTTATTAGATTCTTACGCGGTACAGATTGATGTTAGTTGAGGCTTTCTATTTGCAGTACATAAGAAGTTATATACAGTCATGGGGTGGAACATGTGGTAGTAGATATCTAGACTATTTACAACAATTCCATGGTCTTAAATCATCACATATATGTTCGTAAAATAAAAAATTATTTTTCTACGATATTTATTATAAGAAACACATTGCTAATATATCTGTAAATATATATATATATATATATATATATATATAGATGGCGTCTGGTTTTGACGTCTATTTTGACGAGAGAGGCGACCCTTGTCTCTTTAGATCAATATCCTCCTGGCAAAATTTCCATCTATATATATATCGTAATTTAAACAATGTGATATGTAAGTAACAAAGTATAACGTCTTTTCTAGTCGTCTCAAAGTGACACCAGTTTGCCACCGGACCCCAGGGGAGGGGAGGATGACCCACATAAGACTAACCAATGAGCATCAACACCCGGGGGATCCAGAGAGGGACAAAAAGGGGCGTTTTGTCCGGATGTAGGAGTTAGGTTACAGTGGATATTTCTGACAGGCCCGCTCAGTACTAGGTCCGTGGTCATCTCACGGCGGCCCTCATGGCCGCCGTTTTGACTCCTCTCTGCTCTCGCGACTTCATGCAGGACGCCGAGCTTTCCTCAGTTAATCCTCAACTTTCCCCTGGTTCTGGTGCCACGTGAGACGTACTAGGAGAGCGTCTTTTGATCCCAAACTTTGTCCTTACTGTCCCGTGCGGACTTCCCACTCTGCACGCCTTGCCACTCAACCCCGACTGCTTCCAACTCACTTGCTGTCTTACCCAGGTTTACGACATGTATATATTAAAAAGGCATTCCTGACCACGAGCCCATATGCTTTTTATATGGCAGAGCTCCATCTAGTGGAGCAAAAATAAACTAAACGTTTATATAACTTGTTCCCTGATATTTAGTCAACCCAATTTATAAATTTTATAAATATTGATTTGTGCTTGCCATAAATAAATTACCTTGTTATCTTGAAGTTTGTCTTTTCTACAATTTTTACGTTACAATAATACCGAATATTATCATTTACATACCTTTCTGTAATGATTAAAGTTATTAAATGTGATGGGATGGCTCATCAGTGGTGGACACTATCAGCGGTTTTGCCAGTTTAATCAATTGAAAAATATTCTGCTTGTATATCCGACTCTTTAAAGAAATTATTATATTTAAGAAACTATAGACATAAGTTTTATGAACAATAGAAATCTATGTACATTTATCTATTTTTTATATAAATAATGTTTTTTTATTAACATTATCTTTTGTCTCATCTATATTGTGTCTCTGTTGCAATAAAATAAAGTTGAGAGAGACTGGCTCATTAATAGTAATATATATATATCTAAAGAGACAAAGGTCGCCTCTCCTGTCAAAATAGACGTCAAAACTAGACGCCATCTATTGACCGTCGCCGCAAACTAGCGGTCTCGGGTCGGTAACAAAGCCACAACACCAGCTTTGGCAAACTGAGAAGCGTCCACCTAGAGACCATGGTTTCGGGCTAATGGCCCTCGTCAGTCTAGGGCGGACTTTATTCCATGAGGTCCACACGGGATCTAATGGAATCTTCACAATCTACCAAAGAGGTGTTCAGCTGGCAAAGTGGCGGGGCCAAATCTATGGCTGAAATATAGTCACTGACCCGAGGGCGCTAGTTTGCGGTGACGGTCAATAGATGGCGTCTAGTTTTGACGTTTATTTTGACGGGAGAGGCTACCCTTGTCTCTTTAGATCAATATTCTCCTAGCAAAATTTCCATCTATATATATATTAAAAATAAAGAAGGCATCTCCTGACCACGAGCACGTGTGCTTTTTAGATGGCAGAGCGCCATCTAGTGGAGCAAAAATAATTTAAACGTTTATTTAACTTGCTCCCTGATATTTGGCCAACCCAATTTCTTGATAAATCAAGAAAAGATATCCACGAACGCGTTTCGCGCTGAAGAAATTGGGTTGGTCAAATATCACGGAGCAAGCTAAATAAACGTTTAGTTTATTTTTGCTCCACTAGATGGCGCTCTGCCATCTAAAAAGCACATGTGCTCCTGGTCAGGAAATGCCTTCTTTATTTTTAATATCAACACCTGACCCACTTATCTTTTATTTTTTTCTATTGTTTTTTCATATATATTTATATATATATATATAAAGAAATTTTAAATATGTAATATAATATATATAATACTCTATATTATATTGGTATTTAACAATTTATTTCATAGCTTATAACGTATTTAATGTATATGTAACTCTTATAAGAAATATGAACTATTTCTTTCGACGCCTATGATTCTTTTTGAATTAAACAAGTTTATAAAATGTTGTTCAAAAGAGATGATTTTTTTAACGTTTCAAACTTCACGCTGTTGTTTAAATTTAGGAATTTCAGGAATCCTGTTTTATTAAAAGGTGAATTAGGAATTTTTCCTTTTTTTTTTTTTATAAACTTATTGGCAAGTAATTAATGCGTTTTTTCTTCTTATACTTTAACAAAAAAAATATTTTAACGCTTTTTTTTCCTAATTAGCACAAAGTATTTCTTTGAAAAGGGAGCGAGGTGTAACTAATATAAATTTATTTAATTAAAAAGAACTTTTAGGTAATATAGAATATATATATATATATTTTGAATATTTTGTTGTTGAAAAAGATAGAGAATTGAAGGTGCAGTCGTGAAAATAGAAAATATAATTGTTTACCCATCAAGTAGTTTTTATTTTCAATTACATGAAAATATAATTACACATTAATTATATTTCACAGTAATATACAATTTATAAAATGAATCCCCTATATTCGTGAATTAAAAAAATAGGTAGGTCAACTATACATATCTACAACAATATCTATGGTCAAAAATAAAAGAATAGTCAATGATGAAAATAAAATATATGTTTTAAAAAAATTAAAATATTGATATTTTATATTTTATAATATATATATACCTTTATAATACAATATAATGTTGCTTATGATTGTAGAACGACATTTGAAAATTATCCCGCATTTGTTTCTTTTGAATGAAAAATCGAAATTTATTTTAAAGAGAAATAACGATTATTTTTAACCTTAGGGATGAAGTATGAAAGGATGAATTGTGAAGAATAATGATAAACGGAAAAATAAAGCATCTAGGGATCTAAGGTTAGAAATAATCGTAATTTCTCCTTAAAATAAATTTAGATTTTCGTTCAAAAGAAACATTTGGGGTATAATGCCAAATTCCGTTCTACATATATATCTTTTATATATACAAGGTGGGATCAATAAATAAGGTGAATTATAATTTATTTTAAAAAAATAAGAACGATATTAAAAATTAGGACTTGATTTATTCAAAATAATCACCTTGGCTTTCTATATATCGTCTCCATCGTTCTGGCAACTTGTAAATACCCTCTTTATAGGCACTCTTAGGAAGCGTGTGAAAAAAATCTTGCACCACTTTCTGGACATCTTCATCCGAGTCAAATCGCTTTCCCTTTAACTCCTTCTTTAGTGACTCCAAAAAGGAAATAGTCAGAGGGGGCTAGGTCTGGACTATATGCAAGATGTGTGTGTTCTAAAACTTCAAAACCTAATTTAATGATTGTAGATACAGTTTTACATGATATATGCGGCCTTGCATTATCATGAAGGAAGAGAACACCTTTACTAAGCCTCCCTCTTCTTTTGTTCCTTATACCGAGCTTTAGCTTATTTACAAGAATGTCACAATAAAGGTCGCTGTTCATACGTTGCCTATGGTAAAAATGGATATTTTTCTATCCTCCAAAATTAAGTTTTCAACCGCATTTATCGTGCTTGGCGTCGCTGTAACACTTGGTCGTCCAGGTCGCTCAATATCGGTACTTGTAATTCGTCCATTTTTGAACTCGTTAGCCCATTTATAAATTGTTTTTGAGACATACAAGACTCACCATAGATATTTTTCATTCTTTGGCATATTTGAGATGTTTGAATACCTTCTGCATTCAATAAACGAATAACTGCACGTTGTTCAAGCATGGTGCAATCCTTCAAGGGAGCTTCCATTTTAGTTTATTTATAAGTCTCGCGCCGCGCGTGAGAAAAAAGAACAGAACACCTTAAACAATCTCTCGATGTTAGATTTTAACTAGCCGAATGACCCGTGTTTTACCCGATTGAATGTTTTGATTCAAATACTATTTGTTACAATTATAAATTGGCGCCTTAAATAAATGCATATGTTAGTTAATAACTATAGCCTATGTGCTTTATCTGTCTATGTACTGTTGGCTTCCGTAGGCGTCTCTTACTGGGAAAAAGAAAGAGAGGATTCCATTTAGTTATTAACTAATATATGCATTTATTAAAGGAGCGACCCGCTCCAACACAATAGTTACAAAAACGAAAAAGCGAGTGGGGAGGGGAGGGGGGGCAAAGGTGGAGTGATCGTAGCCAACCAATAGGAGAGCGCCATTCCAAAAAAAAAAGCAAACGGTGACAGAGATGAAAAATGAAGAATTAAGAACGCATGACGCTCGTAACTGTATATAGAATATTCTGTGGTTTAAATTATTTTTGCTTTTTTAATTTTTAAGAAATAAGATAATTCACCTTATTTATTGATCCCCCATTGTATATTGATTAATTATGTTTTTCATATATATTTTAATGCTATATATATTATATAAAAAATAGTTTAAAAGTGAAATTTTACTGAGATCAGATTAGTAAATTAAGAAAAAACATCTCCTTATGGTGAACTGAAAGTTTCTGATGGCTTGCGCCATCTATCGGAATAAATATCAACTAATCGTTAATTTTTAATTATTCCAGAATTGGTCTAATACCCAAAATTAGGTATTTGGCCAATTTTGGAATAACTAAAAATCAACAATTGATATTTATTCCGATAGATGGCGCAAGCTATCAGCAACTTTTAGTTACACGATAAGGAGATGCCATTTTTCCTTAGTTTTAATGAAAGTTTAAGAAATATTCTTATATGTATTTAATGAAAATTTATATGCAAATTCTTTGCACAATATACTTGGAATGTGTTTGAAAAAGACGAAATACGTATATCAAAATTTCGCTCTTTCCTGATCATCTATCCTGAGATACAAATTTTAAATTTCAAGACGTGGCGTGAAGAAAACGGACCAATGAGAGCAAGGTAGACTCTGTATCCAATCAGCGTTGTACACGTCGTTGTCTGAACGTGTGGGTGACAGTTGTCCTTAATGGAGTTCATTTGGACAAGCCAATCTAGAAAATTCAATTAGGACTGGGGGATCGAGTCCCTCATTGAATCAATTTTTTCCCTCCTTCGTTTGGCCCATCTCTTTTTTTTTCCCGCCAATTGTACGAAGCCTAAACACCGCAGACGACCACCTTTACATAGGTGTATATATATATATGTAAATAATTCAGTGTAAAGTTGATATAAATTGATTATAAATCGAATATTTTTCATTTATTTGATATAATATTTGAGGTTATTACCAATTATCTTTTATAAGAAAAGGTTTTTTTGAAAAATAAAGTAATAATCTAAATTTATATAAGCAGCTTTTTTTTTATCATGCATTAAAACTTAAAAAAGGGAATCAAAATATATATTCTATCTTTTGTCAAATTAGTTTTACACGTTGTATCTACTGTAATATAGAGAATGACATAATTTTAGGTTGGATTTTTAACAATACAGATTGTGTAGACTTCGTTAACCTTTTTAGTAAAGGTTTATTGTCCTGATGTCTACAATCACAACTGTCGTCCTTTTGTCAAAGATGGAAAGCTTATTAGTGAAGTATTGTCTTTTTCGATCTATCAACTTTTATATATATACTCATGGACAAAACTTGAGGATGTAGAAAGTCTTTGATGTCACCAGTTGTCGTGTTTTTTTTTTTTTTTTTTTTTTTTTAAGGAGACAGAGGTTGTTCACAACAATAAAGGTTACTGTAATATCTTTTAGAGTTATTGTCTCCCGATATACATGCTAAAAGGTACAACTTCCTTAAGTTTTGTCCATGAGTGTATCTTTCAGAGTTATTGTCTGAATCCCGATATACATGCTAAAAGGTACAACTTCCTTAAGTTTTGTCCATGAATGTATCTTTCAGAGTTATTGTCTGAATCCCGATATACATGCTAAAAGGTACAACTTCCTCAATTTCTGTCCATGAGTGTACTTACAGTAAAAAGAGTCGCTAATGATCCACCATGATTATCATGACCCACGTGCACACTAGGGAAAATTCGAAAGAAAAAATCGAATCTGCACTGATGTAGTAGAGAATATAGAAAAATGCAGAAAAGTTTCTTATTTCCCTTTTATTGATAAAAATTTCGATTTATTAGAAAGATAAAGACTAGAATATATTGTGGCATGTTTCTTTTTTTATATTTAAGGGTGTAAACTTTGTGAAGTTGAGCAACTTTCCTTTCAAAGGATTTAAGGCAAACAGTTTCCTCTATAGAGTGATAACTGGTGTTATGTAATATTTCGTGTTTATCTCAATCGTCTGGGGGGAAGTTATGCAACTTGAGAGTTTACCATTTTAAAAAGGAAAGGAATTATGTATATATTTGTCTTTACATTTCTATCTAGTCTAAGCTTTATGTTTTACAACGCACATATAGAATGAAGTGATATTTTATTTATATTCGAATGAAATTTGACTGTTATTGTTTTATACTCATTGTTTAGGAAATAATGGTAAATTTGCATAGATTTCTATTTACCACGAAAATCTATTTGCATAGTTTTCTCGGATAACTTCACTAAAATTTATTCATTATTGTCAGCGTTATATTAAATATATCTATTTGTGATTGGATTATGGATAAATTGGTGAAGCAATGGTATTTACTGTTGATTTTAGGTTACAACGACTCTGGTTCGAATCCCGTATTGGGATTTTTTTTTTTTTGTTAAAAAAATTGCTCTTAGGGCTCTCGATTCTTGCAAAGGTATGAGACAAACATTGAATGTAAATAATAAAACCGAGACGCATGCCCATTTGTAAGTGCAAATATCGAACATGTTTTGTACATATGTGGTGCACTTTTAAATGTGCAATGGGTTAGCGTGTTATTATTAACCAATTTTATAATTTATAATTTAAATTGCCATCTATCGGTAAAATTTGTAGCAATTAAATTTACTGGCAATGTGTTTCTTTTTACTAATATTGAAACGAGTTAAAACATCGGCTAGAAATTATGTAAATCTGTTGTGATTGTAAATAGCTAAAATTATGTAAATAATTATCCTTTTTAAAAAAATATATATATAGTTATGGCTCGAGAGAGTCGTGGTATGTAAGACTTGAGGATCAGTAGCGTCTGGTTCTCATCGTTTGTTAACTTCCAAGTAAATTAAACAAAAGTTTATCCTAACCAACGGCTGGCCTGATTTCCAACACTACAATATCATCAAATATTTTTTCTACAGACTTTACTGCAATGATAAAAGTTATTGAATGAGATGGCTTGGCTCATCAATGGTGAATCCTCTCAGCGGTTTCACCAAATTAATTTCAAGACCGCTCTACTATTGTATTGGTTTGGAATATACACTGCATTTTCTATGGAAG
Organism: Cordylochernes scorpioides; assembly: GCA_030710605.1. Taxonomy (NCBI): domain Eukaryota; kingdom Metazoa; phylum Arthropoda; class Arachnida; order Pseudoscorpiones; family Chernetidae; genus Cordylochernes; species Cordylochernes scorpioides. Next base: position 107,833,201 of record CP092863.1, read on the forward strand.
GCAGCTTAGGAGTTTCTAGTGAACCTATGCTAAGCTGCCTTCCATAGAAAATACAGGGTATATCCCAAACCAATCCAATACAATAGTAGAGCGGTCTGGAGATTAATTTGGCGAAACCGCTGAGAGGATTCACCATTGATGAGCCAAGCCATCTCATTCAACAACTTTTATCATTGCAGTAAGGTCTGTAGAAAAAATATTTGATGATATATACATACAAATATATATATATATACAAAGCTTTATTAAGACCACTGGTCTTATATAGAATCACCAAAGGAAGAAATAATAGATGGAGTTCCTATACTCCAGGCAGCGCAGTACCCAATGATATATATATATATATATACTCATTTCTTGGTTTCTCAAGAAGCCACAGGGACCAAAATTCTTTTTGGTCGCAGTGGTACAGTCTACTCCACGCTGACGAGTGCCAACAGTGCGAAACGCGTTCGTGGATGGCTTTTCTTGATTTATCAAGAAATTGGGTTGGCCAAATATCAGGGAACAAACAAAATCAATGAATAGTTGATTTCTGTTCCACCAGATGGCGCTCTGCCTTCTGTAAAGCACATGTGCTCCTGGTCAGGATATGCCTTTTTTATTTTTAATATCAACACCTGACATTTTTAATTTTTATTTTTGTCTATTGTTTTTTCATATATATATATATATAAATAAACACATTGCTATTAAATTTAATTATTATAAATATTGTCGATAGATGGCAATAGAATTTATGAATGTAATCCTCTAGGAATATATAGCACATATATGATATAGATTTTACAGTTATTATATTAATTCGCATAGGTTTTAATTAACTCTACCCGCTTAATTCCAATGCCGTTAAATTCCCTCATTATTGATTGTGACGTCAGTCAGTGTTGCCGAGGGCATTTTGAAGTATTAATTATCTATGAGCTTAATATTGATCCCCCCAAATAACGATTTCTGAGAAAATACCCGGATACATTTGGTATCTAGACATATCGAATATATTGGGAAATATATTTTATATTGACCATATATGTTCTTGTAAATTATAAAAGTAAAATGTATTGTGATATTTTATCATAGAATATATAACGTGTTTTTTTAATACACTGGTAGAAAAAAAAACTTAAGGAAGTTGTACCTTTTACCATGTATATCGGGATTCAGACAATAACTCGGAGAGATACACTCATGGACAAAACTTAAGGAAGTTGTACCTTTTACCATGTATATCGGGATTCAGTCAATAATTCGGAAAGATACACTCATGGACAAAACTTAAGAAAGTTGTACCTTTTACCATGGATATCGGGATTCAGACAATAACTCGGAGAGATACACTCATGGACAAAACTTAAGGAAGTTGTACCTTTTACCATGTATATCGGGATTCAGACAATAACTCTGAAAGATACACTCATGGATAAAACTTAAGGAAGTTGTACCTTTTAGCATGTATATTGGGATTGAGACAATAACTCTGAAAGATACACTCATGGACAAAACATAAGGAAGTTGTACCTTTTAGCATATATATTGGGATTGAGACAATAACTCTGAAAGATACACTCAAGGACAGGAAGTTGTACCTTTCAGCATGTATACTTGAATTCAGACTCTGAAAGATACAGTGACCTTTATTGAATACACACGATATAACCAAGTGTGAACATCATCTGTCTCCTTCAAATAAACAGACGACCGACGACATATTAGACTTTCCACTTCATTTAGTCTCGTGTATTTGGTTACCTGCACTCACTGGGTGTAGATTGGAATTTTTGCAATAATCGGTAACCATTTACGCATTTTTTATTCAGTAAAAAAGTGTCCATTGTTGGATTCGAAACCAGATCGTAGCTGTCGAAAATAGACGGTGAATATGCATTAAATATAGTAGCTCTCCAAACCATATTTGTACACCATTTACTAATTTACCTGAAATAGAATCCAAGTGAGATATATTATATTTATGTGTCAAAATTCGAAAATATTATAGACGCGGGTGAATCCCCAGAATTGGGTACATTTGGTAGGTGGCGCTGTACGTTGCCACCGCCGTACCTTAGAGGCGTTTTACACGAGTTAAAAATACAATTTCGGTGAAAATATATGAATTTAAATTATAATTTTAAAAAAGTTTTAACAGTTAAAAAACATTTTTTTAAATAAAATATAAACTGATTTTTCTAAAAACGAACATTATTTTTTTTATTATCTGAAACTAACCTAATTAAACTTATCTAAAACTAACCTTATTTTTATTTACACTACCTTTTTAATTTCAAAATTAAATTAAAATACGTTTATAATCTTAAATAATAACATATTTAAAAATAGATTTTCTGGTTCACACTTTTGTATCTAATCAATTATGTATTTTTTTATTTATCTCTATTAAAAAAATCTGTATAGTTTTGAATAAAATATTTTATGTGGCATATTTTCAAGTCATATATTTATACACAAGTTTTCTATTTATTTTATAAATATATTGTATAAGATGTGATTAATAAACTTTGTAAAAATATTTTAATACATTTTTAATAACATAACGTTATGTTATATTCTAATAGGTAAAATAGGTTAGTTTCAGACGGCTTATAAATTAGGTTAGTTTCTGATAGGTTATAAATTAGGTTATTTTAAGGTGTGTTATAAAAATGTTAGTTTCATTAATTAAAATAGGTTAGTTTCAGATAGGTTAAATTAGGTAAGTTTAATCGCTAAATAAGGTTAGTTTTAGATAAGTTGAATTAGGTTAGTTTCAGATAATTAAAAAAATAATGTTCGTTTTTAGAAAAATCAGTTAATATTTTATTTTAAAAAATGTTTTTTAACTGTTAAAACTTTTTTAAAATTATAATTCAAATTTATATTTTTAAATTGGTTAAATTCAAAGTATTTCACCGAAATTGTATTTTTAACTCGTGTAAAACGCCTCTAAGGTACGGCGGTGGCAACGTACAGCGCCACCTACCAAATGTACCCAATTCTGGGGATTCACCATAGACGCGTATGTTTCTTTTTTAAAAATAAACAATACCTACTGTCCTTACTACAATAGAAAAATTAATGGGAGGGTTTACTACTGATGAGCCAGGCCCTCCCATTAATTATTCCATTGTAGTAACGACAGTAGAAATTTGTTTATTTAAAAAAAATCATACGCGTCTATAATAGTTTCAAATTTTGATAACAGATGGCGCCCTAATGCAACATAATATCTGTGTGTGTAACCAGTAAATTTGTAGAAATAATCAACCTTATTAATTTATTTTTTTCAACCAATCATCTCCTTTCTTTCTTTTTTCTTGAAATCTAAATTACATCCGGGGGAAATCATCACGCCCTACTTCTATTATTTATTTCTCTTTATACAAATTATCTTTTTTTTTTCTTTCTTTATCTAGAGAGAATAATTTCGATCTAAAGATATTTGCAGTTTATTGGGTATAAATAATAAATTTTACTTTTCTGTGTGTTTTCTTCTTATTATTTTTTACTATCTCTATCCAAATGAAAAACAAAACGAAAAAATTTTACTGTTGAATGCACTAATTTACATCTGGAATTGGTTCAATAGAATTCCGTTCATCCGTACTTCCATTTCAAAGATTATTGAGTTCTTTATTTTTCATTTTTTTTAAATAAAAAAAAATCTTTTTTGATATTTGACTTTTCTTTATTTAAACATAAGGCAATAAAGCGATACCTATATGTACAAAATTTTTCATATTAGGAAAAATTCCAACTTTACTTACTGTGATAAAATAAATATATTGGGAGGGCCTGACTCCTCAGTGGTGAAACCTCCCAGCGGTTCAGAAAATTCGCCAATTCCTTGGTTTATCTTTCCTTAATTTGTCTTTTCATGCTTTGTACTGTCTTGGTTTGTCTTTTCGTGGTTTGTCTTTCCTTGGCTTATCTTTCCTTGGTTTGTCTTTCCCTGGTTTTTCTTGTCTTGGTCTGTCTTTACTTGGTTTGTTTTTTTTCCTTGGTTCGTCTTTCCTGTTTGTCTTTCCTTGGTTTTTATTGTCTTGGTTTGCCTTGTTTTAATTTTCTTTCCTTGGTTTGTATTTTTTATGGTTTGTTTTCCTGGTTTGTCCCCTTTGTTTGGTTTTCCTTGTGGTTTGTATTTCTTGGTTTGTCCTGTCTTGATTTGTCTTTTTTGGTTCCACTTTCTTTGGTTTGTTTTTTCCTGGTTAGATTTCCTTTGTTTGTCTTTTCTTGCGACACCGCTAGAAGTGTTCACCACTGATGAGCCAAGCCCTCTCAATTTTTCATCGCAGTAAGGACAGTTGGAAGTGTGCTTCTATATCTTTAGTATGCTAATGAAAGTATTGAGTTTTTATGGATTTAAGCTGATAGCTGCTAGTATATATTGATACCGTTTGAAATAAATATGTGGAGAAAACTTTGCTTACTAGCAAATTATTCATTACATCTTGGTTTTGTGTGTTTAAAATATCATTAATTTATAAAGATAAAGGTCACCTCTCACGTCAAAATAGACGCCAAAGCTAGACGCCATTTAGACTGAAGAGGGCCATCAGCCCGAAACCATGGTCATTGGTGGACACTTCTCAGTTTACCAAAGCTGGTGTTGTGGCTTTGTCACCGACCTGAGGCTGCTAGTTTGCGGCGACGGTCAATAGATGGCGTCTAGTTTTGATGTCTATTTTGACGGGAAAGTCAACCTTTATCTTATATATATATTATATTAAAAGCAAAATTTGCATATCCTGAGCGCTCACATGAGCAATTTAGATAGAAGAGCGCCATCTAGTGGAATAAAAATAAACTAAACGTTGATTTAGCTTGTTTTTAATATCAATACCTGACCATATTTATATTTTCCTTATTTTTTCACATATTTAACTGACGAAACCGCTGGGAGGGTTCACCACTGATGAGCCAGGCCCTCCCATTACTTTTTCCATTGCAGCAAAGGCAGTAATAATTGTTTAATTTTTAAAAGAATCATACGCGTCTATAATAGTTTCGAATTTACATATATATCCATAAATATAAAATAAAAGGATTTAAAAGCGCGAATGTTTCTTTTATACATAAAACGAACTTCTACTGTCCTTACTGCGATGAAAACATATATTGGGAGGGCTTGGCTCATCAGTGGTGAACCCTCCCAGCGGTTTCGCCAATTTAATCCACCATACCGCTTCTCAGAGCTCTAATACTGTATTGGATCATTAGAGCTCTGAGAAGCGGTATGGTGGATTAAATTGGCGAAACAGCTGGGAGGGTTCACCACTGATGAGCCAAGCCCTCCCAATATATGTTTTCATCGCAGTAAGGACAGTAGAAGTTCGTTTTATGTAAAAAAGAAACATTCGCGCTTTTAAATCCTTTTATTTTATATGTATAGATGGCGCGTTATTGCTTTGTGTTAATTTATATCCATAAATACCCATTTCTTGGTTCCTCAAGAAGCTTCTGGGACCAAAAATATTTTTGGTCGCAGTGGTACAGCCTACTCCACGCTGACGAGCGCCAACAGAGCGAAACGCGTTCGTGGATGGCTTTTCTTGATTTATCAAGAAATTGGGTTGTCCAAATATCACGGAGCAAGTTAAATAAACGTTTAGTTTGTTTTTGCTCCACTAGATGGCGCTCTACCATCGAAAAAGCACACGTGCTCGTGGTCAGGAGATGCCTTCTTTATTTTTATATATATATTATATAATCTAAAATTTAAATATTTTATTTTTTAAAAACATATTTTATTTTCATCATTGACTATTCTACATTTTTACATACCATAGATTTAGTAGATACCACTTTGAATATTTGTTGTAAATATGTATAGTTAACCTACCTATTTTTTTAATTCACGAATATAGGATTGATTTTATAAATTCTATATAATTGTGATAAATATTTAATGTATAATTATTTTCAAGTAATTGAAAATAAAAAAATACTTGATAAGTAAATAATTACCTTTCCTATTTTCACGACTGCACCTACAATTCTCTATCTTTTCAGCAAAACATTATATTCATAACATATATATGTTATATAAAAATATTATTTTATTTAAAATTATATTTCATAGATTCAAATACTCTGCTAAATCGACCGCCAGAGGTCACGCTTCCCCTATAAAAACTCAATGTTGTTGTTTCCCGATGGCCGGCTCAAACCTTTTGTACATTATGTAAATAATCTTTTGTTTTCCTTGTTCTACTCGCCTTAAGACAGGCAGTACTTTTATTAAATTATGCTTTTATATATCCCATAAGCTCAATTAAAGCTATTTCTAAACTTCACTCTTTTTATTATACTTTCAATATTTTAACCACGACTGCATTACCAATACCATTTAGTCCTAAAAAGAACCAGCAAATAATTCCATAGCATAATCCTCAATATAAATCAAAATCAAGAATAAAATCTCATTTATTATAACATATATATCGATATGGGGTAAAGTCATATATATATGAGTGTTTAAAGAGAAAGATATATCTGAACGTATTTGTTTCTAATAAAAGGTAAATGCATACAAAAGTCTGATATGATGGTATTCTTACGACGCTCTATATAAATTTTGAATGAAGATTAAAGGAACGGTCATGAATATATGCAACGTCTTATGAATAAATGGAGGAGATATCTTTCAAAATAGAACTATACGCCACACGACCCCAGTAATATGCCACAAGTTTTACTCCCCACTGAGTTATGTTTGTTCTGGGAATAAGAAAATTTCCCGCCAAAATTTGAATGTAGCAGACGAAAGCTTAAAACTAATAACATTTAAAAGCAGACGATATTTTTAATACTTAGTTTTTTTTTTTTACTTCTGATATACAAACTTTCCTGCCAAAATTTTAATGTGGCAAACGAAAGCCTAAAAACTGATAAAATTTACAAACAGACAATATTTTTAATACTTAATATTTTTTTCACTTCTGATATACAAACTTTCCCGCCAAAATTTTAATTTATTAGACGAAAGCCTGAAAACGGATAACATTTACAAACAGACAATATTTTTAATACTAAGATTTTTTTACCTCTGATATACAAACTTTCCCGCCAAAATTTGAATGTAGCAGACGAAAGCCTAAAAACTGATAACATTTACAAGCAGACGATATTTTTTAATACTTAGTATTTTTTACTTTCGATAATACAAAATATTTTGTTAATATAGATTGTTTTCATATTTATACTATTATGAAACTGATTTTCTTTCATTTTTGATTTTATATGTGTGGTTGTTGTTGTTGTTGTCGTGTCCAAAGAGGAGTCTCAGATGTCTCCATGCATCTCCATCACAGCAGCAGCAATATCCACTATCTTGGGTGTGTAAAGCTGCTGCTCTGGGTCTAAGTCAATTTTCTGCAAGGCTGCGGCCATTGCTGGGCATTAGAATATGTGAGTAGGTGTTAGTTCCACACCAGGACAGTTGTTGCATGCTTTATAAGTTCTTGTGCCATCTGGATGTATTGTCATTCCTTTAGGGTGTTTTGTTCTAAGTCTTGTTATGGTTTTTGTCAGTTTTCTCTCAGAGTTTATTTCACATATTTGATCTTTTCTTATTTTTTGTTTGATTATCTTGTATTTTGCCAAAGCATCAGCGTCAAATACTGACATTTGTTTTTTCCTTTGGCTCAGCTTTCTGGCTTCCTTTGCCAATTCATCTGCCATTTCATTACCCTCGATCCCAACATGGGCAGGAATCCATTGTAGAATGCAGTTCTTCTCCAATGTTTCCAGTTGAGTAAGTAATGAGTGTATTTTCTGCGTGATTCTAGTATTGCCCTTCTGAATTGCTTCTAGAGCGGATCTGGAGTCGCTGTATATTATGATTCCTTCTGCTTGATGCAGGGATGGTTGGTTCAGGCATCCATCAAGGGCTTTCCAGATAGCTGTAAGTTCACAAGTGAAGTTTGACGAAATCTTTCCTGCTCCTTCTTTGATTTTGATGTGTGTTCCATCTTGGAGTATTATGTTAATTCCGGCCCCTCCATTACTCAGGGTAAGGTCTGATGATCCATCTGTGTATGCTAATAAATAATTTCTCTGATCATATGAATCAATTGTGTCAAGTCCTTTCTTTTTAAGTATGATTTTGTTCTCTTTTTTTATTGCAGGGTTCGTTCAGGTTGAGATTAATGATTATATTTGATGGTAATGGGGTAGGAAATGTTGGTTCTTCTTGAATTTGAAAGTCACTGTGTTTCATGTTTATGCCTTTTCTAATATTGTTGTCGTACTGAAGTGTTGATCTTTTAAGTCTTTCTTTTTGTGTCCAGTTTAAATAGGTTCTATGGGATATGTGTTCGGTTTTTTTTTACTTTTTACGCTATTTGTGAATTTTATTGTTTTTAATTGTCTTCTGCTTTCGAATAGGTCTAAGGTGGTGTATTTATATATATGTGAAAAAATATTTAGAAGTCTGCACCATGCTGACGAGGGCAAACAGCACGAAACGCGTAGGTGGTTTACTTTTCTTTGATTTATCAAGAAATTTGGGAGGCCAAATATTTTTGGAACAAACTAAATCAATGTTTAGTTGATTTTGTTCCACTAGATGTCAGCGTTCAGGAAATGCCATTTGTATTACATATATATAATTTGAATAGGTATATTTAAGGAACGAGGCCTTTTTTCTATATATTTATTATTGCAAAAGTTGATCATAAAAAAATCAGCCTTTTTTAATATAAATATAATCTGTAAAAATTCTACATATAAGAAAGAGATCCAAAAACTATTAAATGTAATAATTAATCAGGAGAAATGTATATATATATATACTAGCGGATGTGTACCCGGCTTCGCCCGGGTTTTATCCGAGTGAAAGTTTGCCTAACGAATATTATATATTATGAAGTATAATAAACAATGTTAAAGATTAGTTTTAATTATTAATCAAGATTGTGTGTGAATATGTGAGAAAGATGTAATATCGTTGTTGTTTTCTTGGCCGACTGTTTTACATATGGTGTTATCTTAAAATTGCTTGTTTTGAATATTTTTTTAGATTGAGTTGAATGAATTGCTGAATTTTTTTTTTTGTATTTATATATAAATAAAATTAACTCTGTTGATTTTTTTTGTATTTAATCGATAACAGCGAAGTTACGCATGTTAATGTTAGGGAAAAATATTTTGATGTTAAGCAAAACCTGCTTCATCTCGTTTTACATAAATGTTGAAAATTTGGTCGAAATTGATGCATTGTAACGAAAGTTTTTAGTGAACAACACTTATGAAATTTGAATTTTATTAATATAGATATATGTGGAAATTTTGCCGGGAGGAAATTGATATAAAGAGACAAGGGTCGCCTCTCCCGTCAAAATAGACGTCTAAAACCAGACGCCATCTATTGACCGTCGCCGCAACTAGCGGCTTCGGGTCGGTGACAAAGCCACAACACCAGCTTTGGCAAACTCAAAAGCGTCCACCTAGAGACCATGGTTTCGGGCTAATGGCCCTCGTCAGTCTAGGGCGGACTTTATTCCATGAGATCCACAAGGGATCTAATGGAATCTTGACAATCTGCCAAAGAGATGTTTAACTGGCAAAGTGGCTGGGCCATATCTATGGGTAAAATATAGATGGAAAAAAATATATAGACGTCTATTTTGACGGGAGAGGCGACCCATGTCTCTCTCTCTCTCTCTCTATATATATATATATATTGTAAACAAAGAAGGCATATCCTGACCGCTTACTCAAGCATTTTTAAATGACAAAGCGCCATCTAGTGGAACAAAAATCAAATTAACGTTGAAAAATTATCATGTGAGCGCCCCGGATACTTTACGGTCTTTAATATCAACACCTGACTATTTTCCCTTATTTTTCATAAATACCCATTACTTGATTTCTCAAGAAGCTTCTAGGACCAAAATATATTTCGTCGTTGAGATACAGCCTTCACCACGCTGACGAGGGCCAACAGCCCGAAACGCGTATGTGGTTGACTTTTCTTGATTTGTCAAGAAATGGGTTGGCTAAATATCAGGGGACAGGCTAAATCAATGTTTAGTTGATTTCTGTTCCACCAAGTACTCCTCTCTGGAGTAACTCTCCCTGAAGAAGCAAAACTTCAGGAGAAATTGGGGAAAGTTTCAAATTTTCAATAATATTCTGTATGGACGGTTGCAATAATCACTATGAATTGCTGAGAAACAATAGCCAAATAAAACACATAATGATTGCACTAGATTGCGCTCTGCCAACTAAAATGTTCATATAAAATTAAAGGATTTAAAAGCACGAATGTTTCTTTTATACATAATACAAACTTCTACTGTCCTTACTGCGATGAAAAATATATATTGGGAGGGCTTGGCTCATTAGTGGTGAATCCTCTCGGCGGTTTCTCTAATTTAATCGACCAGACCGCTTCTCAGAGCTCTATTACTGTATTGGACGATTCTGCTTATATACGCAGCACTGAAGGGTGGAATCTCAGAAATGGTTTTCAAGAAAACTATGGACATAAGCTTATATGACAATGGAATCAACCCTTCAGTGCTGCGTGTATAAGCAAAATCGTCCAATACAGTTTTAGAGCTCTGAGAAGCGGTCTGGTGGATTAAATTGGAGAAACCGCTAGGAGGGTTCACCACTGATGAGCCAAGCCCTCCCAATATATTTTTTATCGCAGTAAGGACAGTAGAAGTTTGTATTGTGTATAAAAGAAACATTCGTGTTTTTAAATCTTTTCATTATATATATATAGATGGCGCGTTATTGCTTCGTGTTTAAATGTTCAGAATATGCCTTTTTTGTTTTTAATACCAACACCTGACCATTTTTTATTATTATTTTTTCACATAAATATTATTCTTTTATTCAAAAGAGTATATATGCACATTTTAAATTATAAACATTATATTTAAAATGTTCATTATATATGTATATAAAATATTCAGTTTAAAATACTCTATTTAAAATCTCTTTTTTTTAAAATAATACCAGGTTTTTTAATAAGTAATATATTCATTAAAAAGTTTATATTAGGAATATTAGAAAACTACAAAAAATATGCATTAAGTAATTAAAGACGTCATTTTTCCATTTACAGTATTTTTGTTATATAGACCAAGCTGTTTAATCCCTACAAAGAAATATAATTAGAAAATATGTGTATTTATAAAAAGTAAAAATATTATTCACCTGAATTATTTGATATTTATTTCTTTTTATAGTTGAAATAAATTTATCATTTTCAATGATATATTTATTTTAAATTGACTTTTGACTTTACGCCTTTTAAATGTATTCAGTCTATTTTTCTTATCATCGGGGCATTGAAAAACAAACCTCAAGACATCTACTGATCGATTGCCCAGAATTTCAAGATTATAGAATGAAGAATGAACTAGTTGTTTGTGAACTTAAAGATTTGATTTCCGATAAAAAAAATCATATTTAAAGTTCAATTCATTTTGTAAATACATTCTAAACTCTCTACAAAATCTGGATCTCTAATGTTTTCATGCGTTGAATAATGTAAATAACTTATGTAAATAAACTTTTCTCCTTGTTTGGCGCAAGTATCCCTTGCAGGATATAGCGCTTTGGAAATAAAATAATTGTAATTGTAATCGGGGCTCAAAAATCATTCAATTTGGTTAGCAGCCCCGTAAATAAAAATTTTTTCTTATCATAATGGTGTTCTCTTGGAAATTTATGAATTAGAGTGGTAATATACATAAATAAATATAATATCGGAAATTATATAAGGTAATATTTATAAAACCTTTAATTGAGAGTTCATATGTATTATAATCATAATTAACAACTATATATTATGTTAATATATAAGTTAAAATTTTTAATGAAAGACAAGTTTTCAAAGTGGCATCTCTAATCAAGAAATGGAATTACATTCATGGACAGAACTTAAGGAAGTCGTACCTTTTACTATCTACGAATATATCCGGATTCAGACAATAACTCTGAAAGATACACTCATGGACAGAACTTAAGGAAGTTGTACCCTTTAGCATGTATATCGGGATTCAGACAATAACTCTGAAAGATGCACTCATGGACAAAACTTAAGGAAGTTGTACCTTTTACCATGTATATCGGGATTCAGACAATAACTCTGAAGATGCACTCATGGACAAAACTTAAGGAAGTTGTACCTTTTACCATGTATATCGGGATTCAGACAATAACTCTGAAAGATACACTCATGGACAGAACTTAAGGAAGTTGTACCTTTTAGCATGCATATCAGGATTCAAACAATAACTCTGAAAGATACACTCATGGACAAAACTTAAGGAAGCTGTACCTTTTACCATGTATATCGGGATTCAGTCAATAACTCTGAAAGATACACTCATGGACAGAACTTAAGAAACTGTACCTTTCAGCATGTATATCGGGATTCAGACAATAACTCTGAAAGATACACTCATGGACAAAACTTAAGGAAGCTGTACCTTTTACCATGTATATCGGGATTCAGACACTAACTCTGAAAGATACACTCATGGACAGAACTTATGGAAGTTGTACCTTTTACCATGTATATCGGGATTCAGACAATAACTCTGAAATATACACTCATGGACAAAACTTAAGGAAGTTGTACCTTTTACCATGTATATCGGGATTCAGACAATAACTCTGAAAGATACACTCATGGACAAAACTTAAAGAAGCTGTACTTTTTACCATGTATATCGGGATTCAGACAATAACTCTGAAATATACACTCATGGACAGAACTTAAGGAAGTTGTACTTTTTACCATGTATATCGGGATTCAGACAATAACTCTGAAAGATACACTCATGGACAGAACTTAAGGAAGTTGTACCTTTTAGCATGTATATCGGGATTCAGACAATAACTCTGAAAGATACACTCATGGACAGAACTTAAGGAAGTTGTACCTTTTAGCATGTATATCGGGATTCAGACAATAACTCTGAAAGATACACTCATGGACAGAACTTAAGGAAGTTGTACCTTTTAGCATGTATATCGGGATTCAGACAATAACTCTGAAAGATACACTCATGGACAGAACTTAAGGAAGTTGTACCTTTTAGCATGTATATCGGGATTCAGACAATAACTCTGAAAGATACACTCATGGACAGAACTTAAGGAAGTTGTACCTTTTAGCATGTATATCGGGATTCAGACAATAACTGGTACAACTTCCTTAAGTTATGTCTATGAGTGTACATACAATCTATATATAGCGATTAAAATTTTTCCTTTTTTAAAAAATAAAATCCATACAAATATTTTTATTTGTTTATTAAATTATTTATTTGCAAATAAATGTTCTTTAACTTTATAAACATCCTATAACACGATATCCCAAACTCAGGGATATTTGCTTCAATACATTTCTAACATCATAACAAATTGGCTATATACAAGGAGAAAAGACAAACTTACAAAAGCAAATTTCTCAAAATTTCCTTCCTTCTCTTTCCCAGTTCAAAAGACTTTTGACTTTTAACTTTTCCATATGTTCTTTTCTCATCTATAATATTCTTTTCTATAAAAAATATTAATAATTAACGGATAAATATTGCTGGGAATCCATAAAAGAAAACAAATTTATTATTTGAAAAAGTAAAAATAAATATCAGGGAAAACGTTTCTTTTAAATTCGAATTTGCAATCTTTCGAACAAATATACTGTTCTTCAACGGGCTGATTCTCTATGTACAATCTCTAAATACATAGAGTATTAGCTCGTTGAAAAGCATTATATTTTTTCGAAAGCTTGCAAATTCAAAATTAAAAGAAACTTTTTACCTGATTTATATTTTTTACTTTTTCGAATAATTTCTGGGTACCTATTGATCACATAAAAATGTATTATTGAATAAGAATTTTTTTTTCTAGCGCTAACACAATATAGTACTAACAATTTAGTATACAAAACATTCAGTGAAATATTTTTTGAAAATAGAGCAATCCATAAATAAATCTTTAATTAAAAAGGCATATATTGGATCAAAATATCATTTATTTTACCAATATTTCAGTAGGCTGAACGCCAACCTTTATCAAGGTATTATAACATATTTAATGTGTGTTAACAACAAATTCAGCGCCACATAACGTCAACAGAATTAAGGTTTAAAAATATTTTGTTATATTCAATGGGGAGAAAACATAATAATAAAAAAAATATATTAAATTTGTAAATATAGAAAGTTTACAACCACAATTGCATATCCTTACTTGTCACTACATACAAGCCAATCAAATTACGTCTTGCGCAACGTCTCAAGATCTTTTTTTCCATTTAGTTCTCACTCTCTTTATTGGGTTGTCGACCCTCCAGATATGGCCAATCCAATTTGGATGTCTCCACCAATCACCTTTCTCCTTTCTCTTTGAAGCATTTCCCTAATTGTAAATGTCTTCTTCTATCAAATTTTCTAGTTTCTCTCTTTTTGCTCAGATTACTTACACTTTTGCTCTCTAGATGGCAGTATTAATTATGTTTTAGTAATCAGACGATTATTTTAGGCGGGTAAATAAATTAAATTATCTTTTGATATAAAAAATATATGTCTGTAAAATGTATTAAATAAAATAAAATTCGAGTATATAGTTATATTCTGTCTTTTTAAAGATTTAAATGATTTTATTTAATTGATATTGGAATTTATTTTAATCGTACGCTCAGGGTTTTGAATATATTTTTTCTCGTTAAATCTTGTAGATTAAATGGAAACAACTTTGACCAATGACAAAGGTGTTTCCATGTGATCTACAAGAATTTGTAAATTAAGTTTACTGTGCAATAAATGGATAAAAAGGGAGCATTTTCTCGAAATATTTTGAGAAAAAAAATATTTTTTTCTTTAACAGATCCAGGTATGCCCTTTTTTATATAAACAATTTTTATTTTTATTCCTAGAACACATAGTACAGGCCATGATAATCATGGTGGTTAGTTAGCGATTGCTTTTACTGTAAGTGTCTCACATGTCTACACATGTGGAAAGCAGTTCGACTTTTACACTTACAAATGTACCAGAGCCCCGTTTGGTTACTTGAACTCGCTGGTGGGGTTGGACTTTTGCAAGAATCGGGAGCCATTGGAGCATTTTTTTTTTAATTAGAAAAAGTGTCCAATGCGGGATTCGATCCCTGGTCGGTTGTCGAAAGCCAAAGGTTTAGACCCTCCTTCCATCAATGCCCCTTTTTTATATAAATGTATTCTATAGAGCGCTTTTTGACTCAAATTAATCATTTTATCTTCTATAAATGAATATTTAATCTTTTTATGCTTTTTATTTATTTATAGGGCTGTTGGGCTTTGCTCTACCTGGAATATAGGAGCTCCATCTATGCTTTCTTCCTGTGATGAATCTGTATAAGACCGATGGTCTTAATAAAGCTGTATGTGTGTGTATTTATTTATAGGGAAAAATAATTCGGAAATATTTTTCCAATTAAAACAAAATTCCAAGTGTCCTTACTGCGATGATAATATATATATATATATGTAGTAGATATGCTCCGAAGATAAATTTTAAACAATTTTAAAATCTAACATGAAGCCAAGTCTCAATACTATTGGGTACAATATTTGCTGATATCTTTTTTTACGTTGAATATACACTGCGTGACATTGTAAATGGAATACCAAGAAAGCTATGAAACATGGTAAATCAGAGAGGGGCAGGAACAAACAATAGTTGATCTTTATTTCAATATGATAGTCATAATACAGAACGGCGTCGGCTCAGTAGCAAGTAGGACCACCACGCAGCAACACGTCTAGGTAGAGAGTCAATCAGACAACAGAAGGCGTCCTGAAGGATGGCTCTCCATTCCCTGTCAACCATTTGCTACAGTTCGTCTTCTGAACGTGGCTGAGGCAAGACCTCAGAAAGTTTAGAAAACATATATTCGAATGCGTGTTCGGCACCTATGCAACTGTAGTCTAATTCTCAAGCTAAACTTATGCTTGTGTAGCTATGCCCCCCCCTTTTTTTTGCTTATCCCTAGTATACGTGGTACAGGCCATGATAATCATGGTGGGTAGAAGATGGCGACTGCTTTTACTGTAAGTGCACAACATATCTACACATGTGAAAATCAGTTCGACTTTGCACTTACAAATGTGCCAGAGCCCCGCTATATCCTTAAGTTTATTCTTTACCTATATGATACTCATTATGGTGCTAATTAATTTATATGCGGCCAACTATGAATAATTAACTTCTATCCTTAATTTAGACTTCTTTTTGGTTATTTAGATAACCTTAATTAATAAGTTTAATTTATATTGTTCTGAAAGCTCCTCATTTATTGTTCAAATTAACTGATTCTTTGATAAATGTGAACATTTTTCTGATATTTTGCGACGAATTCTTGATTTCCCTCTTTATATATATATATATCGTAATTTAAACAATGTGATATGTAAGTAATAAAGTATGACGTATTTTCTAGTCGTCTCAAAGTGACATCAGCTTGCCACCGTACACCCGGGGGATCTAGAGAGGGACAAAGAAGGGCGTTGGTCCGGATGTTGACAGTTAGTTAGGTTACAGTGGATATTTTCGGAGAAGCCGCTCAGTGCTAGGTCTCACGGCGACCCTCGTGGCCGCCGTTTTGGTTCCTCCCTGCCTCCGCGGCTTCATGCAGGACGCCAAGCTTTCCTCAGTTAATGCTTAACTTTCCCCTGGTCCTGGTGCCACGTGAGACGTACTATGAGAGCGTCTTTTGATCCCAACTTTGTCCTTACTGTCTCGTGCGGACTTCCCACTCTGCACGCCTTGCCACTCAACCCCGACTGCTTCCAACTCACTTGTTGGCTTACCCGGGTTTACGACATATATATTCAAAAGAGATGCATATATTGGATCTATAATTATTTTATTGTTCCAATATTTCGAGGGGCAACTCGCCTCTCTTTATCGAAGATGTTGGTGTTTTTCACTAAAACATGCGAACACGCGTACACCACTCTCGTTCTACAAGTCCAATGAAAGAATTGTATCTTTGATTTAACTATTACATACAGCTAATAATTATATTTAATATTACAGATTATTATTTTATCTATGAAAGATAGAGAGATTCATATACAACAGTGTAATTGTAAATAATTGTGTGTATATGTGGTATAATAATATAATAATAAGGTGGGGAGAGAGAAATAAGGACACCACAAGTTTGGAAGAGGAATCCCAGACAACCAGAGAGAGATACACGGGCCCGGCAACCGCCGGCCGACCGTTCGTGTCGAACCCAATCACCAACTGTCCTAAAAGTCCCAAGGTGTTGACGGACGGGCCCCATTTGCCGCCCATTGGAATGTCGCCGCTGTCTCAATTGACCGGACTTTACATCCCATCTCTCTCTGGGCTGGCTCTAGGTTTGCTTTATTATTCCTGGAAGAGTATATATTATGACATATGCATATTAATTCTAAATTATGGACTGCCAAATCTTCAAAAATATATATTTATATAGATATTCGAAAACATAAGGTAATAACGAATAATTCAGTAAAATGTTTTGGAATCAGGTTACCCCTATACTGATGAAGGCTATAGCCCGAAACCATGGTTAATAGGTTGTTAGCTGTTCTCTGAGTTTTCCAAAACTGGTGTTGTGGCTCATTATTTGTCCTCGCCATTACGTTTAATACTGGGGTGATAAACAAAAAAACATTGTTTTAATGTATTTTTAAAGGGAGAGGTAACTCTTTTAAACATATAATATTTTCATAGAATACACTCATGGACAAAACTTAAGGAAGTTGTACCTTTCAGCATGTATATCGGGATTGAGACAATAACTCTGAAAGATACACTCATGGCCAAAACTTAAGGATGCTGTACCTTTCAGCATGTATATCGGGATTGAGACAATAACTCTGAAAGATATTTGATACACAGTGATCTTTATTGAAGATACACGAGGTAATCAAGTTTGACCAAAATTGTTTCCATAAAAAAAAAAAAAAAAAACACGACCGACGACATCAAAGACTTACCACTTCAATTTTTGTTCATGAGTGTTTATATAATTTAAAGTAACAATAAACAGTGAATAAATATATAAATATTATTTTTATATAAATATAGTGCATATTGATAAATCCATAAATAACATCAAGTATTTTTTTTTAAACAAAACCTTCTATATACATTAAATATAAAAGAGATTACCGATATATTTTAAATTGAATAAAACAACGCAAAGTTTTCAAAAGTCTTTCTCTATTAAATCAATTTACATTTTTAATATCCATTTTAATGTAAATAGCTCCCACCAAATGTTTCCCTTCCCAAAATGCCATTAGGTTCTTTATTTTAAAAGCAAGGTAAATAATCGTATGTTGGGAAAAAACACGTTCACATTTACCCTCTTAATGGAACCACTTTTTTAGCCATTAAATTCCTCCCAAATAAAGCAATAGCTAAAAAAAACTATGCACCCTCTATAGTTGTATATATAAATATAGAAAAAAAACGAAAAATATATATATTTAATACACAACGGAGTAACGGTATTATTTTTTTAAACTAAATAAAAATACCATTTATCACAGTGTTGTCGGTTTCAGATTTTCGTAGTCAATAATAATAATATTGAAATATATCGTCTGTGTGTTTAGCTATAGAATTGTTTTATAAAATTTTTGTAACTATATTCCGTGAATTATTAAATAATTTTTATTGTGGTATATTTTGATTAATTTCCTATTTTCTCTCTATTTTTATTTTGAATACGATATCACACAGATTTGACAAATACAGATTTACATATTTTTGGTTTTAAAGATTACATATTTACATAGTTTTCAATTTAAGTATTACATATTTACAGAGTATCTTCGATTTAACGATTACCTATTAACATAATGTCTTCGATTTAACGATTAAATATTTATAGTAATTATTCGATTTACCGATTACATATTTATACCAATTATTCGATTTAACGATTACATATTTTCATCATTTCTTATATTTAGCGATTACCAATTAATATCATGTCTTCGATTTAACGATTAGATATTTTCATCATTTCTCCGATTTAACGATTACCTATTTTCACCATTTCTTCGATTTAGCGATTAAATATTTTAATATTTTCTTCGAGATATAACGATTACATATTTACATCAATTCCTCGATTTAACGATTACATATTAAGATCATTTCTTCGATTTAACGATTACATATTAACATCATTTCCTCGATTCAACAATTACAGATTTGATTTTCGATTTAGCAATAAGTAATTTACACCATATATTCGATATAACGATTAGAGATGTGCAACCATTTCTTCGATTCAACGATTATATATTTGATAATTTTACAGATTTAATCATTTAAAATTTCATCTTATAAAATGAAAATTTTAAATTTATATTTAGACTTCACAACATTCTCTATTGACACTTTTTACATTTTTACGATAGGTATCGTTTTACGCTAATATATAATTATCTGATTACGATGAATATTTATTAAAATTTAGTCTGTTTTTTCTTACTAATTTAAAAATGAAAAAGCAACTTTAAAAGAAAGGTAAGAAACCTTGATTAAACTAATATAATATCGCGAGTTGAAACTGTTGCAGAAAATCGCTCATCGGAAAGAACGCATTTTTTAGATGGAGGGAAATTCGTAAAAGTGGGCTAAGTGATATGTCTCTATAGGGTGTTCCAGAATTTTCCATACAAACATGCCTATGTACACTCATGGACAAAACTTAAGGAAGTTGTACCTTTTAGCATGTATATTGGGATTCAGACAATAACTCTGAAAGATACACTCATGGAAAAAACTTAAGGAAATTGTACCTTTTAGCATGTATGTCGGGATTCAGACAATAACTCTTAAAGATACACTCATGGACAAAACTTAAGGAAGTTGTACCTTTTAGCATGTATATCGGGATTGAGACAATAACTCTAAAAGATACACTCATGGACAAAACTTAGGGTAGTTGTACCTTTTAGCATGTATATCGGGATTCAGGCAATAACTCTGAAAGATACACTCATGGACAAAACTTAAGGAAGTTGTACCTTTTAGCATGTATATCGGGATTCAGACAATAACTCTGAAAGATATTTGATAAACAGTGACCTTTATTGAAGACACGAAATAACTCAGTATGAACAAGTGCGACATCAAAGTCTTACCAGTGTACTTCTACTTGCTTACTCGCGATGATAATGCATTCCATTTCAAACATATTTTAAATTAGGTTTCTGTCCAGTTTTATTTCTACTCTATATTAGAAGTCTAAAATTTTGCACACTTGCATCTTCATCGGGATAGAGCAAGTTTACGAATTTTAAGACTTTCTATATATATATATATATATGGTCTGGAGTCAAAATTAAAATTTCAAGTTAGATTTTTATAAAAATTATAACTTGAACACCGTGATTGACCCTGATATTTACATGGTAAAGGATACAATTTCCTTAAGTTTTGTCCATGAATGTATTTCTAAATATTTCAGTCGATTATTTAAGTTATCAAACTATGCCATAAAAGTTGCATTTATTTATCTACCTACTTTAATAATTCGAAATAATCTAAAAGTCATGTCTAAATCAAAACTCTCTTCAATTTATTTAAAGGGAGAAATATTTAAATAAATAAATGCCGACTTTGTAAAGTATCAAAAGAAAATTTTTAAAAGGCAGCAGACTGTCACAATCTTCTGCTGCCCATTTTTATCACGTAAATCATTACCTGGGCGTTGTTAAAAGTTTGGTGTAAAATTAATAAACCTTTGTTAGGCCTAACTTGTTAGCACAACTCTCGCTTGCCCAATTTTCTCTAATAACTGACGTCTTTTGACTGTTAATTCTTGGCATCTGCTGCTGCTAACACTTTTTTTAAAATAATAATAAATAGTTTGAGAGATATTTATGTAAAGTAATTGGTCTGAAGGTGAATTGAATGTTGATTTGAACTCTTGGAAGAGAATAATAGAATTTGGACTTGATGTACTGAATAGGAATTTATGAAGATAAAAATATAAGAGGTCGAATTAAAGAAAGTTACCTCTACTGTACCTGCTCAAGAATAGAAAAAGGGGGAAGGAGGAATTATTCTAAATTGTCGTTAAGTTTTAAGATGAATTGATATATTTCCTTATTAATACACTCATAGACATACACACATATATACACTTACTAGCCGAATGACCCGGGCAACGCCCGTGTTTTACCCGATTGAATGTTTTGATTCAAATACTATTTGTTACAATTATAAATTGGCGCCTTATATAAATGAATATGTTAGTTAATAACTATAGCCTATGTGTTTTATCTGTCTATGTACTGTTGGCTTCCGTAGGCGTCTCTTACTGGGAAAAAGAAAGAGAGGATTCCATTTTGTTATTAACTAATATATGCATTTATTTAAGGAGCGACCTGCTCCAACACAAAGGTTACAAAAACGAAAAAGCGAGTGGGGAGGGGCATGATGGGGGGGGGGGGGGGGGGCAAAGGTGGCGTGATCGTAGCCGACCAATAGGAGGGCGCCATTCCAAAAAAAAAAGCAAACGGTGACAGAGATGACTGATGAAGAATGACGCTCGTAACTGTATATAGAATAGACAAAACTTAAGGAAGTTGTACCTTTTAGCATGTATATCCGGATTCAGACAATAATTCTGAAAGATATTACAGTGACCTTTATTGATGACACACGAGATAATCAAGTGTAAACAAAATTGCCTCTGTTTTCCTAAAAAAAAAAGAAAGAAACAGACGACCGGCGACATCAAATATTTTTCACTTCCTTAAGTTTTGTTCTCGAAAGTCAATGCTTTTATCATTATTACCCTTAGTACACGTGGTACAGGCCATGGTAATCATGGTGGGTAGTAGTTTGCGACTAATTAACTACACATGTGAAAAGCAGTTCAACTTTGCACTTCCAATACCATTTCTGAGATTCCGCCCTTTAGTGTAGCATATATAAACACTAGCCGAATGACCTGGGCAACGCCCGTGTTTTACCCGATTGAATGTTTTTATTCAAATATTATTTGTTACAATTATAAATTGGCGCCTTAAATAAATGCATATATTAGTTAATAACTATAGCCTATGTGCTTTATCTGTCTATGTACTGTTGGCTTCCGTAGGCGTCTCATACTGGGAAAAAGAAAGAGAGGATTCCATTTAGTTATTAACTAATATATGCATTTATTTAAGGAGCGACCCGCTCCAACACAATAGTTACAAAAACGAAAAAGCGAGTGGAGGAGGCATGATGGGGGGGGGGGGGGGGGGGCAAAGGTGGCGTGATCGTAGCCAACCAATAGGAGGGCGCCATTCCAAAAAAAAAGCAAACGGTGACAGAGATGATTAGGAGATGAAGAATGACGCTCGTAGCTGTATATAGAATAATTGTCCAATACAATATTAGAGGTATAAAGAAGCGATCTGGTAGATTAAACTGGCTCTTGTAATTTTTATTTGTCGTAGCTTGACAAATATATAAATAGAGCTCTATCATCGAAGGTTTTCAATACATTTTAAATCAAATAATTATTCCATATATATATATATATATATATTAAAAATAAAAAGGCATATCCTGACCAGGAGCATATGTGCTTTTCAGATGGCGCTCTGCCTTCTGAAAAGCACATATGCTCCTGGTCAGGATATGCCTTTTTTATTTTTAATATCAAGACCTGACCTTTTTATTTTTCTATTGTTTTTTCATATATATATACATTTAAACCTGTCTATAGCGCCCCCTCTTGAGACTCACTAAAATATGGTTCTATAGAGAGGGGGTGCTATAGACAGGTCACTTTAATGTAAATCGCATCGTACTAAATATTTAAAATCGGGCGCTATAGAGAGGTTTAACTGTATTGATAAATATATACTTTTATATAAATATTATAGGTGTCAAAAATATGTATTATTTTGAATCTATATAAATACCTCACGATTAATAAAATATTAATTTTGATATTCCACTGAAGGTATACACGTATTGTAGATGGGTAAAAAGAGACACCAAGTGACATAATTGGAGTGTAGAGAGTGAAGTCAATTGACAGAAGTAGTCATGTGTCACTTTGGTCAAATGTCACCATAACTTTCCGGATATCTTCTGATTCGGTACACCTGTCACCTCCCGATATCCGGTTACACTCAGTAAAAGTGGCCAGACGTTTTTTTTTTTATCCCTTTAAGTTCGTTCTTTTTATCTCTCTTTTTTTTTTTAGCAAGATCAAATATGTGAACAATAGTTACCCAGAAATTATTCGAAAAAGTAAAAAATTAATAGGTAAAAAGTTTCTTTTGATTTTAAATTTGCAAGCTTTCGAGAAATATATACTGCTCTTCAACGAGCTATTACTCTATGTATTTAAAGATTGTACATAGAGAATCAGCCCGTTGAAGAAGAGTATATTTGTTCGAAAGCTTGAAAATTTAAAATAAAATAAAAAAATTTACCTGATTTTTATTTTTACTTTTCTAAGATCAAATATAACTAAAGAAAATACAGTAGACTCTCCTATAACGCGAGTTTTTACAAGGCGATAAAAAAATTGCGACAAATTTATTTATACAACGCGAATTTTCGTATAACGCGTTATAAAATAAAAAACAATTTACCTTAACAACATTCGCGTTATACAAGTTTTATTTCGTACAACGCGAATTCCTATAACGCGATTTCATACAACACGGAACACATTAATCGCGTTATAGGAGAGTTTACTGTATGTGAAATTCTGTATATAAGAAATTCAAACTATTTTAGACACCTATGATTATTTTCATGATAAAATAATTATCTACTGTCTTTATTACAATGATAAAATTAATGGGAAGGCCTGGCTCATCAGTGATGAACCCTCCAATCAGTTTCGCTAGTTTAATCTACCATATCGTTGTAATATTGAAAATTTTGCCGTTTTATTTTTACACTATTACTAAAGCTAGACTCTTGGAATGTGTATTGTAAATGAAATATACTTATATAATTGCCTTATTCTGTCTGTGTGAAGTTCACTGTGTGAAGTTCAAGGATAGATTTTGGTCAGAATGGCCATTTCTCATAAGCATTGATGGTTCAGTGGTAAAATGGTCGCCTACCAGGCGGGCGGCCCGGGTTCGATTCCCGGCCGATGCTTTTTTTTTTTTTTTACAATTTTTAAAACTCATTTATATATTATACAAGGATGACATTCACGGCGCCAATTTATAATTGTAACGAATAGAATTTGAATAAAAGCATTTAATCGGGTAAAACCCGGACGTTGCCCGGGTCATTCGGCTAGTGTAGACATAAGCTTTGAGGATATACACAGTAAAGAAAATACATATAATGATAAATTTTGAAATTAGAGCAATCCATAAATAAATCTTTAAATAAAAAGGTATATATTGGATCAAAATATCATTTATTTTATCAATATTTCAGTTGCCCGAACGCCAACCTTTATCAAGATGTTATAATTTTAAAATATTACTTTAAAATGTTATAACACCTTGATAAAGGTTGGCGTTCAGCCAACTGAAATATTGGTAAAATAAATGATATTTTGATCCAATATATGCCTTTTTATTTAAATAATGAAAAATATTTTTGGAAATAAAAAGAAGTAGCAAGTCAGAAAACAAAAATAATAAACAAATGACTAATTTAAATAAGCCTTTTCTAACTATATATTGTAATTACTGTAGCGATAGGCCGGTGTTAATCTGGCAGGAAATGAACAACTATATTTGATGATTCAAAAGGTTATGAGGCTTTATTATACAAGTGATAATGAGACACAAATTGAACCAATGTTGGTCCAATCAATCCTGAACTATCTGTTTAGGCTAGACTCGGCTTCTCTTGCCTCAGTGGACTTTATCTTCTCTAACTCTTGACCTCAACCTCTTTATCCTTAGGCTTCTGTAACCTCTTTATCTTTAGGCTTCTGTAACCTCTTTATCTCTAGGCTTCTGTAACCTCTTTATCTTTAGGCTTCTGTAACCTCTTTATCTTTAGGCTTCTGTAACCTCTTTATCTTTAGGCTTCTGTAACCTCTTTATCTTTAGGCTTCTGTAACCTCTTTAGCTTTAGGCTTCTGTAACCTCTTTATCTCTAGGCTTCTTGAACCTCTTTATCTTTAGGCTTCTTGAACCTCTTTAGGCTTCTTGGTTCCAATGAACCTCCTTTGCCTCTTAACCTCTGGGTTCCAATGAACCTCTCTAGATCTGCAGATTCTCACTCTCCCCGCGCGCGCCCGTCTTCTCTTCTCCTACCCTTTCTCCTCTCTGGCATCTTGATGTTATCCTAGTTTTTATAGGAAACGCGCTGTACCTAATTTTAATCTGTGGAAGTTGATTTACATAGATCTTTTCCTAAAGCCTAGTTTGCATAAAATCTTCTTTCTTTTAATCTTGCAAAATTTGCCTAGGCTTTCTTACAAATATATAATATGCTTTGAGAGCATTGCTCTTCCGCGAATTTGAAAGTCAAATATTTTTAAAACACAATTTTAATACGATGGCATTAACGCGTAATCTGTTATAAGAATTGCAGTAAGGGCAGTAGAAAGATCAGTAATCTTTTTATTAGCTCGACGTTTCGACAAAAATCTTTTGTCCTCGTCCGGAGCAAACAAAAATTAAAACATTTGGCAAAGCGTTAAAAATTATTCTAAGGCTGCAAGGGCGTTCTCACACGGCATTTAATATTTTGTACAATATCTAAAGCACGAGTCAAAAATTTAATTCAATTTATTCTTTCTTTTTAAAATAATTGAATATAAATGTAATGTATATAAATAAACATAATGTAATCTCTAATTACTAGATTTATAATGATCTTTAAAAAAACAAAAATAATATAATACATTGTTTTCAAATTTAATATATTAGAGCATTATAAATATATCTTTTTTATATATAAAAGTCGCCATATTTTCCTCTTTTTTTATGGGTTTTAATTATCTTTTGTTAGGCCTAATGGGTTTTGTTTTCTTGGCGGGAAAATGTCGGTAATATACCTTCCAAAAAATATCTTTTGGGCGTAAATTATTCTTTTGGTGCAGTAACATTTTTTCCCTCATTTTTTTCTATATAAATACAGAGAGTTTATTTTTTATTTTATTTTATGAAAATTCGAAACTATTATAGACGTGTATGTTTCTTTTTAAAATTAAACAATATCTACTGCCCTTAATGCAATAGAAAAATTAATGGGAGGGCCTGGCTTTTTACATTTCAGTAAATAGAGTAGAAATTGTTTATTTTTTAAAAGAATCATACTCGTCTATAATATTTTCGAATTTTCATAATAGATGGCGCGCTAATGTATCATAATATAGTTTAATTTATTAAAAATAAAAAAGGCATATCCTGACCAGAAGAAGGTCATGGCGAAACGCGTTCGTGGATGGCTTTTCTTGATTTATTAAGAAATTGGGTTGGCCAAATATCAGGGAACAGGCTAAATCAATGTTTAGTTTGATTTCTGTTCCACTAGATGGCGCTCTGCCTTCTGTAAAGCACATGTGCTCCTGGTCAGGATATGTCTTTTTTTATTTTTTATACATAATAATGTAACTATGGTCTTTATTCTTTCAAAATCCTAACTCTTTTTGAAACAGTCCAGAGATAGCTTTAATTGGATATGGATTCATGAGAAAATCTTCTCAGACGTCCAAAGAGATGTTCAACTGGTAAAGTGAATACGACGCCATTATTCCCACTAAATATGCAAATAAAAAAATAATAGTAGTTTATATATATATGACATAACACAAAGTTACGGAATGATGATATTCATTTACCAAAAAAAGCACCTCTCCCTTTAATGATACATCATAGGTATTGTGACTCATTCTTTATCATCACTAGTAAGGTTTTATACTAGGGTGATGAACAGTGCCATCGTTCTGATGTATAATTAAAGGGAGAGGTACCTCTTTTGGCACATATATATATATGAGCAATAGTTACCAATAAATTATTCGAAAAAGAAAGAAAGAAAGAAAGAATATTAAGGTAAAGTTTTCATTTTGTTTTTCGCAAGCTTTCGAGCAAAACATACAAGTTGTATTTAAGACGAGTAATCCTTTTAATATATTGTAATACGCATAGAATCAAAAAGGATGAGTTTCTTTTATTGGAAAATCGATTCGAGCTTTCGGGCGTAAGCGGGCCTTCTACAGGAATAATGGAACAATTTCAAGTAGACATGTATATACACATATATATCAGCTAATTTTTTGCATATCTAGGATTATCTATGAAGTGTTTTATTTAATTATTTAAGAAAAAATTATTGTTATGTAAATTAGTCAATTTGCTGATATTATTATATGCAAAATTGTAAAATGGTGTGGTGAAGAGAAAACTGATAATTCTATTTGAGTTTTTGGATCAGCCTATCATATGTCTCCGGGATATCTATGTGTCTATTTATACTATTATATTTTGACTAGATGAATGACCCAGGCAACGCCTGGGTTTACACGATTAAATGTATTTTACATATGGAAGATGGACGTAGTTCCCGGAGGTCACCCGCGAGGCTTTTTTGGCACTTGGCACAGCTGTGTCACCAACTCTGCCCCCGCGCGCCAGGACCACGCGCGGTGGGAACTTGAACTGGCCAACCGGCCGGCAGCCGGACGATTCCATTTTCACGGAGGGGGGGGGGGGGGGCGTGGGCAGGTAAGTCACGTGCTCGCCGGAAGCCAATGGACGCGCATTCTATCCGTGAACTTCACACAGTGAACTTCACACAGACAGAATAAGGCAATTATATAAGTAGATGAAATCAGTGCTTCTAGTAATAATCTTTTGTATTTACTATTTATGTTTGTGTAATGAATATTGGGGTTTGCTAGATTGAATTCATGATCTGTGTGTCTGATATATTGCACTATTAGGGATTTGGGGTCTTTGTTTTTAATGTTTCTTCTGTGTTCGTCTATTCTGTCTTTTATCTGTCTTCCTGTTTCACCTACATATACATTATTACATTGGGTGCATGGTATGGAATATACTGCTTTGCTATTGTGTAGTTTTGATATAGGAATACTGTTTCTGGTAATGGGGTTTCTTAAATGGTTTCTATACTCGGGTTGCTTTCATAATATGTTCTGATACCGTGTTTGCTTAAAATTCTGGCTATATGGGTACTACTGTGGGAATAGGGAATTATACATATTGATTTATAAACATGAGTATTTCTTATGAGAGATGGATTATAGAAATGTCTTAATATAAAGTTTTTCGGATAACCACTAGAAGTGAGTTTGTTGATCAAAAATTGGGTTTCTGTATCTTTTGAGAGTTGGGTGGAACAAGTTGGGTGGAAAGGGTTTTTACGGTGTTGATCTTGTGACTGAGGGGGCAATAAGAGGAAAAATGTATATAATCTGGAGTGGAGTTTGGCTTGTGGTATATTTCTGTTGTGTATTGGTTTTGTGTTTTTAGTATAAGTACATCTAGAAATGGTAAGGTCTTATTGTTTTCTGTTTCTATGGTGAAATCGATGTCATTATGTATGGACTTTAGTTGGGTAAAAATGGAATTTATTTTGTTAGAGTTGTATATACAAAAGATGTCGTCTATGTATCTCTGCCAGATGATGATTTCTGTGGGAAACAGGTTGGTTATCGTTTTATCTATTTTTCTCATGACTATTTCTGCCAAAGGTGAAGAGAGGGGACTTCCCATGGGGGAGCCCTTGGTTTGTTTATAAAATTGGCTATTGAAGGAGAATATATTGTATTGTAGGCTAAGCTTAATTAATGAAATAATTTTAGAAGAGGTATCTGGAGGAATATTGTTTAATGCTAAAATTTCTATTGTGTTATCTATTATTAGATGGTGTGGTAAGCTTGGGTACATATTAACTACTTCAAAAGATATCATGGTGCTGTTAGGAGAGGGGGGAGGCTGTGTATATTTTCTATAAATTTTGGTATGGATGTGATGGATGTGGTGGTAGGATTGTCTTTTAGAATGGGGATAAGGAAGTTTGCTAGAAATTTGGCTAAGGGGGCTATAGGAGACATATGATATGCTATAATAGGGCGAATAGGAATACCTGGTTTATGGGTCTTGGGTTGGCCGTAAATATAAGCGATACTTTTTATGTTTCCTAGGAACAATTTCAAGTCTTCTGCAGTAATAGTATTGCCTCTGCATAAATTCCTTAGATCTTTTGTATATTGGGCATATGATTGAGATTTTCATTGGTGGTTATAGGTTTGAATACTATGGAGTTGTTTAGAGGATTTCATTCATTTTTGATATATAATCTAGAGTGTTCATAATAACTGTTTGGGATCCTTTATCTGCTTTTGTAATTACTATTTCTTTCTTGCTTCTTAGTGAATTGGCTATATTTTGATTATTGGGCTTAAAGATAGGCGTTCTTGAAGATTCTTTCAAAGAGGTAGTGACTAAGTTTCTGATTTTGGATTGTTCATTATGTGTTAGGGTAGATATAGCCGATTCGACTCCTGCAATGATTTTATAAATATCTGTTTTCATGGGGAATCTATGTTTGGTCCCCTTTGATAAATAGTCAATTTCATCAGTTGAGAGATCAAAGCTGGATAAGTTGAGAATATTAGCCTAGTTTTCAGGTGGTATGAGTTGGGTGTTGTATTTCCTAGACCAGAATTGAAGTTTCTTTTGGTGTTTCTTCTCTATGGCGGAGTTTAAGGTTTTGATGTCTTTAGTGGTGCTGATGATAAGTTGTAGCATTTCTGTTGGGGGGATTCTTTGAGATACTATACTTATTAGATCTTTTAAGGTTTTGAAATGAGTCTTATGTTTGAGTAACATCCTTTTGTTCTAGATCTGAGTAGTTTGAATTGGGTATCTTTTATAATTGAATTTGAAAAATGGTTTTAACAGGATCTTTTATTCTGAGGGTAGGTGGTATAAAACTGTTAACTTCACAAATCCTATAGAGAAGAAACACCAAAAGAAACTTCAATTCTGGTCTAGGAAATACAACACCCAACTCATACCACCTGAAAACCAGGCTAATATTCTCAACTTATCCAGCTTTGATCTCTCAACTGATGAAATTGACTATTTATCAAAGGGGACCAAACATAGATTCCCCATGAAAACAGATATTTATAAAATCATTGCAGGAGTCGAATCGGCTATATCTACCCTAACACATAATGAACAATCCAAAATCAGAAACTTAGTCACTACCTCTTTGGAAGAATCTTCAAGAACGCCTATCTTTAAGCCCAATAATCAAAATATAGCCAATTCACTAAGAAGCAAGAAAGGAATAGTAATTACAAAAGCAGATAAAGGATCCCAAACAGTTATTATGAACACTCTAGATTATATATCAAAAATGAATGAAATCCTAAACAACTCCATAGTATTCAAACCTATAACCACCAATGAAAAATCTCAATCATATGCCCAATATACAAAAGATCTAAGGAATTTATGCAGAGGCAATACTATTACTGCAGAAGACTTGAAATTGTTCCTAGGAAACATAAAAAGTATCGCTTATATTTACGGCCAACCCAAGACCCATAAACCAGGTATTCCTATTCGCCCTATTATAGCATATCATATGTCTCCTATAGCCCCCTTAGCCAAATTTCTAGCAAACTTCCTTATCCCCATTCTAAAAGACAATCCTACCACCACATCCATCACATCCATACCAAAATTTATAGAAAATATACACAGCCTCCCCCCCTCTCCTAACAGCACCATGATATCTTTTGACGTAGTTAATATGTACCCAAGCTTACCACACCATCTAATAATAGATAACACAATAGAATTTTTAGCATTAAACAATATTCCTCCAGATACCTCTTCTAAAATTATTTCATTAATTAAGCTTAGCCTACAATACAATATATTCTCCTTCAATAGCCAATTTTATAAACAAACCAAGGGCTCCCCCATGGGAAGTCCCCTCTCTTCATCTTTGGCAGAAATAGTCATGAGAAAAATAGATAAAACGATAACCAACCTGTTTCCCACAGAAATCATCATCTGGCAGAGATACATAGACGACATCTTTTGTATATACAACTCTAACAAAATAAATTCCATTTTTACCCAACTAAAAACTAAAGTCCATACATAATGACATAGATTTCACCATAGAAACAGAAAACAATAAGACCTTACCATTTCTAGATGTACTTATACTAAAACACAAAACCAATACACAACAGAAATATACCACAAGCCAAACTCCACTCCAGATTATATACATTTTTCCTCTTATTGCCCCCTCAGTCACAAGATCAACACCGTAAAAACCCTTTCCACCCAACTTGTTCCACCCAACTCTCAAAAGATACAGAAACCCAATTTTTGATCAACAAACTCACTTCTAGTGGTTATCCGAAAAACTTTATATTAAGACATTTCTATAATCCATCTCTCATAAGAAATAATCATGTTTATAAATCAATATGTATAATTCCCTATTCCCACAGTAGTACCCATATAGCCAGAATTTTAAGCAAACACGGTATCAGAACATATTATGAAAGCAACCCGAGTATAGCAACCATTTTAAGAAACCCCATTACCAGAAACAGTATTCCTATATCAAAACTACACAATAGCAAAGCAGTATATTCCATACCATGCACCCAATGTAATAATGTATATGTAGGTGAAACGGGAAGACAGATAAAAGACAGAATAGACGAACACAGAAGAAACATTAAAAACAAAGACCCCAAATCCCTAATAGTGTAACATATCAGACACACAGATCATGAAATCAATCTAGCAAACCCCAATATTCATTACACAAACATAAATAGTAAATACAAAAGATTAATACTAGAAGCATTGATATCATCAAAATATAATAGTATAAATAGACACATATATATCCCGGAGACATATGATAGGTTGATCCAAAAACTCAAATAGAATTATCAGTTTTCTCTTCATCACACCATTTTACAATTTTGCATATAATAATATCAGCAAATTGACTAATTTACATAACAATATTTTTTTCTTAAATAATAAAATAAAACACTTCATAGATAATCCTAGATATGCAAAAGATTAGCTGATATATATGTGTATATACATGTCTACTTGAAATTGTTCCATTATTCCTGTAGAAGGCCTGCTTACGCCCGAAAGCTCGAATCGATTTTCCAATAAAAGAAACTCATCCTTTTTGATTCTATGCGTATTAAAATACAAGTTGTATATATACCAAAATTATAACAAAATAGGCATATTGGCTGACCGCTCACATTAGCAATTTTAGATGGCAGAGCGCCTTCTAGCCGAACAAAAATCAACTAAACGTTGCTTTGAAGGGTTGAACGAAGCTATTTCTAAAGATATTTGGCCATCCCAATTTCTTGACAAATCAAGAAAAATCAACCACGTACGCGTTTCGGGATGTTGGTCCTCGTCATCTTGGTGAAGACTGTACCTTTACGACCAATAATTTGTTCTCAGAGGCCTTCTGAGAAATCAAGAAATGGGTATTTAAGGCCAAGTTTGCATAAATGCGCTTTTCATGTGAAAAAAATAAATATATATATATCAATAGAAATATAGTATTAATAGGAAAATAGACATGCCGCAATCATATCTACAGTTAAAACAAAACTAGTTAAATATAATAGATATAGCATTTTATTTCTGTTATATATTAACTTTATTAACATCATGAAACGCGATATCCCAAACTCAGGGATATTTGCGCCAATACATTTCACTGCATTACAGCAATTCGGCTATATACAATCCTGTTCAATTCATTATTTTACATAAATTAACTAAAGAAAATTGTCCAAAGAGAAAAACAAACAACAAAGCAAAACACACAGAGCAAGCATCGCAGTTCTTTTTTTTTTTTTCTAAGATTCCTTCTCTTTTTTCCAATTCAAGAGAAAGTTGTATATGTATTTACAAAATTGATCAAAATTTTTATACTTTTCTTTTTTGTCTACAAATTCATCAAGCTGTCCAATACGACCAAATCTATTTTCCCTAAAATCCCGGAAAATTGGGCACTCCAGAAGTAGATGTCTCGCGTCTTGAATTTCACCTCCGCAGAAGCATCCTGGTTCCTTCACGGCGCCGATAGTTGCCAAAAATTTCCCAAAATTGCCATGATCTGTAATGAATTGGATATTATAAAAATTTGGACGGAAAAATCTTGGAATTCCTAATACGAAAAAGCTTCTGAAAATTTCATTAGTGTTCTCAAAAATTTCATTCATTTTTGCGTGTAAGAATGATTTGACTATACTTGGAGCATGGGGTTCGTAAGTAATTAGATCTTCAATGGACATTTGAGGTAGATCAAATTTTATTATTCTGGATTCTATATAATCTGTTAGGAGTGGAATTTTTGCCAAGCTATGCACACAGTTTGATGAAGTGGTTTTGTATGCTCTAACTGCCCATAAAATGATCTGGTACTGCATGGAGTTCAGTTTTTGTTTACAACGATTGTTTAAATATTTGAACCAAATTTCAGAACCGTATGTAAGTACAGGCCTAATGATTGTTTTGAATAAAGTTAACCTCTTTTCAGTGTCTAAACCCCACATATTGCCACTTAGTGAACATAATAAATTTTTCATACGTCCTGCCTTACACAGAATATCATTAACATGCGGTGTAAAGTTAACTTTGTTTTTCCATTTGTGATTAGAAAATTTCATTCCCAGAATTTTTACTTGCTTGACCGGCATTATTATATTGTTATTAACCTTAATAGGTATTTTTTGTCTGTTATGTAGGTATAGCATATTAGTCTTCTCTGTACTGATCGTTAATTTATTTCTATTACACCATTGGATCACATAATTTAAGGTGTATTCACTTGCGGTTTTTAGTCCTTCAATAGTCTTATTCCAGCAAATTATTGTAACGTCGTCTGCATAACATATAATATCTGCATTCATTGAATCAAAATTTATCAACAAATCATTTAGCAAAATATTCCATAGAAGTGGAGATAAAGGTCCACCCTGTGGACATCCTTTAGTTAGTTTCTTATAAAAAGTTTCTGATTCGTATGTAAATTTCACCTCCCTTTCATTATTCAAATAAGATTTTATGATCCGTATTAAATCTGAAGGAACATCATCATTATCCATTCTTTTTATAATAGCAGGCCACCATGCATTGTCGAATGCACCCGCAATATCTATAGCTATCAAGGAAGTCAATTCTTTTTGTTTATGTTTCAATATAGTTTCTATAATTTTATCCATTCCAGTAATTGTTGATCTAGATTTCATAAAACCATGCTGCCTTGAGCTCATTAGATTATTCTCTAAATAATAGTTACTTAATTTATTTTTTATTATGTTCTCAAATGTTTTAGATAGATTAGATGTCAATGATATAGGTCTATAACTTTTATTTATTTCATAATTCGTTTTGCCTGGTTTTGGAATTATTTTTAAGAATGATTTTTTCCATTCATCCGGATAATATCCCATTTCTATACATTTATTGAATAATTTATGCAGAATTGGGATTATTTTTATTTTAGCCTGTCTAATCATATTGTTACTAATGTAATCAGGGCCCGGTGCTTTTTTAATATTTGTTTTTAAAATTGTTTCCTCTATTTCCTTAGATTCGATATAAACACTACTTTTATTTTTATATTTAGGCGTATAATTTCTAATCAAAATATGATCATCTTTATCCAAACCTCCAATATCATCCTGAAATAGATCGTTCATTAAACTTTTTATTTTGTCGATCTTTAAATGATCTGGTAAATTATCTATTAGTGGTAATCCTAAATTTCTATTTTTCGATCTCAATGACTTGAATATCCTATAAGCATTACCAAATGAGTTATTTGAATGACTTTCTTCTATAAAAATTCTCCAACTCGCTCTTTTTGCCTTTTTACTTTTATTTAAATATTTATTTCTCATTGATTTATAGGTCTTTTCAAGGACCTTTCCATGTCGGTAATACAAATTTCTAATATAGTGGAAATCGTTTTTCATTTTCTCCAGCTTCCCATCCCACCAGTATGTATTTGTTTTATGATTTCCGCTTCTTGTCTTGACATTTAGTGACAGATAAGCTGCCTCTTTAATTATTTGTGTGAGAGTCTTTACAATGTTGTCAATATCTTTGATGTTTGACGCGTGGTTTATCATGGTGATAATATTATCTACGTCTTGTATTGCTATTTTTTCGGTAAATGTTTTCCAATCAGCATCTTTTTCTATAAATTTCCATGTTGAGTTTTGAACTGTCCTTTGCCTGTTAAAATTGTGATAAATGTCAAAGGTTATTGCTACGTGATCTGAAATGTGCGTCAATATAGTCGTCTTCCAGTTTTGTACCAAACCTAATGATTTTTTGTTTGAAATCGTAAGATCTATAAAGCTAGAATTTCGGCAGGTGGGTATCTTAAGATTATGAATAAATAGGTTATGTTCATCTATGATGGAGTGGAATTTGAAACCATTGGAGTTTGTTGTCGGATCAAACCAGACTGGGTGTCTAGAATTAAAGTCACCACATAGTATAATAGGTTGTTGATTGTAGGTCTCCAGAAGCTCTTGGATAAATTTTCTATGAGTGTCATTAAATCTATGTGGATGTATATAAAAGTTTGCGATAATAGTATTTGATTTTGCTGAATTTAAAGAAGTGGTTGTACAAAAGGGGTTTGTGAATTTATTGATTTTATTAAATTTTAAACTCTTATTCATAAAGATCGTTGCAGTATAAATTTGTTCATCTGTCGTTGAATGCACTATTTGAGATTCCAAATCGAAAATTACATCTCTATCAATCAGATAAGGTTCCTGTATTAGGATGATATCTGGTGGGTTGTCTTTTATAGAAGCTTGAAGCTCATTCAGTGCCAAGATACTTTTTCTTACAATTTGTTGTAAACATTTAATTCCTTTTCCCTGCATGATATTCAAACTAAATAAACAAAAATCTTAGCTGCGAAATTTGCCTAATTGTCGGTTGGATCATATCTCGTTCGTTGGATAATTCTGTCTATCTGTATTTTGTATAGAGGACAGTCCGAGGAATTAGCTCTATGATTCGGCGAGTTTCTAAATTTAGGATGTTTTAGACAGTTATAACAATTGCAAATTTTTGAACAGTCATGAATTCCTTGCGCGCCGCATAATTTGCATATCTCGACGTTAGTACAATCGGCCAATTTATGGTTGGGATTAAATTGAAGGCATTTCTGACATTGTTTTACCAGAATCTTATCTTCCACAAAACAGCGTTCAAAGTCAGTATATAATTTATTATTCATATTGCAACATCTTCGTACACATTTATTTTAAGCAAATCTTTATTGTCTTAGTAAAGTCTGATACAGCCTTTTATTGTTTATTTTCGGGACGCCAAAAAGTGACAAAAACAAATCAAAAAGGGATGATGATAACCTGCGTCTTGCAGATTAACATTTTCATAGGAACATATATATATACATATTTATTGCTAGCTATATATCACCATCTTCTCTCTTCAAACACGAAATCTCACAGGTGGTCTCCTCGCTCGAGGTGGGTTCCGCCTTAGGACAGGACCCTCCTCTTTCAAGGCCTCGGGGTCCAGCGAGCGAAGAGGCTCCAATGACTTTCCATCGTCTGTATCACTCTGAACCTCTGAATCTTGATCCGACCGCTGGCTAGTTAGTCCTGGCGACAGCGACTCCATATAACCTCTGTCTCGTACAACCTCCGAGATTATGGCACTGGGACCTGCTCCTCTTGAGTGCTCGGGTTGACGCTCTCCATCTCCACTCTCATCTTCCTCACCATTCCTCCACCTTTTTCTAATTTGATCCCTGTGATAGGCCTTTACCTGTCCGTGGATCAAAATGGTGTAGACTCTAGTTCCCTTCTTGCCCACAATTTTTCCTGGGATCCATTTATCACCACCTCTAAAGTTTTTACACCACACTAAATCATCTATCTGGAATTCTTCCAATTGGGTTCGCCGATCATACTTCATTTGCCTGGCTTGCTGGTCCCTAACTCTAGATGCCAAGCTGGGATGTATCAACGATACTCTGGTTCGAAGCGCACGCCCAATAAAGAGCTCTGATGGAGTCTTTCCTGTTGTCACATGCGGGGTGCTTCGATATGCCAGAAGAACTTTTGATAAGGTGTCTTGAATGGTATCCCCAATTTTCCTTTTATTTTTATCCAGGGCAGTCTTAATTGTTCTAACCGCTCTTTCAGCCAAGCCATTACTTTGCGGGTGGTACGCCGGGATCAATGTTTGTTTAATTCCATTTCCTTCCAGAAAACCTTTCATTTCACTACCAGTAAACTGAGGTCCATTATCAGATACAAGTTCCTCCGGTAGACCATAGGAAGAAAAAAGTCGCCGTAGTTGCTCAATGGTTTTGCGTGTGGTGGTCTCTCTCATTGGGATGGCTTCGATCCACTTTGAATGACTATCTACCACTATTAATAAATTAATGTTTTCCTTATTTGCAAAATCAATGTGAATTCTTTGCCAAGGTCTGGTTGACCATTTCCAGGGTTGCCATTTTCCTTTATTTGGCCCATCCTGGGATTGCTGACAGCTTCTGCACTTATTTACCAAAAACTCGATTTGGGTATCTAGATTTGGCCACCAAAAATGTGATCTTGCTACAGCCTTCATTTTGTTCATACCGGAATGAGTCTCATGAAGACAGTTCAACATTTTTATTCTGAGAGATGGTGGAATGACAACTCTCATTCCCCAAACCAAACACTCCCCATCTACAGTTAGCTCAAGTTTCCTTTGAAAATAAGGTCTGAGGTGATCAGCCACCTTTTCAGGCCAGCCTTGCTGAGTATAAAATTTGGCCAATGAGAGCACTTCGTCTTTTTCAGTTTCCGTGGCAATTTCCTCTGCTGTGATCGGCAATTCTTCCACATAGGATAAAGCATAGACATTATTTAATCTTGGAATTTCTTCACAGCCCACAGGAAAACGTGACAGAAGATCTGCATTCCCATGGTCTTGAGTTCTTCGAAATTTGATATCGTAAGTATAAGCTGACAAAACAAGCGCCCAACGCTGCAATCTTGAAGTAGATAAGGTGGGGATTCCTGATCTTGAGCCCAAAATGGTCACCAATGGCTTATGGTCTGTAATAAGAATAAATTTTCTTCCATAAATAAATTGATGAAACTTGGTAACTCCATAAATAATGGCTAGAGCCTCCTTCTCAATCTGAGAATAATTTTGTTCAGCCACCGATAAAGTCCGTGAGGCAAACATAATCGGTCTCTCCTGGCCTTCTATAATATGTGACAACACAGCGCCCACTCCAATCTGCGATGCATCAGTAGCCAAACACAATGGCAAAGTCGCATCATAAGGGACTAGCACCCTCTCAGAGGTAATGCTATTCTTGCACTTGTCAATGGCCTCTCCACATTCCTTTGTCCAAACCCAAGGACGTTTTTTGTGAAGAAGCTCATGAAGAGGCTTCAAAAGCTCTGGCAAATTGGGTATGAACTTCCCATAAAAGTTTACCAAACCAAGAAATGACCTTAATTCAGAGATATTCGTAGGCGTTTTGGCCTTCTGTATTGCTTGTACCTTATGATCTAAAGGTCTGATGCCCTCTTCCGTGACAAGATGTCCTAAATATTCAATTTCTTTTTGCAAAAATAGGCATTTTTCTTTCTTTAGTTTGATATTATACTTCGCCAAGCGAGCAAATATAGTCTTCAACAACGCCAGATGTTCTTCAATTGATGCTGTGGCTATAAGGACATCATCAATATAACAAATTACGCCTCCTATACCTGACAAAACCCTATCCATTACAGATTGAAAATAACTGGGCGCATTTGCCAATCCAAATGGCATTCTCTTAAACCTGAAAAGCCCTTTATGAGTATTTATCGTTAGTAACGGTCGGGTGCCTGGGTCCACCTCTAATTGCAGATAAGCGTTCCTCAAGTCCAATTTAGAAAAGTATTTTCCCTTGGCCAATGTGGAGAATAAATCTTGCTGTGTGGGAAGGGGATAGGCCGCAGTGTCCAAATATTTATTTAGAGTTACCTTGAAGTCGCAGCAAATTCTGATCTCTTTATTTTTCTTCGGCACTACAACCACTGGAGTGGCCCATTTACTGCTCGCCACCTCACATAGATAACCCTTAGCCACCATTTTGTCTAATGCTTCAGTAACTGCTGGCCTAATGGCGAAAGGCACCGGACGAGCCTTATGGAAAATTGGATTCACATCACACATGTTTACTGAAAATGTGAAACCTTTTATTGGTTCGGTTGTCTCAACAAATAGGGCTTGATTTTCCTTCAAAATTTCCTCAATGGTAATTTCCACAGGCATATGTTTTACCGCGAAACAGCCCAATTTCAATCTATTTATCCATTCTCTTCCCATCAAAGCCCTCTTATCTCCTTTCACCACCAACGCTCTAAGTTTGTAAGTAATATCTTGACACTCCACTTTGACATTGATTTTACCCAGAATGGGTACCACGGTACCATCATAAGTTCTTACAATAATACCTGCTTTTTCCAATTTCAAGTGTTGAAGACTATTTTTAAAATCCTTTTCTGATATCAGTGTTAGACCACTACCCGTATCCATTTCAAATTTAATAAAGTTTCCTTCTACTTTTAACTCCATCAGATAGGGAGGGTCACTTGAGGCAAAATTAATTTTATACTCAGGTATCGTCACGCTTATAATTTTCTGGACATACTCTTCCTCCTCTTCTTGGTCTCCTATCTGATGTATATTTCCCGGCTGATTCTGATGTTGCCTTAGATTTCTTCTACTGCTCCAACATATTGAGGCAATGTGTCCTTTTTTATTACACTTAAAGCATATCGCCTCCTTAAATCTACATAGTTCTTTATGCTGTTTACCACAATGTTTACATTTGCCATTCTGGAAATTTGATTCAACCTTGCGTTCCATCCTCAACTTATCTACACAATCTTCACCCTGCTCCAAGTGAAATAATTTTGTATTTTTCTCAGCCGCTTCCATAGATAATGCTATCTCAATTACTTTAGCTAAAGAAATGTCGCCCTCCGACAAAATTCTATTTTGTATTTTGGCATTATATAATCCACAAACCATTTTATCACGTAAAGAATCCTCCAGAAAATTTCCAAAGTTGCATGAGGAAGCCAAACGCTTAATTTCCACCAAGTAATCCGAGATGCTTTCTTCCTTTAATTGCATCCTTTTAAAAAAAATGAACCTCTCTACTACAATTGAGCGCTTTGGAGAGAAGTGCCTTTTCAAGATATCAATTAGGTTATCAAAAGTTTTATCTTTAGGTAGAATAGGACTGCACAAATTCTTCAAAACACCATATGTTTTACTTCCCATGAGGGTTAGGAGATAAGCCTTTTTCTTCTCATCCCCTGCCTCCTCCAATATGAGAAACTGTTCCAATCGTTCATAAAACGTTTCAAAAGTTTCAGTTTCCTCATTATATTCCTTAAATTGGTAACTAGCCATTTTATTTCACTCTTTCTTAAATTTGCATCCTAAAACTTTGCAATTTGTGTCTTTTAAAATTTACTTTCAATTATATGCAAAATCAAAGATATTTTCTAAAAATATTTACTTCAAAATTCGAGGGTACTTACTCTTATATCCTCGTCGCCAAATGCAACATCTTCGTACACATTTATTTTAAGCAAATCTTTATTGTCTTAGTAAAGTCTGATACAGCCTTTTATTGTTTATTTTCGGGACGCCAAAAAGTGACAAAAACAAATCAAAAAGGGATGATGATAACCTGCGTCTTGCAGATTAACATTTTCATAGGAACATATATATATACATATTTATTGCTAGCTATATATCACATATTTTTAAGGATTCGGTAAACCTTTGGAGAAACCCTAAGAACTATGTTGTGGTGGGGCTTATTCGATTTCATGCTAAACAAAACATGGATATCATTTTCCATTTCGTTCAATTCAGGGTTCATACTGCAGATTGTTTTAGTAAAATTAGCGGTTTCTGTAAGTTTATTAACATTTTTGACTATTACTGTAGGATCTCTTGGTTTGGGGATAAAAATTTTGCTGATATTTGCGAGTTCCTCTGCCCTGCCTAACTCATCATTTAGAGATTCCATGTCTGATTCTGTAGGGGTCTTTATTATTACAGATTTCCTAGCATTTATAATTTTGTTAATCTTTATTTTTTTTCCTTCGTCCCTAAGCTTTTTAACTTTGCCTGATATAGTTTGATACATTTTTGCATTATCTTCCACATTTATAGGTGTTGCCACTATTGTGAACTCCTTATGTAAATTTTTTTTTTTTTTTTTATGTAATCTTGTGATGTTTCTGTACGAGCTACTTGAGCATATGTTGGAGTTGTTTTGACTAATTCATCTTGGATCCCTTTCAGTTTTTGGTCCATAACATCTGTAATTGTTGTTTTCATTAGTTCCAATATATCTTGGTTATTTATTTCTTTTAAAGTTGAAATACCATCCTTGGTTTGCCTAACCATAGTTGACAAAAATGTAATATCATTTTTAGTTAGATTTTTTTGATTTTGTTGAACCTTTTTGTCAAAATAGTTATAAATTTCATCCAACTTATCATTTAATGTTTGAATAATTATTTCCATATTCTATTTTTGCATATTTGTGCGAAAACAACAATTGAAAAGGCTTTCAAAAATGACTAAACTCTTAAACAGCGATTGCCAATTAAAAAAAGGTTATAATATTTTTAATTAAACAATTTATAAAACTTTTATAAATTATACAATAAGTAAAATGAATATTTAAAACAATATTTACCGGAACTAGCGGAGCCTAGCGACGCACGTCCGGTCAGTTTCGCCTCCTGGCGGTAAATAATTGATTCATTCAAAATGGTTCGGTCACTCCAACTTATATAAACAATACTTCTCGTGCATCAGGCGGATGATGGGCTTAGAAGGAGTTAGAATTCCTAGAGGAAGATAGGCGAACAGCCTCATCGAAATATCGGAAATATCTTTCAATAAATTATATTGATCCCCAAGATATGCCTTTATTTTAATGTTCTTAGAATGGATTGCTCAATTTTTAATAATCTCTATATATAATTGCCTTATTCTGTCTGAAGCTCACGGATAGAATGCGCGCCCATTGGCTGCCGGCGAACACGTGTCCTCCCTGCCCCCCTCTGGACAACCCTTTTATCAGCTGTGTGATACATACACCTGTCTATAGCGGCCATTCTAGACAACCCTGTTATCAGCTGTGTGATACATCCACCTGTCTATACAGACCACCCTGTCTATAGCGGTCACTTTAGGCAACCCTGTTATCAGCTGTGTGATACATACACCTGTCTATAGCGGCCATTCTAGACAACCCTGTTATCAGCTGTGTGATACATACACCTGTCTATAGCGGCCATTCTAGACAACCCTGTTATCAGCTGTGTGATACATCCACCTGTCTATACAGACCACCCTGTCTATAGCGGTCACTTTAGGCAACCCTGTTATCAGCTGTGTGATACATACACCTGTCTATAGCGGCCATTCTAGACAACCCTGTTATCAACTGTGTGATACATACACCTGTCTATAGCGGCCACTCTAGACAACCCTGTTATCAGCTGTGTGATACATCCACCTGTCTATACAGACCACCCTGTCTATAGCGGTCACTTTAGGCAACCCTGTTATCATCAGTGTGTTACATTCACCTGTCTATGCAGACCACCCTGTATATAGCGGCCATTCTAGATAACCCTGTTATCAGCTGTGTGATACATACACCTGTCTATAGCGGCCACTCTAGACAACCCTGTTATCAGCTGTGTGATACATCCACCTGTCTATACAGACCACCCTGTCTATAGCGGTCACTTTAGGCAACCCTGTTATCATCAGTGTGTTACATTCACCTGTCTATACAGACCACCCTGTCTATAGCGGTCACTTCAGGCAACCCTGTTATCAGCAGTGTGATACATACACCTGTCTATACAGACCACCCTGTCTATAGCGGCCACCCTAGACAACCCTGTTATCGGCTGTGTGATACATACACCTGTCTATACAGACCACCCTGTCTATAGCGACCACCCTAGACAACCCTGTTATCGGCTGTGTGAT
This sequence comes from Cordylochernes scorpioides, assembly GCA_030710605.1. Lineage (NCBI taxonomy): Eukaryota > Metazoa > Arthropoda > Arachnida > Pseudoscorpiones > Chernetidae > Cordylochernes > Cordylochernes scorpioides. Next base: position 107,876,303 of record CP092863.1, read on the forward strand.
ACATACACCTGTCTATACAGACCACCCTGTCTATAGCGACCACCCAAGACAACGTTTTTAAAATATATTCACACTCGGGTAAACCCCGGGCCATTCGTCTAGTATATATATATATATATATGTAATAAGTTGAGTTACTGTAGACTCTTGTAGAATCCTGTCGACTCTCGCTATAAGCTGTGGTAACCGAGGGTCAAACTTGTAGTAACCGAGAGGGACAGTCAGGGCGTGGAGAGTTTTCCAGTACCTCTCTGCACCTTGGAGGACCTTTAACAGTTCTCACAGAGTACAGGCAGTCGTGGTCGAGGCAGAGTGGAAAGCTTGGGAATGTCCACACACACAAAACGAAGCGACACAGTTGTAGAAGGAAAGTTCCATGAACAGATAAAATTCGTGCTAAGAGCAAGATGGAGATAGAGTAGATCTTACTGTTTTACATTGCGATGAGGTGGTCCTGGCACAAACGACAAGGGGTGACGTTGACCAGAAGACTGACTGACTGTTGCTAAGCCGGGCCTTTTTATATAACTCCTCGGACAAAGATGTATTGCCTTACAGCACGTGTCGCTGATACTAGACACTGGCGCCGGTCTGACGGCTTTAAATTTATTTTAGAAGTGGCTTTGTGATTTACTTCTCAATCTTGCTTTAACTCAGCTTTTAATCTATTACATAGTTTTATTTATTCATCCTCAGTTTGTACAAAGTACATTACATATGGTGATGCAAAGACACATGTCAATCATGCATATAATTATTTATAGATGTGTTTCTATATACAACATGACAATCTTATTATAAGTATTATATAATATAGGGTTGTTGGTTTAAATTACCATATATATATGTCATAATTTGCATAATACCCAAGAGGTATAATTTATTTTCGCCAAAATAAGTATGTAAATATGTTGTGTTAAAATGTAAATATGCCAATTCATCCATCTATAAAAACTATAAAAATAAACGTGGCAGACATCGCGGGCTACGGCACGTCGTTGCTCACTTGGCTGGAACTAATTCTTGGGGATTGTAAGTATAACGGTTGTACTCTTCCATTCGATCACGACATATGTGTTATATTAAAATATTATTCTTTTAAAAATTATATTTCATAGATCCTAATACCCCGTTAAATCGACCGCCAGAGGTCATGCTTCCCCTATAAAAACTCGTTGATGTTCTTTCCCGATGGCCGGCTCAAATCTTTGTACATTATGTAAATAATCTTTTGTTTTCCTTGTTCTACTTGCCTTAAGCCAGGCAGTACTTTAATCAAATTATGTTTTTCATATATATTCCTTAGCTGAAATAAAGAAATCTCTGATCAAGACTTTATATTTTCAAGATTATTATTGCCACGACTGCAGAACAATACATAATGATACTCATGGATACCAAAATCAAGCAACAAATCATAATAATTCAATATATCAATCTAATTCCAAAATACAACAGAAATCTATTTATATATATATGTGAAAAAAATAGTACAAATGTAACATTGTACTGGGATAAGGTGCATAAATTAAGAAAAAGGCATCTCCTTATCGTGCAACTGAAAGTTGCTGATGGCTGGCGCCATCTATCGGAATAAATATCAACTATTCTCGTTGATTGTGTAGCGTCCTCACGCAATTCTGGCCTTAACTACCCGTTTCATGATTTTTCAGGATGCCTTAATGACCAATTTTTTTGGTCGTTGAGGTACAGCTTGCACCACGCTGATGAGGGCCAACAGCCCGAAACGCGTCCGTGGTTAGCTTTTCTTGATTAATCAAGAATGGGTATTTGGCCAATTCTGGAATAATTAAAAATCAACGAGAATAGTCGATATTTATTCCGATAGATGGCGCCAGCCATCAGCAACTTTCAGTTGCACGATAAGGAGATGCCTTTTTCTTAATATATATATATATATACTAGCCGAATGACCCGGGCAACGCCCGGGTTTTACCCGATTAAATGTTTTTATTCAAATACTATTCGTTACAATTATAAATTGGCACCGTGGATGTCACTTTTGTGAAACGTCCCGCTCCAAACTTTGTGTGTGTTTTAAAATATAAAAATAAATATGTACATTTTCACAACGATATTTGAAATTTATATTATTTTTATTTTCAAATACTATTCGTTACAATTATAAATTGGCGCCGTGGATGTCATTCTTGTGAAACGTCCCGCTCCAAACTTTGTGTCTGAGAAGCGATATTTTTATAGAAAGATGTCTGGCTTTTGTTTTCTGCTCGAATGAATGTTTTTCTGTTAGAATTTTGTTCCTGCGTACAAAATAATGAACTGGTTTCACCCGTGGTCTCTGCTTTTTCGAATTTTTCCCGATATAATTTTGTATCTGATAATCTTACATGATACAGCAATATCGCCATCATCATTTTCTGACTAAAAATATATAGTTTTAATAATTGATTTATATATTTTTTAAAATAGCCTATCGTCTTCCCCGTATTTTTTACCTATGTATAAAAATTTTGGTTTGAATTAGTGAACTACTGCGAATTTGTATACCGGACATACAAACAAACATACAAACATTCATTTTTATATATATTATAATATATATATATGAAAAAACAATAGAAAAAATAAAAGATAAGTGGGTCAGGTGTTGATATTAAAAATAAAAAAGGCATCTCCTGACCACGAGCACATGTGCTTTTTAGATGGCAGAAGTTTATTTTTGCTCCACTAGATGGCGCTCTGCCATCTAAAAAGCACATGTGCTCGTGGTCAGGAGATTCCTTTTTTTATTTTTAATATATGTATATATATATATATATAAAGATTATAAAAACGAAGAGAAAATTATTTCTCTTCGTTTTTATAATCTTTTTACAGTGCTATAAGAGAAATTTTCATGATTCAAGTTATATATATATATATATGTAAGGTTCCTATATAAATCAAAATATCGTTTGGTCAAACAATTACGTAACAAATGGTCAATTGTTGACATTTTAAATCCAGACAATAAAAGGTCCCAATGGATCAAAACACATTACTTTTTTTTGTCTCTTTTACTTTTAATTAAACCTTGCCAAAGAAATAATGGCCTGAAAAAGATTGCTCTGTGTTTTTCTTCCTATTAAAAAAGTTTTTGACCATTAAATTGGAAGGTTGTTATTGTGTTTTGGCGGAAAAAAAAATGATCAAATGTTTACATTCAAACTCTTTCAACTTTGTTAATGGCAAATAAAACCTTGATTATGGAATTTTCACTTTATCCTTGATATAAATATATGAAATAGTTTTCCTAAATTTATTAAATATTATTGTAACTTCTAACCTTTATATATTTCGAATTTATATGTTGTTTTTATTGTGATTTTTCATAAATATTTATACGAAAAATTGGCAAATTCATAATATATATACTGTATTTATATTGTCACGGATTTCCCTTGTCAAATAGGTACTAGGATTGGCGCTACCAATGACAATCATGCCAAGTGCAGTTTTCTATCTAAAATTTATTCCCTATGCATGCCGACACAAGCTTCTATATAAAGTCAATTTTGGCTATATATGTACATAATAATTATTATAAAAAAAATACATAACAATTTCGAAATAGATATATTGATATTATGCAAATATTATACAGTAACTATATATATATATATGTGGTAACCGAGGGTCAAACCTGTAGTAACCGAGAGGGACAGTCAGGGCGTGGAGAGTTTTCCAGTACCTCTCTGCACTTTGGAAGACCTTTAACAGTTTTCACAGAGTACAGGCAGTCGTGGTCGAGGCAGAGTGGAAAGCTTGGGAATGTTCACACACACAAAACGAAGAGACACAGCTGTAGTAGGAAAGTTCCATGAACAGATAGGAGTTGAGCTAAGCAAGATGGAGTTAAAAGGGTTCTTACTGTTTACATGACGATGAGGTAGTCCTGGCTAAGACTGACAAGGGCTCACGCTGACGGTGAAAGGGGTGACTGCTGACTAACTATGGACTAACTGTGGACTAACTGCGGACTAACTGCGCTCGGCTAAAAAGCGAGGTGTTTATATACCATTCCCGAGGAGGGGGGAGTTGGACTTTAAACGTCTGCGGCATTCCGCACCCTTTGGACCAGATGGCAACGGGCTGCCGAATTCCTTTTCAGGGTTGTTGGATTTCTCTCTCGATTTTAGACGTTTTTGAACTTATCAATCTTGCTTTAACTCAGCTCTTAATCTATTACATAGTTTTATTTATTTGTCTTTAGTTTGTACAAAGTACATTACATATGGTGATGCAATGACACAGATTAATCATGCATATAATTATTTATAGATGTGTTTCTATATACAACATGACAATCTTGTTATAAGTAATTATACAATATAGGGTTGTTGGTTTAAATTACCATATATATATTTATAATTTTACTAACAATACATCCAGATGGCACAAGAACCTACAGGATATGTAACAACTGTTCTGGTGTGGAACTAACACCTACCCACATATTCTCATGTCCAGCAATGGCCGCAGTGTTTTGACATGGACCCAGAACAGCAGCTTTACACACCCAAGATAGACGACATTGCTGTGATAGAGATGTATGTAGATATCTGAGGCTCTTTATTGGACACGACAACAACAACAATACAATATACACACCCAAGATAGAGGACATTACTGTGATATAGATGTATGGAGACATCTGAGGCTCTTCATTGGACACGACAACAACAACAATACAGTATACACAACCAAGATTGAGAACATTGCTGTGAAAGAGATGTACGGAGACATCTGAGGCTCTTCATTGGACACGACAACAACAATGATTTTGAATCACACAAGAAATCTTTTGCATTCGAAAACATTTGCATTTTTGTATCCACATCAAATTATAATAAATGTTAATTTTTATACCTCTTAGTATGTTCATTAATATTATTTTAAAAATGTATTTTGGGCTGTGCAAACTAAAATAATTCTTCAAAATATTTCTTAACCCAATGTATAGTCGAAACAGTGCATCGAAATTCAATGCCATGTTATCGCCATTTTATTTTCCTATAATCGTTTGATCCAACTTCTAAATCCGCCATTTTGATGACAGCAGTGTAATCAGACGTGTAATAAAAACGATGTTCTTCTGCAAACTTTGCAGTTTATTTTCTACATTTATTTTTTTTTTCTTCTGAGATTTAAAAGAGTTTTTTTTTTCTTTCTCTTTTATGGTGAACGTGTTGTTTTCAAACTGCGGATGACTCAGCTAATGTTTCAGTAGAAAAATAGATTTAACTCCTTTATTATTATTTTTTCAAATCGTAGAAAAGGGGGGTTACTGATAGTCGCTAGGCGACTGGCAACGTTGCGTGAAGTTGGCGGTTAAAATATCGGTTTTTAAACTTTTTTTTTTCTCAAATTTGAAAAAAATATTGGAATACAAATTTTACAGATGTTTGAAAATGAATTATTGTTATTATGTTATCAGATATTTATAT
>CP092863.1:107881870-107899024 GCA_030710605.1 Cordylochernes scorpioides
GAAGAGTGTTGAAAGCGATAAACAGAGATGCGAGAAAGGTGTAGAAACATGTCGAAAGATATTGAAAGGATGATGTAAGAGTGTTACAAGCTATTGTAAGAGATGGAGAGAGGTATATCGAAAGCAATGAATAGAGACGAGAGGATGAAAGAAAGTGCTAAAGGATGCTAAAAGTTTTTGAAAGGTGTTGAAAGAGATGAGAAGTGTTGAGAGGGATAGAAAGCGATGAATAGAAAGACGAATAATAATGGAATAGAGATGAAAGGAAGGAAAGAGATGGAAATGAAGTGTAAAGGAGATATGTTAGAAAGGTGTCGAAGCATGTCGAAAATCGACAGAGAGAATTGTAGGAAGATGCGAAATGATGTTGAAAGCGAAGGAATTGAGGAAAGTTGGTAAAGGGTTTGCAAATAGAAGATAAAGATCGATAGAAAGACGGTGGGAAGATGATAGAAGAAAGTGCATTCAATGTTTAAAGCGTAGCTGTTGACCGCACTATCGCCTCGATAGAACTATTTTGGCTCTTCACCACGTAGTGTTGATAGATAATTTGTTTTAGACTAGAGGCCAATATTTGTAAATAGTACAAAATATGCACTGAGAGTTTGTATAAGCTGATTTACCCAAATTTCAGCAACTGTATACACTAATATATATACATAGGTCTATATTAGGTATAATATTAGGTTATATTAAATAACAAATATGTATTCTCCTTTTGAGAAGCTAGAAGCAGTTTTTTTTTGGCTGCAATTTTTGTTTTAGTGTTGGTATATGATTTTTTAAGAGTTACTCAGTTTTTTCTTAACAACGCTTTGTTCTTAGTGATAGGCTGTGATTTAAAGAGTTTCAGCTTTCTTTTATTTTTTTTAGCTACGAGTTTGTTTTAGCGTTGTAATGAATCTTAAAGTTTCAGTTTTTCTTTTTTATTTTTTAAGCTACATATTTGTCTTAAGCGTTATATTGAATTTCAAGGCGTTTTCATTTTCTTTTTATTTTAAGCCACAATATGTGCTAGAGGATCATTATAAAGAGTCCTCACAACCTGTTTTAGTGTTTGTATGTCATCTTTAAGAAATTTGTCACAACCTGTTTTAGTGTTTATGTGTCATTGTAAAGAGTTTCACAACCGTGTTTTAATGTTAGTCCATCGTTGAAAGGGGTTTTCACAACCTTGTTTTAGTGTTGGTATATCATTTTTAAAGGTTGTCACAACCTTGTCTTTGTGTAGTATATCATTTAAAGAATCTCACAACCGTGTTTTAATGTTAGTCCATCGTTGAAAGGGGTTTTCACAACCTTGTTTTAGTGTTGGTATATCATTTTTAAAGGCTGTCACAACCTTGTTTTAGTGTTAGTATGTCATCTTTGAAAGTTGTCACAACCTGTTTTAGTGTTTGTGTGTCGTCTTTAAAAAGTTGTCACAACCTGTTTTAGTGTTTATGTGTCATTGTAGAGAGTTTCACAACCGTGTTTTAATGTTAGTCCGTCGTTGAGAGGGGTTTTCACAACCTTGTTTTTAGCGTTGGTATATCAATTTTAAGGGTTGTCACAACCTTGTCTTTGTGTAGTATATCATTTAAAGAATTTCACAACCGTGTTTTAAGGTTAGTCCGTCGTTGAAAGGGGTTTTCACAACCTTGTTTTTAGTGTTGGTATGTCATCAATGATAAAGATCACTGGGTACGTCCAACGTACCCTATATACTCCCATAGAACTGTAGGACCAGAGGAAACACAAGAGACGGCAATCTTAAGAAACCCGCTAGAGGTAGTGAAAAGGGCAATTGGTGGCAATGTTGGCGGCCCTGAAATACGCCGTTCGACCAGGGTCAAGAAGCCCACTGGGTGTAAATCATGCTCAGGCTGCCAATAAATAAATCCATAGAATGTGTACTGGGTTTAGTCGAGTTTTGATCATGGTATGAAATATTAGGAAGGGATTTAAAGGCCTTAAAATGTGGTCTTAAAGGGATTTCAGTTTTTTTTTGCTACAACCTTGGTTTTTTAAATTTCTTTAAATGTCACCGTAAAGGGGTTTTCATTTTTTTTTTCATTGAGCTTTAATGTTAGGAAGTGAATCTAAGGGTTTTCAGTTTTCTTTTCTTTTTGTGTTTAATAAAGCTACAATCCTGTATTAAGAGGCAGGTTGTGATTTAAGACTTAAAGTTCAACAGTTTATTTTGTCTTAATTTCATTTAAGGTTCTGAACTTTGGTTCAACTTTAAGAATAACAAGGGAACTTAGATGCACAAATTATCTGCTGTGCTTGTAATATATTCTCTATGGGCTGGCTCGGAATATGCGTTGGGTTAAAACTTGACACCCTCTAATTCCATAGGTCCAGAATACAGCCCAAAGGAGAATTTCTAATGAGAGTGTGTAAGGCAGTTGTGATCTAGGAATTGATATGTTAGGATAACAAGTGATCTCTGTTGTTAAATCCCAGGGCAGGATGGGTATTGAAAGCCCTACGATCCCAAAAGGGAAGGGTTTAGCTGAATAGCAGGGAAGGGAAGACGCCAATAAACCTTATATAGGAAGTAGGGTTGGCAAAACGCTTGTAGATCTATCATAATTGGCAATGAGGTAAATGCTTGAGGTTCAGTTCGCTCCATTTAAGTGCTAGTTTTGATGATTCGTTTGTTTAGACACCAAGTGTCAAGATAAGAAGATTTTCAAACTAATAGAAGCACAGTTTTAATGTTAGGTTAGATTTTAGCGTTTGATTGTTAACAATCAAATTTTATTAATTTGTTTAAATATAAATAATATTTATCTATGTGTAGATAATTTATATAGAGTTTGTATGAGGCATTTATTTAAGTTAATAGGGCTTTAGTCCCCACTTTGTTTTAATTAGATAACTTATTTGATTTCACATTAGTCCTGGAGATTAGCAATTGTTAGGGTAATGTTAACATTGATTATTGAAGTCTTTTGGCTTATATAATAGAATTTAGCTTTAGTATGATTGCTCGCTATGAATGAATTGTATGAATGGGAATGCGAAATGAATGTGAGAAAGCTACAGTCAATTATACTGTTAGACCAAAGATACTTTAGAATAGGGTTAGGGAACTTAATAGGTTCAATTTTTAATTTTGATTTCTTTATTTGTTAGGATCGATAGCCTCACAGGACTGTACAACTCTATTGATAGGAAAGTATTCGCTCCCTTTTGTTAGGTCTCCTTTTAAAGGAGTATAAGTATGATTTCTTTTATTAGGGTAATCAATTACTCTATTTCATTATACCAACTTGAATTCTAAGAGTCGTAGATAATGACCATGTCTCGATTCTCAGACTGGGGGATTGTGGGAGGTCACGGTCAGACCAAAAGCCTACAAATCCCCTCCTCAGTAGAGGGAACGGAGAGGTATCAGGTGAACTTTGTGCTAGGTGGGGGATTTAGTTGCCGATGTCGCAAGCTAAGTGTACAGCGACAAACCTCGGATAACCGATCTGACATCGTAGTTTACGACGCTTTAAGCGTGGCTGAGATGAGGGTGATTCAGACGGGAGGTTGGGAAGGATCGGCACGTTGGAGGCTCTTTTATATATTGCGCAGCCTGGAACCAATCCCCTATGGACAAATTTGGAACATGTGGTGGGTAAAGAAATCGAATTCCCTATAACTCCTTGTCTCTAAGTCAAAGTCTAAAGGGGGTCTCTAATGAGGGTTAACAATCAGAGCGTGTAAGAGATAAGTTACAATTAGACGAGGCAATTCCGTCTACAGATTTTAGGTACCAGTTAGCAAAGTGACAGATGGACTGTCCAGATTCTTTGCGTTTTATATCGCCCCAGGCCAGCAAAAGTTAATCAACTAATTAAAGACTATAGTCTACCATACGTTTAGTTAGAACGAATTCAAGTCTAAATACCAGTTAGTAAGTAGAATTTTTTTTTTCACGAGAATAACTCGTTCTATGTTAAGATAAATTTTAAATCAGTAGGGCACCTAAATGAACCTTTGAAGCTGATTGCCAGAACAAGCCAATATAGTGTTCCAGACTTGAGAAGGAAGAATTTTTTTTAAGGGATGATTGAATATCAATTTTTGTTTTGGCTGTAAAATGGCCCAGAGCAATGAGTTTATTTTATTTTATTTTGGACAAAGAGTCAAATTTTCAGGGAGATATTAAGAACTCAAGTGGGAAGATATATCATAAGGTATAAGTTAGACCTAGGTTGTTAATCACCATAATTTATTTCAGGGTTAATTTAAGTAATTTTATTAAAGTGGATTGGTTGGTCAAAAGTTTGAGTACACATTCTATAGATAAGCTAAACAATGTATAGTAGAAGTTAACAACAATGTTCAGCTAAGAACAAAGATAGGTGAGATTGTCGCCACAGATAAGGTAATTTGGAAGTAATCTGGTTTAGAGACGTATTGACTACCAAGATTTCTTTTCCTATATATTTTCTTTTGGATTAAGAGAGGCGGGGAACACGCCAGACAAACACTCCCAGTGACGAGTTGGTAAGAACAAGTTTTCAAGATATTACATATAGATTTTGAAATGCTAGTGAAATGACCTAGACCCTCAGTGCATATCTATTCGCTTTAGTATTATTATATACTCATTATTACCATATATCATTTATCATTCCTTTATTATATTCATGTATATTTGTATATATAGAAAGCACGATTCAGATTATAGATGTGTGACATTTTGGTAGCAGCGTTGTTACCATCTTCAGACAAAATGCACTAGACAAGTTTTAACCACTGCATATATATATATTTTGTTTATTTACCATGATATATCCCCATTATCAATGTTATTTCCTTCCCATATTTCATATTCTTCAAGAAGTTTGGCATATTTATTATATAGGGGTAATATTTACTCATTTAATGTATCATCCACCATGTTTACCTTTTTTTTTTCTTAATTATCTGCATGTATATTTATATAAAGATAAGGCACAGTTTGAGCTATAGACTACAAAAAGATAAGATAACGAGACCGATTCCAGAACGAATAATTAATATGTGTGACATTTTGATAACAGCATAGTTACCATCTTCGGACAAATGTACCGAATGAAGAATTTATTCGCAGTTTATATATTCATTTGTTTACCATCGTATAGCCTATATATATATCAAGCCATTCCCTTTCTACTTATAGTAAATATCCATTTTAAAATTTGTTATTTAACATTGCGTATATCTACATTGCTCCATTTTGGCATACATCGTATCCGTGCAACTTTGTTATGTATACTCACTCCCCACGTTTCTGTTTGCCCTATTATTGATGTCATTTGATGGAGCTGCAATTTTAGTTTTTTTATTATCATTATCTTATGTGACCATGTATAGTCATTCCTTTGCTGTCGTATGTATCATGTAGAGTTAATAAAGTTTTTTTTTTTTTAGATGTGTTTTAGGAATTGGGTACATCTACATTTACACGCACAATTCCTTGGCGCCCGTAATTATTATGTTTATCCAGAACAGTCTGAGAATCTGTTTGTACAGAATCTGTGTATAGACCACCCCCATCTCCACCTATAGGGACTGCGGCTGGGAACGTGTGGATCCGCCTCACTTCTGGGTCAAGACCCTCTGGCGTACAGACAGTGAAAGATGGGCTTTGTACTTTGCCCATTAAATGGTAGGATAGAATTTCCTTCAGTAATTACGATGAGTTAACCTGTCCTAGGTTCCATGGCCCGTTTGTTCCCCTTTGCCTGAGTGTCGGTGATTGCATACTGGTATCATTAAAAAATGCATTTCTCCCAATTTCATATTTCTCATATGCTCTATGAACAGATCTGAATTGGAATAAACACATTTTTTCACTCTGGCAGGGGAGGAATTGTTGGGCCAGATTTTCCACCAAACAGACCCAACAAGATGTAAACGTTTACATCATATATATATATATATATATATACACAGTGTCTTGCCGGAATGTTTGCTGTCCAGGTGGAAGTCCCACAACAATGGCCGACGGTGCTTTAAAGGCCAAGGCAGGGGAGGACACAGCCCTGGACGTGTATCCCAAGATCTGCTGTAGGAAGATGACATCGGCCCTGTTTAAGTAGCCAGAAGCCCGATGCAGACAGAACCAGAGGAAGACCAGGAACCGGGAAGGCATTCAGTTGGAGATGACACCTATGCCTTTAAAGTTCACCCACAGTATCAATGGAAAGCTGGTGGACAATGGAGAAGCTGTCTCGACAAGAAAGAAGAGGACTTCGAGCATACTTCTTTGTTAAACCAGCCCATCTCTTCACCCTTTTTTTTAATTTTTGTATATAACTTATGATATCACATCCAGATAGATTGGGCATATTTAGAATTTTTAGAATTTCTTAAAGAAGAAACTATTATGTAAATTTCTCAGAGGGGCAAGCATGATAGATTCTATTTGATTTCATTACTAATCTAAATTATCTCTCGATAAGAAAGATAAATTAAATTTTCGTTAATATTTATTTTATTCTAAAATGAATAAAATCAATCACACGCATAGCTAGATAAAATGGGTGTGTCTAGTTATTTAAATTTCTTGAAGAAGAAATTGTTATAAATTTCTCATAGGAGAAGCATGTATATTTGTTATTTCATAATTTCTCTTTAAAAAAAAATAATATTATTTTTTTATTCCATAATTTTCTCTTTTAAAAATAATAATAATATTATTTTCTTTTTAATATTCCGAGAATTTTTAAGTATAAGTTTCATTACTCTGTAAGAAAATATTTACATTGAGGGCGCTGTTAACAAAAACGGCAGTTTGGATCAAGTTTTTGAACGGGACGCGGAAAAAAAGATGGCTGATCGGTGGGGAGCGCTGATGTCCAGTAGAAAGGTTATGTTAGCATCTTTTCTTTGTTAATTTTGAGCTTACTTTAATATGTCAGAAAGACATATTTTAACTCACTTCTATAGGTAAAAATTTTACCAAGGTAGAATAAGGCGTCACGTTCATTATGTATTATTTGGTAGGTTTGCCAATTATGGTGTGTTTTTATATGTTGAGAAAGGCATATTTATGTTCCTAATAAGTATAAAATCTCATTCTTGCTTGAAATCCTAAAACAATAAATTTTATCCATGTAAAAATTACCCATAATTGAAATTTGTACACTGAGATAACAATAAAACTTTTGAGTTATTATTATTTTTAGAGATGTGTGTGATACCTTTACCCTGAAACAAAATTACATATTAAATATTAAACATGGATCTTTTGTGTTCGCCATATCATATTACGTGTGTATCTGAGTCTTAACCCAAGTTAATATACAAGTTGATGTAAGCATTTGGCGTGTGTTACATTTTTTTGCACATATATGCTAAAGGAAAAATTTAACCACTGAGCTAGTTAGGAAATGAAGAGGGATGTTCTTATGGGACGCTAAGAACGGATCTAACACCATCAACCACTATGTTGTTACCCAAGACGAGGCAAGATTAACTAAGCATTAGTTTATTTCCTATTATAATAATATATGTTATATACAAGTCAAAAGAGATCACTAGCAGAGTATTATTCCTTTTGGTTTCCAGAGCTCAACAATATATGAGCCTAATACTCTGCACATCTCCTCCCTTAACTTTACAGGAACCTTCGAGGTATCTTGACTGCCCTTCCATATCTTGTATGCACGGCTGGCATTGAAGGGAGGCTCTTCTCTGGATCCTGGTCTTGGTTGTCCCTCTGCATCCTTCCATCTCTTGTAGATGAGGCCGTTGGTGTAGGGCAATCCTCCTCGGTCTCTTGCTCCTGGTCATCCTTGCATCTCCTTGAGAGCCAGGTTGATGTCGAAGTGGGGGTCTCCTCATTTCTCTGCTCCTGGCGCTGGCCATCCTCAGAAGCATCCATGGTACTTCCCATTTTTGGTAGAGGTGTGAGGTGGAGTCTGTTTCGCCTAACTTTTCCTTGGGGAGTTTGTACCCAATAGGAACGCGGTTCTTCGGATTTGTTAAGAACTGTTCCTTCTACCCTTTGATCTCTAATCCAAACGCTGTCCCCTTGTTGAAGCGGAGGCAAGATATGTACATCGTGTCGTTTATCATATAGGCGTTTCTGGTTGATCACCCTCCTTTTCTCTCTTTCTTGCAAAGCTTCGGAGTCCAAGTACCTTGGCATTCAGTGATGATTCTATTGCTGGAACAGAGGTCCTAAGGCGTCGTCCCATTAATAGTTCAGCTGGACTATAACCACTTTCCAGGGGCATCGTTCTATATGCTTGAAGAGTCAGATAGCAATCTTCTTCTTTCTTAAAACTTTGCTTTATATTCTTGATAATTGCTTCAATAAATCCATTGCTTTGAGGGAATTTCGGGCTGGATGTGATATGTTTGAAAGACCATTCCTTAGAAAATTTTGAAAATTCGGAACCCAGAACTTTTTGGAATTGTGGTCCATTATCGCTTCTCACAGTCTCAGGTGTTCCATGCCTAGCAAATATAGATTTAAGACGGCTTATTACTTCTTGAGCAGTTAGATTTTGTAAAAGTGATATTTCTGGGTACCTGGAGTAGTAATCACATACAATTAGATACCATCTCCCATTTAGATAAAAGAGATCCATTCCGACTTTTTGCCAAGGCCTGATCGGAAATTATGAGGGCATCAAAGGTTCGTGCTTGGGTTTTCTCTCCTTCAAGCATTTTGTACACGACGAAACCATCCTTTCAATCTCTTGGGAAATTCCTAACCACCAAACCGATTCTTTTGCTCTAGATCTGCATTTATTGATCCCAAAATGGCCTTGGTGCAATTTCTCAAGGATATCTTTCCTCAATGATTTAGGGATTAGAATTATTTGTCCTCTAAGAAGAAGACCATTCTGATAGGTCAGGCCCTCCTGAAATTGCCAGTATCCTCTTAGTGCTGGATCTACTTCTCTTTTATTCTTAGGCCATCCACTCATACAGTATTTAGCCAATTGAGAGCAAAGTGAATCTTCTTTCTGCTTTCTAGAAATCTCCAAAAGTCTTTCTTCTGTTGCTGGAAATTCAACGGATTGGATGTACGCAGAAAGTTCTTCTTCCAATTCATCTTTATGTGGTTTAGACATAGGCTTCCTTGATAACATATCAGCCACTATTTGCTTTTTGCCAGCAATGTGACTTATTTGATAAGAATACCTCATCATCCTCATTTTTAATCGCTGAAGTCTGGGAGTCATGTCTTCCAAGGATTTGGACGTAAAAATGGCAATCAGTGGTTTGTGATCTGTTTCAATATGGATTTTAATACCTGTAACATAATCCTTTAGTCGATCACAAGTCCATACTATAGCCAGTCCTTCTTTTTCAATTTGGCTGTATCTTTTCTCCGTTTCTGAAAGTGTTCTAGATACATAAGCTATAGGTTTTAAAGATCCATCAGGTTGTTCTTGTCTTAGAACCCCACCTAATCCAAATGAAGAAGCATCAGCCGATACTATGGTCGTTCTTGAGGGATCAAATAAAGCGAGGTTAGGTCTAGATACTAACTCTTGTTTCAGCAGGTTAAAGCTCTTTTTCTGAGGTTCATCCCAAACCCACTCGTTTTTTTGTACTTAGTAACGAATTCAAGGGTTGTAATTTATCCGCAAGGTTGGGAATGAATTTTCCATATATAATTCACCATGCCTAAGAAAGACTTCAATTCTTTTGTTGATGTAGGCGCCTCCATTTTTGTAATAGCATCGAGCTTTTCTTCGTCAATGAATAAGCCTTCTGAACTCAATGTGTGTCCCAGGAATTTTACAGTTTTAACTCCAAATTGACACTTTTCTGGGTTGAGTGTCATCCCTTCTTCTTGGATTTTCTTCAAAACTTGGCGTACCCTTTCGTTATGTTCTTCTAAGGAAGATCCGTATACTACAATATCATCCATGAAGCATACAACCCCTTCTATTTTGCCCAGAAGCTGAGTCATCTTTCTTTGAAAGATTTCTGGTGCCGACGTTATTCCAAATGGGATTCTTTTGAAAAAGAACCTGCCGAATGGCGTTATAAAGGCGGTTAGTTTTTGGGATTCTTTAGCTAACCCAAACTGCCAAAATCCAGAATTTGCATCTAGCTTGGAAAAATAGCAAGCATTTCCCAGCTGTCCCAGGATATGCTCTGTCGCAGGTAGCGGATAATTTTCTCTTCTTATATACTGATTTAGCTTCGTTAAATCAACACAAATTATTATTTTTCCTCCTGGTTTCGATACTGCAACCATTCCCGCACCCCACTCAGTCGGCTCTTCCACTGATTCAATGACTCCTAGCCTGGTCATCTCTTCAAGTTGTTCCTTTACCTGTTTCATTAAGGGAATTGGAACTCTCCTAGGGGTGCATAAAGCGTATGGTTTCACATCTGGTTGTAGGGATATTTTGTAATTTATTTCAGCATGTCCTAAACCATTAAATATTTCCGGAAACTCTCTTTTTGGATTTAAAAAATTTGATGATAATTGCTGAATCATTCTCACAATGTTTAATTTTTCACTTGTCTCCCCAGAGAGAAGTGGCTGCTTTAGTTTATCAACAATGTATATTTTCGAGTTTAAGTGCTGGCCTTTATTTTGAAGTTTTACGTGGATCATTCCAACTGTTTCCAAGGGTATTCCATTTGAACCTTGTAATATTTTATCAGATTTTTCCAGTTTTATTCTTTGGAAACTTTGATAATAATTTTGTAGGGGGAGCACGTTGACATCAGCTCTGGTGTCAATTTTAAAATTAATTTGTCTATTATTTACCTTAATTGGTACTATCCATTTCTTGGAATTGTCCTCTACAGATCCCAGAAAAGCTATCTCTGAATTTATTTCATTTATGGCTTCTGATCTACATACTTTGGCATAATGGCCTTTTTTCTTGCATTTACTACAATACGAGTTCATAGCTGGACAATTTATCCAATCATGATTATTTGAATTGCCACACCTGGTGCATCCATGTGATGACCCTCCCAACTGGTTTGACTTGAATTGTCTTATTTTTGGTTTGTGCCTTTTTGTTTCTTTTATGTGATTAGGCATTTTCTTTATTTGATCTATAGAATCTTGTTGGTAAAGGCTAGACTGCTGTTCTTTGACACTTTCTAATTGCTTTGCCATTAGTGTGGCTTTTACTAAGGTCAAGTCTGTATCAAGTTGCATTCTTTCAGATAATGCTCCATCCCTTACTCCAACAACTATCCTATCCCTAATCAACTCATCATGTAACATCCCAAAATTGCAGTGCTCAGCTAGGCTATGGAGTGCTGTGATAAATTCATTCACCTTTTCCCCTTCCTGCTGACATCTTTGATTAAATCTTGCCCTTTCATAAATTATATTACGTCTTGGAATAAAGTGACTTTCAAAGCATTCAATAACTTTATTATAATTTTCTAGTTGGTCACTTGCTATTTTACATGACAACAAAATGTCATCTGCATAATCACCCATGCAGTACACGAGCATATTAACTTGCTCATTTTCTGGGTTATTAATTAACCCGCTTGCCTGCCTAAAACGTTCAAATCTCCTAATCCATTTTGGCCAATCACCTGAATTTGAAAAATTAAAAGGTTCTGGGGCTACACAATTATAATTTTGGGACATTATAAAGATTTACTTATAATATAATATAACTTACCAAAAAGTTTGCTTGATGTCAAGTTTCAAATTTTCTTCGAACAACGACTTTCTTTATGAATTCAAGTTTACCGCTTCTAAGCTTGCTTGATGTCGAATTTCGAATTTTCTTCGAACAACGACCTTCTTTATGAATTCAGTTTACCGCTTCTAAGCTTGCTTGATGTCGAATTTCAAATTTTCTTCGAACAACGACCTTCTTTATGAATTCAGTTTACCGCTTCTAAGCTTGCTTGATGTCGAATTTCAAATTTTCTTCGAACAACGACCTTCTTTATGAATTCAGTTTACCGCTGCCACCATGTATTGTTATCCAAGACGAGGCAAGATTAACTAAGCATTAGTTTATTTCCTATTATAATAATATATGTTATATACAAGTCAAAAGAGATCACTAGCAGAGTATTATTCCTTTTGGTTTCCAGAGCTCAACAATCTATGAGCCTAATACTCTGCACAACCACCACAAGTCACCAATCCTACAGTAAGTCAACAGGGTCTTACATAACAATCAAAAAAGGGTCCAATCAAATCAAAATATTATAGAGAGTCAACAGGATATATAATGGAAAACGAGCAAGACCAAGGTGCAAAAAATGAGGACAACGTGGTCAGAGAGAGGGAGGAAGCCACCGAAGAGACAAGCCCCCTAGCGGAGATTTTACTGCAGTTGGCCGCCGTCCTGACGCAAGTAAGTTCGACCCAGCGCGCGGAGACGGATCTGCCCCCCTTCGATGGGACATACGCCGCCCGCCAATTCTTCCAGGCCTACGACCGGAAGATGGACGACGCCCTCGTAACCACCCCCGATAAGTTGCTCAGGTTGCCGAGCTACCTGACGCGCCAACCCCTGGAGCTCTTCAGGAAACTCCGAATGGCCACCCAGTTCTACTTCCAGGTGAAGCAAACCCTCCTGGATCTCTACCCGGAATCCAACGAGGCACTCTTCGCCAAATATTTCGCCATGAAGCTTGCTGGGCAGGCAAGTCTGGTGGAATATTTCCGAGGGAAGTCGGCCATGGGAATGCAACTGGGTCTCCCACAGGAGGTAATCCTCGAGACGCTGACGGAGTGATTACCGCTCTCCGACCAGCGCTTGGTCCGTGTGGTACTTCCTGAGAACCTGGGAGAGTGGTTCCAACTGGTGCAGCGGATCCACGGACCCAGCGCACCAACTGCACGTCACCGCGAGGAACAACCGCCCACCATGTCGGGCCCATACACCAGCACACCCAGAAGAACAGGTGCGTGGACTGCACCTGCTCCGCCGTCGAACTGTAAATTCTGCGGCGCCCATCATTGGCACAGTGAATGCCGATATAAACCAGCCCAACACGCGAGCGCGCGGGCAGTGCAAACAGCCCCACATCCACAACACGCCCAACACCCCGCACCAGGCCAAGCCGGACAAGCCGCCCGAGACGCCCCAGCCTTTCGCCAACCAGGTAGGAAGGCACCACCCACTTTTCGTCAGCCAGCTGAAGATCAAACTACCCATCACGCATGAACTTTCACCCCCTTTTCTGATTGACACAGGCGCAAGTCTGAACATAGTGCCCCATAACCTCTATAAAAATTAAAAATTAACCTCCCTCAATTACAGCTTAAAAAACAGTCCATAGACCTACAGGCCATAAACGGTCTGGTACCGACCATAGGTCAAATAACCCTCCCCTTGACAATAGGTAAAATAACCAAAAACGAGAATTTCCATGTGGTGGAAGCACCTCTACCATTTGGAATTCTCGGAATAAATACCCTCCGAAAATTTAAACTAACAATAGTCTTTAACCAAGGCACTATGTTCCAACTCGCCGCCCCATTGCCCCCTACCACCTATTACTTTGCTCATTTGCCCAATGAATGCGCCTATTGGGAATGCCAAGCGGAGTCACAAAGGGCTCACAACGCACACAAGCCTTCCGCACATGGCATCCGATGCGCGCATCCATTGGTCAAAACCCACTTGCCAACATGCCAATCTAGATGTCACGCGCCCACGCACAATTATTTCACTAGGGCCAATTGCACTTATTATATGCCCTCAATGCACAAGGCCACAATGGCTCAAACTCAGCACCAAAGTGCCCAACCAGTGTCCATCCAACAGGACAACTCTCACGCTAATTACAAACGTGACCACACATCATCACACAACCGTTACACACGTGTACATCGCAACACCCGCGACACTCACACGAAAACACAACAAAAGCATTCCCCATACACATGCGGCAGTACGACACAAAGTCCTCACTATCCACCTCACTTCCCCACACTTTTACAAAGATACAACCACATATTTACACAAAACAAATTCGGCGTACCATGCCTAAAAATCCCACAAGTAAGAATACACACAAACTCCAACAAAATCATCACCATACGTCCATATCGTGTTCCGATATGCGACCAACAGGAAATCCGCAGTCAAGTCCAACAAATGCTGGAAAACGGCATTATAGAGCAGTCGTTTTCACCTTTCTCTAGCCCAGTCACTCTCGTCACAAAGCGCGACAAGACCAAAAGGTTTTGCATTGACTATAGAAAGGTGAACGAACTTATCAGCTCTGATGTCCATTCACTCCCAAGGATCGAGGATATACTCAACCGTCTCGCACGGGCCAAGTATTTCTCAACTGCCGACATATCCTCCGCGTATTGGAAAGTACCAATACACCCCGATTCTCGACCACTGTTGGCATTTGCCACGCTCGAAGGGTTATATCAGCCCACTCTATTGCCTTTCGGGCTGAAAACCAGCCCTCAGATCTACGAAAGAGCCATGAGTCAAATCCTACAGAGGCACGGACTTGACTGTGTGGCACATTATTTCGATGACTTCATCGTTTTCTCCGACACACTGGAGGAACATCAAAACAATCTGCGCCAGTTTTTCGCATTTTGTGAGGTAGAAAAATTACAACTTAACTTCGCAAAATGCGAATTTTTTAAGCAGTCCATAAATTTCTTAGGATACACCATCACTGCTGGTACTACCACACCACTCACACGCAACACAGATATCATCCACGCCATCCAACAACCACACAACCGCAAAACATTACAATCCTTCTTAGGCGCTGTGAACGTTTATAACAAATTCATTCCGGACTACGCCCGCTTGCGGACGCCACTTAACAACCTTCTCAAAAAGGATGTCACGTGGGTCTGGGATGAAAAATGTCAGAAAGCGTTCACTAACCTGAAGGAAAGCCTCACTACACACCCCATTTTACACCTTTACCAAGAGGGTCTGCCATGCCAGGTGTACTGTGATGCCTCCACCCTCGGCATAGCGGGCATCCTCAAACAGATCCACCCTGATGGGAAGACCTACCCAGTCCAATATTTCAGCCGCGCCCTTCGTTCATAGGAACGGAATTACTCCATCTCTGAATTAGAATGCCTAGCAATCGTTGAGAGTGTGGATAAATTCCGGGTCTATTTGATGGGCAGAAAATTCACCACATTTTCTTACCATCACGCATTGCAGTGACTGAAAACGAATGGTTATGAGGTTCGTTACATAAAAGGAGCACGACATTATGAGGCGGACCTCCTATCCTGTAACCCGTTCTGTGGCTTCTTAGACGCCCCCCTCATTAAGAGCCATCAGCCTTCCCCACCTGGAGACTCTAAACTGACCATTGATCACAACGGACTTCATACCATTTCCCGCAAAGGTGTAACCAAAATCATAATCCCAAAAACACTCATCAACGAATTACTTCAATCAGTACACACCCAATACAACCACCCAGGCATATCACAGATGACGAGACTCATCTCCGCTCAGTATTATTGGCAGGGCATGTCAAAAGACATTACACAAAAGGTTAAAACCTGTCCAACCTGCCAGTTGACAAAGCGTCCGCTGGGACCCACTTACGGGGAATTAGGTCAACCGCCAGAAGCCAAAGGACCCTTTGACCTACTATCCCTCGACACCATAGCAGGGTTTGCCAAATATGGCAACGCCAAAGAATACCTCCACGTCGTAGTCGACCATTTCTCGCGCCACACATGGACGTTCCCGTCCAAATCCACCAGCATTTTTACCTATCAACAGGTGCTCAAGCGAGTATTACAGGATGGCTCCCCGAAACGCCTTCTTACAGATAGAGCCCCTGCATTCACTTCGCCAAGATTTAGGAGCTTCCCGCTTAACAGGAGTATCCACCTGTTGCTCACCATCAGCAATAATCCACAAGCCAACGGTCTATGTGAACGCCTAAACGCCACCCCAACAGGAAAACTTAGACTACTACATTTGGAGAATCCTAAGATCGCATGGACCAAGTTGGTCAAACGAGTTTCCACTATATACAATAATACTCCTCACTCTATCACCGGTTTTCCGCCCATCTACCTGATGTTTGGCGTTCTACCCCCGGAACTTTCTGACCACACCACACCTTATCCAGACATCGACAGAGCTAGGAAGATCGCACACACGAGAACTCAAAACAAGCACCTACGAGACAAAAACGTTTATGACCAACGACACAAACAACCACGCTTCGAGATAGGCGACCTGGTGTTGGTTAAAATATATCACCACCCCAACACAGGGAAACTCGCCCCGTATTTCACAGGACCATACACCATATTAGAGATCATCTCCCCAAATGTGGTCTGTATCGATAGACCCAACCAACCTCTCCAAAGAGATACTGATACAGTCCATGTAAACAAACTATACCCAGAAAACATCCAATACATAACACCACCCATAACCAAGATACACCATCTACAACATAAGGACAATTACATGTTTCCATTTAAACACCTCACACCCGAAATATTTCCAACGGAGCTGCTGACAATCAAACCGACAAACAGCGAACCCTTCATAGATAACAAAAAAACGACATCGCCCATCCACAAATAGATCCAATCACTAGTTCGCCACCACCAATCGAATTACAAAACGATACACAAAGCCATCAACTCATGGAAAAAACCTGGGAAAAAATGTGCAGGTTTCCCATATTTCACTTAATACTTTTTTTCTGTCTTCTGACTATGCCATCCTCCCTTGCCCCATTTATAATAATAATCTACCTTGGACTATATACCCAACAGCCCCAAAGGCTTTACCAATTACAGGAAGCCATCTTCCATATAGGCAGTGCATTTCATGAATTTCTGATCCTCATATTGGAAACAATGGAAGATAACTTCCAGCGAACATTTAGGACGCCCCAACCGTAACCTAATTAAGAAGTGTCCAGCGGGCGTTGAGACCTCCAGATCAATTACGGGAGGGGAGAACCGATTAGAAATTCCCCCGCCTGGCCCCTCATTTCCGGCAATAAAAACGAGGTCACCTCTTAGCCCGGCGATTTACACAAGACGTCCGCCATGTTTGACTGCCACCAAATGCCATCCGCTCAACGTGGGATCCATTTCAAAACGAGCTCACATCCCGATTTTCTTACAAAAACACATTTAATTATATTAATATCATTATATTAATATTATATTAATAAACAAATTTAATTCTCAAAACACACCATTCCAAATGAATTACCAACCAAATTCGATTCTTT
>CP092863.1:107901182-107912603 GCA_030710605.1 Cordylochernes scorpioides
TTACATAACAATCAACAATCAAAAAAGGGTCCAATCAAATCAAAATATTATATATATATATATATATATTCAAAAATGCCTATTTTGGATCATAAAGTTTTTATTTCCGATATTTCGTGTGGCAACTCGCCAAACTTCTTCGGGGAACAAGATTGTTTCGATAAGCTCGGGTATCAAATCACGCGTATGTACAACTGCTATAAAATATATAGGGATGATAATAAAATAATAAAATAATAATAATAATATAATAATAATAATTATTATTATTATTATTATCATTAGATAATATTATTAATAATTATTATTATTATCATTAGATAATGATAATGATCATAATGATGATGCGCGCGCATCCGTGACATGAGGAATTGAGGACAGCGATGAGGAAAGAAGGTCGTGACTATAAATATTATAAAATAATAATATAATAAAAATAAAAGATAATCAACACCTGACCCACTTATCTTTTATTTTTTTTCTATTGTTTTTTCATGTGTTAAGCGTCTTTACGCAAATTTGGCCTTAACCCTTAGTTACTGGCGCCTATTTTCCTTACACAATTACTGGCGTTCGGCCTCTCAGGCCGTCTTTTAAAATCAATAATAAACCATGTTATTTATAAAATAAAAAGAAATTAAACGTATACACATAATTTCCAAAGAATAAGTATTTTGTTTTTTTCGAATAAACAGAGCTCTAAACAAAATTAAATGAAAATGTACAAGAAACTCTTTCTATCTAAAATATTCTATATATATTCTAAAAAATTCTATCTAAAATATTTTATTCAAGATTTGATGCACAATTCAAGCATATTTCAATAGAATGATCTTTGCAGATTGGTTCTTTGCATTTTTTGAATTGCATTTGAGTTCGACGATCTTTTTTACATAGGTAGCATCTTTTGCGTTTTTTGGACCAAGGACTGCCGCTTGTGGATTCCTAGATAACACATATTATTGATATTTCGTTTGAATATCAAATAAATATTTGCCTACCTCAAGTGATGAAGTTCCAGCATGCTTCTGAATTAATACTTGCAGATCTCTTGACAAAATTTTGGCTTGATTTCTCATATTCAAGGCATCTCTCATTAGTTGTAGAGCGAGCTGATTTATAAAATCTTTTCGAGCCATTCACCGTCTTGCTTGACAGCCTTATAAATTACTGCTGAATTTATTGCAACCACATCCAAAAAGTTGAAAAATAAACACAGGGGCCATCTTTTGGTTCTTCTTCCAACTGAATACATGTCTGATCAACTACATCTACACCACCTTTGGTCATATTATAAAATGTGATTATCTCGGGCTTTTATTGTTCAGCAGTTTCTTGATCAATTGTTGTGGTCGAATGCATTGTGGAGAGTAATATAACAGATTTTCCAATTTTAGGGACATAGGATATACCAAATTTTTGTTTTTTGAAAAACCAAAAGTGGAACCGAACTTCTATTATATTATACAAAATTACAATCACAAAACACAATTTAAAATGCATATAATTGAAGCAAGAGTAATAAAAAAACGAATGCTCAACTTATTTGTTGCGTTTGAACGTCTATAAAACCAAAAGTGAAACGGCCAATAATAGGGGCGCTAAAATTCCCAGTGACGTAATTACTGGCGCTCGGCTTTAAAGGCCGTTTGATTTAATAACTCGGGATATACAAAATAGATTTCTCTTAAAATGAAAAGTTCTTCAAATAAATGCATTTTATTAAGCTACCTAAAATTTTGATGAAAAATATTGCATTTTGAAAATTTCGCAAACATTTTTAATTTTCACACGGCCTTTCAAGCCGAACGCCAGTAATTACGGGTTAAATACCCATTTCTTGATTTCTCGGGAAGCCATTGGATCCAAAAAATCTTTTTGGTCGCAATGGTTACAGCCTTCTCCACGCTGACGAGCGCCAACAGCGCGAAACGCGTTCGTGGATGGCTTTTCTTGATTTATCAAGAAATTGGGTTGGCCAAATATCTCGGAGTAAGCTAAATAAACGTTTAGTTTATTTTTACTCCACTAGATGGCGCTCTGCCATCTAAAAAGCACATGTGCTTGTGGTCAGGAGATGCCTACTTTATTTTTAATATATATTATAATATATATATATATATATACTAGACAGCGATGAGGAAAGACGGTCGTGACTATAAATATTATAAAATAATAATAATAATAATATAATAATAATAATTATTATTATTATTATCATTAGATAATGATAATGATCATAATGATGATGCGCGAGCATCCGTGACAGCGATGAGGAAAGACGGTCGTGACTATATATGTTGATGATCATAATGAGAAAAGACGGTCGTGACTATATATGTTGATAATAATAATATAATAATAATAATTATTATTATTATCATTAGATAATGATAATGATCATAATGATGATGCGCGCGCATCCGTGACTGAGGCCGATGAGGAAAGACGGTCGTGACTATATATTGGGATATGTGGTTAATTATCAACTTTGAATGAATCATATATATAGATTTAATTTTTTTTTTTTAGAAATGTGAAATTTATAGAGTCGCTGTTTCATCCCAAGTCAACCTTTGGCACATGTACACTGCGGCGGCGCCACCTGATACCAGGTGTGACGTCACTACCTACCCCTCCTCCCTTCCTGCCTGCTGCTGGCTGATTACAACTGTCATTCTATCCCTCTTTTGATTTTCTCTAAACTTGTATAACCAATAAATCAATTGGCACTCTGCTTTAACGAGTCATTCGTTAATATTTCCAATAGGTTATGGGTCCTGTCTACGCCCCAAATTTGAAGAAGCAAACCTAAAGTGAAACTGCTAAGCCTAACTCGTGCTAAATATGACGCACCTTGAGAATCAAGTCCGCCAGTTCAAAGGCGAAAACTTTTCCCTTTGGAAATTTCAGTTCCGACTACTATTAGAGCAAAATCAACTTTTGGATATCGTGGACGGCAAAGAAATCAAACCAGAGGTAAGTGACGCTACCTCTGCTATACAGGATGCATGGCACGCCAAAGATATCAAAGCCCGAATGCTTATATCACAGGCACTTGAATTAAGATTTCTAGAACCTTTGATGTCCTGTAAAACTGCAGCTCAAATGTGGACAAGGCTCATGTCCATCCACGAACAGAGATCAGAGATCGCAATTGGCATGTTGTGGCAACAATTTTTTGACGCCCGAATGTCGTCATCAGAGGATGTCAGCAGCTATATCGCCAAGATTGAAAATCTTAGTGCAAGAATTCAGGATGCAGGAGGAACGATTACAGATGACCAGAAAGTGGCAAAGATAATAAACTCTCTTCCTTCGAGCATGCGGTATTTCATCCCAGCATGGGAGTCTCAAGCGCCGATTACGCAGACTCTAGAGAACTTATCAGCACGTCTTCTGATTGAAGAATGTAGAAACCAGCAGGCCGATTCCTCGCAAGGTACAGCATTCTACCAACAGACTAAACCAAGAATCAAAGAAGATAACATAAAGAAGACTGATTCAGGAAAGATATCAGAACTAAAGGAAAAGACTGAATGCCATTATTGTCACAAGATTGGTCATTGGTCACGGGAATGTCGGAAACGGATTGCCGACCAGCAGAAGAAAAACGAGAAGCGGAAGAACCAAGCAGGAGATTGTGATCATAAAGGTTTCAACGCTGATACCATCCTAAAGTGGAATGATTGCGACATATGGTGGGCAGATAGCGGAGCTAGCTGCAGCATGACCTTCCGACGTGAATGGTTCAAGTCCTTCACTCCGATCCACAACGATCATAGAATATACTTTGGGGACAACACTTCCGTCCTTGCAGAAGGTACAGGTGACATTGAAATCCTTGCCATGGTGAATGGAGAATGGATTACAACATATCAATCAGGAATGTGCTCTACTCTTCGAAGCTCAAGAAAAATTTGTTCAGCCTGGGAGTGTGCACTGAAAAGGGATACCGAGTAGACATCGACAAGGATGAGCTGCGCATCTACTCAAGAAAAGATCTGAAAGCAGTTGGACAACGCCAAGATGGGCTCTACAAGATGATGTTCCGAGTTACTTCATCTTCACAAGGATTTTCTGCAAAGATCAACAACCTCCAACTGTGGCACGAAAGACTAGCACACATCTCACTCACCACTATTCGTGAAATGGCCAAGAAAGGATTGATCAACGGTTTGCAACCCGAGGACATAAAAGAAGACGATTTCTTCTGTCAAGGCTGCCAAGAAGGAAAAGCTCACAGAAAGCCTAGTCATTTGTCTGAAACAAAATAGTACAATCCTGGTGAGATCATTCTAAGTGATATCTGCGGCCCTATGCCAACACAATCAATAGGAGGATCACTTTATTTCATTTTATTCAAAGATTATTCCAGTGGCTTTCGCCATATAGATTTCATTAGACACAAATCCGATATTTTACACAAATTTGAAAACTTTGCTAGATTCAGTTATAATCAAACAGGCAATGAAATTAAAGTGATTAGAACCGATAATGCACTAGAATATACCAGTAAAGATTTCACAAATACTTGCAGAAAGTTCGGAATAGTGCATGAATTGTCAGCTCCATATGTTCACGAACAGATAGGGCGCGTAGAACGAGACAATAGAACTATTGTCGAAGCAGCTCGATCGATGCTGTGCGCATGAAATCTTCCCGAAGAACTTTGGGCAGAAGCTTGCAATACTGCAACCTTCATTCTAAACCGAACATTCACTAAACAAAGATTTTCGGCTGTGAAGCATGGTTGCATACACCTAAAGAACGTAGAAGGAAATGGGATAAGAAATCACAAAAGATGATTTTCTTAGGGTACGATAAAACATGCACTAACTTTCGACTCTGGAACCCTTCTACTAGAAAGATTTCTATCTCCAAATATGTTACTTTTAACGAGACAAAACTCCAACATTACGAACTAGAGGGAGAAAACCTCATCCCAATAAACATTGACTTTAACCCGCCAGC
The DNA here is from genome assembly GCA_030710605.1 of Cordylochernes scorpioides. Taxonomy (NCBI): domain Eukaryota; kingdom Metazoa; phylum Arthropoda; class Arachnida; order Pseudoscorpiones; family Chernetidae; genus Cordylochernes; species Cordylochernes scorpioides. The sequence goes on from CP092863.1 coordinate 107,906,157, forward strand.
ACCACCGACCGAGGATGAATCACCTACAACGCTACAATTTCCCACGCCGCCGGCATTCCACCCGATGATAACTCGATCTAAAAAGAAAGCAGATTCTTGTAACTACCATTTTGTCGATGAGCCTTCAACCTATAAAGATGCTATGGAAAGTCCAAATGCCGAAAAATGGTTGGATGCAATGAAAGAAGAAATAAAAGCGTTAGAATCTATAACACATGGTCACTCGAAACCCTACCAGACGGATATAAGCCAATAGGAAGTAAATGGGTTTATAAGCTAAAATCTCATCCCAACTCTACGGCACCTAAATTTAAGGCTAGACTTGTAGCTAAGGGTTACACACAAAGGAAGAACGTAGACTATTTCGACACCTTCAGTCCTGTTGTCAGATATGATTCACTTCGAGTGTTACTAGCAAACGCGGCATCAGAAAGAATGTTCATAAAACAATTTGACGTAAAGACTGCATTTTTATATGGTGACCTAGACGAAGTCATAAACTTAGAACAACCAGAAGGTTTCTCTCAAGGACACAATTTTGTTTGTAAACTACAAAAGAGTCTATATGGACTGAAACAATCGTCCAGAAATTGGAATAGGAAGTTTAAATCCTTCTTAGAGAAACACAATTTTTTTTCAATCTAATGCAGATCAATGTGTTTTCACCGGAACTATTAACGACACTCAAATGATCCTTGCTCTTTACGTCGATGATGGACTTCTCATGTCTCGGAACAAGGACGATATCGATTCTATCGTCCAGGAACTATCTCACGAGTTCAATATAACGTCTAGAGATGCAGATTATTTCGTAGGACTTCAGATTGAACAATCAGAGGATAGATCGAAGATCTATATCCACCAATCTTCATACATAAACAAGATTTTAGATAAATTCAACATGATTGATTGCAAACCCGCAGCAGTACCCATGGACCCGAGTACAGTCCTAACTAAAGCTGATTGCCCAGACTTAGATAAAAATGGAAATTCACCAAAATTGCCTTACAGAGAAGCCGTAGGCTCACTAATGTTTGCCTCTTCTGTTTCTAGACAGGACATAGCTTTTGCAACATCACAGATAAGTAAATACCTTGACAACCCAGGACAGACACACTGGACAGCAATTAAAAATGTATTTCGCTACTTGAAAGCAACACCACAATTAGGAATATTGTACGCTAGCCATCAAGAGTTAACAGGTTACTCAGATAGCGATTATGCTAGGGACATTGATTCAAGGAAAAGTACTACAGGTTACATCTTCATGTTAAACCATGGTGCTGTTTCATGGTCAAGCCAAAAGCAATCGACAGTTGCCCCTCTCGACAACAGAAAGTGAATATATTGCTGCCTGTGCTGCTACTAAAGAAATGGTCTGGCTACGCAGACTTCTTAAGGATATCGGGATTAAGATGGACAGACTCACAGTACTCAACATGGATAATCAAGCAGCCATAAAGCTAGTGCAGAATCCCGAGTTCCATAAGAGAACGAAGCACATTGATGTACGATATCACTACATTCGTACTAAACAGGAAGATGGTGAGCTGATCACAAGATATGTCAGCACTCTTCAGCAGACGGCTGACCTCCTGACGAAACCTTTGGGACCGAAACACTTCAGGCGGCTCCTAGAAAACTTGAACGTTATGAATTTCAAGAGGGAGTGTTAGAAATGTGAAATTTATAGAGTCGCTGTTTCATCCCAAGTCGACCTTTGGCACATGTACACTGCGGCGGCGCCACCCGATACCATGTGTGACGTCACTACCTACCCCTCCTCCCTTCCTGCCTGCTGCTGGCTGATTACAACTGTCATTCTGTCCCTCTTTTGATTTTCTCTAAACTTGTTTAACCAATAAATCAATTGGCACTCTGCTTTAACGAGTCATTCGTTAATATTTCCAATAAATTTATATAACAAAAGATTAATAAATGGAACAAGCAGCAAAAAATGAGTCTCATCTCCGGCAAACGAAAAAAGAAGACTGACGCCGCCATTACGCTCTCTCTGATTGGTCGGCATTCCTCAGTGAACATGACCTACCACATTATTTTTCACCTTTACAGATCTTTGTATGTTTTTCTTTGCGTTGCCCGGGTCATTCGTCTAGTAGTATATATAAATAAAAAAGGCATATCCTGACTAAGAGCACAGGTGCTTTTTAGATGGCAGAGCACCATCTAGTGGAACAGAAATCAACAAAACATTGATTTAGCCTGTTCCCTGATATTTGGCCAACCCAATTTCTTGATAAATCAAGAAAAGCCATCCATGAACGCGTTTCGCGCTCGTCAACGTGGAGTAGGCTGTGCCACTGCGACAAAAAATATTTTTGGTCCCAGAGGCTTCTTGAGAAACCAAGAAATGGGTATTTAAGGCCAAACTTGCGTAAATACGCTTAACATGTGAAAAAAATTATGTGGTTTGTGTGTTGAGAATAAGTTACGATCTGACAACCCGGCGGATTGATGGGGAGGATCATCATCACATTAGAACTGTTTTGTTTACCTTAGGCTGGCGGAAGTTCCGGCATAGCTGTGAATGTTATAAGTTTAATAATTACCTTGTAAATAGTTAAATAAATAAAACAAATAGCGACGATGACCTTGTCCATTTGGGTCATCACCGTGTGAACTGCTTTCTTGACAGACTGGATGGTGGTATGAGGAGCTTTGTTGACATCTCTCTCAACAACGCCCCATACATAGTAGTCGAGGGGATTGCAATCTGGAGAATTAGGGGGCCAAATATCAGGACCCCAGTGACTAGGGACGTTAAGTGTCAGCCACGATTGTGTCTTTTTTGCCTTATGGGCTGGAGCTGAGTCCTGTTGGAAGACATACTTCCTTCCTGCGGCCACCATGTCCATCCAAGGCTTCACAACGGTCTCCAGAACATTGATGTAGGTGTCAGCGTTCATCCAAAGGCCCTTCTCAAAGAAATGGGGAGGCATGACATCACCTTCACTGCTGATAACGCCAAGGACCATTACGGAGGCAGGAAATTTCGTGTGCATCACGACAGGTATCTCTGAGGGGTCTTTACAGATCCAGCGATCATTCCTGGGATTTACCTTTTGGTCCACGTCAAAGTTCTTTTCGTCAGAGAAGAACCTTAGCATGCCAAAAGAGTCGTGTTTCAGGTTGTTGAGGAGGGCAGCAGCCTTTCCTTTTCTGTTATTCTTCATATTCTCAGTCAGCAACTGACCTTTCCGAAGGGCATAAGACTTGAGACCAAGGTCCTCATGGATAGTTCTGACAATTGTCATAGAGCCAACGTCCATTTCCTTGGCTATGGCCCTCATGCTCTACCCAGGGTTTCCATCAATCTTCTCCTTGACATTTTTGACAAATTCTTCGCCTCTTACCCTGTCCGATCGACGCGAGTGCTTTTTCCTTGTAGCTATCCCCTCTTTGTTACTGTCGGCCTCATCAAACTGCTTCTTGACACGATAAATAGTGGTTTTGGGCAACTTAAGAAAATCCACTATCTCTTTGGGGCTCCTTCCGGCGCGCAGAGCAACGATGATGGCAGCTCGATTTTCAAATTCTCGGTTACTCTTCATCACTACACTGCGCACACATGTACTGTTGCATTTATAGATCCTTAAGGTAAGAGTATCTTCTTATTTATAACAAGGCAATACACCATACATGGTGGCAGCTAATTGGCGATAGTGCCCTAAGCCTAATCTAATTACTAGTAAAAACAAAAAGAATTATTTTTGCATAACGAAAAAAAAAAAGAAAAAGAATGCAAAATATAAATCCTCCAGAGCAATTTAATTTTAATAATCCAAATGAATGGCCAAATTGGATTAAAATATTTGAACGTTTTAGAAAAGCGTCAGAAATAAAATCGAAAAAGGAGGAAGAGCAGGTAAATGCTCTAATTTACATATTAGGTGAAAAAGCCGAAGATGCTCTAATATCATTCAATTTAACTGATATATAAATAAACAACTATGAAATAGTTGTTAAGAAATTTGAAGAGAACTTTATAGGTAAACGAAATGTCATCTTTGAAAGAGCACAATTTAATCGTAGATATCAGCAGGATGGAGAAGCTGTCGAGGAATACATGAGAGTGCTTCACAAAATGGCCGAAAATTGTAACTATGGATCTCTGAAAGAAGAAATGATTAGAGATAGAATAGTTTTTGGAGTAAAAAATCTGCAACTTTTAGAGAAGTTGCAACTAGAGCCTAACTTGACCTTGGAAAGGGCTATCCAAGCTGCTTGCCAGACAGAATGTGTGAAGCAACAACAGGCTATTCTTCGGTCAACAACAACACAGGCTGCCAATGTAGACCAAATCTATGAAAAAAGGTTACCACCAAGAAGGTTCAATTCTACATTTGGGAAAAGAGACGCTTCAAAGAAAAGTAAATTTCAGAAGTGAAGCAAGCCTGAAAAATCTGGATGTATAAGATGTGGTGCTTCAAAATTCCATCCATATAAAGACTGCCCAGCAAAAGAAGTTAAATGCCATAAATGTAAAAAGGTAGGACATTTTGCAAAGGTGTGCTACAATAAGACAGTAGGACAAGTCACCCAAGGTGATGACTACCATTTTGTTGGTAATATCCATGAGAATGGACAAAACTCAAATGATTGGAAGGTTTATGTAAAAGTAGATAAGATTAAAATGCTTTTTAAAATGGATACAGGATCAGATGTAAATATAATACCCAAAGAGATTTATTTTAAAAATTTTGCTCACAAGAAGTTATGCAAACCTGATATTCAACTTTTAGGACCTAGACAGGTTAAATTGCATGTAATGGGAAAATTCACAGCTTTGATAGAAAAAGATGGGAGAAGCATCCCTGGAGAAATATTTGTTGTTCCTCAACTAATGCAACCACTCTTGAGCGGAAAAGCCAGTGAATCTCTAAACCTAATCAAAAGACTTCAGTCAATTGAGAAAAGTAATTCGCTTAATCCTTTTGAAGAATATTCAAAGCTTATCACAGGACTCGGAACACTCCAAGGGAGCTACACAATTAAATTGAAATATGAATCACAGCCTTATGCTATATATACTCCCAGAAGAATACCCATTCCACTTTTGAATAGAACAAAAGAACAACTTGATCAAATGGTTGAAAAAGGAGTAATTGAAAAAGTTGAGCGACCAACGGATTGGTGTGCTCCAATGGTCATTGTGCCCAAACCGTCTTCTAATGATCTAAGGATTTGTGTAGATCTGACAGCTCTAAACAAGTTTGTTAAAAGAGAACATTATCCAATTCCATTAGTGGAATATACCTTGGCACAAATGGGAGGAGCTAAATTGTTTTCAAAACTGGATGCCAACAGTGGATTTTGGCAGATACCCCTGTCAGAGGAATCATCTAGCCTTACAACCTTCCTGACCCCATTTGGCAGATACAGATTCAAACGGCTACCCTTCGGAATTTCTTCTGCACCTGAGGTATTCCAGAGAAAGATGAGCAATCTACTGGAGAGCCAATCTGGAGTAAATTGTCACGTGGACGACATTGTGATTTGGGGAGCTACACAAGAAGAACATGATGAAAGGTTAAGATGCGTCCTTAGGAAGCTTCAAGATTCAGGACTGACCCTGAATAAAGAGAAATGCATCTTCTCAGTGAAGGAAATCAAATTTCTTGGTCACCTGATTACAGAAAGAGGAGTGTTACCTGATCCAAACAAAGTCCGGGCCAACAGAGAGTTTCCATCACCTTCAAGCATTTCTAAAGTGCGCAGATTCCTGGGAATGGTGAACTTCACAGGTAAATTTATACCGGACCTTTCAACTATCCTCTACCCACTTAATCAACTCCTAGTAAAGAGAAATGATTGGAGATGGGATAGTGCTCAGGAGGAAGCATTTGAAAAAGTGAAGAAACTTCTTTCAACTTCTCCAACACTAACACTTTTTGACCCAATCTACCAACTACAGTGTCTGCAGATGCTTCTTCATATGGACTAGGAGCAGTGCTTTTACAAAAATCTGAAGATGGATACCAAAAAGCAGTTGCATATGCCTCCTGGACTATGTCTGAAACTGAAAAGAGATGGGCTCAAATTGAGAAAAAATCTCTAGCAATAGTTTGGGCCTGTGAAAGATTTCAAGGCTATCTGATGGGAAATACATTTTCCATTGAAACTGACCATAAACCTCTCATTCCAATATTTTCAACCAAAAATCTAGATGAAATGACACCACGCATACAGCGACTACGACTTCGGATGATGCGCTACTTATTAAGATATCGCATGAGAAAGATCTGGAGAATGAAATCTGTAGTTTTGTTCAACAGATCACACTTCATGTCCTCAATTCAAGGATGAAAATATGAAAGAAATCTGGCAATATCAAAATGAAGAGAGAGAGTGTAGAGAAATAAAGGACTATTGTAAAAAGGGCTGGCCTACAAAGAATGAGCTTTCTACAGAAGCAAAAGCCTTTTG
>CP092863.1:107920404-107933476 GCA_030710605.1 Cordylochernes scorpioides
CATGGCAGCCATTGTTGACGGTGTCTAGACATCAGTACTCTGATATCCCGTCATCCTATTGGTTCGCTAGAGTCACCTGACCTCATTTCTAGAACCAAGGTTACGTGGACACATCCACCAGACTATTTGATTTGACCATCAAGGTATCGACTGATCATACAGCAGCTCAAATGGCTTTGAAGAATCAATTTTGATCTGATTAACAGGTAGACTCGATTATTATTGGACCCATATAATGCGACGACCAAGGCTTTATAATCCTATGAGAACAAGGCTTTATGATTAAATTCCCAAGGACATATAATCTGATGACCAAATTCACATGATCCGATGATCGAGGTCATTAGTTGATCAAAACCATTTGGGCTTATAATCAAAGCCATATGATCTGATGACCAAAGCCATATGATCTGATGACTAAAAACAAGAAACGACGATCAAAGCCATATGATCTGATGACCAAAGCCATGTGATCAGATAACCAAAGCCATATGATCCAATGACCAAAGCCATATGATACGGTGACCTAAGTCATATGATCCAATGACCAAGCCATATGATCCGATGACCAAAGCCATATGATCCAATGACCAAAGCCATATGATCCAATGACCAAAGCCATATGATCCAATGACCAAAGCCATTTGATCTGATGACCAAAGCCATATGATCCGATGACCAAGCCATATGATCCGATGACCAAAGCCATATGATCCAATGACCAAAGCCATATGATCCGATGACCAAAGCCATATGATCCAATGACCAAAGCCATATGATACGGTGACCTAAGCCATATGATCCAATGACCAAAGCCATATGATACGGTGACCTAAGCCATATGATCCAATGACCAAAGCCATATGATCCAATGACCAAAGCCATATGATCCAATGACCAAAGCCATATGATCCAATGACCAAAGCCATATGATCTGATGACCAAAGCCATATGATCCGATGACCAAGCCATATGATCCGATGACCAAAGCCTTATGTTAAAACTATTTTATAGATCCTTTACTTTTTGTACATAGAAGGAAGGTCTTAGGTGAAGGGAGACAACGAGCAAGACATCTATATCTATAGATAGCCCCAGCTTGGACCGACCGAGGGCAAAGGTCGGCGTGGGCGGAAACGACGGAGCGTCATGTTACATTCTTTTTTTGGTCAGTTGGCAGGATTCCCTTGTTAGAAGCGGAGGGGAAAGTTGAGTTCCCTTGCCAGGCGGAGCAGACACGCCAAGAAAATCCTACAAGCAGCGTCTTGTGGACGGAACGACGTCGAAGAAAATCCCACGAGCAGAGTTTCGTGGACGGAGATACGTCGAAGAAAATCCCACGAGCAGAGTTTCGTGGACGGGAAAGGACGCATTGGAGTATCCCTCAAGCAGCAACTTGAGGACGGAAAAGGACGTCTTAGACAACCAACGAGTCGTGACAATTAGACAACCAACGCGCGACAATTGGACATCGCACAAGACAAGAAAAGCCTGCGACGGTGCTGCCACTCCAGAGGTACTGTGTAAACAAACGCTCGACACCCCCCCGCCATTTATTTTTATCTCCCTTCCCTGAGATTAGTTAATTTTTTTACTTTCTCTTTTGCTTAACCATTTTTCTTGTTTTTACCCATAATAATAGTATAATAGTTTTTATCCCTTTTGTTTTTAATTTTTTAAAATAAATCCTTTTATTATACTGTGTTTCTGTGCATTTATTTCCCCCATTGGTTTCCTTTCTATCGATCACCCTTTATTTTTTTTAAACGAACACGAACATTTTGGTGAGCCGGACGTGATCGATTTAAAGGAAATATGGAGGAGATGGATGCACTTAAAAAGCGCAGAAAAGCCATAAGAGGTACTTTCACTAGAATTATTAATGAAATAAATGGGGAATTTGAAAAGTCTCAAATTGATAAGAATGATATTTATTCTAAGTTTAATAGACTAGAGTCTTATTACACAAAACTTGTAGATCTAAACGAAAAATATCAGGCTTTATTGGTAGTGAAAGAAGGGATTACAGAGGAAAGTATTGATAGGGAATGGCAAGAATGCGATAAATATGAAGAGGAAAAGTTTGATATTCAACAGAAAGTCAGTGTATTACGGAATCCCGATAAAGAGGAAACAATCCCGATTGCTAGCGAGGACACTGTAATAAATGTGAAATTACCAGAGTTAGCCCTAAAAAGCTATGATGGCTCTCTGGAATGTTGGTTGTCTTGGTGGGCGCAGTTTTCGAAAATTCACGAAAATAAGAATTTATCCGATAGCGACCGGTTTTTATATTTGCGTCAAGCAATTGTACCAAATTCAGAAGCCTATCGTGTTGTAGCAAGCTATCCCGTTACAGGCGCCAACTATGCTTTGGCAGTACAAGCCCTACAGGAGCGATTCGGTGACCCGAATATACTGACAGAACTATATGTCAGACGTCTATTGAATTCGGTTATATCTAATGTAAAGAAAGAAAATAGAAATTTAAGCAGTCTGTACGACGAACTGAGCAGTCACCTCCGGTCGTTAGAGACATTGGGCATTGATCCCCAGTTGTCGGGTATTTTTTTATATCCTCTTGTCGAGTCTTCATTACCTTCGGATATTTTGAAAATATGGCACAGGCATCCTTCTTCGGGTTATGGTATGGAGTTAGCAAAACGGGAAGAGTCAGATAAAGGGGTTGGAGGAGCTCAAAAGAGGCTCAGGTTATTATTGGACTTTCTAAAAGCCGAAGTAAGGAGTGCTCAACGGCTGAAATTTGTGGAAAAAGGCTTTAAGCAGGAAGAACCCTATAAAAGGTCTTACAATGATGGGACCAGAACTAGGAGCAATTTCAGACCCGCCACTGTGTCTAGTCTGTTCGGAGGGCGAACTAATATAAAATGCTTCTTTTGTGAAAGAACAAATCATGCGAGTCATCAATGCCGCTCCATAATGAAAATGTCTCCGGGAGAGAGAAATGATAAAATACGTAGTGCCCATCTATGTTTCAAATGCTTAAGAAAGGGACACATACAGAGTCAGTGCCGAGAACAATTGGAGTGCAAAAACTGTGGGAGAAACCACTTGGAAGTTTTATGTGAAGGAAATTCTTCTAACCGGTTAACGAAACCAGGAAGAGAAAATCTAAAGGAAAATGCAACTGAACCCATTGCATCGCTTTCTAGTCAAGCCTGCACAGGTCAGGTCTTGCTGATGACCACGGTAGCACTGTTAAGAGGCCCAAATGCCTCTAGAAGGGTTAGAATTCTCCTCGACAGTGGAAGTCAGTTTTCGTATATCAAACAGTCGTTAGTCTGGAGTATAGGAATAGAAAGAAAAGGCGAAATAACTATAGCTAAAAGTATTTTTGGAGGTAATAAGATTGGTGAAGAAAAGCACGGTAAATTTATGTTAGAATTGGAGAATTTAGGTAATAAAAGAGATGTGATCCATATTGAGGCGCTGGATCAACGTAAAATTTGCGACGCCATACCACCTTTGCCAAAAGGAGACTGGTTAGAAAAATTGAAGATTAAGGGCATAATATTGTCCCAGGACAATTTTAAAGGACAAGAGATTGACATATTGATTGGCGCTAACTATCTAGGTATGATTTTGACAGGAAAAATAGTTCAAGTTGAAGCAGATTTAACTGCGGTGGAAACGAAATTAGGTTGGACACTAATGGGCAATTCGCCAATTATTGATAGCAATGACAATGTGCAGCAGACTTTGAATCTGCTAACAACGCGATGCGATTTAAAGGATTTGTGGGATCTAGAAGTACTAGGCATTAGGGATCCTGTTGAAACTTGCTCCAAAGAGACCAGATACCAGGAAATAAAAGAAAAGTTTATAACAAAAATTCAAAGACAAAGTGATCAGAGATATTCTGTAGGTCTACCTTGGAAGGTAGAAAAGGAGTCAATCCCCAGCAATCTTGACATAGCGATAAAAAGGTTAGATATAAGCACTAAGAAAATGACCTCACAGAATAAGTTGACCGAATATAGTCAGATCTTTAGAGACTGGCTGACTGAAGGACTCATTGAAAGAGTCGAGGAAAATCCTCTCGAGAGAAGAGGCTATTATTTACCTCACCGCCCTGTGTACAAGATGGAATCTAAAACGACGCCCATACGTCCGGTTTTCGATGCTTCTTGTCTAGGCCATAATGGACTATCTTTGAATCAATGTTTAGAAAAGGGACCGAATTTATTGGAAAGAATCCCTGAAATGATGATAAGATTTCGGGAAAATAAATTTGGAGTCACGGCAGATATAAGAAAAGCATTCCAGATGGTGGCGATTGAAGAATCTGAACGGAACTATCTTAGATTCCTTTGGTGGGAAAAGGAGAGGGATAGAGAACTAATAGCTTACAGGCATAAGAGACTTGTATTTGGCTTAAACTGTAGTCCTTTTGTGCTGAACGCCGTAATAGAATACCATCTTCAATCAATAAGAGGCCCACTTGTTCAATGGGCAAAGATTTTAGCTCAATCCTTCTACATGGACAATTGTATTACCTCGCTGGAAACAAAGCAGGAAGTGCAGGAATTTCAAAAGGCCGCAATTGAAATTATGGACAGGGCTAAAATGGACTTACGAGAGTGGGAATATTCTCTGGAGGAAAACCCTGAAAAGGGGACTTGTACAAAAATATTGGGTGTTGTTTGGAATAAAATGGAAGATTCATTAAAATGCGAACTCCCTGACAATTTGAGTCTTCAACCCAAATTAACGAAAAGGCTGGTACTGTCCATGGTTCAACGGATATTTGATCCACTTGAATTTTGCGCTCCAGTATTCTTGCCACCAAAGTTGTTACTGCAGCGATCATGGGGGCTGAAACTAGGTTGGGATACACCTCTACCCGAAAGTATGGCCCAGGAATTTCGAACCTGGTTGGATCAAATAAAATTCATAGAGTTAATAAAGATACCGAGATATATGTGGAATGATCTCATTTTCCCTACAGAAGTTCATATCTTTTGTGACGCTAGTCAAAGAGGCTATGGAGCTGTAGCCTATTTACGGAGCGAAACGGGACGAGAAAATACTCTAACTTTGATTTGGAGCAGAGTCAGATTAGCTCCTATGAAGAGTATTACGATTCCTCGCTTGGAATTAATGGCCTTGGTACTAGGAGCTAGACTAGCCAATGCAATCCAAGCTGCCTTGAAGAGAAAATGTGAAACAACTCTTTGGTCTGACTCTACTAGCGCGCTAAGTTGGATAAAGAAAGAAATTGAGTGGAGAGTTTTCGTGAGAAACCGAGTCAGAGAAATACAGGCCACTACCAATTTGAACGATTGGAGGTTCGTTCCTAGTCAGTTGAACCCGGCCGATCTTCTGTCTCGAGGGTGCCCTCCAAGCCAGTTTGTGCAAAGCAGATGGTGGGAGGGCCCCGAATGGTTGAAAAAACCTAAAGAATTCTGGCCCAAGTCAGAGTTCTCGATAAATCCAAAAGAAATAAATGTTGAAGAAAACATTATGAAAACCAACATTAATTTGAACATCGATTATAAAGACTGGATACTGACAAGGAGGTCTAATTACTCTCTCAACATCAGGGTAATGTCCTATGTTTTAAGATTTTTAGGGAAACTTAAAAACAGTCAACTGAAACAGGACCTTTGAAAGTTTCAGAATTAGACTTGGCAGAAAAAAAGCTTATCCGAATGATTCAGGAGAAAGTCTCCATAGAGAAATCGAATGCAACCAAGAGTTTTAAAATATTAAAAAACACTGACGGACTTTGGTGTGTAGAAAGCAAACTTTTACATGGACAGGTCCCAGAAGAATTTAAAACTCCTATCATTCTACCAGGCGACCATCCCTTCGTAGAGCAACTTATATGGGAAGTGCACCTGAAGAATGGACATGTAGGCGTGCAATTCATTTTATCAAAGCTGAGAGAAAAATTTTGGATAATCAGGGGAAGGAAAACGATAAGGAAAATTATCAGTAAGTGCATTGCTTGCAGGAGACTTAAAGAAAAGTCTCTGCAAAGACCAATGGCAGCTTTGCCAGAAAACAGAATTGGACTGGGCAAACCCTTCCAAATTACAGGAGTTGATTTATTAGGCCCTCTTCATTTGAAAGAAGGTGGGAAAGTGTGGGTAGCCGCCTTTACTTGCGCCGTCTATCGAGCTATTCATCTGGAGTTGGTGAAGAGTTTAGAGACAGGAGTCTTCATGATGGCCCTCCATAGGTTTATTTGTCGGAGAGGGCGCCCCGAGAAAATATATAGCGACAATGGCACCAATTTCGCAAAACTTAATAGAATATTCAAGAGATTGGATTGGATTAGAATTGAAAGGGAAACCTCAATTGAAAGGATACAATGGATTTTTATCCCTCCTTCTGCTCCTTGGTGGGGAGGATTTTGGGAAAGAATGGTTAGGACAATAAAGGAAATGTTAATAAAGATGCTAGGTCACAGGAAGCTGAAATATGTACAACTGCAGACTGCCCTTTGTGAAATCGAATCTATCATTAATAATCGACCCCTCACTTATGTCTCTGAAGACGACAATGATCTAAAACCGTTAACTCCTAATGAGTTTTTACAAAATGGTCCAGAGTCTAGCTTTCCTGAATTTGAAAATTTAAAGCCAGAAATGTTGCACACTAGATACAGAGAGTTAGGTCAACTGAAGAGAGAATTGAAGCAGAGATTCTTAAAGGAATATTTAGGCGCGCTGATTCAGAAATCCGAAAATATTGATAGAAGACAGTTGAAAGTAGGAGACGTTGTACTGATCGGGCAAGAAAATCTTAAAAGAATGTTTTGGCCTAAAGGGCGAATAGTAAATCTCATACCAGGTAAAGATGGAATAGTGAGAGTGGCCCATGTTAAAACATCCACAGGAACCTTGATCAGGGCTCTACAACGCTTACACCCTCTTGAAATATCCTCGAATGTTAAGACGATTCAAATGGACAATTCAAATACCGAACCCCTATCTGAAGCATTTTTAGGAAATAGGCCCAATATTGAATCCAGGGACTCTAGAAATAGATATGGTAGGGTAATCAGAAAGCCTGCAAGGTATGACTCGAAGGACTAGTGAAAGTACCTGTAGAGAAAAAAAAAAAGTGTAATATGTGTATTCTTTTATGTGTATTTTATGTAACGTAATAGGCATATCTACTCTTGTGTGTATTGTGTATATATATGCTCTTTTGTCTTATACTTAATTTTGACTTCTTTCAGAGCAAAATTATGTGGGAGAATGTTAAAACTATTTTATAGATCCTTTACTTTTTGTACATAGAAGGAAGGTCTTAGGTGAAGGGAGACAACGAGCAAGACATCTATATCTATAGATAGCCCCAGCTTGGACCGACCGAGGGCAAAGGTCGGCGTGGGCGGAAACGACGGAGCGTCATGTTACATTCTTTTTTTGGTCAGTTGGCAGGATTCCCTTGTTAGAAGCGGAGGGGAAAGTTGAGTTCCCTTGCCAGGCGGAGCAGACACGCCAAGAAAATCCTACAAGCAGCGTCTTGTGGACGGAACGACGTCGAAGAAAATCCCACGAGCAGAGTTTCGTGGACGGAGATACGTCGAAGAAAATCCCACGAGCAGAGTTTCGTGGACGGGAAAGGACGCATTGGAGTATCCCTCAAGCAGCAACTTGAGGACGGAAAAGGACGTCTTAGACAACCAACGAGTCGTGACAATTAGACAACCAACGCGCGACAATTGGACATCGCACAAGACAAGAAAAGCCTGCGACGGTGCTGCCACTCCAGAGGTACTGTGTAAACAAACGCTCGACACCCCCCCGCCATTTATTTTTATCTCCCTTCCCTGAGATTAGTTAATTTTTTTACTTTCTCTTTTGCTTAACCATTTTTCTTGTTTTTACCCATAATAATAGTATAATAGTTTTTATCCCTTTTGTTTTTAATTTTTTAAAATAAATCCTTTTATTATACTGTGTTTCTGTGCATTTATTTCCCCCATTGGTTTCCTTTCTATCGATCACCCTTTATTTTTTTTAAACGAACACGAACACCTTATGATCCAATGACCAAAGCCATATGATCCGATGACCAAAGCCATATGATCCAATGACCAAAGCCATATGATACGGTGACCTAAGCCATATGATCCAATGACCAAAGCCATATGATCCGATGACCAAAGCATATAATCCGATAACCAAAGCCATATAATCCGATAACCAAAGCCATATAATCCTATAACCAAAGCCATATGATCCAATGACCAAAGCCATATGATCCAATGACCAAAGCCATATGATCCAATGACCTAAGCCATATGATCTGACAACTAATTTCCTTTGATTCAAGCAAGCTAAATCACTTAATATAATAACCAAACTAACTGGTTTAAGAACAACGAAGCAACAAACAACCATTTCATATCAAGAACTATTTGATCTGATCGACAGAGTTAGCTGATTGGAATTAACAACACCATCTATAGATGAATGGCATCACACATGATCTGATCACTAACCGTTCTCCCAGACTCTTCTCTTGGGCATTTCGGTGCTGTTGGGAACAAAGGTAAGGTAGATTACGTACATTAGAACATTCGTCTTAAATACGTATTCCTGATGGCTGATTGAGGACTGGTATAAATCGTCCCATATCCACGACCCCGGTTCGAATCCCGCATTGGGAACTTTTTTCTTAATAAAAAAATCCTCCAATGACCCGCCAGATTCATTCAAAAGTCAAACTCCACCAGTAAGTGCAAGTAACCAAACTGTAACACGTTTGTAAGTGAAAAAAATCGAACAGCTTTCTGTGTAGACATGTACAGAATTTAAAGTAAAAGCAGTCAATAACTATTACCCACCATGATTATTATGGTCTGTATCACATGTACTAGGGATAATGAAAAGATGCCTATAAGGAATTATTTATCTATTTTCTTTATCAGTAATGAACAAAATCTATAAAAAAATATAATTCTTTGAATAAGAAAAATATAGAATTAACACATATACAGTTAAACCTGTCTATAGCGCTTCCTCTCAATAGCGCCTTCCTCTCTATAGCGCCCGATTTAAAATACGTAGTATGATGTGATTCACATTAAAAATGACCTGTCTATAGCACCCCATCTGTATAGCACACTATTTTGGTGAGTCCCAAGAGGGGGCGCTAAAGACAGGTTTAACTGTATTCAGAAATATTATAAAAAGTTTTAGAAAAACATAGCTACATCAAACAATAGTTTATTTAATTTTCGACATTCCAGTGATTCGATGTCACATGTCCTCATTCCATCATTCCCCTGAGGACATGTGACAGAGAGAGAGAGAGACACTGAAATTTCTAGAATTCAATAAAAAATTAGTTGATGTGGCTGTGTTTTCTCTGAACCAACTTCCAATCAACAAAAGATCTTCAAAATTATAAGAAATATAATTTTTTATATACAGTAGAACCTCTCTGTAAAGGAAAACACCTAATTGCAGAGACAAACTCCTCCTTAAGGAGAGGTGTACTTTTACCAGAGAGTTGCTACAGTAGAACTACCTCCCTGTAAAGGACAACACCTAATTGCAGAGCCAAACTGTCCTTTAGGGAGAGATGTCCTCTTACTGGAGAGTTGCTAACAGTAGAAACTCCCTGTAAAGAACAACACCTAATTGCAGAGACAAACTCCGCCTTAAGGAGAGGTGTCCTCTTACCAGAGAGTTGCTACAGTAGAACTACCTTCCTGTAAAGGACAACACCTAATTGCAGAGCCAAGGTTTCCTTTAAAGAGAGGTGTCCTCTTACCAGAGAGTTGCTACAGTAGAACTACCTCCCTGTAAAGGACAACACCTAATTGCAGAGCCAAACTGTCCTTTAGGGAGAGGTGTCCTCTTACTGGAGAGTTGCTAACAGTAGAAACTCCCTGTAAAGAACAACACCTAGTTGCAGAGCCAAATTGTCCTTTAAAGAGAGGTGTCCTCTTACCAGAGAGTTGCTACAGTAGAACTACCTTCCTGTAAAGGACAACACCTAATTGCAGAGCCAAAGTTTCCTTTAAGGAGAGGTGTCCTCTTATCAGAGAGTTACTACAGTATAACTACCTCCCTGTAAAGGACAACACCTAATTGCAGAGCCAAACTGTCCTTTAGGGAGAGGTGTCCTCTTACCAGAGAGTTGCTACAGTAGAACTACCTCCCTGTAAAGGACAACACCTAATTGCAGAGCCAAACTGTCCTTTAGAGAGAAGTGTCCTATATCGAGAGGTTCTACTGTACTAAGTTTGTCATTTTAAACAATAGATTCTTTTATATCATGATGCATTAGCGCGCCATCTGTTATGAAAATTCGAAACTATTATAGACGCGTATGATTCTTTTAAAAATAAAACAATTTATACTGCTCTTACTGCAATGGAGTAAGGGCAGTAGAAATTGTTTTTTTTTTTTAAAGAATCATACGGGTCTATAATAGTGTCGAATTTTCATAATATATTCTTTTACAGATTAGGTTTTTTTAATACTTTTTTTTGTTTCCAATCCATAAAACATATATGCGCCATTTGTATTTCCCCTGGGGATCACTGATGAGGGTAGATATTTGAATAATGAAGCTATTATGAAAATATGGCCGTTAGTATATTGCTGGTTGTTCAATTACGGGGGTGTACTTATTTTGTCCTATAATGTCAACTACGTTGTTGAACATATATGCAAATATTATGATGCATTAGCGCGCCATCTGTTATGAAAATTCGAAACTATTATAGAGACGTGTATCAATCTTTTAAAAGAATTATACGAGTCTATAATAGTTTCGAATATATGAAAATATGTTTAAAACCTTATATTTGCATATATTCTACATATATATATATGCAAGTTTACTTTTATACTATTTTTTCACATGATTATCATACCCTATACCACGTATACTAGGGATAATAATAAAATAATTGTAAGTTACAATGATTTCATTATCAGTTAAAACGGAATGATATTCAGTTTTTTAATCTGAATTTATAAAGTCTGGATTATGTTTATAATACGTTTTCATCCCCATAACGCTAAATTTATAAAGTTTTCATCATTTATAAAGAAACCAAGAAATCTGGTAAATTCCTTCAACGGACGCCTCTAATTTTCTGAAAAGTCCTATTAGAGATCACAATAGTATTCTTTGGATTTACAGCAGATGTGATTGCAAAATCAGCATCAATACCTAACTCAGACCTTGATTTTGAATCCTTCAAATATCGACATAAAGAAACATTCAGGAATCAACCATTCTCGGTTCCAAACACAGGAGTCAATATCCCATCATTGGTATCTAAAACAAAAAATCCTGGAGCTATTCTGGAATGTGGGATGAACCGACAAGCAGCAACCTGTATTTCCAGGCTCAAACTGGCAGCCATACAAGACTGCTCTTCCAGGATGGTGTAAAGACACAATGCACCATCTACAGGACCAAAGAGGGCTCACCAGACCATCTCTTGGAATGTATAGAAGCCTCAAGACAGGATCTGTATTCCAACCCTACCTAGATTGTGAATTTGATCTATGAATTCAGTCTCCATATGACCTTGTATAATTATACAATGGGATAATTAAAAAAAAATGGATTTAATTTTGATCAATAACGTAGATTTAACATATTAGATTATTTTTAAAGCAAACCACCTTTTTACTTCATTCGACAATGGAAAAAAAAATGATGAAAGTTTAAAATATTTAAGGCGTGAACTGTCTCGAAAACATTCCACATTTTCCATTTGAGACAAAGAGAGAGAGAGAGAGAGAGAGAAAAAAAAAAGAAAATAGAATGACGAATCTTGAAACGTATGTAAGAGATTTAGGAAAATCCTCCCTTTCAACATTCGAAAGTTGGAGAAAGAACCCAATATGCAAGTTGGTCGTGGGTTATGCAAATTGGATGATCAGAGCGAGGAGGAAGTAATGGCGGCTCCTGGGGACTCCCTACGTTCCACGAGGCCGAAGATTCCAGCAGCGATGGGAAGGAGTGTAGCCAGGGTTGCCAGTTTGATCCAGCTACAGAGATGGAAGCTGGCAAGGAACCCCAACGAAAGCCCGATTGCCTGACTCATGAAATGAGCGGCAAATGGGGACTGCCAATCTTCAGGAAATCTTGAAGCCAAGTGGGCTGCAAACACACGGTGGGGTTAGAACGGTGATTTTACAGATTGGGTTTAGGATTAAAAAACATTTTTGAGTAATGAAGATCATTCCTCCCTAATCGCTGAGAGAAGAATATAACAAAACCAATACCAAGACTCAGAATGAAACATTATAAAGCAATGACATCCAGATGGCACCTACAGGACATGTAGCAATTGTCCTGGTGTGGAACTACTGTGGAACTATGATTAACTCTTTAAGCTTATATGTTTCTGTTTCTAGTGCATTTTTCCCATTGGTTTATCGTTGCTTGTCTGAATTATAATAGGAGCTGATATAGAGAAGAGGCTAAAATATATCTCGGGAAATGAAGATTGTAAATCTATGTGATAGGGAATATAGAAGAAACGTCAAAAGAGAAAGGCCAAGAATGGAATTCATGGAAAAGTTCGAGGTAAAAGACCCTATAATGACATCAAAACACTTTACATGGAAAGAAAACTCTGAAAAAAACGAGAAAACCGTACATCAATCGATTTGTTTGCAAATAGCTAGCGTTCACTTTAAAGAAAATATTAGCTTTAAACAGAAGTTTAACTTTTTAATAATTCTCTACCTATCCTTTTTATACTTAAAATAAAAATTGAAAGAAAGAAAAGACTTGATTTCCAGCTCGCGCATGTATAGCGCGCCCTAAGCAGGCACCACGGGTATTACGCGGAAAATGGATTTAAAGGTAAAAAATTCAAAATAGAAACAATAGCTATAAAAGTAATTGTGCTCCAACAGTCAATAATATTCCCATAGAAGAAATTCAATTATGATATTTAGGTAAAGCGTGCCTGATAAAGCAAAAACAAATTCTTTTAAAATGGATCATACCGAAAAAGGCGATGGAGGAAAAATCCCTAAAGAATATTCAATCGAAAAGAAGACATCATCGTCCAATGAAATAGCTAAAAAACCATCATCCCAGAAAGATA
>CP092863.1:107933576-107989243 GCA_030710605.1 Cordylochernes scorpioides
GTTTTTCAGGAAGCCATTGGGATCAAAAATTATTTTTTGGTCGCAATGGTTCAGCCTACTCCACGCTGACGAGCGCCAAAAGCGCGAAACGCGTTCGTGGATGGCTTTTCTTGATTTATCAAGAAATTGGGTTGGCCAAATATCAGGGAACAGGCTAAATCAATGAATAGTTGATTTCTGTTCCACCAGATGGCGCTCTGCCTTCTGAAAAGCACATGTGCTCCTGGTCAGGATATGCCATTTTTAATATTGATTTCAAAACCTGATCTTTTTATCTTTTATTTTTTTCTTTCGTTTTTTAATGTGCTAAGCGTATTTACGCAAGTTTGGCCTTAAATACCCATTTCTTGGTTTTTTCAGGAAGCCATTGGGATCAAAAATTATTTTTTGGTCGCAATGGTTCAGCCTACTCCACGCTGACCAGCGCCAAAAGCGCGAAACGCGTTCGTGGATGGCTTTTCTTGATTTATCAAGAAATTGGGTTGGCCAAATATCAGGGAACAGGCTAAATCAATGAACAGTTGATTTCTGTTCCA
Source organism: Cordylochernes scorpioides (assembly GCA_030710605.1). Lineage (NCBI taxonomy): Eukaryota > Metazoa > Arthropoda > Arachnida > Pseudoscorpiones > Chernetidae > Cordylochernes > Cordylochernes scorpioides. The sequence continues at coordinate 107,934,113 of CP092863.1, forward strand.
CCAGATGGCGCTCTGCCTTCTGAAAAGCACATGTGCTCCTGGTCAGGATATGCCATTTTTAATATTGATTTCAAAACCTGATCTTTTTATCTTTTATTTTTTTCTTTCGTTTTTTAATGTGCTAAGCGTATTTACGCAAGTTTGGCCTTAAATACCCATTTCTTGGTTTTTCAGGAAGCCATTGGGATCAAAAATTATTTTTTGGTCGCAATGGTTCAGCCTACTCCACGCTGACGAGCGCCAAAAGCGCGAAACGCGTTCGTGGATGGCTTTTCTTGATTTATCAAGAAATTGGGTTGGCCAAATATCAGGGAACAGGCTAAATCAATGAATAGTTGATTTCTGTTCCACCAGATGGCGCTCTGCCTTCTGAAAAGCACATGTGCTCCTGGTCAGGATATGCCATTTTTAATATTGATTTCAAAACCTGATCTTTTTATCTTTTATTTTTTTCTTTCGTTTTTTAATGTGCTAAGCGTATTTACGCAAGTTTGGCCTTAAATACCCATTTCTTGGTTTTTCAGGAAGCCATTGGGATCAAAAATTATTTTTTGGTCGCAATGGTTCAGCCTACTCCACGCTGACGAGCGCCAAAAGCGCGAAACGCGTTCGTGGATGGCTTTTCTTGATTTATCAAGAAATTGGGTTGGCCAAATATCAGGGAACAGGCTAAATCAATGAATAGTTGATTTCTGTTCCACCAGATGGCGCTCTGCCTTCTGAAAAGCACATGTGCTCCTGGTCAGGATATGCCATTTTTAATATTGATTTCAAAACCTGATCTTTTTATCTTTTATTTTTTCTTTCGTTTTTTAATGTGCTAAGCGTGTTTACGCAAGTTTGGCCTTAAATACCCATTTCTTGGTTTTTCAGGAAGCCATTGGGATCAAAAATTATTTTTTGGTCGCAATGGTTCAGCCTACTCCACGCTGACGAGCGCCAAAAGCGCGAAACGCGTTCGTGGATGGCTTTTCTTGATTTATCAAGAAATTGGGTTGGCCAAATATCAGGGAACAGGCTAAATCAATGAATAGTTGATTTCTGTTCCACCAGATGGCGCTCTGCCTTCTGAAAAGCACATGTGCTCCTGGTCAGGATATGCCATTTTTAATATTGATTTCAAAACCTGATCTTTTTATCTTTTATTTTTTTCTTTCGTTTTTTAATATATATATATATATATATATATATATATATATATATATATATATATATATATATATGTGACAATATCGTTGCGGAATTTCTTGTTGTTTGATTTGAATGGTGAGGATTGGTTGAAACGCAGTCGCTTGAGTGGAAGTTGAAGCATACAGTTAGGAATAATCAGGACACGTGATGGGGTTTGAAAATAAAAGGCAACTGGGTTGGAGGAAAGAAAGCTTGAGAAGAGCGGAGCGGGTTTTGATTGTTAATTATTTGATCACATGGCGGTGATTGTACTTAGCTGTGGGATGAGCAGAGGGAGAGAGGTCTAGAGCAGATGTCACCTTGTTGGAAGCCAAATCACAACTGACTATTCTTGCCTTTCGATTTAACACCACGAGTTGTCTTCCTTCCCATTGGTCGAAGGATGGGACGTGCCCGTTTTCCTATTGGTTGACCTACTTAGTGGTTTCTTCCTAATTGGACCGGCGGCTGCTTTGATGGAAGATACGCCCGGCCTGGGTCAGGAAGTATCGTGTTAGTTCGACTCTATTTTACTTCCGCGGTATCAAATACGTCCGGTCTTGTTCCGGAAATTGGGCGTCTCTCAAACTTTTATAACTTCTGGTCACCAGATACGTCCTGTCTTGTCCGGAAATATTGGTTTAAACTTAGCTCGCAGGGTTTCCGGGGTCAGAAGGTTAACTGTGACGTTATTAATAATTATGTTCTCTTCTAGATCTACCTCCTATGTCTTTTTGTTACTTTCTTTCCTCCAGTTACCTCATTCTTTATTAAATCTTGGAAAATCATACATTGTACATGCATAGTGGGTCGGGGTGCATACAATTATATACAAATTATGACATATATATATATATATATATAATTTGGGTGGTGAAATATAGAGGACCCCTTCATTATAATATTGTAATTTATTTACATGTACAGTATCGCTATCATTACCTGTAATCCTATTGGGTCTATTTATACGTACGACATTATCAGAAATTATTTCCGTAATTTTATATGGACCTGTAAAGTAGGGTACTAACTTACCGCTATTTGGATGATGATACGCCTTTACTAATACTAAATCTCCTGTATCAAAGTGTGGGTTCTTATGTTTGTTATCATATTTAATTTTCTCTTTGTCGTGCCTGTCATTTGTACGTTGTATTGCTAGTTTTCTACTTTCTATTATATTGGGGTAGGGGTTTATGTGGTTATTTAAGTCTGAGGGGATTATATTATACATTAAAAATATGGGGGGAAATCCAGTTATCGTATGGGGGGTATCGTTATATTTATTAGTTACTATCTTAATTAACTTAGTCCAGGAGGTTCCTGGATTCTCTAAGTTCAGTAACCTCAGCTTCCCGGTGAGTGTCGCGTTAAGACGCTCACATAATCCGTTAGCTTGAGGGTTATTTGCAGTGATTAGTAGAGGCTGTATCCCGTTCTTTATTAAGAATCTCCTGAACTTTGGGGAAGTAAATGCAGGTGCCCGATCCGAAAGAAGGCGTTTTGGGCGGCCACACTGCAATACCTTTTTGAGGCACTGAATGTATGTGATTATACTAGTTGACTTACTGGGGAAGGTCCATGTATACCGACTTAGGTGATCTACAATTACGTGTAAGTATGACTTATAATTACCGTATTTAGAAAAACCTGAAATAGTGTCTATAGATAACATATCGTAGGGTTGTAAAACTATAGGGGGGCGTTCTAATCTACCATATAATGGACCTTTCGGTTTCTTTATAAGTTGGCATGTGGGACAGGACCTATTATACTTAACTATAGATTTGGTCATTCCACACCAAGTATACTGTGTGGAGATGAGCCTAATCATTTGGGATACACCAGGATGGTTATACTCTAAATGTACTTTATTAATTAGCGTATGTGGTAAGGGAGGTGGAACTATAATCTTGACAATACCTTTACGTTTGATTGTATGGAGGCCATCTATATTCGTTTTGATAAGTGTAGATGGAGATAATTGGGGTTGCTTTTCTATTATTTGGGTGGTGGTGAGAAAACCACATAAAGGATTGCGGGACAGTAGGTCTGCTTCGTACTGCGTTTTACCTTTTATATATTTTATATCGTATTCGTATGCGGACATCTTTAAGCTCCACCTAAAAAGTCTACCCGTTGGGTTTTTTTCAATGGTTTTTAACCATTGTAATGCATGGTGGTCCGTAAAAATTGTGAACCTTACACCCGCGAGATAGATGCGGAACTTTTCCACACTATCTATCACAGCAAGGCATTCCAACTCTGTGATGGTGTAATTTTTCTCGTGGGGTCGGAGTGCTCTGCTGTAATATTGCACGGGGTGTAGGATGCCGTCTGGATGTTGTTGTTTTAGGATGCCAGCTATTCCCTGAAGTGAGGCATCACAGAATAGCCAACAGGGTAACCCTTCTTTAAAGAGGTGTAGTACCGGTTTTGTGGTCAGACATTCTTTTAGAGTGTCAAATGAATGTTGGCATTCTGCATCCCAGTGCCATGGGGTATCTTTCTTAAGTAGATTATTGAGGGGGTTCCTAATGCGGGCGTGATCTTTTATAAATTTATTATATACATTAATGGAGCCTAAGAATGATTGGAGGGATTTAACGCTAGTGGGGACCTTAATGGCATTAATTACATCTAAATTTTGTACTAATGGAGTGAATGTGCCTGATGATATGGTATAGCCTAAAAATTCTATTGTAGTTTTAAAGAAGTCACACTTATTACAATTTAACCTAAAATTTTCCCTATTACACATATCAAAAAATTGCTGTAAGTGCTCTAAATGTTCTTCTATGGAATTTGAAAAGATAATGAAATCGTCGAAATAATGTGCTATAAAACCTAACCTATTTCTTTTAATCCCGTATGGTAATCTTTCGAAATTATATTGACCCTCTAACGTGACAAAAGATAATAAATTTCTATCAGGGGGACTTATTTCGATGGACCAGTATGCTGATGAAAAATAGGCGCGGGAGTAAATTTTGGCGTTGGCTAATTTATCTAAGATATTCTCTATGAGCGGAAGGGGGTGAACATCGGGGAAAATTATTTCATTCAGGCGGCGGTAGTCTACGCAAAATCGTTTTGTCTTATCCTTTTGGGTAACTAAAGTAACGGGGGCTGAATAGGGGGAGAAAGAAGGCTCTATAATATCATATTCTAGCATTTTCCCTACTTGTTCTTGTATTTCACGTTGATCTGAAAGAGATGTTCGATACGGTCTGAGTGCAATTATTTTATCTTAATTTGTCCTAATATTGATAGGGGGAATTTTCAATTTTGGGATGTTATATTTGTTAGTAGAAAAAATATTTGAGTAATTCTTAATAATATTCATAAAAGTTAAAGGGATATCATTCCTAACACATAAATTACAAGAATCATTAAAAATTTTACATTGATGTTCCGAGGGATATAGTGGGGGTAATAAATATAAATGGGGAAAATGAGCTAAAGTTTGGCTGGGTGCATTTTTGTCACAATTGGTAGAGGTCTTGGTCAAGGTAATGGGACATGGTATAGGATGGACATTTTCCCCTTGCAATAATGGAGAATGTGAGTTAGGCATGTTTTTTAAAAGACCCACATTGGGCGGGTTACATGGGATTACATAGGTTATATGGTACCATTTCTTAGACAAAGGAGCATCACATTGATAAATAGAATGATTATATAAATTTAAGGTCAAACAAAATTGACTAATGGAATTTAATGATAGTATACCAAAAGGTAATAAAAATGATCTATTATATAAAATTTAATTGATTTTGTTATTTTTCCTATGGTAGTGGTCAAAAATGTATATCCTATCGAATTTATTTGAGTAGATATGGAATTGATTAATATATGGCATGGATATAATTTTAAAGGATTAGATAAGTTTTTACTAAGATGATTAAAATATTTAAATTAATTATGTTAATAGAGGCTCCTGTGTCTAAGAGGAACGGGCAATAAAAATTATTAAAAAATTTAGGTTTACATAGAATATTGGATAGTTTAGGGACGAAAATTGAGGGTTTCGTTGCCTTGTGAGGTGCGAGAAGACCTGGGGGCCGGCACGGGAAGGTTGTGGGCGCCATTTTGTTCCGGTGGGAAATAATGCGCAGTAGGTTGGCCGTGGTAGGCCTGTTGCCTGTAGGGTCGTCTGTTCATGGAACATTCACTGTTCCAGTGATCACCTTGGCAGTATTTGCATGGCGAGGGTGGTCTCCTGGCACCAGAAGGGTATCTTGGAGTATTGTTTGTTGAGAAAGGATTGTAGTTCCTTCCCCTAGAAGGAGTTCCGGAATCACGGTGAAAGGCACTGGTGTTGGTAACACCTTGAAATGGTTCGGATGGAGTAGGGAATGAATTGGTCCCTTTTATTCTAGTCATGGTAGAGTACCATTCGGTCAGGGTTTTAGGGGCTATGGCCCTCATGAGGCGCTGATCACTGGCCTGGAGGCCTTCCGTTAATGCTTCCACTATGATAGGATTGGTTAGGCCCAGTTGTAATCCCATAGTTATTTTTTGGCGGTAATAGTCTCCTAATTGGATCTGACTAGTTAATTTAAAAGTTAAAAATTTGGTGAAAGTGACCTCGGATTTTCCGGGGTAGAGGTCCATGAGAGTTTGTTTTGCCTGACTGTATGGCAGAGAGGCCAGATTCAGTTTGTTGTAGAGGGAGAGGGGCTCACCTTTGAGTAGCGTGCGGAGCCGGGCTTGCAGGGTGGCGTCATCTTGCGGTCTCTCGCTCGTCCGCTCGAGTTGCTGGATGAAGTTGCTTGCTGCGTAGGATCCGTCGAAAGGAGAGATGAGGGCTTCCTCCGCACAAGGCACGGCTATTCCCCGAATGGCGTCTGTTAGGCGGCTTACTAGGTCTTCGCAGTGGGGTTGCATGTTTGTGAGGGCATCCGCGAAGTATTCGTCTCTGACCTCCGTCATCCTCTGCATGCTGCTGTCCTCAGTTATCCTGTCGACTTAAACGGGTTCTGTAGTAACCCCGACCAAGCCGACGTGGAATATACTGGGCAGTCGTGGTCGTGGGTGCGTGATGGGATTCCCGCACGGGGACAGCAAGGGACAGAGGCAGGTCTAGATGGTAGCTCCAAGAGGTAGAGATAGACCACGGACGAAGGCAGTCGGACCACGGGCGCCGCGGATGCCCTAAGCCTACTCGCGGATAGAAGAAGGGGTGAGAGATCCGACCGACCGTATAACGGCGTCACTCTGAAAACAACTCCTTTGTCTCATTTTCTGGGCCCTTTTATACTGGACCCCCGCATATGGCGGTGAGTCCTGATTGGCTCCTGTAATCACGCCACCTTCTGGCGCCGTTGGTCGTTGTCGCCGTCTGGTCTACCTTTGCCTCTTTGTTTATTTGTTACATCCATTTCCACAAGGTCGATACATATTTTTATATAGATATGGGGTTATAATAAATACCAGAAGAAGGTTGTGAACTATCTAACTCAAAATATACTACATATATATTTTTAGAATTTATTTTTGGAACACAAATGTATTTTTAGTTCCACCTTTTGCTACGAGGGGCGCTGTTTGCCAGGCCGTTATGCACCGTTTTAAACGTGAATTTTTTTTTAAATTCGTTTTTAATATACATATTTATTTTATATATAAATATATATATGTATTTATTTGTTATTTTTATTACAAAATTATATTAATATTTGAGCATCAAATATATATATATAGAATATATTTTTTGAAACATAAATGTTTTTAATTTCACTTGTTTCCGCGGGCTAGATTGGATAGTAGATCAAAAATTTTGTAAACAAAATTTCAATGAAATGTGAAACTAGAAAATAATTAGCCTGATACCATTCCAAAATGTCAAGAGAGTTTACATTGAAAATTTGATATTTGAATCAGTAGTTTGTGTGGGAGTTTATAGATAAATAGAAAGAAAAATTCTCCGATTTTTTATATATAACATATAAATATATAGATGGAAATTTTTCCGGGAGGATATTGATCTAAAGAGACAAGGGTCGCCTCTCCCGTCAAAATAGATGGGGTCTGGTTTTGACGTCTATTTTGACGGGAGAAGCGACCCTTGTCTCTTTATATTGTTGCACCAGGTTGCGGCTTGGCAGACTCTTCAGCCTGGATTCTCTCCTGTGCTGGGTCTTGCATCTTACCAGAGCGTGTTTCAACCATCCTACAAATTTATAAAAGGGAATAACGAGATAAGTCTTCTTTAAGTAGCCACCAGAATCCTTTCTTTATTTTCTCACATCAAAGAGAGCAGTGAAGTCACAGTGTACCTAAATACAAATGATGATAAATTAATAATCTGTTTTAAATAAATATCATAGAATATTTTATATAAAAATAAATAAATATATAATTTAAATTTCAAATATATTAAAACTAATATAAGAAATACGCCATTAATCATGATGTAACACTTCCCCCTCTCCAGATGTCGTCACGTCCTCGTGATTGACCTCATCAATTCTTTCAAAATAGGGTTTGATTCTTGAGACATGGACAATCAATGGGTCTTGGCCAGGATTATCTTTTGGTTCAATTAAGTAATTTACGTTGGACAGCTTCTTTAATATTCTATATGGGCCAAAATATTTTCTCAGTAGTTTCTCACACTTTCCTATTTTCCTAATTGGTGTCCAAACTGCTACTAATTCTCCTGGTTCGTAGCTTCTTTCCATGTGTTTCTTGTCATAGTTCTTTTTCATTCTTTCTTGAGTCTTTATTGTGTTGTTAATAACTAATTTTCTTGTTCTGTTTATTTTGTCTAAGTGATGTTTTATGTATTCATCATAATCATCTTTGTCAATGTCCACCGAGATATTCCTGTCGTCCAAAAGAGACGTGGGTTCTCTTCCAAACATCAGGAAAAAGGGAGAATATCCTGTGGTTTCCTGAATTGTAGTATTGTAAGCGTGAGTGATGAATGGGAGTATTTCGTCCCAATTTTTCTGATCAGTGTTCACATACATACTGAGCATATTGATCAATGTTCTATTTAACCGCTCTGTCAATCCATTAGTCTGGGGATGATAGCTCGTTGTGAAGCAATGTTTAATCTTGCACGTTTTCATCACCTCTTTCATTAAATTACTGGTAAATTGAGAGCCTCTGTCACTAATAAGATATTGTGGGGCTCCGTGCCGAAGAAAAATATCCTCTACTAGAAATTTAGAAACTTCTTTCACTGTTGCTTCCGAGACTGCTCTTGTTTCTGCATATCTAGTGTAGTAGTCCGACAGCACGATTATCCATTTTTTCCTGTTTTTCGTAGATGGTAGTGGACCAACAAAGTCAATTCCAATTCTTTCGAAAGGAAAGTTGGCTGGGGGGATGGGCTGTAGTAGTCCAGAAGGTAATTGGTTTGAGCCCTTCCTACTTTGGCAAAGGTGACACGTCTTAACGAATTCTGAGACATCCTTTAGCATGGATGGCCAAAAGTATTTACTCTTTATTCGGTACATGGTTCTGGCGACGCCCAGATGGCCATTCGACATATGATTGTGATATTCTTTCATAATTTCTCTCTTTTTATTCTCTGGAACCACAAGCAACCACGCCCTGCCTTCAGGGTTCGGGTTTTTCTTAAAGAGGCATCCATCTTCTTCTTTAAAGTTTTGCGCAATTGATCGCCTGCTTCCATTAAGGTTTTTCTTAACACTTTCGATAAATTTATCCTCTTCGTCTGTTATTTGATTTAAAAATAGCCTTTCAAAATCCTCATCCCAATCAGTTTCTGGTAAGGGCCCCCTAGATAAGCCATCGGCGTCCAGATGCTTCTTTCCCGATTTATGTATTATATCGAAGTCATATTCTTGAATTTTCAATGCCCATCTTGCCAATCGACCTGTTGGATCCTTCAAGTTTTTGAGCCAGCACAAGGCGTGATGGTCTGTTACTGTTTTAAAGTGTCTTCCATAAAGGTAGGGTCGTAATTTTGACATTGACCAGACAACGGCCAGACATTCTTTTTCAGTGGTTGAATAATTTTGCTCCGCTTTACTTAGGGTACGACTCAAATATGAGATCACCTTCTCTTCACCACCGATGTCTTGGACAAGTGTTGCACCTATGCCGATGTTGGACGCATCAGTATGAACATAAGTAGGTGCATTTGGATTGAAGTGACCTAAAATTGGTGGACTTAATAGTGCTGTTTTTAGGGTTTGAAACGCTTCCTCTTGTCTTTCTGTCCAGGTAAATGATACACTTTTTTTTATAAGGTTGGTCAAAGGGTCAGCAATTTTTGAAAAGTCTTTGATAAATTTTCTATAATATGAACACATTCCCAAAAAGGATTGTACTTCTTTGACCTTTTTGGGCCGAGGAAAATTTCTGACAGCTTTGATGTTATGTTCCGCGGGTTTTATACCATGTTTGCTCGTTATATAGCCGAGAATCTCCAATTCTTCAAAAGCAAATCGGCATTTTTTGTCGTTTAACCTTAAATTAGATTCACGAAAACATCTAAAAACAGCTTCAAGTCTTTTGAGGTGCGTTGGAAAATCCGGGCTATATATGATAACATCATCCAGATAACACAAACAAATTTGCCATCTCAGATTTCCAAGCATATTCTCCATATTTCTCTCAAAGGTAGCAGGCGCGTTACAAAGTCCAAAAGGCATCACGTTGAATTCATATAATCCATGCGCTGTAGTGAAAGCTGTTTTCTCTTTGTCTCTTTCTTCGACTTCAACTTGCCAATATCCAGATCTGAGGTCTATTGCTGAGAAGTGTGTAGATCCTTGGAGAGTATCCATAACTTCGTCTATTCTAGGGATCGGATAGACATCTTTTACCGTCACATTATTCAGTTTTCTGTAGTCCACACAAAATCTGTATTTACCATCTCGCTTCTTGACCAATATTACTGGAAAAGACCAGGGGCTAGAAGATGGCCTAATTATGCCTTCTGTAAGCATCTCGTCAATTTGCTCTTTTATAATATCTCGTTCTTTAGCACTTACCCGGTAAGGCTTGTGTTTAATTGGCTTCGCGTCTTCTGTGTCTATCCGATGTTTTGCCAAATTGGTTCTCCCTAATCTCGATGAAAAAAGATCTCCATACCTTTCTAAAACTTGTTTTAACTCCTTCTGTTCCTTTGGTGAAAGATTTTCGTTTATTTGGAATCTAGGTTCTTCGTTCTTTTCTACCTCTCTTTCTCGACTCACATTTATTTTCGCTGGACTACTTCCAAAAGCCAATGTTTGGTTTTTCATTATTTTTAACGGTCGAGGATACGGATTAGTTATCCAGATGTGTGTTTCCCTATTTATAACATTGATCAAGCTTCTTGCTAGACGAAGTCCATTTGTTTGAAACATTTTGCTGCTCTCTTCGATAATATATTCTCCATCCTCTGTTTCTACCAATGCCTTGATCAATTTCATGGAACATTCCGGTACAATGGAATCCTTGGCACTCTTTATTTTCAACATTTCAAAATTGATTTCGTCATGATTATTCGTCAAATCATATTTTATAGTTTCTTGCTTACAATCTATTTTTGCGTTCATTTTCTTAAGGAAATCTCTCCCAAGAATTAATGTCCGTAAATGCGTTTTCAATATCACAAAGTTGTGTGATAATGTTTCGTCATCAATTTTTATATTTAAAAATATACTTCCTACCATGTCCAATTTTTTTCCATCGGGTCCTGCACAAATTTTTGCGAGTTTACTTATACCATGGCCTGTATCGAGGGCCGTTCTGAGGTCGACCACTGAGAGGTCAGCACCTGTATCAACCAAAGCTTCAAAAGTCCCTATCTTGTCCACATTAATTTTTAATTTGTATTTAGGGTCCAACTTCTTGATTCCGTTTATGGTCGACTTGCTTTGATTGACAGATTCAGGCGCGACGCTTAGTTTAAATCTTCCAACACGGAATATCTATTCCGGGTAGGAATATTTGTCTGTGTGCTATGACATACATCAGCATAAAGCCGAGGTCCTGATTTCTCTGATGTTTCATTCATCTGGCATTTTTCTTCGACCTTCTCTTGGGTATCTGCTGGGTCCTCTTCTAGGATTCTTATAAACTTGACCCTACAATAACGGGCCACGTGCCCTGGCTTGTTACATTTAAAGCAGATTGGTCTTCCATCTTCCGTCCTATTTTTGCTCACTTCTTGACTTTTATTGTAAGTGTTTCTCTGAAGGTTTGGTTTCGGCACAAAGTTAGGATTATAAGGACGTCTAGGGGTAGAGGGCTGGGGAAAGTTGTTTCGATACTGTCTGGGGGTAGGAGGGGAGTCGTTCTTGTAATTATTGGAAACAGGGGCTTGGGGCCTGGAAGTGGTCTGGTAGTTTCGTGCGGCAGTCGGCGGCACGTACCTCGATTGTTGTTGGGGTCTAGAATAGCGTGGACCGTTATATAGGTTTCTGGATTTCTCCACACGTTCCTGATACTTCTTTTCAAAATAATCCATTTTCTTGCACACGACAAGAAGGTCATCGGTCGTTTTAGGAGGGTTCAGGTAGAGCGCGAATGAGTACTCTTTTTTCAGTCCTCCAATAACATGTTCAATTTTTGTTTCTTCTTCCATTGCGGGGTCAACCTTGTTGCACAACACTAGAATGTCTTCCGCGAACCTGATTGCTGGTTCATTCCAGTGTTGCATTCTGTTGAGCTTCATTCTAAGTTCTTCTTTATTCGCGTCCAAAGAAAAATCCTGAATGAGGCGGATTTTAATATTTTCCCAGCTCGTGAAACTAGCTTTGTGTAAATTCAACCAGGTTTTAGCGCTTCCCGTCATGTTCATGGCGGCATAACGAGAGATAATGTAGTCTGCCCAATGGTACAAGAAGCCAATTTCTTCAAGAGATTCAATCCATGGGCGAGGGTCTTCCGTTCCATCATACTTGGGGATGTCGATGTTGGGATTCAGGACAACTGGGTCGGAACTAGCATCTCTACCAATTGTTGCACCAGGTTGCGGCTTGGCAGACTCTTCAGCCTGGATTCTCTCCTGTGCTGGGTCTTGCATCTTACCAGAGAGTGTTTCAACCATCCTACAAATTTATAAAAGGGAATAACGAGATAAGTCTTCTTTAAGTAGCCACCAGAATCCTTTCTTTATTTTCTCACATCAAAGAGAGCAGTGAAGTCACAGTGTACCTAAATACAAATGATGATAAATTAATAATCTGTTTTAAATAAATATCATAGAATATTTTATATAAAAATAAATAAATATATAATTTAAATTTCAAATATATTAAAACTAATATAAGAAATACGCCATTAATCATGATGTAACAATATAAATATATATATTAGAAATTAAAAGGGGCATTTCCTGACCGCTAACATGAGCATTTTTGATGGAAGAGCGCCATCTAATGGAACAAAAATAAACCAAATTTAGATCTCTATTAATTGATCGTCTCCAAGTAAACGCTTCTCAGTTCGTCAAAGCTGGTGTTGTGGCTTTGTCACCGACCCGAGTCCGCTAATTTGCGGAGGCTGTCAATAGATGGCGCTTAGTTTTAGCGTCTATTTAGACGGGAGAGGTGACCTTTATTTTTATATATCAATTTTTTTCCCGGGAAAATTTCCATATATAAATAAGGATGTTTATTCATTGTGAGACTTAATAGGAAACGCATGTTGGTGTCCAAAAAATGAGAAACTTTTGTTTTTTTAATGATATGTTTTAAAATATACAACCCTAAAAGCTAAAAAGTAATTTAATTAGGTATTTCAAGTCGTAGAATTTATTTATCGCAACCATTCGATTCGGTAAAATTGAAAATATGCAAATTTTTGCTTGTCTTTATAAGTGTGCTATTTGGCGTGTCGTTTACCCCATCTAAGAATTGTCCAAAAATAATTTTATTTAATCCTTAGTTAATTATGAGTTTACGAAAAATTTAGCAGATGATTTAAAATGGAGAGTTGTTGGAAGAATGGAGGCAGGGCAATCACAAGTTGAAGTAGCAAAATGGCTAAATGTGAATAAATCTGTGGTCAGCAAAATATGGAAACAGTTCATTGAGACAGGAACCATCAGAAGAAAAGAAGGTTCTGGTAGAAAAAGAAAAACAGCTACCTCTAAAGACCGTTATCTGGTCGTAACTACCAAGCGCCATAGGGAGATGACAGCTATTCAACTCTCTAATGAACTCTCAAGTGCTACTGGAACGAGAATTTCAAGACAAACTGTTTACCGAAGGCTTCACGAAGGTGCTCTTTATGCAAGACGACCAATGGTCTGTATCCCTTTAACCTCTGCTCACAGGAGAGCCCGCTTGAATTGGTGCTTGGAACATCACGCCTGGACTCATGATCAGTGGGCCAATGTTCTCTTCGGTGACGAGTCAAGATTTAGTTTAAACACAGATTCTCGACGAGTTTTCATCTGGAGGGAGCCTGGAACCCGCTATCATCCCAGTAACATCAGGGAAATAGACAGTTTTAGAGGGGGCAGTCTCTTAGTCTGGGCTGGCATCAGTTCTAGCAGACGCACACCCCTCCACATTTTTTCTGGGGGCACTTTAACTGCCCAAAGGTACAGGGACGAGATCCTTGAGCCCTATCTAAGACCTTATAGAGATCAAATTGGTCACAATTTAATTTTTATGGACGATAATGCTCGTCCGCATAGGGCTAGGCTAGTCAATGAATATCTCCAGAGTGAGAATATTCTAAGGATGGATTGGCCAGCCAGATCTCCGGACCTGAATCCAATAGAGCATGTGTGGGATGCTTTAGGGAGGTGTATTGGAGCTCGTCACCCCTCTCCCAGAACCCTCGTTGAGCTAAGAACTGCTCTATTGGAGGAGTGGGGTTTACTACCCCTGGACCTCCTCCAAAGCCTGGTAAACAGTCTGAGGGCTCGCTGTGAGACCTTGATAGCTGTTAGAGGTGATCATACTCCCTATTGATATCTTATTTCTATAACTTCCATAAAAATGCTGTAAAAAAGAAAGACTTAACCGAACATCCAAACATACCAAAAATTTCTGTTTGATGAGAAGGACAGAGCCAATATCCAATTATTTGTTTAGGCAGGTACGATAAGTTAACCCCCCACAATGATAAAACGGTGTTTACCTTACAACCCTGAACACTCGGATTTTCCTGGAAAATCTCTTAAAGATTTCTTGAAATAGCCATGGCCCACCTGTGCTGTGTGAGCAGAAGAGATTAAATTGACTTGTTCCATATGTAAATACGTGTTTTCTTTCCTCTTTTCGCTCTCCACTTCTCCCATCCATATTTCCGATTTTTTTTCTTATTTTTTATTCTTTCTTATAATCTGTATATATTTACCATATGTATATATAATCTTTCTCCATTTTTTATTTCCCACTTTCATAGGTTTCCCCGTCTTGTAACCCCAAGGAGAATCCTCTGTAAGACCTGTGTGTCTTAATAAAGGCTTTTGTGTGTGTGTGTGTGTGTGATATCTTATTTCTTTAAGATCTTGTTTTAATGTCCATTCATACAGAGAGCAAAACAACAACTGACTCACCCGTGCAGGCAAGGCCACGCTCCGCTGCGTCACGTGGGAAAACATACGTAGATGTTCTCGTACATGTTCTCAGCACATCCCCCTTTTTAAGATTTGAAATATATATATACATTACAAACTTTAAATGCATAATATAATTAATAATGAAGGCGATCCACAGGTTTAACAATTCGTCCACTCCGGGTTCTTATCTGGCCGTCTTCTGAGTCGTTAGAGGGATAATCCACAACTGGGGTCTTTTCATTTTCAACCAGTTCCTCCCCCGAAAAGGTCGGCGTCGATGGGTCGGCTGGATATTGCACTTTCTGACCGTTTCCGCGATCTCTTCCGAAATTCCAGGCCACCATACCGTCTCACGTGCGCGAAGTCTTGTTTTTGTAATCCCGAAGTGCCCAGCGTGCAACTTATCTAGGATCTCCAGTTTCATACTTGCTGGAATAACAAGACGACAGCTACGCATCAGTAGTCCATTTTGAACGCAGAGTTCATCCTTGACATGTCAATAAGAGAGCAGAGCCTGTGACATTTTCTTCTTATCTGGCCAGCCTTTCTCAAGGTAGTTGACTACTGCTTTCAGGGTCGTATCTTCTTGTTGAGCTTCAAAAATCTTCGTCAAGATCTCGTCTTTGTCGAGCTCTTCTAATCTTGTTTTGAGCTTTTCCATCAAAGGTATTGGTACCCGTCGAGGAGTATGCACAGCATATGGTTTTGCTCCAGGTTTCAATTTGATTTCGTAAGGGTTTCCGATCTGCCCCAGTCCTTCAAATACTTCAGGGCATTCCTTTATCGGGTTAATTCTCGTCGCAACCACTTCAATCCGCCTCGCCAGGTTCAAGAGCTCACATGCCCGGCGACTCAGAAGAGGTTCACTCAAACGACGAATGACATAAATCTTCTCCTTGATTTCATAACTTCCATTTCGCAGCGTTGATATAAACATACCCACAGTCTGAAGTTCGGAGAATTCAGCAGCTCTAATGTTGATATCACTTTCCACTAGTCGTTGTTGTCCCATTATCTTCTTGAAGAGACACAGAGGAACACATGTAACATCCGCCTGGGAGTCGAGCTTGAACTTCACCTGTTTCCCGTTCACTTGGATTTCTGCTGTCCATCGCCTCCTGCACTCGCCTTCATCATCATCGAGATTAGATGAATCCTCCACAGCTGAGACCTCCAGGAGAAAACCAATTTCTTCATCAAGTTCAGAAACAGCTTTGACTTCCGCAGTCTTTGCCTGTTTATCTGGGCAGAAATTTGCAAAATGGCCAGTTTTTGAACATAGGTTACATCTTTGTCCTTCAGCACGGCAGGCCTGTCCTTCCCTGTGGGTGAAACCTCCGCATTTTGGACATCGTGATCTTGTTTTGGCTGACTTCTCCTTCTTCCTCGAAGGCTGCTGTTGTTGTTTCGGTGATTGTTTCTTCGAGTTGAACTTCACCTGATTGACCTTTTGGCTTGTTGAGGGACGCTGCAGGTCGACTTGCTGCTGTCGAACGGCTTCCTGCTGTCGGACCATTTTCACCGCCTTTTCCAAAGTCAGTTCGCTGTCCAACTGCATTCTTTCAGATAAAGCTTTGTCCCTCACTCCAACCACTATTCGGTCACGGATCAACTGCTCATGAAGACCCTCAAATTCGCAACTATCAGCCAATTTGTACAATGAAGTGATGAATTCGTCCACTGGCTCCCGATCATCTTGGATTCTTGAATTAAATTTCGCACGTTCGTAGATAATATTCTTTCTGACACAGAAGTGGCTGTCGAACGCCTTGAGGACGGAATCAATTTTCGCTGCCTCTTCCTCCTTTTCGAACTTGAAGGTCCTGAATATATCATCCGCGCGGTCACCCATCAAGTACATGAACAAATCGATCTTGTCCGCCTCCTCTTTCTTCTTCATTCCACTGACCACGAGGTATCGTTCGAATCTCTTCCTCCATTTGGGCCATTCGTTGGGAGTCGAGAAGTCGAAAGTTTCTGGAGGTTGAATCAGAGCCATGTTGAATTATCTTCCAAGGTACGCAAAAATCGATATTTTGCAATATACGGGTTCGTATTTTATCCAGTTATCGCTGCCACCATGTTTTAATGTCCGTTCATACAGCGAGCAGAACAACAACTGACTCACCCGTGCAGGCAAGGCCACGCTCCGCTGCGTCACGTGGGAAAACATACGTAGATGTTCTCGTACATGTTCTCAGCACAGATCTGGAACCTTAGCTTTGGGTATGTTGGTAATAATTTGCATATTTCATAATTTCAAATATTTTTTTTATATTTTCATATAGCTAGTCAAATTCTCCATAGTTTAAACTATTTGTATACTAAATTTTATATTTGTTAATAAATTAGCTTTTGAGAAATTTCAATATTGGTTAAGTTTCTTATTTTTTGGACACCAGTGTATGTATGTGTGTATTTTTCTAATAATATTTTTAAAAATTAAGACAAATGAAACAACGTTCATTGATTAAAAACTTTTATTGCGATAAAAATGTAATGGGTACAGTAGGATAGATACACATAAAGGGATTAATTTAAGAAGAACATTTTTAATATTTTAAATATATGTAAAACATAAATTTGGGGTGCCTCTAGAAATTGGCCAATTGCTTTTTAATTTTTTTCTCTTTAAACCTAAAAAAGGTGTCATATATATATATACATACACATATGTAAATATAGCGAGATTAATAAAATACGAAATCATCTCTAAAATCTATATAGGGATATGGACTTTTTTTTTTTGGCCAAAAGATTTTTTTTTTTGTTAATTTTTTCTAGAAAAAAAATTCTGTACAATTATAAACACCGAAATATTAATCTTGACAAAAATTAATTTGATATTTAAAGTATTTTATGAAAGTAATTTCGTGTGTTTATACATCGAGACATATATGCTAAAAGATATTATGCAAATATATTTTGTTATGTATTTACATATATGATATTTTTTACACCATAGAAAATATATTACACTTCTCTAGTTGTGTTGTCTCATTAAGATATGCTATGTTGTAAAAATTATGGCCATTGATTCACGCCAAAATTGTTAAAAATAAATGTGTGAGAGAGAGAAAAACAAAACAAATATATATTCAAAAATAAAAAGAAAATCGAAAAAAAAAAACACCAACCGATAAAAAAAAAGAATATATAGATGAAGTTTGAAAAATCGTATTTTAAAGAGTAAAATTATTTATAATAATAATAAAATAAATCATATATATAAAATGTTACATATTATATATTACATATTTTATATATTACATATTTATTTAAAATAATTTAGATATATTTAGAGAAAGGGGAAAAAAGATGGCATATATATATATTTACAATTTTTTCTCGTTATAATATATTTTTCCAGTCGATATCTTTGTGGAAAGAACTTATTTAATCAATTTTAGACCTTTCCCGCCAATTTTTATTCCGAGGCAGACGATATAATAACTCTCCAAAAACGTAGGCAGACGTAACAAGAGTAGCCTTATGAGATTGGGAAAAACGCCTGAAGACATTTAGCACAAGCTCCTAGAAAAAAGAATAACATCCAGTCTTCTGAATCATTGATTTCTTCGCTTAACAAGGAGATTTAAGAAAAAAGAACGCCATTTTCAATAGAGAAAATGCTATTCTTTGCTTTTCTCTTTTGATGAAAAACGGTTGATTTATTTTAAAATGCCTCATTAAAAAGTCCCCAAAGTTGTTATTCATATATTACCTATTTTCAATACTTAAAAAAAAGGTTTTCAGCGTGTTAAACTTTGTTTATATATATAGGAAATATATGATTTAAAATAATTTAAATACATTTGTAAAATTAAATTTTTAAAATTTTATATTATTTAAATTACAAGAAGAAAAGTGCTTATGTTTCTATTTAAATACATAAATATTCACACAGAAACGTTTTTATATATGCACTATGCAAATTAAAAATTTATTGTAAAATTATAATTATAGAATATACTTTAAAACTATAATGTGATGAAAAGGCTTAATTTACTATTTTTACATTATAATCTGTTTGAAAAATCAATTTCCATAAACCCAAAAGAAGTTACCTTTTTCAAATATTAATTTGCAAGAGGAAAAGTTTTTAAAATTAATCTTTATATCCATATACACACATCCTTTTAGCTTTATAATTATAGAATGGATTTTTAAAAGAAAGTTTTGTATAAAAAAGCTTTTTATATCAAGAATATTAAAATACAAAGTTAAAAATACCTCAAAATTAACTTTTTCTGTAAACATCCTGAAAACTATATTAAAAATCTATGATGGATAAAAGAAAAACAAATATTAAAATTTGACCGATTAACTTCTACGATAGTTTTAATATCTTCTGCTTTTCTCTCTCTCCCTGATTATTAGTTTCTTTTGGTGGCCAAATATTGCGTCGATATATCAAAGGTACCAACCGATAATAGTAGATTTTACTATGTACGTTTGTTTTATATAGAAATTTGCATTTTACAAGGTATATGTAAATATGCAACACATATAACAAAAGGTTGACAAGGTTGTAAACATATTATAGAGCGTTATATATATATATGGCAGATTGTGAAGATTCCATTAGATCCCGTGTGGATCTCATGGAATAAAGTCCGCCCTAGACTGACGAGGGCCATTAGCCCGAAACCATGGTCTCTAGGTGGACGCTTCTCAATTTGCCAAAGCTGGTATTGTGGCTTTGTCACCTACCCGAGGCCGCTAGTTGCGGCGACGGTCAATGGATGGCGTCAGTTTTTGACGTTAATTTTGACGGGAGAAGCGCCCTATGCTTCTATGGATCAATTTCCTCCCGGCAATTTTTCCATCTATATATATATATATATATATTAGATAGTAAAAAAGGCATATATTGGATTGAATAAAAGATTTATTTGCCAATATATTCAATCCAATATATGCCTTTTTACTATCTAATGATTTAAGTATGAATTGCTCTATTTTCAGAACAATATATATGTGTGTGTGTGTGTGTGGTTAATTAACAACTTTGAATGAATCATTTATAGAGATTTGATTTATATAACAAAAGATTAATAAATGGAACAAGCAGCAAAAAATGAATCTCATCTCCGGCAAACGAAAAAAGAAGACTGACTCCGCCATTACGCTCTCTCTGATTGATCGGCATTCCTCAGTGAACATGCCCTACAAAATTCTTTTACACCTTTCCAGATCTTTGTATATTTTTCTTTTTTTGGACGTTTCCGTGTAGCACTATTATTAAGTGCAAAAAAAAGTCTTTCTCTCTCTTTCAATATAGATGCAAATCATAAATGAATATATGCAATTTTAATAGTATATATAAATAAAAAAGGCATATCCTGACCAAGAGCACATGAGGTTTTAAATGGCAGAACGCCATCTAGTGGAACAGAAATCAACTAAACATAGATTCAGCCTGTTCCCTGATATTTGGTCAACCCATTTTATTGATAAATCAAGAATAGTCATCCACGAACGCGTTTCGCGCTGTTGGCGCTCGTTAGCGTGGAGTAGGCTGTACCACTGCGACCAAAAAGATTTTTGGTCCCAGAGGCTTCTTGAGAAACCAAGAAATAGGTATTTAAGGCCAAACTTGCGTAAATACGCTTAACATGTGAAAAAAAATTGTGGTTTGGTATTCATATGCAAATGGTCATTTTTCCATATAACAATGTATTAAAAAACTTCATTTTCTTGTTCTCTAATGGGCAATTGCACATATTAAGTGCTAAATTGTTTTTAAAATCATACATTTTAGGTGTTATGAAATCGGAGATTGTCTCTGTATTGATGAGGGCAATATTCCGAAACCATGGTAAACATGTTGGTTATTTGACAAAATTTACCGAATTCTGGCATAGTTGCATATACTGACACGAATTTGAAAAATTTAGGTGAAGAAAAATAAAGAAAACGAATTTTTCCAAAGTTTTTCCACATTGGAGAAGATGATCTACCTCCTTAGCACATATATAATCCTATTTGGACAATATATACCCTCCTTTTTTTTTGCTTATCACTAATACACGTGGTACAGGTCATGATAATCATGGTGGGTAGAAATTGGCGAATACTTTTACTGTAAGTGTACCACATGTCTACACATATGAAAAGCAGTTCGACATTACACTTACAAATATGCCAGAGCCCCGTTTGGTTACTTGCACTCGCTGGTGGGGTTGGACTTTTGCAAGAATCGGGGGCCATTGGTGCTTTTTTTTTAATCAGGAAAAAGTGCCCAATGCGGGAATCAAACCCAGGGTCGTAGCGGCGAAAAAACAACGGTTCAGACCATCTTTCCAACGCCCCCTGTATATATATATACTCTCCTAAAATAAATAACAAAATAAACATTTAGATCATCTTTATTCTTAAAGATGGCAGTAACCAGTTTCAGATACTTTATCAAGAAATATCTGCCATCATTTTCTTTCTTTATCAGTGTTGCTGTATGGTTTGATCACACACACAGCCTTTATTAGGGACTTGCCCCATACAGATTCTCCCAATTGGGTAAGGTAATAATCATCGTGTGTTATTTACATAGAAATTGAACTGGCTTTACTCTTTGTATCAAAGTTATTCAGTTGTTGACTGGTCCTTACATAATGATGATCTAAAAAATGTATAGTAAGCTATTGCCTTAGATTTTTTGCTGATAATTTTGAAAGCAATACGTAGGGTGAAATGTTGGTACATTTAATTTGTTGATATAGGGCCTTCCTCTCTGCATCAAGGGCTGTACAATTAAGCAGGTAATGGGGGAGTTCTTCAGTAATTTCCTTGCATGGTTTGATCAGTGAATTTTAATATTGGCTTGAGGGGTTGTCTTTAATTTTTTCCCCTATAAGTGGGGAAATATATCATTTAAATATATAGTGTATTCCTTTATTATTATCAATATTATGATGAATTAGCGCGCCATCTGTTATCAAAATTCGAAACTATTATAGACACGTATGATTCTTTTAGAATTAAACAATTTCTACTGCCCTTACTGTAATGGGAAACTTAATGGGAGGGCCTGGCTCATCAGTGGTGAACCCTCCCAGCGGTATTAAACTGGCGAAACCGCTGGGAGGGTTCACCTCTGATGAGCCAGGCCCTCCCATTAATTTTTCCTTTGCAGTAAAGGCAGTAGAATATGGTTTAAATTTAAAAAGAATCATACGTGTCTATAATAGTTTCGAATGTATTCCTTTATTGTTATTTTCCTAATAGAGAAAATATCTCAAATCGATTCCTTAGCTTCCGTCACGTGGCATCCATTGTTGACGGTGTCTAGACAGCAGTACTCTGATATCCCGTCATCCTATTGGTTCGCTATAGTCACCTGACCTCATTTCTAGAACCAAGGTTACGTGGACATCCACCAGCCTATTTGATTTGATCATCAAGGTATCGACTGATCATAAAACAGCTCAAATGGCTTCGAAGAATCAATTTTGATCTGAAGAACAAGAAACTCGATCATTATTGGACCCATATAATGCGACGACCAAGGCTTTATAATCCTATGAGAACAAGGCTTTATGATTCAATTCCCAAGGACATATAATCTGATGACCAAATTCATATGATCCGATGATCGAGGTCATTAGTTGATCAAAACCATTTGGGCTTATAATCAAAGCCATATGATCTGATGACCAAAGCCATATGATCTGATGACTAAAAACAAGAAACGACGATCAAAGCCATATGATCTGATGACCAAAGCCACATGATCAGATAACCAAAGCCATATGATCCAATGACCAAAGCCATATGATACGGTGACCTAAGTCATATGATCCAATGACCAAAGCCATATGATCCGATGATCAAGCCATATGATCCGATGACCAAAGCCATATGATCCAATGACCAAAGCCATATGATACGGTGACCTAAGCCATATGATCCGATGACCAAAGCCATATGATTCAATGACCAAAGCCATATGATACGGTGACCTAAGCCATATGATACGGTGACCTAAGCCATATGATCCAATGACCAAAGCCATATGATCCAATGACCAACAAAGCCATATGATCCAATGACCAAAGCCATATGATCCGATGACCAAAGCCATATGATCCAATGACCAAAGCCATATGATACGATGACCTAAGCCATATGAACCGATGACCAAAGCCATATGATCCAATGGCCAAAGCCATATGATACGGTGACCTAAGCCATATGATCCAATGACCAAAGCCATATGATCCAATGACCAAAGCCATATGATCCGATGACCAAAGTCATATGATCCGATGACCAAAGCCATATGATCCAATGACCAAAGCCATATAATCCGATGACCAAAGTCATATGATCCGATGACCAAAGCCATATGATCCGATGACCAAAGCCATATAATCCGATGACCAAAGTCATATGATCCGATGACCAAAGCCATATGATCCGATGACCAAAGCCATATAATCCGATGACCAAAGTCATATGATCCAATGACCAACAAAGCCATATGATCCAATGACCAAAGCCATATGATCCGATGACCAAAGCCATATGATCCAATGACCAAAGCCATATGATACGATGACCTAAGCCATATGAACCGATGACCAAAGCCATATGATCCAATGGCCAAAGCCATATGATACGGTGACCTAAGCCATATGATCCAATGACCAAAGCCATATGATCCAATGACCAAAGCCATATGATCCGATGACCAAAGTCATATGATCCGATGACCAAAGCCATATGATCCAATGACCAAAGCCATATAATCCGATGACCAAAGTCATATGATCCGATGACCAAAGCCATATGATCCGATGACCAAAGCCATATGATCCGATGAACAAAGCCATATGATCCGATGACCAAAGCCATATGATCCGATGCCCAAAGCCATATGATCCGATAACCAAAGCCATATGATCCGATGCCCAAAGCCATATGATCCGATGCCCAAAGCCATATGATCCGATAACCAAAGCCATATAATCCAATGACCAAAGCCATATAATCCGATAACCAAAGCCATATAATCCGATAACCAAAGCCATATAATCCGATAACCAAAGCCATATGATTTAATGACCAAAGCCATATGATCCAATGACCAAAGCCATATTATCCAATGACCTAAGCCATATGATCTGATAACTAATTTCCTTTGATTCAAGCAAGCTAAATCACTTAATATAATAAATAACCAAACTAACTGGTTTAAGAACAACGAAGCAACAAACAACCATTTCATATCAAGAACTATTTGATCTGATCGACAGAGTTAGCTGATTGGAATTAACAACACCATCTATAGATGACTGGCATCACACATGATCTGATCACTAACCGTTCTCCCAGACTCTTCTCTTGGGCATTTCGGTGCTGTTGGGAACAAAGGTAAGGTAGATTACGTACATTAGAACATTCGTCTTAAATACGTATTCCTGATGGCTGATTGAGGACTGGTATAAATCGTCCCATATCCACGACCCCGGTTCGAATCCCGCATTGGGAACTTTTTTTTCTTAATAAAAAAATCCTCCAATGACCCGCCAGATTCATTCAAAAGTCAAACTCCACCAGTAAGTGCAAGTAACCAAACTGTAACACGTTTGTAAGTGAAAAAAAATCGAACAGCTTTCTGTGTAGACATGTACAGAATTTAAAGTAAAAGCAGTCAATAACTATTACCCACCATGATTATCATGGTCTGTACCACATGTACTAGGGATAATGAAAAGATGCCTCTAAGGAATTATTTATCTATTTTCTCTATCAGTAATGAACAAAATATATAAAAAAATATTATCCTTTAAATAAGAAAAATATAGAATCAACACATATACAGGTAAACCTGTCTATAGCGCTTCCTCTCAATAGCGCCTTCCTCTCTATAGCGCCCGATTTAAAATACGTAGTACGATGTGATTCACATTAAAAGTGACCTGTCTATAGCACCCCATCTGTATAGCACCCTATTTTGGTGAGTCCCAAGAGGGGGCGCTAAAGACAGGTTTAACTGTATTCAGAAATATTATAAAAAGTTTTAGAAAAACATAGCCACATCAAACAATAGTTTATTTAATTTTCGACATTCCAGTGACTCGATGTCACATGTCCTCATTCCATCATTCCCTTGAGGACATGTGACAGAGAGAGAGAGAGAGAGAGACACTGAAATTTCTAGAATTCAATAAATAATTAGTTGATGTGGCTGTGTTTTCTCTAAACCAACTTCCAATCAACAAAAGATCTTCAAAATTATAAGAAATATAATTTTTTTTATATACAGTAGAACCTCTCTGTAAAGGAAAACACCTAATTGCAGAGACAAACTCCTCCTTAAGGAGAGGTGTCCTCTTACCAGAGAGTTGCTACAGTAGAACTACCTCTCTGTAAAGGACAACACCTAATTGCAGAGCCAAACTGTCCTTTAGGGAGAGGTGTCCTCTTACTGGAGAGTTGCTAACAGTAGAAACTCCCTGTAAAGAACAACACCTAGTTGCAGAGCCAAATTGTCCTTTGAAGAGAGGTGTCCTCTTACCAGAGAGTTGCTACAGTAGAACTACCTTCCAGTAAAGGACAACACCTAATTGCAGAGCCAAACTGTCCTTTAGGGAGAGGTGTCCTCTTACCAGAGAGTTACTACAGTAGAACTACCTCCCTGTGAAGTACAACACCTAATTGCAGAGCCAAACTGTCCTTTAGGGAGAGATGTCCTCTTACTGGAGAGTTGCTAACAGTAGAAACTCCCTGTAAAGGACAACACCTAATTGCAGAGCCAAAGTGTCCTTTAAGGAGAGGTGTCCTCTTATCAGAGAGTTGCTACAGTAAAACTACCTTCCTGTAAAGGACAACACCTAATTGCAGAGCAAAACTGTCCTTTAGGGAGAGGTGTCCTCTTACCAGAGAGTTACTACAGTAGAACTACCTCCCTGTAAAGGACAACACCTAATTTCAGAGCCAAACTGTCCTTTAGGGAGAGGTGTCCTCTTACCAGAGAGTTACTACAGTAGAACTACCTCCTGTAAAGGACAACACCTAATTTCAGAGCCAAACTGTCCCTTAGAGAGAAGTGTCCTATATCGAGAGGTTCTACTGTACTAAGTTTGTCATTTTAAACAATAGATTCCTTTATATTATGATGCATTAGCGCGCCATCTGTTATGAAAATTCGAAACTATTATAGACGCGTATGATTCTTTTAAAAATAAAATAATTTCTACTGTCCTTACTGCAATGGAGTAAGGGCAGTAGTAATTGTTTTATTTTTGAAAGAATCATACGGGTCTATAATAGTGTCGAATTTTCATAATAAATTCTTTAACAGATTAGGTTTTTTTAATACTTTTTTTTTGTTTCCAATCCATAAAACATATATGCGCCATTTGTATTTCCCCTGGGGATCACTGATGAGGGTAGATATTTGAATAATGAAGCTATTATGCAAATATGGCCGTTAGTATATTGCTGGTTGTTCAATTACGGGGTGTACTTATTTTGTCCTATAATGTCAACTACGTTGTTGAACATATATGCAAATATTATGATGCATTAGCGCGCCATCTGTTATGAAAATTCGAAACTATTATAGACGTGTATCAATCTTTTAAAAGAATTATACGAGTCTATAATAGTTTCGAATATATGAAAATATGTTAAAAACCTTATATTTGCATATATTCTACATATATATATATATATATATATATATATATATATGAAAGTTTACTTTTATACCATTTTTTCACATGATTATCATACCCTATACCACGTATACTAGGGATAATAATAAAATAATTGTAAGTTACAATGATTTCATTATCAGTTAAAACGGAATGATATTCAGTTTTTTAATCGGAATTTATAAAGTCTGGATTATGTTTATAATACGTTTTCATCCCCATAACGCTAAATTTATAAAGTTTTCATCATTTATAAAGAAACCAAGAAATCTGGTAAATTCCTTCAACGGACGCCTCTAATTTTCTGAAAAGTCCTATTAGAGATCACAATAGTATTCTTTGGATTTACAGCAGATGTGATTGCAAAATCAGCATCAATACCTAACTCAGACCTTGATTTTGAATCCCTCAAATATCGACATAAAGAAACATCCAGGCAAAAAACAGGAGTCAACATCCCATCATTGGTATCTAAAACAAAAAATCCTGGAGCTATTCTGGAATGTGGGATGAACCGACAAGCAGCAACCTGTATTTCCAGGCTCAAAACTGGCAGCCATACAAGACTGTTCTTCCAGGATGGTGTAAAGACACAATGCACCATCTACAGGACCAAAGAGGGCTCACCAGACCATCTCTTGGAATGTATAGAAACCTCAAGACAGGACCTATATTCCAACCCTACCTAGATTGTGAATTTGATCTATGAATTCATATATCCATATGACCTTGTATAATTATACAATGGGATAATTAAAAAAAAAGGATTTAATTTTGATGAATAACGTAGATTTAACATATTGGATTATTTTTAAAGCAAACCACTTTTTTACTTCATTCGACAATGAAAAAAAAAATGATGAAAGTTTAAAATATTTAAGGCGTGAACTGTCTCGAAAACATTCCACATTTTCCATTTGAGACAAAGAGAGAGAGAGAAAAAAAAAGAAAAATAGAATGACGAATCTTGAAACGTATGTAAGAGATTTAGGAAAATCCTCCCTTTTCAACCTTCGAAAGTTGGAGAAAGAACCCAATATGCAAGTTGGTCGTGGGTTATGCAAATTGGATGATCAGAGCGAGGAGGAAGTAATGGCGGCTCCTGGGGACTCCCTACGTTCCACGAGGCCGAAGATTCCAGCAGCGATGGGAAGGAGTGTAGCCAGGGTTGCCAGTTTGATCCAGCTACAGAGATGGAAGCTGGCAAGGAACCCCAACGAAAGCCCGATTGCCTGACTCATGAAATGAGCGGCAAATGGGGACTGCCAATCTTCAGGGAATCTTGAAGCCAAGTGGGCTGCAAACACACGGTGGGGTTAGAACGGTGATTTTACAGATTGGGTTTAGGATTAAAAAACATTTTTGAGTAATGAAGATCATTCCTCCCTAATCGCTGAGAGAAGAATATAACAAAATCAATACCAAGACTCAGAATGAAACATTATAAAGCAATGACATCCAGATGGCACCTACAGGACATGTAACAATTGTCCTGGTGTGGAACTTCTGTGGAACTATGATTAACTCTTTAAGCTTATATGTTTCTGTTTCTAGTGCATTTTTTCCATTGGTTTATCGTTGCTTGTCTGAATTATAATAGGCGGTGATATAGAGAAGAGGCTAAAATATATCTCGGGAAATGAAGATTGTAAATCTATGTGATAGGGAATATAGAAGAATGGTCAAAAAGATAAAGGTCAAGAATGGAATTCATGGAAAAGTTCGAGGTAAAAGACCCTATAATGACATCAAAACACTTTACATGGAAAGAAAACTCTGAAAAAAAAACACGAGATAACCGTACATCAATCGATTTGTTTGCAAATAGCTAGCGTTCACTTTAAAGAAAATATTCGCTTTAAACAGAAGTTTAACTTTTTAATAATTCTCTACCTATCATTTTTATACTTAAAATAAAAATTGAAAGAAAGAAAAGGCGCTTGATTTCCAGCTCGCGCATGTATAGCGCGCCCTAAGCAGGCACCACGGGTATTACGCGGAAAATGGATTTAAAGGTAAAAAATTCAAAATAGAAACAATAGCTATAAAAGTAATTGTGCTCCAACAGTCAATAATATCCCCATAGAAGAAATTCAATTATGATATTTAGGTAAAGCGTGCCTGATAAAGCAAAAACAAATTCTTTTAAAATGGATCATACCGAAAAAGGCGATGGAGGAAAAATGCCTAAAGAAAATTCAATCGAAAAGAAGACATCATCGTCCAATGAAATAGCTAAAAAACCATCATCCCAGAAAGATATTTCTAAAGTGATGAAAGAAGAGAATAGAAAATGTAGTAAAGATATAAGAGGTAGTGATAGCAATGCCATAGTGAATAATCTAGGTAGCGAGGGCAGGTTCAACCAAACCTTTCAAGAAGAAAGCGTTGGCATAGAAGAAAAGTGTTCTTTGACATGTTGTATTAAAGAGAAATCGAATGGTTATAATCCCAAACGGGTGAAACTTCGAGGTGAATCGAAAAAGAGTTTTGAAGAGATTAGCGTTGAAGATCAAATTCTTCCGCCAGAACTTGAGCATACCGAGGATAGAATGCAAAGTATAATTGGATGCGATGATGAAGAAGAAGACGAAGGAATGTGGAAAGAGCAGAGAACTGAAGAGAAAGGCGAAGTTTTAAAACAATGCAGCTTGGTAGAAAACAGAAATCAACAGATTTCAAACGATTCTGAATTGAATCATCAGAGCTCAGCAGAAATTCCTAATGAAATCGTTGTAGAAGATAGCGTTAAAAAAGAGTTAAAGAACGAAATGGATAGCGACAAGATGAACGCAGAAAAAATTGTCGAAAGCGAAGACATTGATAAAAATAGAGAAATCAAAATGGCCAAGAAAGTAACGAGAATTAACTCCATTGATCTAAATGAGAAAAAGACGAGGCGGAATAACCAAGATATAAACGAAACATTCTCCGAAGATGAAAATCCTAAAAAAATTGAAGACATAGAATCGTCACCCAGTTCACCACTCATTCCTCAATCTAAGATTGAAATCCAATCAAGCAAAATCGATCGCGAACCAAACATTGATCTCCGACATCCAAAAAGGAATGAAAATATTGATAACAACCTTGAAGAATACATCAAGAAAATTGTTATTGAAGAAATTGGGAAAAAAGAGGCTAAAAAGGAAGCCGTGAAGACAAGATTGGATGAAATGACTGAGAGTCTTGAAATTAAAGAGGATGCAAAGATGATTCCATCAACAAATTCAAAAGAAGGCATAGAAACAAAAAAGAGCAAAAAGGTAATAAGAAATATGGCTGAAAATGAAGAATCAATTGAAATTGATAATCCAGAAAAAATCGAAAACCTTGATTTGCCTAAAGAGCCGTTTACTTTCTCCTTACGTATTCCAAGCTCCAAGAACTCGATCCATTCGGTTGATACCACGGATTTACAGAAAGGGCCAAAGAGTTTCACGGTACAGAATCCTAAATTGGCAAAAAGAACGATTTATTCCAAATCTGGTGAAGTCATCAAAGAAAATGTAGGAGAGGTCGATTCCAGAAATTGGAACCCTAAAATCTCTAAATCTCGAATGTTGAAAAAAGTCACTTTCGAAGAAAGTCCTTTAGATTGTCAAGAATTCCAGGAATTGAAGAAATCCAAAGATAATCTAATAAATATTGATCGCCAAGTAGAAAATGAAGATTTCATAGCGATCAACGAAGAGCCAAACCAAAATGAATTCATCAAAAAACAAAAGAATCAACAATCTTACAAACAAATATCAAAAGGTGAAGAAGAATTAGCCAATCCCTATGTTCAGGAAGAAATCAATCAAATTCAATCGGACGAAACTACTATGAACAATTTCGAAGTTCAAACAGAAGATGTTACAGAATATATTGACTTATTCCTTTCATACATGTCTAACAGAAGATAAATTTTGATCCCCATATATATATAACCGAAGAATATTTCAGAAAAATAAAACTTATATAGTAGAACTAAAAAATTTCCCCCCCTAATGTATTAAAATAAAATTTTCAAATATATATACACGAATTTTGTTTTCCCTTTTCACTAAATAAAAAAAATAAAAAAAACGAAAATATATAACATCAATATCAATTTTTTATTCTAGAAAAAAAAATCAAATAAAAAAAAAACGTTGTAGAATAATATTCACATAAAAATATTAATTTTAATTAGACACACACAAAAATATTTCTTCATTGAGATAACTTTTTTTTTCATTCAATGAAATTCAAAATATTTTATTTGACCACGTTCGTAAATATTTTGAAAGGGACGTTAAGTTGGCAGCTGAGAAAATGCGGAGTTGCCGAGCTTACTTCTTGAATGAATATTGACGATCACTAGAGACCACAAATTGGATTAGGCAGGGTTGTCAGACGCTTAGAAAATCTTTTCCCTTCTGTGAATTATTTATTGGGAGGAAAAAAGCGGACATAATCGTTTGAGAAGAATAATTTTCGGGTGAAAAAAAAAATAGTACAGAAACCTCAGATTAATTCCAATAAAATTTCCACATGCCTTAAATTTTTTTTTTCATTTAAAACTTTTAAATATATTTAAAAGAATTTTTTCAATATATTTTTTAAAAAATAATTAGGAAAAATGAGATTACACAGAGAAAGCTTATTTAAAGTCAAATATTTGGCCACGAGTTTTTAATTCTAATTAGAGAGGTAATGTAGAAAAATAGATTTTAAAAGAATTAGTCTTTATTTTCAATAAGGAGGATTTTTTTTGTAAAAAATATTTGTTCGGAAAAAAGTTGATAAAAGGTTATAGGTTTCAAGAAAAAAAGTTTTACACACAACCTAGCCTACTTCAGACACATGATGAGAGTAAATGGCTTAGAAAAGATGTTGATGTTGGTAAAATTGAAAGAGATAGGAAGAGAGGAAGACCTCCGATGAGCTTGCTAGAAGAGGTCAAGGAAGCTACCAGAAGGTCACTAGATAAGCTGTGAGTGATGGTCACTAACAGATCAAATTGGAGAATATTTGTCCATATAGTCACCAAAAGTCACCTTGATGGACACTAACAACAAAGTGATGGTCACTAACAGATCAAATTGGAGAATATTTGTCCATAGTGTCACCAAAAGTCACCTTGATGGACACTAACAACAAAGTGATGGTCACTAACAGATCAAATTGGAGAATATTTGTCCATATAGTCACCAAAAGTCACCTTGATGGACACTAACAACAAAGTGATGGTCACTAACAGATCAAATTGGAGAATATTTGTCCATAGTGTCACCAAAAGTCACCTTGATGGACACTAACAACAAAGTGATGGTCACTAACAGATCAAATTGGAGAATATTTGTCCATATAGTCACCAAAAGTCACCTTGATGGACACTAACAACAAAGTGATGGTCACTAACAGATCAAATTGGAGAATATTTGTCCATATAGTCACCAAAAGTCACCTTGATGGACACTAACAACAAAGTGATGGTCACTAACAGATCAAATTGGAGAATATTTGTCCATACAGTCACCAAAAGTCACCTTGATGGACACTAACAACAAAGTGATGGTCACTAACAGATCAAATTGGAGAATATTTGTCCATACAGTCACCAAAAGTCAACTTGATGGACACTAACAACAAAGTGATGGTCACTAACAGATCAAATTGGAGAATATTTGTCCATATAGTCACCAAAAGTCACCTTGATGGACACTAACAACAAAGTGATGGTCACTAACAGATCAAATTGGAGAATATTTGTCCATATAGTCACCAAAAGTCACCTTGATGGACACTAACAACAAAGTGACGGTCACTAACAGATCAAATTGGAGAATATTTGTCCATATAGTCACCAAAAGTCACCTTGATGGACACTAACAACAAAGTGATGGTCACTAACAGATCAAATTGGAGAATATTTGTCCATACAGTCACCAAAAGTCAACTTGATGGACACTAACAACAAAGTGATGGTCACTAACAGATCAAATTGGAGAATATTTGTCCATACAGTCACCAAAAGTCAACTTGATGGACACTAACAACAAAGTGATGGTCACTAACAGATCAAATTGGAGAATATTTGTCCATACAGTCACCAAAAGTCACCTTGATGGACACTAACAACAACACCAGTTTTAACATCTACAGTATGTCAAAATTCGAAACTATTATAGACGCGTATGATTATTTTTAAAAATAATCAATTTCTACTGTACTTACTGCAATGAAAAAAATTTAAAGGGAGGGCCTGGCTCATCAGTAGTGAAACCCTCCCAGCGGTTTCGCCAGTTTAATCTACCATACCGCTGTTATATTGCATTTTTCGATCTTCCTTTTGTAGTGATACTGATGCTAGACTCTTGGAATTGGTATTTTAGATAAACTATGGACATAAGCTTTGAGGACAGTAGAATTACATACAAATATAAATATATAGTAATTGTAATAATTGCAGTAAGGGCAATAGAAATTGTTTATTTTTAAAAAGAATCATACGCGTCTATAATAGTTTCGAATTTTGATAACAGATGGCGCGCTAAGGCATCATAACTTACAGTATGTATCTGGTGTTGACAATAATAATGGATACTTTATAAACACTTTTATAGCATGGAATAAGAGAGCCAAAAGACAAAGTACATAGTTGCATATATCAGATTATTATTTATAAACAATAGTGCAGACTGTGTATATTTGCATGTATTGACAAGATGTAAATTAAATTATGTTAATTGTCTTAAAAATCTTTCCTTTCCATTCTGATTCCTTGAAGCTGTAGAAGTATATTTTAATTAAATAGCTTTACATATACACTCATAAACAAAACTTAAGGAAGTTTTACCTTTTAGCATGTATATCGGGATTGAGACAATAACTCTGAAAGATACACTCATGGACAAAACTTAAGGAAGTTGTACCTTTTAGCATGTATATCGGGATTGAGACAATAACTCTGAAAGATACACTCATGGATAAAACTTAAGGAAGTTGTACCTTTTAGCATGTATATCTGGATTCAGACAATAACTCTGAAAGATACACTCATGGACAAAACTTAAGGAAGTTGTACTTTTAGCAGGTATATCGGGATTCAGACAATAACTCTGAAAGATACACTCATGGACAAAGCTTAAGGAAGTTGTACCTTTTAGCATGTATATCGGGATTCAGACAATAACTCTGAAAGATACACTCATGGACAAAACTTACGGAAGTTGTACCTTTTAGCATGTATATCGGGATTCAGACAATAACTCTGAAAGATACACTCATGGACAAAACTTACGAAAGTTGTACCTTTTAGCATGTATATCGGGATTCAGACAATAACTCTGAAAGATATACTCATGGACAAGACTTAAGGAAGTTGTACCTTTTAGCATGTATATCGGGATTCAGACAATAACTCTGAAAGATATACTCATGAACAAGACTTAAGGAAGTTGAACCTTTTAGCATGTATATCTGGATTAAGACAATAACTCTGAAAGATATTACAGTGACCTTAATTGAAGATACACGAGATAACTAAGTGTGAACAAAATTGTCTCTATCTCCTTCAAAAAAAAAAAAAAAAGACCGACGACATCAAAAACTTTCCACTTCCTTAAGTTTTGTCCATGAGTGTATATATAAAAAGAAAAAAGTAGCATACAAATATATCTAATTCTAATATTAAAATTTGTCGGTTCAATTTTTAAAACTAATATGCAGGTATATTTAGAAATAGCCATATATTATGATTAGCAGCAACACATAAAGTTCCGAGGATAAGTTTCTTTTATTTCAAAAATAATATTTTTTCGAGCTTTCGGGCGTAAACAGCCCTTCTACAGGAACATTAGAAAAACAATTTCAAGTAGTAACGTTTGTAAACAAATAAATGGTATCTCTCTTTGGTCTTGTATAGCGTGAGTGAATCCCACACCCACGCGACCCAGTTTAAATTTAAAAACCTTTATAAAGAGAAGCGTTTTGCCCTTAGAAACATTGGCTGATTATATTGAATATATTGAAAGGACCACTTGTCTTAAAATGAATATTCTATGTCTAAATTAAACTTTATATATACAAATTAAAAGAACAAAGAGAGATACCATTTATTTGTTTACAAACGTTACTACTTGAAATTGTTTTTCTAATGTTCCTGTAGAAGGGCTGTTTACGCCCGAAAGCTCGAAAAAAATATTATTTTTGAAATAAAAGAAACTTATCCTCGGAATTTTATGTGTTGCTGCTAATTATACACCAGAGGATTCCACCTTACGATATATTATGATGCATTAGCGCGCCATCTGTTATCAAAATTCGAAACTACTATAGCCAGGCCCTCCCATTAATTTTTCCATTGAAGTAAGGACAGTAGAAATTGTTTATTTTTAAAAAGAATCATACGCGTCTATAATAGTTTAGAATTTTGATAGCCATATATTTATTTCAACATACAAAACGCGATATCCCGGCTAGGGATAATTGCGTCTATTTACATTTTTTAAAAAACAGAAACAGTTATAAACATATTATACAAGAAAAAGTAATCAAAAATAAAAAAGATACACAATAATATATATTAGGAAACTGAACCTTTCAGGATAGAAAGAAAATCATAAATATATTTACAAAAATAGTTAAATCTGTAATAATTATCTCTAGTATTTACAAATTGATATAGATCTACAACATTATTTACTGTCTGTTGTCTAGCGGTAAAGAAGAGTGGGCATTCCAGCAGTAGATGTCTCGAGTCCTGGAATTCGTTGCCACAATGACAGCTAGAGTCTTCAATCGCTCCAATTTTTGATAAAAAATCCTTTAAAATTTCCATGGTTCGTTGTAAACTGGGTATTATAAAAATTGGAATGGTAAAAATGTTGGAATTCCATATATGTTAACGGTAGATAGATTTTAGTAGATAAATATACTTTAAGACCCTATACGAACTATATACGAAATATATATACGACAAATAAAAGTGGAAGTGGAAAGAAAAACAAAAGAGAAAAACCTCATTGTTTTCTCTCCATCCAGGACAAGTTCTTCTTCCTGAGGATTAAAACTTTCAAATCCGTAGAAAAATCATAAAACTAGAAATTCTACCAACGCCCTGCTTTTATTCGCTTTAAAAAAATCTTTTTTTTTTTATTGATTCCAGTAAAAAAATATTTTCTTTTTTCCTTCCTAGAAGTTATGCTCCTTTCTTATCCCTTATCTCTTCTAAGACGAAGGGGATGTATAAGGAAACAAAACCCAGATTGTTCAGTCTATTGTATGAGTAGTTAAAACCAACTCCCTTACTATACCATTGATTAAAAAAATCTATACAAAAAAAATTTACTGGCAATGCGTTTCTTTTAAATATCATCGAATATTATCTCTACAGACCTTACTGCAATGATTTGAGTTATTGAATGAGAGGGCTTGGCTCATCAGTAGTGAACCCTCTCAGCGGTTTCGCCAAATTAATCTCTAGACCGCTCTACTATTGTATTGGACTGGTTTTGTTATATACCCTGCATTTTCTATGGAAGGCAGCTTAGGGGTGTTTAGTGAACTATGGACATAAGCTAGAAGCGGTCTTGTAGACTAAATTGGCGAAACCGTTGGGTGGATTCACCACTGATAAACCAAGCCCTCCCAATATATTTTTTCATCGCAGTAAGGGCAGTAGAAGTTTGATTTATTTGTGAAAAGAAACATTCGCGTTTTCACTTGTTTTGTATAGATGGCGTGTTATTGCTATGTATTAATATTAAATAAATATAATATAATGCATCAGCGCGCCATCTGTTATCAAAATTCGAAACTATTATAGACGCGTATGATTCTTTTAAAAATTAATCAATTTCTACTGTCCTTACTGCAATGAAAAAAATTTTAATGGGAGGGCCTGTCTCATCAGTGGTGAATCCACCCAGCGGTTTCGCCAGTTTAATCTACCATACCGCTGTTATATTGCATTTTTTCGATCTTCCTTTTATAGTGATACTGATGCTACACTCTTGGAATGGGTATTTTAGATGAACTAAGGGCAGTAGAAATTGTTTAATTTCAAAAAGAATCTTACGCGTCTAAAATAGTTTATAATTTTCATAACAGATGGCACACTAGTGCATCGTAATATATTATATCCTTGTATCTATAAAAATGAAATCCAAAATCGATGTTTGTTATCGCGTTGCGCAAAATCTACAAAATAAATCATTATGAAATTTCGCATGTAGGTAGCTGAAGATTTCGTTTAACATATAGGCTATTCAAAAAACTAAAAAGGTTAATGTGCTTTTTTAAAAAATATAAAACCAAAAAGCGTTAGTTCCAGCCTTTTACCGCTTGGGCGCAGCACTGGTCGCGACGATAAATGAATTTGATTGGTTAATAATTTACACGTGGTTTGTTTACACGA
The DNA here is from genome assembly GCA_030710605.1 of Cordylochernes scorpioides. Taxonomy (NCBI): domain Eukaryota; kingdom Metazoa; phylum Arthropoda; class Arachnida; order Pseudoscorpiones; family Chernetidae; genus Cordylochernes; species Cordylochernes scorpioides. The sequence continues at coordinate 107,970,822 of CP092863.1, forward strand.
TGAATGTTAGTTTGTTTACACGATGAATGTTGCATCTGATGAACGCGGCATCTGGTGAAATTATATTAATAAATTGTAACAATGCTTAAATAGTGTTCCAAGTATAAAAAATTAATTTGAGAATTTAGTAATATAATATTCCAATGACGTAAAAAAACTTGTCATTTTAATATCTATATACAAGGTGGGATCAATAAATAAGGTGAATTATAATTTATTTAAAAAAATAAGAACGATATTAAAAATTAGGACTTGATTTATTCAAAATAATCACCTTGGCTTCTATACATCGTCTCCATCGTTCTGGCAACTTGTAAATACCCTCTCTATAGGCACTCTTAGGAAGCGTGTGAAAAAAATCTTGCACCACTTTCTGGACATCTTCATCCGAGTCAAATCGCTTTCCCTTTAACTCCTTCTCTAGTAGTCCAAAAAGGAAATAGTCAGAGGGGGTTAGGTCTGGACTATATGCAGGATGTGTGTGTGTTCTAAAACTTCAAGACCTAATTTAATGATTGTAGATACAGTTCTACATGATGTATGCGGCCTTTGAAACCCGAATACGGTTAAGTTTTTGGTCAAAATTAAGGAAATGTGGAATTCGTCCATTTTTGAACTCGTTAACCCATTTAGAAATGCTTTTTTTGAGACAAACAAGACTCACCATAGACATTTTTCTTTCTTTGGAATATTTGAGATGTTTGAATACCTTCTGCATTCAAGAAACGAATAACTGCACGTTGTTCAAGCGTGGTGCAATCCTTCAAGGGAGCTTCCATTTTAGTTTATTTATAAGTCTCGCGCCGCGCGTGGGAAAAAAGAACAGAACACCTTAAATAGTCTCTCGATGTTATATTTTAATATTCTGTGGTTTAAATTATTTTTGCTTTTTTAATTTTTAAGAAATAAGATAATTCACCTTATTTATTGATCCCCCCTTGTTGTATATAAAAATCAATGTTTGTATGTTTGTTTGTTTGTATGTCCGGTATACAAATTCGCAGTAGTTCACTAATTCAAACCAAAATTTCCATACATAGGTAAAAAAATACGGGGAAGACGATAGGATATTTTTAAAAATATATAATCAATTATTAAAACTATATATTCAAATTATTCTACTTAGCTCACGAACAGCGCCCTCTATCAAAGATTAGATTAAATTATGCTGATGCAAACAAATAGATAATGCTAATAGCAAACAATTATAAAAAAATCTTATCTAAATATATATCACTCGGGTAGATATGCACACGGGTCAATCCCGGGGCGAAGCCCGGGTCACCCGTCTAGTTAATATATATTTAAAGAAAATATTGTAACGTTTTTGTGTTAAATCCCTATATATATATAAGTCAGTGTATGTATGTATGTGTGGTGAATATTATTGCCAGCGTGCATTAAATATTGTCATACTGACCCATCAACTGATCACTCCAGTTATAAGGTGTATAAGGTGCATAAGGTGTCATTGGTTATACGTCTCGGTCACCTTTGTTCGCATTCCAAACAATTGCTGATGGCTTGCGCCATCTATCGGAATAAATATAAACTATTCTCGTTGATTTTTAATTATTCCAGAATTTGCCAAATACCCATTCTTGATTAAAGGAGATGCCTTTTTCATAATTTATGCACCTTATCCCAGTACAAGATCACATTTGTACAATTTTTCACATCGTGTCGCGTTCTCACGCAATTCTGGCCTTAACTACCCGTTCCATGATTTTTCAGGATGCCTGAATGACCAGTTTTTGTATGTATGTGTGTTTCTATGTCGGCTATACACGTCCACAATACGTAACTAATCTGACTGAAATTTTAACAATATATATATTATAATCTGGAAAAACTTATAGTGAAAATTTCAGGTCTCTATCCCGAATATTCTTCGAGTTATTTGCAAATTGCGTTGCAAATTTGCCCTTTCGCTCGCAAGCAGCGCCTCTAGCGGTGAAGATGGGAAGTAATATCAGCTGACCTAATGTACATGTAAAACGTGTTTTAACAGGACATAGAGAAAAATCTGGAAGATATATTTTTCGCATTTTTAGGCAAGAAAATTTGAAATTGACAGGTTCTGGGCATTAAAAGTTGTTTTTTAGTTAGAAAATGATTATGACAATATTGCTGTATTATGTTTGATTATCAGATACAAAATTATATCGGGAAAAATTCCAAAAAGCAGAGACCACGGGTGAAACCAGTTCATTTTTTTTTTTGTACGCAGGAACAAAATTCTAACAGAAAAACATTCATTCGAGCAGAAAACAAAAGCCAGATCATCTTTCTATAAAAATATCGCTTCTCAGACACAAAGTTTGGAGCGGGACGTTTCACAAGAGTGACATCCACGGCGCCAATTTATAATTGTAACGAATAGTATTTGAAAATCAAAATAATATAATTTTCAAATATCGTTGTGAAAATTTACATTTATATTTTTATATTTTAAAAACACACAAAGTTGGAGCGGGACGTTTCACAAAAGTGACATCCACGGTGCCAATTTATAATTGTAACGAATAGTATTTGAATAAAAACATTTAATCGGGTAAAACCCGGGCGTTGCCCGGGTCATTCGGCTTTGATAAAATATAATGTTAAAATATATTTTTACATTGTTAATTTAATTTGTTGTTGTTTTATAATAATGAAGATGCAAATTAAATTGTTGTTGTTGTTTATTATCGTTTGTTTATATAAAAAATTTACATTGTGTATGTGATGATGATAACAAAAATGAATTTTAAAATTAATATATATAATTCATTGAGAAAAAAATAAATAATTAATTATCAAATTCACAAAAGTGACAATATCTTATTTTAAATATAATAAATGTTTTTAAAAAAATTATGTGTTTCAAAAATATAATTAAACGCATATAACAATATTTATATAGTTTATAAATCAATATATAGGTGGATTGGATGTTTTCTAGAATCGTTTTAAACAAATGTTCGTTAGGCAAACTTTTACTCGGATAAAAACCGGGCGAAGCCGGGTACATTCGCTAAATACAGTTATTTACAAATGTTCGTTTGTGGCAAGATACTATTCCTTCAACTTCAAATTACCGAGTGGACCAATTAATACTGATTTTTTCAACTTATCGAGTATTTTTCAAGGTACCGGGAAAATTTTCAAATTATCGAGAGTATAGACAAGTATAGATTCAGTAGGGATTGGATGTTTGCTAGAATCGTTTCAACAAATTTTTGTTAGGCAAACTTTTACTCGGGTAAAAATCGGGCGAAGCCGGGAACATATATATAATTTTGTCGGCTATGCACGCCCTCAATATTTAACTAATCTCGCTGAAATTTGAACAGGACAGAGAGTTAAATCTGGAAAAGTTTTTTTTGTCGCACTTTAACCAAGAATATTTATAATTAACCAAGTATTGAGCAACAATATTTTTTAGTCAGAAATGATGATGACAATATTGCCGTATCATGCTTGATTGACATAAACAAAATTCTTTAGAGGAATATTCACTAAAGCAGACCACGGGCGAAGCCAGATAATAATTATTAGTAGGCAGGAACAAAATTCTACCAGCGAAACATTCACTCGAGCAGAAAACACACGAGGTAGGTCATCTCTATATATATAATATCGTTTCTCGGCCTTTTGGCTGAGATAATGTAGAATATCTCTAGATATTTTTATTTATATATATATTTTTAAAAATCTATTTAGTATAGAGAATGGTTATGTTTGTTCGAAAATATATTTTATATCCTTCCTTCCTTTATATCTACAAAAATAATATCCAAAATCGATGTTTGTTATCGCGTTGCGCAAAATATACAGAATCAATCATATTGTAATTTCGCATGTAGGTAGCTAAAGATTTCGTTTAACATATAGGCTATTCAAAAAAACTAAAAAGATTAATGTGCCTTTTTTTAATATAAAACCAAAAAGCGTTAGTTCCAGCCTTTTACCGCTTGGGCGCAGCACTGGTCGCGACGATAAATGAATTTGATTGGTTAATAATTTACACGTGGTTTGTTTACACGATGAATGTTAGTTTGTTTACACGATGAATGTTTTTAAAAGGTAAGATTATTCAATCGCCGTGAAAATTTAGGAGGTTATTTACTATACTACTGGGAAGGTTTCTGGTTTGAATTTGATTTGAAATAAATATTCTTTGCAATTTTATTTGCAAATTTTCTACTTTCACTCGCAAGCAGCGCCTCTCGCGGCATCTGGTGAAATTATATTTATAAATTGTAAAAATTCTAAAATATGTTCCAAGTATAATAAATTCAATATTTAATTGGAGGATTTAGTAATATAATATTCCAATGACGTTGTAAAAAACTTGGCATTTCAATATTAATTGCCGCCAGGAGGCGAAACTGACCGGACGTGCGTCGCTAGGCTCCGCTAGTTCCGGTAAATATTGTTTTAAATATTCATTTTACTTATTGTATAATTTATAAAAGTTTTATAAATTGTTTAATTAAAAATATTATAACCTTTTTTTTTAATTGGCAATCACTGTTTAAGAGTTTAGTCATTTTTGAAAGCCTTTTCAATTGTTGTTTTCGCACAAATATGCAAAAATAGAATATGGAAATAATTATTCAAACATTAAATGATAAGTTGGATGAAATTTATAACTATTTTGACAAAAAGGTTCAACAAAATCAAAAAAATCTAACTAAAAATGATATTACATTTTTGTCAACTATGGTTAGGCAAACCAAGGATGGTATTTCAACTTTAAAAGAAATAAATAACCAAGATATATTGGAACTAATTAAAACAACAATTACAGATGTTATGGACCAAAAACTGAAAGGGATCCAAGATGAATTAGTCAAAACAACTCCAACATATGCTCAAGTAGCTCGTACAGAAACATCACAAGATTACATTAAAAAAAAAACAAAATTTACATAAGGAGTTCACAATAGTGGCAACACCTATAAATGTGGAAGATAATACAAAAATGTATCAAACTATATCAGGCAAAGTTAAAAAGCTTAGGGACGAAGGAAAAAAAATAAAGATTAACAAAATTATAAATGCTAGGAAATCTGTAATAATAAAGACCCCTACAGAATCAGACATGGAATCTCTAAATGATGAGTTAGGCAGGGCAGAGGAACTCGCAAATATCAGCAAAATTTTTATCCCCAAACCAAGAGATCCTACAGTAATAGTCAAAAATGTTAATAAACTTACAGAAACCGCTAATTTTACTAAAACAATCTGCAGTATGAACCCTGAATTGAACGAAATGGAAAATGATATCCATGTTTTGTTTAGCATGAAATCGAACACGCCCCACCACAACATAGTTCTTAGGGTTTCTCCAAAGGTTTACCGAATCCTTAAAAATATGAATAATAAATTATATACTGACTTTGAACGCTGTTTTGTGGAAGATAAGATTCTGGTAAAACAATGTCAGAAATGCCTTCAATTTAATCCCAACCATAAATTGGCCGATTGTACTAACGTCGAGATATGCAAATTATGCGGCGCGCAAGGAATTCATGACTGTTCAAAAATTTGCAATTGTTATAACTGTCTAAAACATCCTAAATTTAGAAACTCGCCGAATCATAGAGCTAATTCCTCGGACTGTCCTCTATACAAAATACAGATAGACAGAATTATCCAACGAACGAGATATCATCCAACCGACAATTAGGCAAATTTCGCAGCTAAGATTTTTGTTTATTTAGTTTGAATATCATGCAGGGAAAAGGAATTAAATGTTTACAACAAAATGTAAGAAAAAGTATCTTGGCACTGAATGAGCTTCAAGCTTCTATAAAAGACAACCCACCAGATATCATCCTAATACAGGAACCTTATCTGATTGATAGAGATGTAATTTTCGATTTGGAATCTCAAATAGTGCATTCAACGACAGATGAACAAATTTATACTGCAACGATCTTTATGAATAAGAGTTTAAAATTTAATAAAATCAATAAATTCACAAACTCCTTTTGTACAACCACTTCTTTAAATTCAGCAAAATCAAATACTATTATCGCAAACTTTTATATACATCCACATAGATTTAATGACACTCATAGAAAATTTATCCAAGAGCTTCTGGAGACCTACAATCAACAACCTATTATACTATGTGGTGACTTTAATTCTAGACACCCAGTCTGGTTTGATCCGACAACAAACTCCAATGGTTTCAAATTCCACTCCATCATAGATGAACATAACCTATTTATTCATAATCTTAAGATACCCACCTGCCGAAATTCTAGCTTTATAGATCTTACGATTTCAAACAAAAAATCAATAGGTTTGGTACAAAACTGGAAGACGACTATATTGACGCACATTTCAGATCACGTAGCAATAACCTTTGACATTTATCACAATTTTAACAGGCAAAGGACAGTTCAAAACTCAACATGGAAATTTATAGAAAAAGATGCTGATTGGAAAACATTTACCGAAAAAATAGCAATACAAGACGTAGATAATATTATCACCATGATAAACCACGCGTCAAACATCAAAGATATTGACAACATTGTAAAGAATCTCACACAAATAATTAAAGAGGCAGCTTATCTGTCACTAAATGTCAAGACAAGAAGCGGAAATCATAAAACAAATACATACTGGTGGGATGGGAAGCTGGAGAAAATGAAAAACGATTTCCACTATATTAGAAATTTGTATTACCGACATGGAAAGGTCCTTGAAAAGACCTATAAATCAATGAGAAATAAATATTTAAATAAAAGTAAAAAGGCAAAAAGAGCGAGTTGGAGAATTTTTATAGAAGAAAGTCATTCAAATAACTCATTTGGTAATGCTTATAGGATATTCAAGTCATTGAGATCGAAAAATAGAAATTTAGGATTACCACTAATAGATAATTTACCAGATAATTTAAAGACCGACAAAATAAAAAGTTTAATGAACGATCTATTTCAGGATGATATTGGAGGTTTGGATAAAGATGATCATATTTTAATTAGAAATTATACGCCTAAATATAAAAATAAAAGTAGTGTTTATATCGAATCTAAGGAAATAGAGGAAACAATTTTAAAAACAAATACAGTCGAACTTGGATAATTCGAACCCCAAGGGACCATAAAAAAATTCGAATTATCCAAAAATTCGAATTAAAAACGGAAATTCTATTTATAGGAAATTCTAGGGACCAAGATAAATATTCGAATTAAAGAGGTTTTCGAATTAAAGAAGTTCGAATTATCCAAGTTCTACTGTATTAAAAAAGCACCGGGCCCTGATTACATTAGTAACAATATGATTAAACAGGCTAAAATAAAAATAATCCCAATTCTGCATAAATTATTCAATAAATGTATAGAAATGGGATATTATCCGGATGAATGGAAAAAATCATTCTTAAAAATAATTCCAAAACCAGGCAAAACGAATTATGAAATAAATAAAAGTTATAGACCTATATCATTGACATCTAATCTATCTAAAACATTTGAGAATATAATAAAAAATAAATTAAGTAACTATTATTTAGAGAATAATTTAATGAGCTCAAGGCAGCATGGTTTTATGAAATCTAGATCAACAATTACTGGAATGGATAAAATTATAGAAACTATATTGAAACATAAACAAAAAGAATTGACTTCCTTGATAGCTATAGATATTGCGGGTGCATTCGACAATGCATGGTGGCCTGCTAATATAAAAAGAATGGATAATGATGATGTTCCTTCAGATTTAATACGGATCATAAAATCTTATTTGAATAATGAAAGGGAGGTGAAATTTACATACGAATCAGAAACTTTTTATAAGAAACTAACTAAAGGATGTCCACAGGGTGGACCTTTATCTCCACTTCTATGGAATATTTTGCTAAATGATTTGTTGATAAATTTTGATTCAATGAATGCAGATATTATATGTTATGCAGACGACGTTACAATAATTTGCTGGAATAAGACTATTGAAGGACTAAAAACCGCAAGTGAATACACCTTAAATTATGTGATCCAATGGTGTAATAGAAATAAATTAACGATCAGTACAGAGAAGACTAATATGCTATACCTACATAACAGACAAAAAATACCTATTAAGGTTAATAACAATATAATAATGCCGGTCAAGCAAGTAAAAATTCTGGGAATGAAATTTTCTAATCACAAATGGAAAAACAAAGTTAACTTTACACCGCATGTTAATGATATTCTGTGTAAGGCAGGACGTATGAAAAATTTATTGTGTTCACTAAGTGGCAATATGTGGGGTTTAGACACTGAAAAGAGGTTAACTTTATTCAAAACAATCATTAGGCCTGTACTTACATACGGTTCTGAAATTTGGTTCAAATATTTAAACAATCGTTGTAAACAAAAACTGAACTCCATGCAGTACCAGATCATTTTATGGGCAGTTAGAGCATACAAAACCACTTCATCAAACTGTGTGCATAGTTTGGCAAAAATTCCACTCCTAACAGATTATATAGAATCCAGAATAATCAAATTTGATCTAGCTCAAATGTCCATTGAAGATCTAATTACTTACGAACCCCATGCTCCAAGTATAGTCAAATCATTCTTACACGCAAAAATGAATGAAATTTTTGAGAACACTAATGAAATTTTCAGAAGCTTTTTCGTATTAGGAATTCCAAGATTTTTCCGTCCAAATTTTTATAATATCCAATTCATTACAGATCATGGCAATTTTGGGAAATTTTTGGCAACTATCGGCGCCGTGAAGGAACCAGGATGCTTCTGCGGAGGTGAAATTCAAGACGCGAGACATCTACTTCTGAAGTGCCCAATTTTCCGGGATTTTAGGGAAAATAGATTTGGTCGTATTGGACAGCTTGATGAATTTGTAGACAAAAAAGAAAAGTATAAAAATTTGATCAATTTTGTAAATACATATACAACTTTCTCTTGAATTGGAAAAAAGAGAAGGAATCTTAGTTGTTGTTTGTTTTTCTCTTTGGACAATTTTCTTTAGTTAATTTATGTAAAATAATGAATTGAACAGGATTGTATATAGCCGAATTGCTGTAATGCAGTGAAATGTATTGGCGCAAATATCCCTGAGTTTGGGATATCGCGTTTCATGATGTTAATAAAGTTAAATAAATATTAATTAATATTTAAAGAAAATATCTTATTTAAAATTTAATAAATGTTTTAAAAAAAATTATGTTTTTCAAAAATATATTTAAACGCATATAACAATATTTTATATGTTTATAAATCTATATATAGGTGGATTGAATGTTTTCTAGAATCATTTTAACAAATGTTCGTTAGGCAAACTTTACTCGGATAAAAACCGGGCGAAGCCGGAAAAAAAATATAAGTGTTTGTCGGCAATGCAAGCCCTCAATATTTAACTAATCTCGCTGAAATATGAACAGGACAGAGAGTTAAATCTGGAAGAGCTTTTTGTCGCACTTTTGAACAAGAAAAATTATAATTAACCAAGTACTGAGCAACAATAATTTTTTATTCAGAAATGATTATGACAATATTGCTGTATCATGCTTGATTGAGATAAACAAAATTCTTTAGGGGAATACTCACTAAAGCAGACCACGGGCGAAGCCAGATAATAATTTTTAGTAGACAGGAACAAAATCTACCAGAGAAACATTCACTCGAGCAGAAGGCACACGAAGCCAGGTCATCTCTATATATAAAACTAGACGAATGGCCCGGGCAACGCCCGGGTTTTACCCGAGTGCGAATACACCTTGCTTCCTAGGGTTGTCGGCGCCCGTTGACTCCCGGCGAGCAAGCGACTGCTCCCGTCGGCCGCCGGCGTGCGAGTGGCTTCCCGGCGCATGCGCGCGCCCGTTGACTCCCGGCGAGCAAGCGACTGCTCCCGTCGACCGCCGGCGTGCGAGTGTCCTCCCGGCGCATGCGCGCGCACAGGGAAGCCACGTGTCGCAGGCGGCCAATGAGCGCGCCCCGCCATCAGTTCCACCGCGTTCTAGATGAGCTATTTAGAATAATTTGAATATATAGTTTTAATAATTGATTTATATATTTTTTAAAATAGCCTATCGTCATCCTCGTTATTTTTTACCTATGTATGGAAATTTTGGTTTGAATTAGTGAACTACTGCGAATTTGTATACCGGACATACAAACCAACCAACCAACCAACAGACAAACATACAAACATTCATTTTTATATATATAGAAGATATCGTTTCTCGGCCTTTTGGCTAAGACATGTAGTATATTTCTAGATATTTTTATTTATATAAATCTTTTTAAAAATCTATTCAGTAGAGAGAGAGGATATGTTTGCTCGAAAAATATATTTTATATATTATATAAATATATACAGTAAACTCTCCTCTAACGCGATTAATGTGTTCCGTGTTGTATGAAATCGCGTTATAGGAATTCGCGTTGTACGAAAAAAAACTTGCATAACGCGAATGTTGTTAGGGTAAATTGTTAGTGACAAATATCATGTAAAAATGTATTGTATAAAATGATGTATATAGGAAAAATAATTATATACTAAAACAAAACTAAATGTTATATTATTTTATATGCAAATGTATATATAAAAAACAAATTAAAGTTTATTCACTACGTAATTTGTTTTTTTTTTAAATATAAATTTGCATATAAAAAATATAACATTCAGTTTTGTTTTAGTATATAATTATTTTTCCTATATACATCATTTTATACAATACATTTTTACATGATACATTATATCTCCTTTTCAATTTTTATTTGTTTCCAACTTTATCCATCATGCCCGGGGAGCACAAGTTTCGTAAATTTTGATATTTGCAAAATATTTACATGTAAATTCTAATTTAATACCTTATATGCGTTAAAATATTATTTTAAGCTTTAAAACTCAATTTAACACTATTTAAAAAAAAATTACTTACAGAAACACATGTGCAATTAAATTGACAAAGTATACAACACTACTTCGTTCAAAAACAAAAAAAATTGAAAAACGCGTGTGCATAAAAATGAAATGTATTGTACAGTTGTCAATATGGAAATTTCCGCATTTTATTTTATAACGCGTTATACGAAAATTCGCGTTGTATAAATAAATTTGTCGCAATTTTTTTATCGCGTTCTACGAAATCGCGTTGTAAAAACTCGCGTTATAGGATAGTCTACTGTAATGTAACGAATATTATTATCATTATTATCATAATATTCTGTGTTCCAGAATATTATTAACAATAATATTCGTTAGGCAAACTTTCACTCGGATAAGACCCTGGCGAAGCCGGGTACACATCCGCTAGTATATGTATACTAGCCGAATGACCCGGGCAACGCCCGTGTTTTACCCGATTGAATGTTTTTATTCAAATACTATTTGTTACAATTATAAATTTGGCGCCTTTAATAAATGCATATATTAGTTAATAACTATAGCCTATGTGCTTTATCTGTCTATGTACTGTTGGCTTCCGTAGGCGTCTCATACTGGGAAAAGGAAAGAGAGGATTCCATTTAGTTATTAACTAATATATGCATTTATTTAAAGAGCGACCCGCTCCAAACCAATAGTTACAAAAACGAAAGAGCGAGTAGGGGAGGCATGATGGGGGGGGGGGGGGGGGGGGGGGGGGGGAGGGGGCAAATGTGACGTGACCGTAGCCAACCAATAGGAGGGCGCCATTCCAAAAAAAAAAAAAGGCAAACGGTGACAGAGGCCGATGAGGAATGACGCTCGTAACTGTATATAGAAAATATTTAAAAACAGTTTAAATTCAAACTAGAATATCCAACATAAGAAATTATTCTGTAAAAAGACAATTTCACATCAATAGTTTCAAAGTTCATGAATCCCTTTCTAATTAACACGTTAATTTCAATTAAACACAATTTAAGAAGAAGTAAAAACATCTTGTTTTTTTTCAATCCTTTGAACAAACAAAGGAGAAAGAAATCAGCTGTGAGGTTGTTTGACCGGAAGTGCTAAATTCCATCCACAATTCATGAACAGACGAAGAGTATGAAACTGGCCAAACGCCAATTTCACTCCGAGAAATCAATTCTTTTCCAACTTTTGTTTTTGGATCACCAACTTCTCTAGGAAGGAAGGAAACGGGGAGAAATTTTTTTTTTCTTTTTTTTTCAAACTTCCTTCATTTTTCCCATCTCTCGAATATGTTTCTTAAGAAAACCTCTATTTCCTTACATACGGTAGAACTTCTGTTCTAGAAGAAAAAGGAGAAGACATGTTTTGTTAAAGATTATTTCAAAACTTGAAACATATTTGTATATAAATTACACTATTCCCTCTATGGGTTTCTATTTAAGACCTCCAGATTCATTATATCGCATTTAAGACGTATTTTCTGGTCCCAAAAGTGTCAAGTATAGTTTTTTGCTTATCCCTAGTACACGTGGTACAGGCCATAATAATTATGGTGGGTAGAAGTGGGAAACTGCTTTTACTGTAAGTGCACCACATGTCTACATATGTAGAAAGTAGTTCTACTTTGCACTTACAAATGTGCCAGAGCCCCGGTTGGTTACTTGCACTCGTTGGTAGACTTTTGCAAGAATCGGGGGCCATTGGATCATTTTTTTGGGCCAAATATAGTTGTCCTACGAAATGAAAACATTGAAGCACGAATGTTTCTTTTCGAATAAAACAAACTTCTACTGTCCTTACTGCAATGAAAGATATTGAGAGGGCTTAGCTCATCAATGATGAACCTTCCCAGCAGTTTCGCCAGTTTAATCTACCAGACCGCTTCTTAGAGCTCTAATACTGTATTGAGCGATTCATGCTTATATGTAGACAAAACTTAAGGAAGTTGTACCTCTTACCATGTATATCGGGATTCAGACAATAACTCTGAAAGATACACTCATGGACAAAACTTAAGGAAGTTGTAATTTTTAACATGTATATCGGGATTCAGACAATAATTCTGAAAGATACACTCATGGACAAAACTTAAGGAAGTTGTAATTTTTAACATGTATATCGGGATTGAGACAATAACTCTGAAAGATACACTCATGGACAAAACTTAAGGAAGTTGTAATTTTTAACATGTATATCGGGATTCAGACAATAACTCTGAAATATACACTCGTGGACAAAACTTAAGGAAGTTGTAATTTTTAACATGTATATCGGGATTCAGACAATAACTCTGAAATATACACTCATGGACAAAACTTAAGGAAGTTGTAATTTTTAACATGTATATCGGGATTCAGACAATAATTCTGAAAGATACACTCATGGACAAAACTTAAGGAAGTTGTAATTTTTAACATGTATATCGGGATTCAGACAATAACTCTGAAATATACACTCGTGGACAAAACTTAAGGAAGTTGTAATTTTTAACATGTATATCGGGATTCAGACAATAACTCTGAAAGATACACTCATGGACAAAACTTAAGGAAGTTGTAATTTTTAACATGTATATCGGGATTCAGACAATAATTCTGAAAGATACACTCATGGACAAAACTTAAGGAAGTTGTAATTTTTAACATGTATATCGGGATTCAGACAATAACTCTGAAATATACACTCGTGGACAAAACTTAAGGAAGTTGTAATTTTTAACATGTATATCGGGATTCAGACAATAACTCTGAAAGATACACTCATGGACAAAACTTAAGGAAGTTGTAATTTTTAACATGTATATCGGGATTCAGACAATAATTCTGAAAGATACACTCATGGACAAAACTTAAGGAAGTTGTAATTTTTAACATGTATATCGGGATTCAGACAATAACTCTGAAAGATACACTCATAGACAAAACTTAAGTAAGTTGTACCTTTTAGCATGTATATCGGGATTCAGACAATACTCTGAAAGATACACTCATGGACAAAACTTAAGGAAGTTGTAACTTTTAACATGTATATCGGTATTCAGACAATAATTCTGAAAGATACACTCATGGACAAAACTTAAGGAAGTTGTAACTTTTAACATGTATATCGGGATTCAGACAATAACTCTGAAAGATACACTCATGGACAAAACTTGAGAAAGTTGTAACTTTTAATATGTATATCAGGATTGTTACAATAACTCTGAAAGATGTTACAGTGACCTTTATGGTGAAGACACACAAGATAACCAAGTGTAAACCTAGACTAGAGGTAGGCAAACTTCAAATCGCGAGCCACATGCTGTTCTTTGGATGTAAAGCTCTTTATATAGTTCCATACGTAAATATTACGTATGCTAGAATTCTATTTATTGTTGGCAAGAAAAATGTTTTGGCTCTTTAAACCTTCGAAATTTTATAAATTGTAATTTTTGACTCTTCCGACTCAAAAGTTTACCGACTCCTGGTATAAACAGAAATATATATGAAAAAATAGTACAAATGTGATATTGTACTGGGATAATATGCATAAATTAGAAAAAGGTCATATCCTTATCATGCAACTGAAAGTTGCTGATGGCTTGCGCCATCTATCGGAATAAATATCAACTATTCTCGTTGATTTTTAATTGATTTTTTTTTCCTTGATTAACCAAGAATGGGTATTTAGCCAATTCTGAATAATAAAAAAAAATAACGAGAATAGTTGATATTTATTCCGATATATGGCGCAAGCCAATCAGCAATTTTCAGTTGCACGATAAGTAGATGCCTTTTTCTTAAGAATATATTATTAAAAAATCACAAAACATAAACATTTTGTGGTATTGAGGAACAAACCTCAAGACATCTACTGATCGATTGCCCAGCATTTCAAGATTATAGAATGAAGAATGATACTAGTTGTTTGTGAACTTAACGATTTGATTTCCGATAAAAAATCATATTTAAAGTTCAAATTTATTTTGTAAATACATCTAAACATTATACAAAATCTGGATCTCTAATGTTTTCATACGTTGAATAATGTAAATAACTTATGTAAATAAACTTTTCTCCTTGTTTGACGCAAGTATCCCTGCAGGATATAGCGCTTTGAAATAAAATAATTGGAAATAAACATTATAAAAAAGCATTTTTTTAATTAAACGAAAACGAGGAATATTGATTTAGAATATCAAAAGTAATATCATACTTCTAAAAAAAAAACTTTAAAAAGTAAAAAAATATATAATCAAAAAGATTTTTTTAAATGTTAAAAAAAAAGGATCTTTTGTGAAACCTAATTTAGTTAATATTTAAGTATTTCTCTCTCAGAGACTAAAAGTTTATTTTGAATTAAATATATATAAAAAAAAAGCTGCACGCGGAAAATCATTAAAAACTTTTAAAATTGGATCTTTTTTGAGGAAAAAAAAAAGGCTTTTTTTCGATCTTTTTTTTTTTTTTAATTCACACACGATCCCTCTTGATTTTTTTTTGATTAACTTTGAATTTTAATGGCGCGAGAAGCTGGAAAAAAAAAACTAATTGTGTGCCTTTACAAAATTTTACTGAAAAAAAAAAGTTTGATTGAAAAAAAAAAAATGCAATTTTTTTTTTATTCGTATAAACTAGGTATATAAACTTCCTCAATTTTCCTACACCCCCTTATACCTATTTCAAATATTCTTTTTCTTCTTACTTAATTAAAGAAATAGAAAATTTTTTAATGGAATTGACAAATATTATTAATTTATGATTTCTTAGCATACTTGAAACTTGTAAGAAAAAGTAAGTAAAATATTTCTAAGATATATAAAACTCTTATTCTTTCTTCCATGCTTTGGTCGGTACCGAGTGGTCTAAAGTTAGACTCTAAACCGTTGAGTTTCAATCGCTACGACCCCGTTTGAATCCATCGATTCTTACAAAAGTCCAACCTTACCAGTGAGTGCAAGTAACCAAACGAAGCTCTGACAAACTTTTAAATGCGAAGTAGAAACTGCTTTTCACATGTGTAGACATGTGGTGAACTTACAGACGGAAGCAGTCGCCAACTTCTATCCACCATTTTTTGCTTACCTACTACACGTGGTACAGGCCATGATAATCATGGTGAGTAGTTAGCGACTGCTTTTACTCTAAGTTGCATCAACATGTCTACACATGTGGAAAGCAGTTCGACTTGCACTTACAAATGTGCCAGAGCCCGTTTTGGTTACTTGCACTCTCTGGTGGGGTTGGACTTTTACAAGAATCGGGGGCCATTGAAGCATTTTTTATCACAAAAAAGTGCCCAATGTGGGATTCGATCCTCAAGACAGGATCTGTATTCCAACCTTGGAAGGATTATGAATTTGATCAATTAATAAGTCTCCATGACCTTGTATAACTATACAATGGGATAATATAAAAAATCGACAAGGTAACAGTACTCACAGACAGGTAGAGTATCCCAGACGGCCAGACAAGCTCCCAGTCCCGCGGCAGCAGCCGGCAACGTAGCCCGCTGGAGGACCCGGCATCCACATCAGCACAGAAGCAGGCCCTCATGGATCAGGAGGCCCAACCAGCACGGTTCACGGCGGGGAGCCTCCGGGGCCTATACGGCTGGCCCCGAGTGATGTCAGGGTATGGGCCGCGCCGGCAATGGCCCCGCACCATCCCACGGCAGCGAGGCCGGAGCTACATCCCGCCCAGCTCTGTGCACAACGGCGGTGTTGTCTTACACTGGTGTCTCTGGTAGCTAGGTTACACTGGGGTCACTGGTAGCTAGTTTAGGATAGGATCATATGGCTTTGGTTATCGGATCATATGGCTTTGGTCATCGGATAGGACATATGGCTTTGTTTATCGGATCATATGGCTTTGGTCTCGGATAATGCTTTGGTCATCGGATTATATGGCTTTGGTCAGCGGATGATATGGCTTTGGTCATCGGATTATATGGCTTTGGTCATCGGATCATATGGCTTTGGTCATCGGATCATAAGGCTTTTGGTCATCGGATCATAATGGCTTTGGTTATCTGATCATATGGGTTTGTTCATCGCATCATATGGCTTTTGTTCATCGGATCATATGGCTTTGGTCATCGATCATATGCTTTGGTTATCGAATCATATGGTTTTGTTCATCGGATCAATGGCTTTTGTTCAATCGGATCATATGGCTTTGGTAATCGGATTATATGGTTTTGTTCATCGGATTAAATGGTTTGGTATCGGATCATATGGCTTTTGGTCATCAGATCATATGGCTTTGTTCACTCGTTCATATGGCTTTGGTCATCGGATTATATGGCTTTGGTCATCGATCATATGGCTTTGGTCATTGGATCACATGGCTTTGGTCATCTGATCATATGGCTTTGGTCAACTGATAACATATGGCTTTGGTCATCTGATCATATGGCTTTTGTTATCTGGTCAAATGGCTTAAGGTAATCGGATCCAATGGCTTTTGTTATCTGATCATATGGCTTTGGACAACGGATCATGGCTCATGAAATGGCTTAGGTTTTCGGATTAGGCTTCCATGTTAGAGATCATGTAACGTCTATAGAAAGCTTACTTTTATAATCGTCCGTGTGTATCATTTTGGTCCAATAATGATCGAGTTTCTTGTTCTTCAGATCAAAATTGATTCTTCAAAGCCATTTGAGCTGTTTTATTAGAGATCAGTCGATACCTTGATGATCAAATCAAATAGTCAGGTGATTTCCTCGTAGCCTTGGTTCTAGAAATTAGGTACAGGTGACTCTAGCGAACCAATAGGATGACGGGATATCAGAGTACTGCTCTCTGACACCGTCCAACAATGGCACCACGTGACGGAAACTAAGGAGAGAATCGATTTGAGATATTTCTCTATTAGGAAAATAACAATAAGGAATATATCGAAACTATTATAGACACGGATGATTCTTTTTAAATTAAACAATTTCTACTGTCCTTACAGCAATGGAAAAAATTAATGGGAGGGCCAAGCTCATCAGTGGTGAACCTACCAGCGTTTCGCTAGTTTAATCTATACATACCGCTGTTATATTACATTTTTCGATCTCTTTTTTATAGTGATATTGATGCTAGACTCTTGAAATGGGTATTTTAGATGAACTATGGACATAAGCTTTGAGGACAGTAGAATTACAAACAAAAGCGGCTTATGATTGCAAAACGACATTGAAAATTATCCCGCATGTGTTCTTTTTAAACGAAAAATATAAATTTATTTTAAGGGGAAATAACGATTATTTCTAACCTTAGGATGAAATGAAAGGATGAATTGTGAAGAGTAATGAAAAAGGAAAAATAAAGTATCCGGAAGAGAATCGAACCCACAGTGTTCCGCTTACCGGTCAGATGCCATGTCCAAAGGCTCTCTGGACATATTTTTCCGTTCGTAAATATTTATATATATAACAGTAATTTATAATTCAATATAACGCGCTCATGATTGTAAATACATTTGAAAATTATCCCGCATGTTGTTTCTTTAAAAAGAATCATACCGTCTATAATAGTTATCGAATTTTTATAATAGATGGCGCGCTAATGCATCATAATAAAATTATATATTTAAAAT
>CP092863.1:107989343-108045555 GCA_030710605.1 Cordylochernes scorpioides
TTTCTAAAGTGATGAAAGAAGAGAATAGAAAATGTAGTAAAGATATAAGAGGTAGTGATAGCAATGCCATAGTGAATAATCTAGGTAGCGAGGACAGGTCCAACCAAACCTTTCAAGAAGAAAGCGTTGGCATAGAAGAAAAGTGTTCTTTGACATGTTGTATTAAAGAGAAATCGAATGGTTATAATCCCAAACGGGTGAAACTTCGAGGTGAATCGAAAAAGAATTTTGAAGAGATTAGCGTTGAAGATCAAATTCTTCCGCCAGAACTTGAGCATACCGAGGATAGAATGCAAAGTATAATTGGATGCGATGATGAAGAAGAAGACGAAGGAATGTGGAAAGAGCAGGGAACTGAAGAGAAAGGCGAAGTTTTAAAACAATGCAGCTTGGTAGAAAACAGAAATCAACAGATTTCAAACGATTCTGAATTGAATCATCAGAGCGCAGCAGAAATTCCTAATGAAATCGTTGTAGAAGATAGCGTTAAAAAAGAGGTAAAGAACGAAATGGATAGCGACAAGATGAACGCAGAAAAAATTGTCGAAAGCGAAGACATTGATAAAAATAGAGAAACCAAAATGGCCAAGAAAGTAACGAGAATTGACTCCATTGATCTAAATAAGAAAAAGACGAGGCGGAATAACCAAAATATAAACGAAACATCCTCCGAAGATGAAAATCCTAAAAAAATTGAAGACATAGAATCGTCACCCAGTTCACCACTCATTCCTCAATCTAAGATTGAAATCCAATCAAGCAAAATCGATCGCGAACCAAACATTGATCTCCGACATCCAAAAAGGAATGAAAATATTGATAACAACCTTGAAGAATACATCAAGAAAATTGTTATTGAAGAAATTGGGAAAAAAAAAGGCTAAAAAGGAAGCCGTGAAGACAAGATTGGATGAAATGACTGAGATTCGTGAAATTAAAGAGGATGCAAAGATGATTCCATCAACAAATTCAAAAGAAGGCATAGAAACAAAAAAGAGCAAAAAGATAATAAGAAATATGGCTGAAAATGAAGAATCAATTGAAATTGATAATCCAGAAAAAATCGAAAACCTTGATTTGCCTAAGGAGCCGTTTACTTTCTCCTTACGTATTCCAAGCTCCAAGAACTCGACCCATTCGGTTGATACCACGGATTTACAGAAAGGGCCAAAGAGTTTCACGGTACAGAATCCTAAATTGGCAAAAAGAACGATTTATTCCAAATCTGGTGAAGTCATCAAAGAAAATGAAGGGGAGGTCGATTCCAGAAATTGGAACCCTAAAATCTCTAAATCTCGAATGTTGAAAAAAGTCACTTTCGAAGAAAGTCCTTTAGATTGTCAAGAATTCCAGGAATTGAATAAATCCAAAGATAATCTAATAAATATTGATCGCCAAGTAGAAAATGAAGATTTCATAGCGATCAACGAAGAACCAAACCAAAATGAATTCATCAAAAAACAAAAGAATCAACAATCTTACAAACAAATATCAAAAGGTGAAGAAGAATTAGCCAATCCCTATGTTCAGGAAGAAATCAATCAAATTCAATCGGACGAAACTACTATGAACAATTTCGAAGTTCAAACAGAAGATGTTACAGAATATATTGACTTATTCCTTTCATACATGTCTAACAGAAGATAAATTTTGATCCCCATATATATATAACCGAAGAATATTTCAGAAAAATAAAACTTATATAGTAGAACTAAAAAATTTCCCCCCCTAATGTATTAAAATAAAATTTTCAAATATATATACACGAATTTTGTTTTCCCTTTTCACTAAATAAAAAAATAAAAAAACGAAAATATATAACATCAATATCAATTTTTTATTCTAGAAAAAAAAAATCAAATAAAAAAAAAACGTTGTAGAATAATATTCACATAAAAATATTAATTTTAATTAGACACACACAAAAATATTTCTTTATTGAGATAACTTTTTTTTTCATTCAATGAAATTCAAAATATTTTATTTGACCACGTTCGTAAATATTTTGAAAGGGACGTTAAGTTGGCAGCTGAGAAAATGCGGAGTTGCCGAGCTTACTTCTTGAATGAATATTGACGATCACTAGAGACCACAAATTGGATTAGGCAGGGTTGTCAGACGCTTAGAAAATCTTTTCCCTTCTGTGAATTATTTATTGGGAGGAAAAAAGCGGACATAATCGTTTGAGAAGAATAATTTTCGGGTGAAAAAAAAATAGTACAGAAACCTCAGATTAATTCCAATAAAATTTCCACATGCCTTAAAATTTTTTTTTCATTTAAAACTTTTAAATATATTTAAAAGAATTTTTTCAATATATTTTTTAAAAAATAATTAGGAAAAATGAGATTACACAGAGAAAGCTTATTTAAAGTCAAATATTTGGCCACGAGTTTTTAATTCTAATTAGAGAGGTAATGTAGAAAAATAGATTTTAAAAGAATTAGTCTTTATTTTCAATAAGGAGGATTTTTTTTGTAAAAAATATTTGTTCGGAAAAAAGTTGATAAAAGGTTATAGGTTTCAAGAAAAAAAGTTTTACACACAACCTAGCCTACTTCAGACACATGATGAGAGCAAATGGCTTAGAAAAGATGTTGGTAAAATTGAAAGAGATAGGAAGAGAGGAAGACCTCCGATGAGCTTGCTAGAAGAGGTCAAGGAAGCTACCAGAAGGTCACTAGATAAGCTGTGAGTGATGGTCACTAACAGATCAAATTGGAGAATATTGGTCCATATAGTCACCAAAAGTCACCTTGATGGACACTAACAACAAAGTGATGGTCACTAACAGATCAAATTGGAGAATATTTGTCCATAGTGTCACCAAAAGTCACCTTGATGGACACTAACAACAAAGTGATGGTCACTAACAGATCAAATTGGAGAATATTTGTCCATATAGTCACCAAAAGTCACCTTGATGGACACTAACAACAAAGTGATGGTCACTAACAGATCAAATTGGAGAATATTTGTCCATAGTGTCACCAAAGGTCACCTTGATGGACACTAACAACAAAGTGATGGTCACTAACAGATCAAATTGGAGAATATTTGTCCATATAGTCACCAAAAGTCACCTTGATGGACACTAACAACAAAGTGATGGTCACTAACAGATCAAATTGGAGAATATTTGTCCATATAGTCACCAAAAGTCACCTTGATGGACACTAACAACAAAGTGATGGTCACTAACAGATCAAATTGGAGAATATTTGTCCATACAGTCACCAAAAGTCACCTTGATGGACACTAACAACAAAGTGATGGTCACTAACAGATCAAATTGGAGAATATTTGTCCATAGTGTCACCAAAAGTCACCTTGATGGACACTAACAACAAAGTGATGGTCACTAACAGATCAAATTGGAGAATATTTGTCCATATAGTCACCAAAAGTCACCTTGATGGACACTAACAACAAAGTGACGGTCACTAACAGATCAAATTGGAGAATATTTGTCCATATAGTCACCAAAAGTCACCTTGATGGACACTAACAACAAAGTGATGGTCACTAACAGATCAAATTGGAGAATATTTGTCCATACAGTCACCAAAAGTCACCTTGATGGACACTAACAACAACACCAGTTTTAACATCTACAGTATGTCAAAATTCGAAACTATTATAGACGCGTATGATTATTTTTAAAAATAATCAATTTCTACTGTACTTACTGCAATGAAAAAATTTAAAGGGAGGGCCTGGCTCATCAGTAGTGAAACCCTCCCAGCGGTTTCGCCAGTTTAATCTACCATACCGCTGTTATATTGCATTTTTCGATCTTCCTTTTGTAGTGATACTGATGCTAGACTCTTGGAATGGGTATTTTAGATAAACTATGGACATAAGCTTTGAGGACAGTAGAATTACATACAAATATAAATATATAGTAATTGTAATAATTGCAGTAAGGGCAATAGAAATTGTTTATTTTTAAAATGAATCATACGCGTCTATAATAGTTTCGAATTTTGATAACAGATGGCGCGCTAAGGCATCATAACTTACAGTATGTATCTGGTGTTGACAATAATAATGGATACTTTATAAACATTTTTATAGCATGGAATAAGAGAGCCAAAAGACAAAGTACATAGTTGCATATATCAGATTATTATTTATAAACAATAGTGCAGACTGTGTATATTTGCATGTATTGACAAGATGTAAATTAAATTATGTTAATTGTCTTAAAAATCTTTCCTTTCCATTCTGATTCCTTGAAGCTGTAGAAGTATATTTTAATTAAATAGCTTTACATATACACTTATAAACAAAACTTAAGGAAGTTTTACCTTTTAGCATGTATATCGGGATTGAGACAATAACTCTGAAAGATACACTCATGGACAAAACTTAAGGAAGTTGTACCTTTTAGCATGTATATCGGGATTGAGACAATAACTCTGAAAGATACACTCATGGATAAAACTTAAGGAAGTTGTACCTTTTAGCATGTATATCTGGATTCAGACAATAACTCTGAAAGATACACTCATGGACAAAACTTAAGGAAGTTGTACTTTTAGCAGGTATATCGGGATTCAGACAATAACTCTGAAAGATACACTCATGGACAAAGCTTAAGGAAGTTGTACCTTTTAGCATGTATATCGGGATTCAGACAATAACTCTGAAAGATACACTCATGGACAAAACTTACGGAAGTTGTACCTTTTAGCATGTATATCGGGATTCAGACAATAACTCTGAAAGATACACTCATGGACAAAACTTACGAAAGTTGTACCTTTTAGCATGTATATCGGGATTCAGACAATAACTCTGAAAGATATACTCATGGACAAGACTTAAGGAAGTTGTACCTTTTAGCATGTATATCGGGATTCAGACAATAACTCTGAAAGATATACTCATGAACAAGACTTAAAGAAGTTGAACCTTTTAGCATGTATATCTGGATTAAGACAATAACTCTGAAAGATATTACAGTGACCTTAATTGAAGATACACGAGATAACTAAGTGTGAACAAAATTGTCTCTATCTCCTTAAAAAAAAAAAAAAAAAAAAAAAAGACCGACGACATCAAAAACTTTCCACTTCCTTAAGTTTTGTCCATGAGTGTATATATAAAAAGAAAAAAGTAGCATACAAATATATCTAATTCTAATATTAAAATTTGTCGGTTCAATTTTTAAAACTAATATGCAGGTATATTTAGAAATAGCCATATATTATGATTAGCAGCAACACATAAAGTTCCGAGGATAAGTTTCTTTTATTTCAAAAATAATATTTTTTCGAGCTTTCGGGCGTAAACAGCTCTTCTACAGGAACATTAGAAAAACAATTTCAAGTAGTAACGTTTGTAAACAAATAAATGGTATCTCTCTTTGGTCTTGTATAGCGTGAGTGAATCCCACACCCACGCGACCCAGTTTAAATTTAAAAACCTTTATAAAGAGAGGCGTTTTGCCCTTAGAAACATTGGCTGATTATATTGAATATATTGAAAGGACCACTTGTCTTAAAATGAATATTCTATGTCTAAATTAAACTTTATATATACAAATTAAAAGAACAAAGAGAGATACCATTTATTTGTTTACAAACGTTACTACTTGAAATTGTTTTTCTAATGTTCCTGTAGAAGGGCTGTTTACGCCCGAAAGCTCGAAAAAAATATTATTTTTGAAATAAAAGAAACTTATCCTCGGAATTTTATGTGTTGCTGCTAATTATACACCAGAGGATTCCACCTTACGATATATTATGATGCATTAGCGCGCCATCTGTTATCAAAATTCGAAACTACTATAGCCAGGCCCTCCCATTAATTTTTCCATTGAAGTAAGGACAGTAGAAATTGTTTATTTTTAAAAAGAATCATACGCGTCTATAATAGTTTAGAATTTTGATAGCCATATATTTATTTCAACATACAAAACGCGATATCCCGGCTAGGGATAATTGCGTCTATTTACATTTTTTAAAAAACAGAAACAGTTATAAACATATTATACAAGAAAAAGTAATCAAAAATAAAAAAGATACACAATAATATATATTAGGAAACTGAACCTTTCAGGATAGAAAGAAAATCATAAATATATTTACAAAAATAGTTAAATCTGTAATAATTATCTCTAGTATTTACAAATTGATATAGATCTACAACATTATTTACTGTCTGTTGTCTAGCGGTAAAGAAGAGTGGGCATTCCAGCAGTAGATGTCTCGAGTCCTGGAATTCGTTGCCACAATGACAGCTAGAGTCTTCAATCGCTCCAATTTTTGATAAAAAATCCTTTAAAATTTCCATGGTTCGTTGTAAACTGGGTATTATAAAAATTGGAATGGTAAAAATGTTGGAATTCCATATATGTTAACGGTAGATAGATTTTAGTAGATAAATATACTTTAAGACCCTATACGAACTATATACGAAATATATATACGACAAATAAAAGTGGAAGTGGAAAGAAAAACAAAAGAGAAAAACCTCATTGTTTTCTCTCCATCCAGGACAAGTTCTTCTTCCTGAGGATTAAAACTTTCAAATCCGTAGAAAAATCATAAAACTAGAAATTCTACCAACGCCCTGCTTTTATTCGCTTTAAAAAAATCTTTTTTTTATTGATTCCAGTAAAAAAATATTTTCTTTTTTCCTTCCTAGAAGTTATGCTCCTTTCTTATCCCTTATCTCTTCTAAGACGAAGGGGATGTATAAGGAAACAAAACCCAGATTGTTCAGTCTATTGTATGAGTAGTTAAAACCAACTCCCTTACTATACCATTGATTAAAAAAATCTATACAAAAAAAATTTACTGGCAATGCGTTTCTTTTAAATATCATCGAATATTATCTCTACAGACCTTACTGCAATGATATGAGTTATTGAATGAGAGGGCTTGGCTCATCAGTAGTGAACCCTCTCAGCGGTTTCGCCAAATTAATCTCTAGACCGCTCTACTATTGTATTGGACTGGTTTTGTTATATACCCTGCATTTTCTATGGAAGGCAGCTTAGGGGTGTTCAGTGAACTATGGACATAAGCTAGAAGCGGTCTTGTAGACTAAATTGGCGAAACCGTTGGGTGGATTCACCACTGATAAACCAAGCCCTCCCAATATATTTTTTCATCGCAGTAAGGGCAGTAGAAGTTTGATTTATTTGTGAAAAGAAACATTCGCGTTTTCGCGTTTTCACTTGTTTTGTATAGATGGCGTGTTATTGCTATGTATTAATATTAAATAAATATAATATAATGCATCAGCGCGCCATCTGTTATCAAAATTCGAGACTATTATAAACGCGTATGATTCTTTTAAAAATTAATCAATTTCTACTGTCCTTACTGCAATGAAAAAAAAAATTTAATGGGAGGGCCTGTCTCATCAGTGGTGAATCCACCCAGCGGTTTCGCCAGTTTAATCTACCATACCGCTGTTATATTGCATTTTTTCGATCTTCCTTTTATAGTGATACTGATGCTACACTCTTGGAATGGGTATTTTAGATGAACTAAGGGCAGTAGAAATTGTTTAATTTCAAAAAGAATCTTACGCGTCTAAAATAGTTTATAATTTTCATAACAGATGGCACACTAGTGCATCGTAATATATTATATCCTTGTATCTATAAAAATGAAATCCAAAATCGATGTTTGTTATCGCGTTGCGCAAAATATATAAAATAAATCATTATGAAATTTCGCATGTAGGTAGCTGAAGATTTCGTTTAACATATAGGCTATTCAAAAAACTAAAAAGGTTAATGTGCTTTTTTAAAAAATATAAAACCAAAAAGCGTTAGTTCCAGCCTTTTACCGCTTGGGCGCAGCACTGGTCGCGACGATAAATGAATTTGATTGGTTAATAATTTACACGTGGTTTGTTTACACGATGAATGTTAGTTTGTTTACACGATGAATGTTTTAAAAGGTAAGAATATCCAATCGCCGTAAAACTTTAGGAAGTTATTTACTATACTACTGGGAAGGTTTCTGGTTTGAATTTGTATTTGAAATAAATATTCTTTGCAAAATTATTTGCAAATTTTTAACTCTCACTCGCAAGCAGCGCCTCTCGCGGCTTCTGGTGAAATTATATTAATAAATTGTAACAATGCTTAAATAGTGTTCCAAGTATAAAAAATTAATTTGAGAATTTAGTAATATAATATTCCAATGACGTAAAAAAACTTGTCATTTTAATATCTATATACAAGGTGGGATCAATAAATAAGGTGAATTATAATTTATTTAAAAAAATAAGAACGATATTAAAAATTAGGACTTGATTTATTCAAAATAATCACCTTGGCTTCTATACATCGTCTCCATCGTTCTGGCAACTTGTAAATACCCTCTCTATAGGCACTCTTAGGAAGCGTGTGAAATAAATCTTGCACCACTTTCTGGACATCTTCATCCGAGTCAAATCGCTTTCCCTTTAACTCCTTCTCTAGTAGTCCAAAAAGGAAATAGTCAGAGGGGGTTAGGTCTGGACTATATGCAGGATGTGTGTGTGTTCTAAAACTTCAAGACCTAATTTAATGATTGTAGATACAGTTCTACATGATGTATGCGGCCTTTGAAACCCGAATACGGTTAAGTTTTTGGTCAAAATTAAGGAAATGTGGAATTCGTCCATTTTTGAACTCGTTAACCCATTTATAAATGCTTTTTTTGAGACAAACAAGACTCACCATAGACATTTTTCTTTCTTTGGAATATTTGAGATGTTTGAATACCTTCTGCATTCAAGAAACGAATAACTGCACGTTGTTCAAGCGTGGTGCAATCCTTCAAGGGATCTTCCATTTTAGTTTATTTATAAGTCTCGCGCCGCGCGTGGGAAAAAAGAACAGAACACCTTAAATAGTCTCTCGATGTTATATTTTAATATTCTGTGGTTTAAATTATTTTTGCTTTTTTAATTTTTAAGAAATAAGATAATTCACCTTATTTATTGATCCCCCCTTGTTGTATATAAAAATCAATGTTTGTATGTTTGTTTGTTTGTATGTCCGGTATACAAATTCGCAGTAGTTCACTAATTCAAACCAAAATTTCCATACATAGGTAAAAAAATACGGGGAAGACGATAGGATATTTTTAAAAATATATAATCAATTATTAAAACTATATATTCAAATTATTCTACTTAGCTCACGAACAGCGCCCTCTATCAAAGATTAGATTAAATTATGCTGATGCAAACAAATAGATAATGCTAATAGCAAACAATTATAAAAAAAAATCTTATCTAAATATATATCACTCGGGTAGATATGCACACGGGTCAATCCCGGGGCGAAGCCCGGGTCACCCGTCTAGTTAATATATATTTAAAGAAAATATTGTAACGTTTTTGTGTTAAATCCCTATATATATATAAGTCAGTGTATGTATGTATGTGTGGTGAATATTATTGCCAGCGTGCATTAAATATTGTCATACTGACCCATCAACTGATCACTCCAGTTATAAGGTGTATAAGGTGCATAAGGTGTCATTGGTTATACGTCTCGGTCACCTTTGTTCGCATTCCAAACAATTGCTGATGGCTTGCGCCATCTATCGGAATAAATATAAACTATTCTCGTTGATTTTTAATTATTCCAGAATTTGCCAAATACCCATTCTTGATTAAAGGAGATGCCTTTTTCATAATTTATGCACCTTATCCCAGTACAAGATCACATTTGTACAATTTTTCACATCGTGTCGCGTTCTCACGCAATTCTGGCCTTAACTACCCGTTCCATGATTTTTCAGGATGCCTGAATGACCAGTTTTTGTATGTATGTGTGTTTCTATGTCGGCTATACACGTCCACAATACGTAACTAATCTGACTGAAATTTTAACAATATATATATTATAATCTGGAAAAACTTATAGTGAAAATTTCAGGTCTCTATCCCGAATATTCTTCGAGTTATTTGCAAATTGCGTTGCAAATTTGCCCTTTCGCTCGCAAGCAGCGCCTGTAGCGGTGAAGATGGGAAGTAATATCAGCTGACCTAATGTACATGTAAAACGTGTTTTAACAGGACATAGAGAAAAAACTGGAAGAGATATTTTTCGCATTTTTAGGCAAGAAAATTTGAAATTGACAGGTTCTGGGCATTAAAAGTTGTTTTTTAGTTAGAAAATGATTATGACAATATTGCTGTATTATGTTTGATTATCAGATACAAAATTATATCGGGAAAAATTCCAAAAAGCAGAGACCACGGGTGAAACCAGTTCATTTTTTTGTACGCAGGAACAAAATTCTAACAGAAAAACATTCATTCGAGCAGAAAACAAAAGCCAGATCATCTTTCTATAAAAATATCGCTTCTCAGACACAAAGTTTGGAGCGGGACGTTTCACAAGAGTGACATCCACGGCGCCAATTTATAATTGTAACGAATAGTATTTGAAAATCAAAATAATATAATTTTCAAATATCGTTGTGAAAATTTACATTTATATTTTTATATTTTAAAAACACACAAAGTTGGAGCGGGACGTTTCACAAAAGTGACATCCACGGTGCCAATTTATAATTGTAACGAATAGTATTTGAATAAAAACATTTAATCGGGTAAAACCCGGGCGTTGCCCGGGTCATTCGGCTTGTGATAAAATATAATGTTAAAATATATTTTTACATTGTTAATTTAATTTGTTGTTGTTTTATAATAATGAAGATGCAAATTAAATTGTTGTTGTTGTTGTTTATTATCGTTTGTTTATATAAAAAATTTACATTGTGTATGTGATGATGATAACAAAAATGAATTTTAAAATTAATATATATAATTCATTGAGAAAAAAATAAATAATTAATTATCAAATTCACAAAAGTGACAATATCTTATTTTAAATATAATAAATGTTTTTAAAAAAATTATGTGTTTCAAAAATATATTTAAACGCATATAACAATATTTATATAGTTTATAAATCAATATATAGGTGGATTGGATGTTTTCTAGAATCGTTTTAACAAATGTTCGTTAGGCAAACTTTTACTCGGATAAAAACCGGGCGAAGCCGGGTACATTCGCTAAATACAGTTATTTACAAATGTTCGTTTGTGGCAAGATACTATTCCTTCAACTTCAAATTACCGAGTGGACCAATTAATACTGATTTTTTCAACTTATCGAGTATTTTTCAAGGTACCGGGAAAATTTTCAAATTATCGAGAGTATAGACAAGTATAGATTCAGTAGGGATTGGATGTTTGCTAGAATCGTTTCAACAAATTTTTGTTAGGCAAACTTTTACTCGGGTAAAAATCGGGCGAAGCCGGGAACATATATATAATTTTGTCGGCTATGCACGCCCTCAATATGTAACTAATCTCGCTGAAATTTGAACAGGACAGAGAGTTAAATCTGGAAAAGTTTTTTTTTGTCGCACTTTAACCAAGAAAATTTATAATTAACCAAGTATTGAGCAACAATATTTTTTAGTCAGAAATGATGATGACAATATTGCCGTATCATGCTTGATTGACATAAACAAAATTCTTTAGAGGAATATTCACTAAAGCAGACCACGGGCGAAGCCAGATAATAATTATTAGTAGGCAGGAACAAAATTCTACCAGCGAAACATTCACTCGAGCAGAAAACACACGAGGTAGGTCATCTCTATATATATAACTAGACGAATGACCCGGGCAACGCCCGGGTTTTACCCGATTAAATGTTTTTATTCAAATACTATAGCACGGCGGCGGTGGGGCCCGTTGCCTCCCGGCGTTCACGCTGACTTCCCTGTGCGCGCATGGCTGTCCCGAGGGCCCACGTATCCGCCCGCCATTTCCGCCGCAAAGGCAGGTCACGTGCAACGGCGGCAGCCAATCGTCGCGCGCCGCCGTCGACGCCTGAGTGTTCTAGTTGAATAATTTGAATATATAGTTTTAATAAATGATTTATATATTTTTTAAAATAGCCTATCGTCACCCTCGTTTTTTTTACCTATGTATGGAAATTTTGGTTTGAATTAGTGAACTACTGCGAATTTGTATACCGGACATACAGACCAACCAACAAACATACAAACATTCATTTTTATATATATAGATATCGTTTCTCGGCCTTTTGGCTGAGATAATGTAGAATATCTCTAGATATTTTTATTTATATATATATTTTTAAAAATCTATTTAGTATAGAGAATGGTTATGTTTGTTCGAAAAATATATTTTATATCCTTCCTTCCTTTATATCTACAAAAATAATATCCAAAATCGATGTTTGTTATCGCGTTGCGCAAAATATACAGAATCAATCATATTGTAATTTCGCATGTAGGTAGCTAAAGATTTCGTTTAACATATAGGCTATTCAAAAAAACTAAAAAGATTAATGTGCCTTTTTTTAAAATATAAAACCAAAAAGCGTTAGTTCCAGCCTTTTACCGCTTGGGCGCAGCACTGGTCGCGACGATAAATGAATTTGATTGGTTAATAATTTACACGTGGTTTGTTTACACGATGAATGTTAGTTTGTTTACACGATGAATGTTTTTAAAAGGTAAGATTATTCAATCGCCGTGAAAATTTAGGAGGTTATTTACTATACTACTGGGAAGGTTTCTGGTTTGAATTTGATTTGAAATAAATATTCTTTGCAATTTTATTTGCAAATTTTCTACTTTCACTCGCAAGCAGCGCCTCTCGCGGCATCTGGTGAAATTATATTTATAAATTGTAAAAATTCTGAAATATGTTCCAAGTATAATAAATTCAATATTTAATTGGAGGATTTAGTAATATAATATTCTAATGACGTTGTAAAAAACTTGGCATTTCAATATTAATTAATATTTAAAGAAAATATCTTATTTAAAATTTAATAAATGTTTTAAAATAAATTATGTTTTTCAAAAATATATTTAAACGCATATAACAATATTTTATATGTTTATAAATCTATATATAGGTGGATTGAATGTTTTCTAGAATCATTTTAACAAATGTTCGTTAGGCAAACTTTACTCGGATAAAAACCGGGCGAAGCCGGAAAAAAAAAAAAAAATGTGTTTGTCGGCAATGCAAGCCCTCAATATTTAACTAATCTCGCTGAAATATGAACAGGACAGAGAGTTAAATCTGGAAGAGCTTTTTGTCGCACTTTTGAACAAGAAAAATTATAATTAACCAAGTACTGAGCAACAATAATTTTTTATTCAGAAATGATTATGACAATATTGCTGTATCATGCTTGATTGAGATAAACAAAATTCTTTAGGGGAATACTCACTAAAGCAGACCACGGGCGAAGCCAGATAATAATTTTTAGTAGACAGGAACAAAATCTACCAGAGAAACATTCACTCGAGCAGAAGGCACACGAAGCCAGGTCATCTCTATATATAAAATATCGTTTCTCGGCCTTTTGGCTAAGACATGTAGTATATTTCTAGATATTTTTATTTATATATATCTTTTTAAAAATCTATTCAGTAGAGAGAGAGAGGATATGTTTGCTCGAAAAATATATTTTATATATTATATAAATATATACAGTAAACTCTCCTATAACGCGATTAATGTGTTCCGTGTTGTATGAAATCGCGTTATAGGAATTCGCGTTGTACGAAAAAAAACTTGCATAACGCGAATGTTGTTAGGGTAAATTGTTAGTGACAAATATCATGTAAAAATGTATTGTATAAAATGATGTATATAGGAAAAATAATTATATACTAAAACAAAACTAAATGTTATATTATTTTATATGCAAATGTATATATAAAAAACAAATTAAAGTTTATTCACTACGTAATTTTTTTTTTTAAATATAAATTTGCATATAAAAAAATATAACATTCAGTTTTGTTTTAGTATATAATTATTTTTCCTATATACATCATTTTATACAATACATTTTTACATGATACAGTATATCTCCTTTTCAATTTTTATTTTTTTCCAACTTTATCCATCATGCCCGGGGAGCACAAGTTTCGTAAATTTTGATATTTGCAAAATATTTACATGTAAATTCTAATTTAATGCCTTATATGCGTTAAAATATTATTTTAAGCTTTAAAACTCAATTTAACACTATTAAAAAAAAATACTTACAGAAACACATGTGCAATTAAATTGACAAAGTATACAACACTACTTCGTTCAAAAACAAAAAAATTGAAAAACGCGTGTGCATAAAAATGAAATGTATTGTACAGTTGTCAATATGGAAATTTCCGCATTTTATTTTATAACGCGTTATACGAAAATTCGCGTTGTATAAATAAATTTGTCGCAATTTTTTTATCGCGTTCTACGAAATCGCGTTGTAAAAACTCGCGTTATAGGATAGTCTACTGTAATGTAACGAATATTATTATCATTATTATCATAATATTCTGTGTTCCAGAATATTATTAACAATAATATTCGTTAGGCAAACTTTCACTCGGATAAGACCCTGGCGAAGCCGGGTACACATCCGCTAGTATATATATACTAGCCGAATGACCCGGGCAACGCCCGTGTTTTACCCGATTGAATGTTTTTATTCAAATACTATTTGTTGCAATTATAAATTTGGCGCCTTTAATAAATGCATATATTAGTTAATAACTATAGCCTATGTGCTTTATCTGTCTATGTACTGTTGGCTTCCGTAGGCGTCTCATACTGGGAAAAGGAAAGAGAGGATTCCATTTAGTTATTAACTAATATATGCATTTATTTAAAGAGCGACCCGCTCCAAACGGGCAAATGTGACGTGACCGTAGCCAACCAATAGGAGGGCGCCATTCCAAAAAAAAAAAAGCAAACGGTGACAGAGGCCGATGAGGAATGACGCTCGTAACTGTATATAGAATATTTAAAAACAGTTTAAATTCAAACTAGAATATCCAACATAAGAAATTATTCTGTAAAAAGACAATTTCACATCAATAGTTTCAAAGTTCATGAATCCCTTTCTAATTAACACGTTAATTTCAATTAAACACAATTTAAGAAGAAGTAAAAACATCTTGTTTTTTTTCAATCCTTTGAACAAACAAAGGAGAAAGAAATCAGCTGTGAGGTTGTTTGACCGGAAGTGCTAAATTCCATCCACAATTCATGAACAGACGAAGAGTATGAAACTGGCCAAACGCCAATTTCACTCCGAGAAATCAATTCTTTTCCAACTTTTGTTTTTGGATCACCAACTTCTCTAGGAAGGAAGGAAACGGGGAGAAAATTTTTTTTTCTTTTTTTTTCAAACTTCCTTCATTTTTCCCATCTCTCGAATATGTTTCTTAAGAAAACCTCTATTTCCTTACATACGGTAGAACTTCTGTTCTAGAAGAAAAAGGAGAAGACATGTTTTGTTAAAGATTATTTCAAAACTTGAAACATATTTGTATATAAATTACACTATTCCCTCTATGGGTTTCTATTTAAGACCTCCAGATTCATTATATCGCATTTAAGACGTATTTTCTGGTCCCAAAAGTGTCAAGTATAGTTTTTTGCTTATCCCTAGTACACGTGGTACAGGCCATAATAATTATGGTGGGTAGAAGTGGGAAACTGCTTTTACTGTAAGTGCACCACATGTCTACATATGTAGAAAGTAGTTCTACTTTGCACTTACAAATGTGCCAGAGCCCCGGTTGGTTACTTGCACTCGTTGGTAGACTTTTGCAAGAATCGGGGGCCATTGGATCATTTTTTTGGGCCAAATATAGTTGTCTTACGAAATGAAAACATTGAAGCACGAATGTTTCTTTTCGAATAAAACAAACTTCTACTGTCCTTACTGCAATGAAAGATATTGAGAGGGCTTAGCTCATCAATGATGAACCTTCCCAGCAGTTTCGCCAGTTTAATCTACCAGACCGCTTCTTAGAGCTCTAATACTGTATTGAGCGATTCATGCTTATATGTAGACAAAACTTAAGGAAGTTGTATCTTTTACCATGTATATCGGGATTCAGACAATAACTCTGAAAGATACACTCATGGACAAAACTTAAGGAAGTTGTAATTTTTAACATGTATATCGGGATTGAGACAATAACTCTGAAAGATACACTCATGGACAAAACTTAAGGAAGTTGTAATTTTTAACATGTATATCGGGATTCAGACAATAACTCTGAAATATACACTCGTGAACAAAACTTAAGGAAGTTGTAATTTTTAACATGTATATCGGGATTCAGACAATAACTCTGAAATATACACTCATGGACAAAACTTAAGGAAGTTGTAATTTTTAACATGTATATCGGGATTCAGACAATAATTCTGAAAGATACACTCGTGGACAAAACTTAAGGAAGTTGTAATTTTTAACATGTATATCGGGATTCAGACAATAACTCTGAAAGATACACTCATGGACAAAACTTAAGGAAGTTGTAATTTTTAACATGTATATCGGGATTCAGACAATAATTCTGAAAGATACACTCATGGACAAAACTTAAGGAAGTTGTAATTTTTAACATGTATATCGGGATTCAGACAATAACTCTGAAATATACACTCGTGGACAAAACTTAAGGAAGTTGTAATTTTTAACATGTATATCGGGATTCAGACAATAACTCTGAAAGATACACTCATGGACAAAACTTAAGGAAGTTGTAATTTTTAACATGTATATCGGGATTCAGACAATAATTCTGAAAGATACACTCATGGACAAAACTTAAGGAAGTTGTAATTTTTAACATGTATATCGGGATTCAGACAATAACTCTGAAAGATACACTCATAGACAAAACTTAAGTTGTACCTTTTAGCATGTATATCGGGATTCAGACAATACTCTGAAAGATACACTCATGGACAAAACTTAAGGAAGTTGTAACTTTTAACATGTATATCGGTATTCAGACAATAATTCTGAAAGATACACTCATGGACAAAACTTAAGGAAGTTGTAACTTTTAACATGTATATCGGGATTCAGACAATAACTCTGAAAGATACACTCATGGACAAAACTTGAGGAAGTTGTAACTTTTAATATGTATATCAGGATTGTTACAATAACTCTGAAAGATGTTACAGTGACCTTTATGGTGAAGACACACAAGATAACCAAGTGTAAACAAAATTGCCTCTGTCTTCTTAAAAAAAAAAAAAAATTGACGACCGACGACATCAAATATTTTCCACTTCCTTAATTTTCTAGTTTTACGCTATAGTTAAATGGGCATTCGTCTAGACTAGAGGTAGGCAAACTTCAAATCGCGAGCCACATGCTGTTCTTTGGATGTAAAGCTCTTTATATAGTTCCATACGTAAATATTACGTATGCTAGAATTCTATTTATTGTTGGCAAGAAAAATGTTTTGGCTCTTTAAAACCTTCGAAATTTTATAAATTGTAATTTTTGACTCTTCCGACTCAAAAGTTTACCGACTCCTGGTATAAACAGAAATATATATGAAAAAATAGTACAAATGTGATATTGTACTGGGATAATATGCATAAATTAAGAAAAAGGTCATATCCTTATCATGCAACTGAAAGTTGCTGATGGCTTGCGCCATCTATCGGAATAAATATCAACTATTCTCGTTGATTTTTAATTGATTTTTTTTCCTTGATTAACCAAGAATGGGTATTTAGCCAATTCTGGAATAATAAAAAAAAATAACGAGAATAGTTGATATTTATTCCGATATATGGCGCAAGTCATCAGCAATTTTCAGTTGCACGATAAGGAGATGCCTTTTTCTTAAGAAATATATTTATTAAAAAATCACAAAACATAAACATTTTGTGGTATTGAGGAACAAACCTCAAGACATCTACTGATCGATTGCCCAGCATTTCAAGATTATAGAATGAAGAATGAACTAGTTGTTTGTGAACTTAACGATTTGATTTCCGATAAAAAAATCATATTTAAAGTTCAATTTATTTTGTAAATACATTCTAAACATTATACAAAATCTGGATCTCTAATGTTTTCATACGTTGAATAATGTAAATAACTTATGTAAATAAACTTTTCTCCTTGTTTGACGCAAGTATCCCTTGCAGGATATAGCGCTTTGAAAATAAAATAATTGGAAATAAACATTATAAAAAAACATTTTTTTAATTAAACGAAAACGAGGAATATTGATTTAGAATATCAAAAGTAATATCATACTTCTAAAAAAAAAAAACTTAAAAAAGTAAAAAATATATAATCAAAAGATTTTTTTAAATGTGAAAAAAAAAGGATCTTTTTGTGAAGCCTAATTTAGTTAATATTTAAGTATTTCTCTCTCAGAGACTAAAAGTTTATTTTGAATTAAATATATAAAAAAAAGCTGCACGCGGAAATCATTAAAAACTTTTAAAATTGGATCTTTTTTGAGGAAAAAAAAAAGCTTTTTTTTTCGATCTTTTTTTTTTTTTTAATTCACACACGATCTCTCTTGATTTTTTTTGATTAACTTTGAATTTTAATGGCGCGAGAAGCTGAAAAAAAAAAAAAACTAATTTGTGTGCTTTACAAAATTTTACTGAAAAAAAAAAAAAGTTTGATTGAAAAAAAAAATGCAATTTTTTATTCGTATAAACTAGGTATATAAACTTCTCAATTTACCCCCTTATACGTATTTCAAATACTCTTTTTCCTTCTTACTTAATTAAAGAAATGGAAAATTTTTAATGGAATTGACAAATATTATTAATTTATGATTTCTTAGCATACTTGAAACTTGTAAGAAAAAGTAAGTAAATATTTCTAAGATATATAAAACTCTTATTCTTTCATTCCATGCTTTGGTCGGTAGCCGAGTGGTCTAAACCGTTGAGTTTTCAATCGCTACGACCCCGGTTCGAATCCCGCATTGGGAACTTTTTTTTTTCTAATTAAAAAAAAAAAAAAAAAAGCTTCAATGGGGCCCTCGATTCTTATAAAAGTCCAACCTTACCAGTGAGTGCAAGTAACCAAACGAAGCTCTGGCAAACTTTTAAATGCGAAAGTAGAACTGCTTTTCACATGTGTAGACATGAGGTGAACTTACAACGAAAGCAGTCGCCAACTTCTATCCACCATTTTTTTTGCTTATCCCTACTACACGTGGTACAGGCCATGATAATCATGGTGAGTAGTTAGCGACTGCTTTTACTGTAAGTACACCACATGTCTACACATGTAGAAAGCAGTTCGACTTTGCACTTACAAATGTGCCAGAGCCCCGTTTGGTTACTTGCACTCGCTGGTGGGGTTGGACGTTTGCAAGAATCGGGGGCCATTGAAGCATTTTTTTTTATCACAAAAAAAGTGCCCAATGTGGGATTCGATCCTCAAGACAGGATCTGTATTCCAACCTTGGAAGGATTATGAATTTGATCAATGAATATAGTCTCCATGACCTTGTATAACTATACAATGGGATAATATAAAAAATCAAACAAGTTAACAGTACTCACAGACAGGTAGAGTATCCCAGACGGCCAGACAAGCTCCCAGTCCCGCGGCAGCCGGCAACAGCCCGCCTGGAGGACCCGGCATCCACATCAGCAGCAGAAGCAGGCCCTCATGGATCAGGAGGCCCAACAGCACGGTTCCACGGCGGGGAGCTCCGGGGCCTATACGGCTGGCTCCCAGTGATGTCAGGGTGTGGGCCGCGCCGGCAATGGCCCCGCACCATCCCACGGCAGCGAGGCCGGAGCTACATCCCGCCCAGCTCTGTGCACAACGGCGGTGTGTCTTACACTGGTGTCTCTGGTAGCTAGGTTACACTGGGGTCTCTGGTAGCTAGGTTAGGATAGGATCATATGGCTTTGGTTATCGGATCATATGGCTTTGGTCATCGGATCATATGGCTTTGGTCATCGGATTATATGGCTTTGGTCATCGGATCATATGGCTTTGGTCATCGGATTATATGGCTTTGGTCATCGGATCATATGGCTTTGGTCATCGGATCATATGGCTTTGGTTGTCGGATCATATGGCTTTGTTCATCGGATCATATGGCTTTTGTTCATCGGATCATATGGCTTTGGTCATCGGATCATATGGCTTTTGTTCATCGGATCATATGGTTTTGTTCATCGGATCATATGGCTTTTGTTCATCGGATCATATGGCTTTGGTCATCGGATCATATGGTTTTGTTCATCGGATCATATGGCTTTGGTCATCGGATCATATGGCTTTGGTCATCGGATGATATGGATTTGGTCATCGGATGATATGGCTTTGGTCATCGGATTATATGGCTTTGGTCATTGGATCACATGGCTTTGGTCATCTGATCATATGGCTTTGGTCACCTGATCATATGGCTTTTGTTGTCTGGTCATATGGCTTTGGTCATCGGATCATATGGCTTTTGTTATCTGATCATATGGATTTGGTCATCGGATCATGGCTCATGATATGGCTTAGGTTTTCGGATTATAGGGCTTCCATGTTAGAGATCATGTAACCTCTATAGAAAGCTATAGCTTTTATAATCGTCGTATCATTTTGGTCCAATAATGATCGAGTTTCTTGTTCTTCAGATCAAAATTGATTCTTCAAAGCTATTTGAGCTGTTTTATGATCAGTCGATACCTTGATGATCAAATCAAATAGTCTGGTGGATGTCCTCGTAGCCTTGGTTCTAGAAATGAGGTCAGGTGACTATAGCGAACCAATAGGATGACGGGATATCAGAGTACTGCTGTCTAGACACCGTCAACAATGGATGCCACGTGCCGGAAACTAAGGAGAGAATCGATTTGAGATATTTTCTCTATTAGGAAAATAACAATAAAGGAATATATTCGAAACTATTTTAGACACGTATGATTCTTTTTAAAATTAAACAATTTCTACTGTCCTTACTGCAATGGAAAAAATTAATGGGAGGGCCTATCTCATCAGTGGTGAACCCTACCAGCGGTTTCGCTAGTTTAATCTATCATACCGCTGTTATATTACATTTTTCGATCTTCCTTTTATAGTGATACTGTTGCTAGACTCTTGAAATGGGTATTTTAGATGAACTATAGACATAAGCTTTGAAGACAGTAGAATTACAATACAATAATGCGGCTTATGATTGCAAAACGACATTTGAAAATTATCCCGCATGTGTTTCTTTTAAACGAAAAATAGAAATTTATTTTTAAGGAGAAATAACGATTATTTCTAACCTTAGGGATGAAGTATGAAAGGATGAATTGTGAAGAGTAATTATAAACGGAAAAATAAAGTATCCAGGGATGAGAATCGAACCCACAGTGTTCCGCTTACCGGGCAAATGCCATGTCCACTAGGCTACCCTGGACATATTTTTCCGTTCGTAAATATTATATATAAAATAATTTATAATTCAATATAATGCGGCTCATGATTGTAAATACATTTGAAAATTATCCCGCATGTGTTTCTTTAAAAAGAATCATACGCGTCTATAATAGTTTCGAATTTTTATAATAGATGGCGCGCTAATGTATCATAATATAAATTATATATTTAAATGATGTTTAACTCATATGAAAAGCTAAAGAACACCTTCATATACTTTCTATTCTTCAAAATGTGGACATGTCTCTCTTATATAATCTTATTTTTTCACATTTATATATTTTATCTGTATTTAACTTTATATATTCTTATTTTTTCACATTTATATATTTTATCTGTATTTAACTTTATATAATCTTATTTTTTCACATTTATATATTTTATCTGTATTTAACTTTATATAATCTTATTTTTTCACATTTATATATTTTATCTGTATTTAACTTTATATAATCTTATTTTTTCACATTTATATATTTTATCTGTATTTAACTTTATATAATCTTATTTTTTCACATTTATATATTTTATCTGTATTTAACTTTATATAATCTTATTTTTTCACATTTATATATTTTATCTGTATTTAACTTTATATAATCTTATTTTTTCACATTTATATATTTTATCTGTATTTAACTTTATATAATCTTATATTTTCTGCCTTTCCCTGCATTTTATGGCAGTCATCCTTTTCTCAGAACAAATTTGTTTACATAGATGAAAATATTTTTTGTATAATAATCATTTATTTTATTAAGAAAATTTCTAATTATGTAAATATATATATATATATATATTAAAAATGGCATATCCTGACCAGGAGCACATGTGCTTTTCAGAAGGCAGAGCGCCATCTGGTGGAACAGAAATCAACTATTCATTGATTTAGCCTGTTCCCTGATATTTGGCCAACCCAATTTCTTGATAAATCAAGAAAAGCCATCCACGAACGCGTTTCGCGCTTTTTGGCGCTCGTCAGCGTGGAGTAGGCTGAACCATTGCGACCAAAAAATAATTTTTGATCCCAATGGCTTCCTGAAAAACCAAGAAATGGGTATTTTAAGGCCAAACTTGCGTAAATACGCTTAGCACATTAAAAAACGAAAGAAAAAAATAAAAGATAAAAAGATCAGGTGTTGAAATCAATATTAAAAATGGCATATCCTGACCAGGAGCACATGTGCTTTTCAGAAGGCAGAGCGCCATCTGGTGGAACAGAAATCAACTATTCATTGATTTAGCCTGTTCCCTGATATTTGGCCAACCCAATTTCTTGATAAATCAAGAAAAGCCATCCACGAACGCGTTTCGCGCTTTTTGGCGCTCGTCAGCGTGGAGTAGGCTGAACCATTGCGACCAAAAAATAATTTTTGATCCCAATGGCTTCCTGAAAAACCAAGAAATGGGTATTTAAGGCCAAACTTGCGTAAATACGCTTAGCACATTAAAAAACGAAAGAAAAAAATAAAAGATAAAGTGGCTTTGTCACCGACCCGAGACCGCTAGTTTGCGGCGACGGTCAATAGATGGCGTCTGATTTTGACGGGAGAGGCGACCCTTGTCTCTTTAGATATATATATTATCTTCTATTTTCTTGGAAAGTTACCTATTGAAGAACGTCAAAGTCCGAAAGCTTGCCGAAATTACAGCATTAATAGAATAAACACGTCGCTGTTAACTTTTGTTTCTTCTTCAAGATAATTATATATGGACATTGTAATAAATCAGTTTCAATCTCTCTCTGGACATCATGACGTCTGCCAAGACCCGCATCTACAAGAACTTCCTGGGCCTGGAGATGCAAGGAGTCCAAGAAGACCCCCTCCTGGTCTGAAGGAGGACCTTATCAAGGTGGTGGAGCCTTCCTAGCTCCTAAAATCATTGTACATTCCCATCATTTATTCATTTATATTATCATTATTTGATAAAATTTGACTTTAATTGACAATAAAATTATTTCAAATGTCAAAATGTCTCTCTCTCCTCACGAAGATGACGCCCTGGCCATCCTGGCGTCTGCAAAGGCGAGGATATATAGACACTTACTGGCCCTGGAGTTGCGGGGGGTCCGAGAAGAACCCCTCCTGGTCTGGAAGAGGGCACTATCAAGATGGTGAAGCCCTCTTCACTCATAATTCATTGTTTATAATCTCATTTTTTTCATTCTTTTGTAAAACCTAATTGACAAGATGTCAATAAAAAGTGTTACAATCTCAATCTCTCTCGCTCTCTCTTCAGCGTCAGCCCCCATCCCGAGGCAATGACAGGTGTAGCTACCATCTACAAGTACTATCTTGGTCTTGAGGTGGGTAACACCAGCCATCACCTCGACCTGCCCACTCTGTGGGAGAGAACTCTCGCAGTCCACCGGTGGCGGAGTCTTTCCCGCGGTGGGCGCCACCAATAAAGACCTTGTATATATTTTATATATTTATTCATATATTTATCATTATATAATTTTATTTATACTCATATATATATTTTTTCTGTATTTAACCGCCCTTATATACTCTTATAAAACAATATAATGCGGCTTATGATTGTAGAACGACCTTTGACAAATTTCACCGTAAATGTTTCTTTTGAACGAAAAATCGTAATTAATTTTAAGGAGAAATAACGACTATTTCTAACCTTAGGGATGAAGTATGAAAAGATGAATTGTGAAGAGTAATGATAAACGGAAAAATAAAAGTGTCCAGGGATGGGAATTGTTTTTCCGTTCATTATTACTCTTCACAATTCATCCTTTCATACTTCATCCCTAAGGATAGAAATAGTCAATATTTCTCCTTAAAATAAATTACGATTTTTCATTCAAAAGAAACATTTGTGGTAAAATTTGTCTCAAAGGTAATTCTACATATAATCTTATATGGACATTTAAATAAAGTAGTTTCAAACTCAATCAATCTCTCTTTTCGGCGATTATTTTTCGACCAAAGAAGTCATAATAAATATAAACCCTAATAAATTCATATCCCTAGCTTTCGGCATGAAAGTTCTTCTACGGAAGAAAACATACGATTGTAACTTATAGAAGGGCTCCTGTGGAAAGGCTCATGCCCAAAAAAGGTAAAGATATGAAATAAACATTAAAAAAACGTATCCCAGAAAGTCTAATATTTTTTTGGGGCTGGTGGAAGGAGGGTCAAACCGTTGGTTTTCGACCGCTACGACCCGGGTTCGATTCCCGCATTGGGCACTTTTTTTTTATTAAAAAAAAAAAAACTTCAATGGTCCCCGATTCTTGCAAAAGTCCAACACCACCAGCGAGTACAAGTAACCAAACGGGGCTCAGGGCCATTTGTAAGTGCAAAAGTCAAACTGCTTTTCACATATGTAGACATGTGGTGCACTTACAGTAAAAGCATTCGCCTTCGTCTACACACCATGATTATCATGGCCTGTACCACGTGTACTAGGGATAAGCAGAAAAAAAAGTCTGATGTTTTCAACTTAATGCTGATACAAGGGAATATTTTATTGAATTAGAACGTTATGATAGATTAAACTGGCGAAACGGCTGGGAGGGTTCACCAGTGATGAGCCAGCCTCTCCCAGTATTTTATCATTGCAGTGAGGACAGTTGGTAATTGTTTACGTGGGGGAAACCGGCCGAACAGTCGGCACTAGAGTTAAAGAACATATCAGGAACGTAAGGAACCAAGATAGCAGATCCCTTATTTATCAACATGAGGATTCTACTGGCCATCATTTTAACTTACAAGATGTCAAGTGTTACTTCCGGAATATATTCTCTAAATATAATAGACTTATTCTTGAATCATTGGTTTCGAACGATAAAAAGAGCATTAATAGAAGGATCGATATACCGCAGCAGTACCTTCATATATCCCATAGCTAAATTCATGGTTTCTCGCCCGGAAATTTGGAATATAATTATGTTAGTTGTATAAATACATAGTTGGTTTGTTTATTTTTGCCTTATTGTAATTGCCAAGACTTATTTTAGTCCTTTTTATGCAATTTTAGCGTATCTCAAATTTCATAGTTTTAGAATTTATTTTTAA
Organism: Cordylochernes scorpioides; assembly: GCA_030710605.1. Taxonomy (NCBI): domain Eukaryota; kingdom Metazoa; phylum Arthropoda; class Arachnida; order Pseudoscorpiones; family Chernetidae; genus Cordylochernes; species Cordylochernes scorpioides. The sequence continues at coordinate 108,014,636 of CP092863.1, forward strand.
TTTTTAGAATTTATTTTTAATTTAAAGTTTTCGGCATATTTTGCATGTATCGTTGTATACAATATATTTTATTACAATTTGTTTAATTTACTTCCGGTAGGATTAGTTCTACACCTTATATATAGTTTAGATTTTGTGTTATTTGTATATATATTTTTTTGCGAAATCGGCCTGAAGATAGGCTAACGCCTGAAAGCTCGCCAACATTCAGAATAAAGAAACTCGTTGCAATTTTTTCTTCCTTTCATTCATTGAATATCTAATTGAAATTATTTAGGATTTTATTGTGTAATTGTTTATGTTGAAAAAACCGCGTAAAGAGCTTAATATAAATAAAGGAATTTTCGAATGTTTGATTATATATTGTAACAAAGTACGTATTTATTATTTTTATAAACAGAGTGGTCATTTTTATGTTTATATTTTGCTACTCTGTAAATTTCCCTCGTGGCTTATCTTTTGTTTACCATATATAGTTTGTTCTTGCCTGAAATAAATTGTTGTCTCACATCCTAAAGTTTTGTCTTCCCTAATTTTCCACGTGGCATTTTGGTGGAGATGCTGGGTAAGTTAGGGAAGACTAACTGAAGACCGCCGAGAAGACCTTGAAACCATGGGTGCTGTGATCTACATTTTCGGAGACTGACTCCAGGATTCCACCGCCGTGCTAAAGCCAAGACTTTCCTCCAAGATGACGATGTCCTTATAGACGATACGACGACAAAGCCGCTCTTCACGCCGCAAGAAAAAGGACGCAAAGGTACTAGGGACAAAGTTCCAAGACTTCGATGGAATCCTTGGCAGAAAAGCACGTCAGATCCATGTCAGTATCTACAATAATTGCTAGCTGTGGGTCACAGCTCCCATAGGGAAGAAGCTATGTAACAAAGTGTTTATTAATTTTATTATTTTTATTAACATAGTGGTATTCAATAGTGGTATTCAACATTGTATTCAATAGATTTTGTAAATTTATATCAAAGTTTTTAAATAATCTCAAGTGTTAGGTATAATTAACTATGTGCTGTATATATGTTTTTTTTCCCTTTTTTTCTTTGTTTTGAGGTGTGTTTAAATTAAATTACCTATGTATATAGTATGCTTGTTTGAAATCAATTTCAAGAATATGGTAAATGCCTTGAGCATATGTTTTTGGATATATAAATAGATTCTCCCTCTCTCTCTCTCTCTTGTGTTGCTTTCCTTTGGGCGCCAGTGTCCTTGGCGGGACATCGCGCTTTGTATTTACAGTTGAATAAAGTTGAATAGTGGTCAATTTTATGTTTATATTTTGCTACTCTCTCTGTAAATTTCCCTCGTGGCTTATCTTTTGTTTACCATTCATAGTTTGTCCTTGCCTGAAATAAATTGTTGTCTCCTCCTGAAGTTTTTGTCTTCCCTCCACGTGGCAATATATATATTAAGAAAAAGGCATCTCCTAATCGTGAAACTAAAAGTTGTTGATGGTTTGCGCCATCTATCGGAATAAATCTCAACTATTCGTTGATTTTTTAAAATTATTATAAAATTGGCCAAATACCCATTCTTGATTAATCAAAAGAAAAGCTAACCAACTTACTGGACACGGTAACTTTAGATCATATTTGTACAAAGTCAGAAAGACGGATTCGCCTAAATGCTCATGTGGTGCAGAAGAAGAAAATCCTGTACATATTCTAACGGACTGTCGGCTTGTAGAGGACTTGAGAGTCAAAAATCAAATAAATATAAATAGTTTAAATCAAATAGTTAATAATAGATATTTGTATATAAATTTTAATAGATTTTTTAGAATGTTTTTTAGTAATAGATAGCCTGTGGGCTGTAATAACTGATATATAGTTATATGCTGTAAATAGCTCTAAATTTCTGTTCTTATCTGTGATGTTCACTAATATTCATTTTAGGGTGGTTAAATCGTTAACTAACTGACAAATATGTTAATAATTTCTATTATAATAACTAAAATCATATTAATAATTACTGTAAAAGCTCCCAAACTTGTGTATGCATGCAAATATCCAAGACGGATATCGCGTGCTTTGTAAATGATAATAAATAAACTTATATATTAAAATATATAAAAGAAAATATTACAACAGATAATTGAGAAATATTTTACAAATATATATTTAAAAAACAATGATTTCATCAAAAAATATATACCACAGATTTCTTATAGAGAATAAAAAAAAAGGAGAAAAAAAAACTAAATGTATAAATCTATTATTAGAAAGAAAGAAAAAGGGAGTCAATGATACAGGTTAGAAAAACAATTAATTTTTTTTTATCAGATTTGAAAAAAAAATTGTGAAGACTTGTTGAAAGATGAAAGAACCTTCTTTGAAGTTTATCTTCCCCATCAAAAGAAAAAAGAAGACGGTGAAAAAATTCGTCTAACAAAGTAAAAAAGATCTTGAGGGGGAGTATGTTTAATTGTTAAATAGATGTTTATTTGGGATCTCAAACGTAAACATTCTTTTTCTTGGTCAAATGTAATATTTTTAAATAAGTTTGATCCAAGAAGTCTAATAATCGTAGAGAGATATCGAAACAATTTTTTTTTTAAATTGAATTTATTTTATTTTTTATCGAAAAATAGATTATTTCATAGCCATATTTAAATATGAATTTTTTTTGAAGTCAATATATACATACTAAGTATATTAAAATATACACTCATGGACAAAACTTAAGGGAGTTGTACCTTTTAGCATGTATATCGGGATTCAGACAATAACTCTGAAATAAACTCATGGACAAAACTTAAGGAAGTTGTACCTTTTAGCATGTATATCGGGACTCAGATAATAACTCTGAAATATATTACAGTGACCTTTATTGAAGACACACGAGATAACCAAGTGTGAACAAAATTGCTTCTGTGTTTTTTTAAAACAGACGACCGGCAACATCAAAGACTTTCTACTTTCCTAAGTGTCAATAAGCGTATAGGTATTATCGAATAAAAAAAATCGAGTTTCAGAATTTATAATATTTCTTATTTTAAAAAGAATAATTTCCTATATTTACATATTCTTCAGGTTCTATGTCTGTAGTCCATATCTGCTATAACAGACTTTAGTATTCTATTTTAAAAACAATACTAAATAATTTTTGTATATTTTAAAAGTTTATTTTAAAACTTAAATATATATAAACACACGCAGAGAGAGAGAGAGAGAGAGAGAGAAAATTACAAAGTCTGTATAATTATCTAAAAAAAAAAAACTAAGATTAAAAACAATACGAAACTGTATTGCAAAAACAACAAAACAACAAAAAACTGTTTTCATAATAAAAAATTCATTGAAAAAAAATGACAAGCTTAGAAGTTATTTGACAAAAATAGTTAACAAATAGTTAACAGATAGTTAAACTTTTAACAAATATTATATTAGAGGTTGAGCCTACATTTAATCTCAAGCAATTACGTCAGGTTAGGTTTAGAAGAGGCGGTCAATAGTCCAGTATAATATAAGGTGGTTAAATATTCACAGAAGGGGGATAAACTTTGCGGTTCTTTTTGAAACTTTAATAACCTCTGGCAGGTGAAAAGAGAAGGAAAACTTGCTAGATTACGTATTAGAAAAGAAGCGAAAAAAGAAGTTTATTTTAAAAATAAATGTTATTAAAAAAATATATATATATATAGAAGACGGAGTATATATTTCTCTGAAAACTAATAATTTATATTTTGACCAAAGACTTTCATATTATATCAAAATATTTATTATTATATGAAAAGATTATTAATTTTGGGATTTTTATTTTGTTATTATGTTAGCTTTTCCTCATTGTCTTTTGGTATTTTATATATGTTCTGTGTGTTTGCTATAAATAAATTGTTGTTGTCATATTGAAGTTTGTCTTTTCCTAATTTTCCATGTGACAATATTCTGATAATATCGTTTGTTACCTAAAAATAGTTTATTATAAAAATTTATTTTTAAATGAGCTACCCATAATGAAATCTGTTCTAAAATGTGGCATATATTGTTTTAAATAAAAATTGATAGAATAAATTATTTTTTGATGATCTAATAAATATTGTCACGTATTAAATAAAGAAAGAAAAGCCAAAAATGACACGGCAATTTATTTTTATGCAAAAATAAACTTTAAAATTTATATAATACCAGAGAAGAAATGAGGAAATTTTACAGAATCGGGATTCAGACAATAACTCTGAAAGATACACTCATGGACAAAACTTAAGGAAGTTGTATCTTTTATCATGTATATCGGGATTCAGACAATAACTCTGAAAGATACACTCATGGACAAAACTTAAGGAAGTTGTACCTTTTAGCATGTATATCGGGATTCAGACGATAACTCTGAAAGATACACTTATGGACAAAACTTAAGTTGTACCTTTAGCATGTAGCATTACAGTGACCTTTATTGAAGACACACAAGATAACCAAGTGTGAACAAAATTGCCTCTGTCTCCTTAAAAAACAATAGACGACCGGCGATATCAAATACTTTCCACTTCCTCAAGTGTTGTTCATGAGTGTATATGGTTAACCCAGGTTCCTGGAGTGTACAGAAGTCGCCTACTAGCAGTTTATATGATTAAAAATTGATTTGAGGACTTAAAAATAACATTTTTCGTTGAAAATCGGATTCAGTTTAAAATACCATAAGTCATATATATTTACGACTAGTTTTATAATAAAATGTTAGTACAATATATATAGTCTCTCATGATTTACCATAGACTGAAAACATGGTTAAACTGGGTCTCTCCTGGAGGTTGTCTCTTATCAGAGTCTTTGTCATGTCAGACCAAGTTATGAGGAGTCTTTCAACCTTACCAAAGTCTCTGATGAGATACAACCTCCAGGAGAGACCAGATTTAGACATGTTTTTAAGAATATGGTCTCTCATGGGAGTCCTACTGTGTTTTTACTAGGACGAGATAATCTTAGTATTTAAAAAGATTTTAGCTGTAAATAGAAAATACATAAGCGTAATATATAATGAACATAAGCTTATGTCCATAGTTTACTTGAAAACCATTTCTAAGATTCCATCCTTCAGTGTAGCATATAAAAGCAGAATGATCCAATACAGTATTAGAGCTCTGAGAAGCGGTCTGGTAGATTAAATTGGCGAAACCGCTGGGAGGGTTCACCACTGATGAGCCAAGCCCTCCCAATATATTTTTTCATCGCAGTAAGGACAGTAGAAGTTCGTTTTATGTATAAAAGAAACATTCGCGCTTTTAAATCCTTTTATTTTATATGTATAGATGGCGCGTTATTGCTTTGTGTTAATATATAATATGTATATATGGTTTTGACCAAGGACTTGGTTGTTGTTGTGTGATGTAATCAATATATAGCGTGAGATGTTTTTAGTTCTTATGATAATTCTGTAATAATAAAATATTATACAAATATATAACAGTAACATACAATATCTTTTAATAGAAACTACACTACCTAAGTTTATTGAATATTAGGTAGAAGAGTACATAACAATAAGAAATGGAAACATTAAAACACGAATATTTCTTTTCCAAATAAACTTCTACTGTCCCTATTGAGATGAATACAATATTAGAGCTCTAAAATAAGCGGTCTGGTAGATTAAATAGGCGAAACCGCTTGGAGGGTTCACCACTGATGAGCCAAGCCTTCCCAATATTTTCCATCGCAGTAAGGACAGTAGAAGTTTGTTTTATGTGTAAAAGAAACTTTCGTACTTTACTATACTTTCATTTATTATATATAAATGGCGCGTTATTGACTTAGAATTAAAATCCCGAGAGTAGTCTGAACTAAGATGAATTTTGATACATTAGCGCGCCATCTGTTATCAAAATTTGAAACTATTATAGACGCGTGTGATTCTTTTAAAAATTAAACAATTACTACTGCCCTCACTGCAATAGAAAAATTAATAAAAGGGCCTGGCTCATCAGTGGTGAACCCTCCCAGCGGTTTCGCCAGTTTAATCTAGCATAAGCTGATGCATACTGATGAGCCAGACCCTCCCATTAATTTTTACATTGCAGTAAGGGCAGTAGAAATTGTTTTTTTTTTAAAGAATCATACGCGTCTATAATAGTTTTGTATTTTGATAAGATAAATTTCCTTATTGATTAATAGAAGATAACACACAAAGCGACTATGTGCATGGAGGAAAAATCGACTTCCGTCTTGTGATATTTCCTCTATTAGAGAGTGGTTGATATTTAAAAATTGTATTTTTTTAATTACATATTACTGGTATTATTCTGAACTTCGCTTTTGCCGGTCCCAAGCCCGGATGAAAAAGGAGGAGGGGGAGCAGTAACAAGCTCACTAAAAAACCTGGGCTCAGCTGGCCCGGCTGATAGTACCCTGTAAGGGCTTCAGGGATACAGGATGAGCAGCGTTTGTACTCCATGTTAGGAGCGGCTGTACATGGTGTCTGTTCCTCATGTCAGAGGCGGCCATTTCATATTGGAGCTAAGTTCTACTGAGTAGTGCTCCCAGTCTTAATGACAAAGAAATTCTACTTCACCCAGACATGAAACTCCGCCTCTGCCGTCCCAAGCCCGGATGAAAAAGGAGGAGGGGGAGCAGTAACAAGCTCACTAAAAAACCTGGGCTCAGCTGGTCCGGTTGATAGTACCTTGTAAGGGCTCCTAATCCAGGGATACAGGATGAGCAGCGTTTGTACTACATGCGGCTGCATATGGCGTCTATTCCTTATGTCAGAGGCGGCCATTTCTTTTGGAGCTAAGTCGGCCTGCCACTGAGTAGTGCTCCCAGTCTTAATGACAAAGGCATTCTACTTCACTATCAAAAGTCTCAAATTCTACAGACTTTATGCCCTAATATAGTTGAGTGAAGATAAGAAAGAAGAAGTCTTTGAACTATATTTTCTATATGATTTATAAAAAATATATCTACCAACTCTAGTCAAAATTCGTCCCGTAATAAAATAAAATAAATAAAAAATTGGGTGTCGTTCACGCTTGGTTTATTCCTAAGTCCAATTCTGACATGGCCCGTGGCGAGAAAGTGCCAAAATTTATTTTCCTCAGAATAAAATATATAAAATTTCAAATATATCTATTTTTAGCCATCAAAAGTAAAAAAAAAAAAGAATTATTTTTGTTTCTAAGCAACAATATCCTTATCACTATTTGGTTCCCGCCAAAATCAAAGATGGCGCTATTGTTTTGATTGTCTGGCAGAAGAAAAATAAAAAAAGTGTCGTCTGCTTCGATTAAAAATGTATTTTTATTGACTTCAAAAAAAAAAAAGCGTCATTTTGATGAAATTTTGAAAATGCGACAAATATAATTATATTTAAAAATATATAATAATACATCAACAGAATAAAATAAGAGAATTATATATTATTTAATTATAATTAGTAAAAAAAAAACAACTCTCTTCATTAAATTAATTCATATCACTGACAGGATTTTTTAAAAGATAAAATAAACAATATGGTGTATTAATAATAAATAATAAAAATAAAATATAATTAAAATAGAATATTTAAAAGAAAGAGAGAGTATATTAGAAATATTTTCAAGAATATATAGGCATTAATTAAAAAAATAATGAAAAAAGTTTATATACTTAATATATGAGATACAATAATTAATATTTATTAAAGGAAGGAAGTGAGAAAATGTGATTTAAAAAATTTATTAAGAATAGTTATAATTAAATTAACACCTCTCTATTAACGAGAGAGATAGAAAATGAGGGTTTATATACACTAATTCGGTTTGAATTTAATAGTAATTAGGCGTATAATTATAATAAACTAATTAGGTATTTAATCACACCATGGAGGATTGGTATTGAGGTCGGGTTAGATTAGCGTCATTCAACCATAGAACTGCTCTCTCGAGTTGGGAAGACGCTTCTTTAACGACCACGCTTTTTTAACGACCACACCTTTTTAACGTTCACGCCTAATTAGAGAAGCGCTTCTATAAACGGGGCAACTATGTCCTTCATTTCCGGCACTAATTAATGAAATATCAAAAAATAGGTATATAGCGATGGCGAAATTTGGATTCCACAAGACTATATCCCGGAAAAAGGCCACACAGTGTTCTCCCCATCCATTGTGAACTGGCGAATCCTGTATAGGGCGAGAGACCCTAAATAAAGGCTTTTTGTTGTTGTTGTTGTTGTTGAGAAGCGCTTCTTTAACGACCAGAATTTAAAAAAATATACGTCTCATTAACGACCATTAATAATTAAAAACACGCCTCTTTAACGACCACACCTTTTAAATGGTCAGGCCTATTTAAAGAACACGCATCTATAACGACCATACTTTTTAAATGGTCACGCCTATTTAAAGACCACGTCTTTTTAACGGTAGTGTCTATTTAAAGACTACGTCTCTTTAACAACCACGCATCTTTAAGGACCATGTCTTTTTAACGGTCACATCTATTTAAAAATCAAGCTCCTTTAATGACCAAATAAACGACCACGTTTATTTAAAGACCATGCGTCTTCAACTACCACACTTATTTGAAGACTACGCCTAGTTAAATAACACGCCTCTTTAACGACCATATATGTATATAGCTAAAGAAAAAGGCATCTTCTGATCATGCAACTAAAAGTTACTGATGACTTGCTTCATCTGTCGGAATAAATATAAACTAATATTGGATTTTTAATTATTCCAGAGTGTTGGCTAAATATATATTCCGACAGATGGCGCAAGCCATCAGCAAATTTTAGTTGCACGATCAGGAGATGCCTTTTTATTAATTTATCCTCCTGATCCTGATAGCTGATAGTACCCTGTAAGGGCACCTAATCCAGGGTTACAGGATGAGCAGTGTTTGTACTCCATGTTAGGAGCGGCTGTACATGGTATCTATTCCTCATGTCAGAGGCGGCCATTTCATATTGGAGCTAAGTCAGTGGACTGCCACTGAGTAGTGCTCCCAGACTTAATGACAAAGGAACAGACACATTCTACTTCACCCAGTCATGATGGTTGTCAAAACCCCATCAACATGCTGTGGACAAGTGAACAAGACACCACCACCACTCCTTTATAATAAAATCCATGGGAAGACTGAACAGGTCCCATGGCTCAGAGTATAAGGAAAGTATCAGAATTACTCAGGTCTCATCAATATCTAATTACAAATTATAATTAGAGGGAATGTGATATCCAACGCTATGCAAATTAAGTTAAAGTATGTAAATATTTGAATGTCGGTTCCACGTGCAGACGTAGATTACACAAACAACCTACACATAAATTCAACAAAAGCTCAAAGTGTTTCTTACTGTAATTAATTATCTCTCTCACTCTCTCAGAATTCAACATGGCGGTTTATTTCTTCTTCTTTATTTATCCTTAATAAACGCTTGTCAACATATACACTCATGGATACAACTTAAAGAAGTAGAAAAGTCTTTGATGTCACCGGTTGTCTATTTTTTTTAAGGAGACAGAGGTTGTTCACACTTGGTTATCAGGTGTGTCTTCAATAAAGGTTACTGTAATATCTTTCAGAGTTATTGTTTGAATACCGATATACATGCTAAAAGCTACAACTTCCATAAGTCTTGTCCATGAGTGCATCTTTCAGAGTTATTGTCTGAATCCCGATATACATGCTAAAAGCTGCAACTTCCTTAAGTTTTGTCCATGAGTGTATATTGGTTATCTCGTGTGTCTTCAATAAAGGTCACTATAATATCTTTCAGAGTTATTGTTTGAATACAGATATACATGCTAAAAGGTACAACTTCCATAAGTCTTGTCCATGTTCAGAGTCTTGTTCAGAGTTATTGTCTGAATCCCGATATACATGCTAAAAGGTACAACTTCCTTAAGTGTTGTTCATGAGTGTAAATTGTCAAAATTTCACCTTAAAAACGGTATCTAATAGAAAGTAAAGGTTTACATATTTGGAATCAGCATATAGAAACCTCTCTAGAACAGCTGTTACTTTATCGGTTAAAAAAGATGATTTTTTGGTCAGTATAATCAGACTCTGAATCTTTTCTTTTATTATTTATTTATCTTTTAACTACTTAATTCGTTTTTTAATCCTCAAGATTATGTTTTATACAGTTTTGTCAGTCTTTCATTGTTTATACATTGGTCTACTATTGCCGCAATTTGGACTGTGCAGGATTAGAATCGAAAGAATTAAAATTATTGATGATTTTGCTTCACAATAGAATCAAATACGATGTTGTATTTTACTTTCTTCACCTATAAGAAGTAGAATGAAATTTCATTTATCCTTATGATTTTTGAACTAATGTTAACCATTCTTTCACAGTTTTTGGTCCTCTACCAGATGGTTAGGCTATGAGTGTTTATATATTGGTCTACCAATTCCGTAATTGGGATTGTACCATATACACACTCATGGACAAAACTTTAGGAAGTTATACCTTTTAGCATGTATATCGGGATTCAGACAATTACTCTGAAAGATACACTCATGGACAAAACTCAAGGAAGTTGTACCTTTTAACAGGTATATCGGGATTCAGACAATAACTCTGAAAGATACACTCATGGACAAAACTTACGGAAGTTGTACCTTTTAGCATGTATATTGGGATTCAGACAATAACTCTGAAATATATTACAGTGAACTTTATTGAAGACACGAGATAATCAAGTGTGAACAAAATTGTCTCTCTCACCAAAAAAAAAAACGACCGTCGACATCAAATACCCACCACTTCCTCAAGTTTTGTCCATGAGTGTATATATATAACTTTCTAAATCTAAACAAAGTTCTCTATCCAAACAATTTCTCCACCACAGAGTATTCGATAGAGAGCTTTGTTTCGTTTAAAGGAAGGATCCTCGATTGTTCCAGAGTCCCATTCAGACAAAGTTGCGTTGGACACTTTCTATTCTGTGAATAAACCTTTCTCAGTGTGGCCAGTTGTCTTGAGGATATACAGATGGTTTTGTCCACTTTTTCGTAGAAAACTTTCTTTTGTTTTTGCCAACATTGAAATACAGTGAAATCTGTAAAATTCGACAATTTCGGAAAAAAAAAACAAAACAATTTTTATTTTTTTTTAATGAAATACAGTGTGTGTGTGTGTGGTGTTTTTTGCTTATCCCTAGTACACGTGGTACAGGCCATGATAATCATGGTGGGTAGAATTTGGCAACTGCTTTTACTGTAAGTGCACCACATGACTACATATGTGAAAAACAGTTCGACTTTGCACTTACAAATGGACCAGAGCCCCGTTTTGTTACTTGCACTCGCTGGTGGAGTTGGACTTTTGCAAGAATCGGGGGCCATTGGAGCATTTAAAAAAAAATCAAATTAAAGTGCCCAATGCGGGATTCGATCCCGGGTCGTAGCCGTTGAAAACCAATGATTCAGACCATCCTTTCACCGATCCCCTATTTTAAACCCTGATAAGACTAAATCTTTGAGGGAAGTCTTGATTTTGACATGGCGGTGGAATCCTGGAGTCAATCTCACAAAATGTAGATCATAGCGGCCAAGGTCTCGAGGACTTCTCGGCGATCTACAGTTTGCCTTTCCTAATCTACCCAGCATCTCCACCAAAATATCACGTAGACAATTTATAAAGCCAAACTTAATAATGACATAGCAAAAATTTATTTACAATGCACACAAAAAAAACAAATTAAAATTTATCAAATAGACGAGAATCTACAAGGGAAGTTTATAGAGTAGCTAAATATATATAAAATATTAAAATTTATAATCTGTTATTAAAATAAAAAATTAAAATATTTTCTCTCACAAAGAGTTTCTTTTTTATTTTAAAATAGAAGCTTTCAAGTGATAACCGCTCTTCAAAGGGCTTAATTAACACAATTTAAAGAAAACTCATAGTTAAGAATAATTTGTAGTTTTTAAAACGCTTTTCACAATTTTATCTTGAATCAATAATTTAGTAAATTAAATTCAATTGCCATCTATCGTTAAAATTTTACACAAATAAATTTACTGGCAATGCGTTTCTTTTAAATATCATCAAATATTATCTCTACAGACCTTACTGCAATGATATGAGTTATTGAATGAGAGGGCTTGGCTCATCAGTAGTGAACCCTCTCATTCAATAACTGATATCATTGCAGTAAGGTCTGTAGAGATAATATTTGATGATATTTAAAAGAAACGCATTGCCAGTAAATTTATTTGTGATAAAAATAAATAATTTACTACAATATGCAAATACGAAATATATTGCATAAACACTTCTAAATTGATATATAAGTTACCTGCCAGTTTGAATATACGAACGAGAAAATATTATATTATCCGTATAAATAGGTTTATAAAACACAATAAACCAATATATATACACTATAATACACTATCAGACGTGTATAAAGTGTATTAAACAATACATCACCTGTCAAAATATATTTACCTTCATCAACAAATCTTCTGCTGCATTATTCTGTTTACTCCAACGTTGCCAGTCATCTAAAATTCATATTTGGTTGGCCGTCTCCAAATTGTTTGATACATTTTTTATAAATATCTTGAAGAAAATTTGAGTGGAATATAATGGCTTGGTTATAAATTATAGAAAAATAAGTCCTAAAATAAAAATAAATACAATATGAATAAACTATTTTTTATCATTATACTTCAATATGATGTGCGTGGTCAAAATTTGATAAATATTAAATTTTTCAAAATTGGAATATTCGCTGAATATTTATTTACACTCATGGAGATAAAAATTTAAGGAAGTGGAAGTTCTTTGATATCGTCGGTCGTCTATCTTTTTGAAGGAGACAGAGGTAATTTTGTTCACACTTGGTTATCTCGTGTGCCTTCAATAAAGGTCACTTTAATATCTTTCAGAGTTATTGTCTCAATCCCGATATACATGCTAAAAGGTACAACTTCCTTAAGTTTTGTCCATGAGTGTATCTTTCAGAGGTATTGTCTGAATCCCGATATACATGCTAAAAGGTACAACTTCCTTAAGTATTGTCCATGAGTGTATCTTTCAGAGTTATTGTCTGAATCCCGATTTACATGCTAAAAGGTACAACTTCCTTAAGTTTTGTCCATGAGTGTATCTTTCAGAGTTATTGTCTGAATCCCGATATACATGCTAAAAGGTACAACTTCCTTAAGTATTGTCCAGGAGTGTATCTTTCAGAGTTATTGTCCAAACCCCGATATACATGCTGAAAGGTACAACTTCCTTAAGTATTGTCCATGAGTGTATCTTTCAGAGTTATTGTCTGAATCCCGATATACATGTTAAAAGGTACAACTTCCTTAAGTTTTGTCCATGAGTGTATCTTTCAGAGTTATTGTCTAAATCCCGATATACATGCTAAAAGATACAACTTCCTTAAGTATTGTCCATGAATGTATCTTTCAGAGTTATTGTCTGAATCCCGATATACATGCTAAAAGGTACAACTTCCTTAAGTTTTGTCCATGAGTGTATCTTTCAGAGTTATTGTCTGAATCCCGATATACATGCTAAAAGGTACAACTTTCTTAAGTTTTGTCCATGAGTATATCTTTCAGAGTTATTGTCTGATCCCGATATACATGCTAAAAGTTACAATTTCCTCAAGTTTTGTCCATGAGTGTATCTGTCAGAGTTATTGTCTGAATCCCGATATACATGCTAAAAGGTACAAATTCCTTAAGTATTGTCCATGAGTGTATCTTTCAGAGTTATTGTCTGAATCCCGATTTACATGCTAAAAGATACAACTTCCTTAAGTTTTTTCCATGAGTGTATCTTTCAGAGTTATTGTCTGAATACCGATATACATGCTAAAAGGTACAACTTCCTTAAGTATTGTCCAGGAGTGTATCTTTCAGAGTTATTGTCTCAATCCCGATATACATGCTAAAAGGTACAACTTCCTTAAGTTTTGTCCATGAGTGTATCTTTCAGAGGTATTGTCTGAATCCCGATATACATGCTAAAAGGTACAACTTCCTTAAGTATTGTCCATGAGTGTATCTTTCAGAGTTATTGTCTGAATCCCGATTTACATGCTAAAAGGTACAACTTCCTTAAGTTTTGTCCATGAGTGTATCTTTCAGAGTTATTGTCTGAATCCCGATATACATGCTAAAGGTACAACTTCCTTGAGTATTGTCCAGGAGTGTATCTTTCAGAGTTATTGTCCAAATTCCGATATACATGCTGAAAGGTACAACTTCCTTAAGTATTGTCCATGAGTGTATCTTTCAGAGTTATTGTCTGAATCCCGATATACATGTTAAAAGGTACAACTTTCTTAAGTTTTGTCCATGAGTGTATCTTTCAGAGTTATTGTCCAAATCCCGATATACATGCTAAAAGGTACAACTTCCTTAAGTTTTGTCCATGAGTGTATCTTTCAGAGTTAATGTCTCAATCCCGATATACATACTAAAAGGTACAACTTCCTTAATTTTTGTCTATGTGTGTATTTTTAGTTCCGTATACCAGCATACATATACTCAATACTGGCATTTTAAATAAAACCAAAAATTCTTGAGTCAGGTGAATAATCCGAGTATTTGAAGACTTGCAGCTTCTAAGAACCTGATTTAACCAATATATATGTACCAAAATGAGTACCTCTCCCTTTAAAAATGTATTAAAACAATACATTTTGTTCATGACACTAGTTTAAAACGTAATAATGGTGATAACTGATAAACCCATAACACTAGTTCTAGAAAATACAGACAAAAAAGCCAACCGACAAAAAAAGGTCTTACTACTTTCTACCCATGTAAACATGTCGTATACTTACAGTAAATCTGTCGCTAAGTACTAATTACTATAGTGATTTTTACGAACGGAAAAATATGTCCAGGGTAGCCTAGTGGATATGGCATCTGCCCAGTAAGCAGAACACTGTGGGTTCGATTCTCATTCCTGGACACTTTTATTTTTCCGTTTATTATTACTCTTCACAATTCACCCTTTCATACTTTATCCCTAAGGTTAGAAATAGTCGTTATTTCTTCTTAAAATAAATTTCGATTTTTCGTTCAAAAGAAACACATGCGGGATATTTTCATAATAATTACCATGATTATCATGGCCTTTTCAATGTATACTAGATGAATAAAAGAATAATATAAACCCTATTTACACATTTAACAAATAATTAAAGCAATTCTATATAGCAACTAAATCGGAAACGTGTCAAAATATGATGACATAATCTATTTATTATTTAATTAACCTTTTTTTAAATCTTCCAGTTGATTAATATTAATTCCAAAATGAGCGCGCGTTGACAAGGTTTTTTTATTTAAACAAATTCCCCTAAAATAGACATATTGAAGTATTTAAAACAATAATCCATAATGGGTGGGAAAAGATGTGCATAAAACAATATGCAAATAGGTTAAAATAGAAGAAAGAAAAGAAATAATTCACAGAGTAAGAGATAAATAAATAAAGGAAAACAAGATAAACAGAGCTGTTAATCCAAACACAATAATCCTCCTCTAGTTTCAAAATTGACAGTTAAAATCTAATTTTTTATTTGAATAGAGAAATTTCGGAATAAAAAGTATATTTCTATAGCGCGATTTCCATTGATTGGCGCAGAGTAAATGGATTAAATGAAGTAAATTGTAAAATGTTGTCACGCGTTTGTTAGCTGTTGTTGCAATATTTTGAAAAATAATTAAGTCTGTCAAGTAATATATATATTTGATTTATATGATTTATCAAGAAATTGGGTTGGCCAAATATCAGGGAACAGGCTAAATCAATGTTTAGTTGATTTCTGTTCCACCAGATGACGCTCTGCCTTCTGTAAAGCACATGTGCTCCTGGTCAGGATATGCTTTTTTATTTTTAATATCAACACCTGATATATATATTATATAATCTAAAAACTTAAATATTTTTATATTCTAAAAAATATATATTTTATTTTTATTCATTGATATTTCTACTTTTTGTTATCATCGTTTTTAGAATCACTTTCAGGTTTGTTGTAAATATGCGTAGTTAACATATCTATCTTTTTGAATCACTAATATAGGATTAACTTTATAAATTCTATATAATGTGAAAATAGCTAATGTGTAATATTTCCTCAAGTAATTGAAAATAAAAGCTACTTGACGGTAAATAATTATATTTTTCTTATCACGACTGCACCTTCAACCCTCTATCTTATCGATCCTTTATCTCTAACAACAAACAAATTAATTCACAATATATATATATGCCGTATTTGATAAGTTTTACATACAATATCGTACATAGAAACACACACAGAAAAAACACAAACACAAGAAACATATGATCCCTTAGGACGTCCTTGGTAATTCCAAAAGACCTCAAGTTTGGAGGTTCTTAGATATTTTAACGAGATGCCCCTATAGCCGGACATCTTGGGTTTGTTAAAACGTATGGCAGGATATGCAGAAGATTCTACTGAACGGGTCTCTTCAAAGGTATTCTTTGATTAAGGTAATTTATTTTTTCAGAAAAAGAATGCCCATTGCGGGATTCGAACACAGAACGTTAGTCGAATATTGACCGTTTATACCATTCCTTCACCAACTTCCGCGATACAGAGAATCGTCTGTTTAGTAATACTTAATTGCATATTACTATAGATACATTTGAAGAAAAAAAAAACATACTCGAAAGCCTTTTTCAGAAAAAGAATGCCCATTGCGGGATTCGAACACAGGACGTTAGTCGAATATTGACCGTTTATACCATTCCTTCACCAATTTCTGCGATTTGATCTTAAGTTTTAAATACAGAATCGTCTGTTTATTAATACTTAATTGCATATTCCTATAGATAATTTGAAGAAAAAACCATACTCGAAAGCCTACAAGCAAAAATAAAATCTAAAAAACGAAATAACAATATACATAAATAAAAAATAGAAAAAAATTGTGTTTAAAACGATACCAATTGATTCACAATTCTATTTATAAATGTTCTTTATTTGTATCCATCTATTATTGTGTAGACCAGGTTTCTATACAAACAAGCGAACAAAGAACTTTAGAGAAAGAGAGAGAAAAACCAAAAGATAGATTTAAAGTTGGAGTATTCCAGATTTGAAAAGATTTATAACTTTATGGGGAGAAGGATCGTAAAAGCGGATTACATTTAAGAAATAACAATGTTTTAGAAGGAAAAAAATATATATAATTTTTCTTTAAGGACTATATATATAAACAACTATATATAGAAGTAAGAATAAATTTATTTATTACACGTTTTAAATGTTTTTTTTTATGTTTATTATATTTGTTTCTTTTAAAAGGGGAAAACGATAAAAAAAAAGTTTATAGCATTTTGTGTGTTTTAAATTATTGGTTGATCATTAAAAAGGATACTTTTTTTTTTAAATAAAAAATAGTCAATAAATTTAAAGAATATTGTTGTAGCAGCTTGGTCTGTTATTTTTTTGTAAAATATTTATAATGTGTGTGAGCATAACTCATGGACAAAACTTAAGGATGTTGTACCTTTTAGCATGTATATCGGGATTCAGACAATAACTCTGAAAGATACACTCATGGACAAAACTTAAGGAAGTTGTACCTTTTAGCATGTATATCGGGATTCAGACAATAACTCTGAAAGATACATTCATGGACAAAACTTAAGGAAGTTGTAACTTTTAGCATGTATATCGGGATTCAGACAATAACTCTGAAAGATACATTCATGGACAAAACTTAAGGAATTTGTAACTTTTAGCATGTATATCGGGATTCAGACAATAACTCTGAAAGATACACTCATGGACAAAACTTAAGGAAGCTGTACCTTTTAGCATGTTTATCAGGATTCAGACAATAACTCTGAAAGATACACTCATGGACAAAACTTAAGGAAGCTGTACCTTTTAGCATGTATATCGGGATTCAGACAATAACTCTGAAAGATCCACTCATGGACAAGACTTAAGGAAGTTGTACTTTTTAGCATGTATATCGGGATTCAGACAATAACTCTGAAAGATACACTCATGGACAAGACTTAAGGAAGTTGTACCTTTTAACATGTATATCGGGATTCAGACAATAACTCTGAAAGATACACTCATGGACAAGACTTAAGGAAGTTGTACTTTTTAGCATGTATATCGGGATTCAGACAATAACTCTGAAAGATACACTCATGGACAAGACTTAAGGAAGTTGTACCTTTTAACATGTATATCGGGATTCAGACAATAACTCTGAAAGATACACTCGTGGACAAGACTTAAGGAAGTTGTACCTTTTAACATGTATATCGGGATTCAGACAATAACTCTGAAAGATACACTCATGGACAAGACTTAAGGAAGTTGTACCTTTTAGCATGTATGTCGGGATTCAGACAATAACTCTGAAAGATACACTCTTGGACAAAACTTAAGGAAGCTGTACCTTTTAGCATGTATATCAGGATTCAGACAATAACTCTGAAAGATACACTAATGGACAAAACTTAAAGAAGTTGTACCTTTTAGCATGTATATCGGGATTAAAACAATAACTCTGAGATATATTACAGTGACCTTTATTGAAGACACACGAGATAACCAAAGTGATCAGCCTCTGTCTCCAAAAATAAAATAAAAAATAAAAAAAGACGACCGGCGATATCAAAGATTTTCCACTTTTATAAATTTTGTTTACATGAGTGTATATTAGATAAAAAAATAATACAGGAGTGTGAAATTGTACTGGGATTAGATTATATGATTAATTAATATAAAAAATAATTATTTTTATGAAAGCCTCAAAGACCAACTTTTTTGGATCATTTTGGTATAGCCTCACCATTCTGATGAGAGCCAACAGCCTGAAACGCGTACGTGGCTAGCTTTACTTGATTAATCAAGAATGGGTATTTGTTCAATATTCTGGAATGTTTATAAATTAACAATTAGTTGATATTTATTCCGATAGATGGCGCAAGCCATCAGCAACATTTAGTTATATTATCAAGAGATGTTTTTCCCCCTCTTTAACATATATATATGGGAATTTTCTTGGGAGGAAATTGATCTAAAGAGTCAAGGGTCGCCTCTCCCGTCAAAACAGACGTCTAAAACCAGATGCCATCTAGTTGCCGCGACGGTCAATAGATGGTGTCTGGTTTTAGACGTCTGTTTTGACGGGAGAGGCGAACTTTGTCTATTTATATATATATATTTAAAAATAAGGCTTATTTTGGATTTAATAAGAGTTTTAAATTATCCAATATTTCGATGGACCAATTGTCTATCTTTTGTTTTGAAACGCACAGTGGGTCGAAATGTTTATTGGACAAATAAAACATATATTCAAAATATGCCTTATTTAAATATATATATATATATATGTTATATTAAAATATAATTTTATTTAAAATTATATTTCATAGATTCAAATACTCCATCCATTGCTGCCCATCCATTGCTGACCAGCGCACCTCCAAATGTGCCAACTGCTGCTCCAAGGGCCTTCCTGACAAGCACGAGGCGAGAGCCTCAAGCTGCCCCATCCTGAAGTCTAGGGCCCTCAAGTTCTAGGCTTCAAGGACCTTCTGCCTCCAATTCCATCTGCCACTTCTCCTGGATTCCTGGCCTATTCAAGGCACCCGCCTCACTGCACCCTGGCGCTGTTCCCCTGCTTGCCCAACGTTTCCACCACCCCTGCGAGACATCTCCTGCCGCCAGATCCTAGGGTCCCTTGCCACCTGACATCGAGTTTGGGCTCAAAAATCATAACCTTCGGTTAGTAGCCCGTAAAAACATATTTTCTCTTTCCCGATGGCCGGCTCAAACCTTTTGTACATTATGTAAATAAGTTTTTCTTTTTTTTTATTCTCACGCCTTAAGCCAGGCAGTATTTTTATCATTTTATGTTTTTATATATTTCTTTAGCTCAATTAAAGAAATTACTGATCAAAACTATTTTTATTATTACTTTCAAGATTCTAACCACGAATGCTTTACTATAGCATAATCCTCAAGAATAATAAAAAACAGCAGAAAATCTTATCATTATTTTTTATATATATCATATATATATATTCTGGATGGCTCTATATTCAGAATATATATAGGTATGAATATTCGAAACTATTATAGACACGTATGATTTTTTAAAAAATACTCGTGAACAACTTCTACTGCCCTTACTGGAATAGAAAAATTAATGGGAGGGCCTGGCTTTTTCTATTGCAGTAAGAGCAGTAGATATTGTTTATTTTTCAAAAGAATCATACGTGTCTATAATAGTTTCGAATTTTCATAACAGATGGCGCGCTAATGTATCAAAATATAGGTTTACCAAAAGAGGCACCTCTCCCTTTAATTTTATATCAGAACGATGCGATGTTCATTACTCTAGTAAAAAGTTTCAGGCTATGGCCCTCATCAGTACAGGGACGGCTTCTATTTCATAACATCCTACGAGAGGAATTATGGAATAGGTCAAATTTACCAAACAGATGTTTAAGCTGGTGAAGTAGCAAGGGCCGATTTTCAGGCTAGAATACAACATAGTTACGGGAGGATGATATTTATGTATAACAAGAGGCACCTCTCCCTTTAATTGTGCAGCTGAACGACGCACTGTACATCACACTAGTAAAATACCCTATTACCCTATATATGTGTGTTATATTATGGCATATATATGTTCTGTAATAGTTTTATTAATAAAAAGGTTTGAAGAATTTCCATACTAACCAAAAAATATAAATTATCATTTAAAAAAGCGTATAACACAATATAAATAACAAATTTTAACACAAGTATCAAACCCGTTTTAAATCAGTAAATTAAAATATTTTGAAAAGAAAGATTAAAGAAAGTAGTAATTTTACTTATCTTTAAAAGCGACGAGCTATGCAATGTGATGCTTCTCCCGTTTCTGATTTTCTCTGAAGACATGAAATGCAGACAAATCGCTTTTTGAAAATGCGACACCCATAATACTCAGGGTTAGTTCTTTCAAGGATCTGTCCCTATATAATTTCAACAAAAATTTAACTCATTTTGCAGATATATTTTGAATTTTATATATATATAAAAAACTACTAAATTCTATTGAAACGCTTTTATTTAGAAATTAACTCTGTTTAGCATAGTTTTGTATTATGAATAATTCTCTAATATCTTGCATATTTTCATTCTAAAATATTCCTTAAAACTTTCTTCAATCTGTAAATTGTTTTCCTCCAATACACACAATACTTTACATGCCATTTGCATACCAACTCTATTTACATATTTCAATTGTGTTGATATTTTTTATCTTTTCATCAAACTAACTAGCATACTAATTCTTGTACATATTTCAAATGATCTTTCTTTTCTTTCAATGTTTAGTTTACCTTTATAGTGCAAGTGTCCCTAGTGGGAACATAGCGCTCTAAGTCAAAATAAAATAAACCCTAAATATATCAGTGAATAGGTTATTAAAATATCATTTTAATAAAAAATCAGAGAGAGAAAACAAATAGGTAACAAAATTTGAAATAGATTATCATTATACTAACAAATTTGGCACATTTATTTAGCATATAAAGTTGGGAGCAGACGAGCTATATTTAATTAGAATGAACCAAGTTTAAAAATGGCGTCGTATAAAAAACTAAATTAAACTAATGGAAGATTAAATATCGGTTGGTAAAAAAAGGCTTAGTGATAAACATAATTAATTTGGGAAACGTGCTGTGTGTATTTCTAAAACACATTTTTAGAAATTCTGTATATATATTTTAGGGAGAAAAGAACAAACATAATTAAAATTAGGTTAAATTACAAGTTGCATAGTAAAATATGAGTGTAGGCTTCTATATAAAATTGTATTTTTAATGTTCTTCAACGTAATTATTCTATCGTCTGCATAAATTTTGAGAATTCTTTTGGTTTTAATTTTCGACATTCTAGAAAAATTTGTCCTCGTTATAAAATTCAACTAAAATCTGATTTTGTGGGTTATTTACATATTGTATCCCCATTGTGCAAGGATTACACGAATTCCATGAGTCCATGCTCCTCGAGTTATTTATAGACAGCGTTGTTTCTTATCTCCCTTATACAAATATTACACAAATTCCATGAGTTAGGTTAAATTACAAGTTGCATAGTAAAATGAGGGTAGGCTTCTATATAAAATTGTATCTTTAATGTTCTTCAACGTAATTATTCTATCGTCTGCATAAATTTAGAGAATTCTTTTGGTTTTAATTTTCGACATTCTAGAAAAATTTGTCCACGTTATAAAATTCAACTAAAATCTGATTTTGTGGGTTATTTACATATTGTATATGTTGTTGTTGTATCCCCATTTTACAAATATTACACAAATTCCATGAGTTCATGCTCCTCGAGTTGTTTTTAGACAATGTTTTTTATCCCCTTGTGCAAAGATTACACAAATTCCACGAGTTCATGCTTCTCGAGAAGTTTATAGACAGTCTTGTTGTTGTTTCTTATCCCCTGTGTAAAGATTACACAAATTCCAAGTGTCCATGCTCCTCGAGCTGTTTATAGACAGTGTTGTTGTTTCATATCCTCTTGTGTAAAGATCACACAAATTCCATGAGTCCATGCTCTTTGAGCTGTTTATAGACAGTGTTGTTGTTGTTTCTTATCCCCTTGTACAAATATTACACAAATTCCATGAGTTCATGCTCCTCGAGCTGTTTATAAACACTGTTGTTGTTTCTTATCCCCTTGTGTAAATATTACAGGAATTCCATGAGTCCATGCTCCTCCATCTATTTATAGACAATGTTATTTCTTATCCCCTTGTGTGTAAAGATTACACAAATTCCATTAGTTCATGCTCCTAGAGCTGTTTATAGACAATGTTGTTGTTGTTTCTTATCCCCTTGTGTAAACATTACACGAATTCCATGAGTCCATGCTCCTCCAGCTATTTATAGACAATGTTGTTTCTTATCCTCTTGTACAAAGATTACACAAATTCCATTAGTCCATGCTCCTCGAGCTGTTTATAGATAATGTTGTTGTTGTTTCTTATCTCCTTGTGTAAAGATTACACAAATTCTATGAGTTCATACTCCTCGAGCTGTTTGGTGATAAGCAGCGGTCTCTCCCAAAGGTCCAGTTTAGTACATCTAATGCAAGCGAAAAATGTGTTCTGGAGCTGCAAGTGCCAAGCTACATTTGGACAAGTGAAGTAGATTTTGTTGTTATTTTCTATCTTCAGTTGCTTGAGATGGCCTGTTCTAAATCTTGTTCTTTGGTACTGTCTCAGGCTTAAGAGTTCCTCCTTGGTTTACGCTACTGAGAGAATATGATATAGTTGAACTATGTTTCAATGTATTCAATATATACATTTTTATTCATTTATTAAAAAGAAAGAGATATATGATAAAGCACAATTTGGATTATAGATTATAATAAAAGAAAACAAGACCTAATCCAAATAATTTATTAGTAGTATTAGTTTTAATCCGAATGAATACCATCCTCCCGCACATTATTATTGCCAGATATTGGCCATAACACTTCACCAGCTGAAATGTCTTTTTGACAGATAAGGAAGACTTCGTAGGTAGAGGATACTATGGAATCGAAACCTATCCCTGTATTGATGAAAACCTTGGTTTCAGGCTATGCATTTCATCAGTATAGAGACAGCTACGCTTTCGTAACATTATATATACTCATGAACAAAACTTAAGGAAATTTCGCATATTTTAAATACACACCTTATTTGCTTATATAACGGCGGATTTCCCATTGATGTAAATTTGAACGTTCTACTTAAAAAAAAAAATATATATATATATATATATATCTTAAATACCTATTTCTTGATTTCTCAAGAATCTCTAGGACCATATTTTGGTCGTAGAGTTACAGTCTGCACACGCTGACGAAGGCCAACAGCCCGAAACTCGTTCGTGGATGACTTTTCTTGATTTATCAAGAAATAGGGTTGGCCAAATATCATGGAACAAGTTAAACAAACGTTTAGTTTATTTTTGTTCCACTAGATGGCGTTCTGCCATCTAGAAATTCTCCTGTGAGCCTGGTCAGGATATGCCTTTTTTATTTTCAATATATATATTCAAAATTTAAGGAAGTTGTGAATATTTTTACTCTGGAACATTACCAATAGCAAGTCTAAAAAGGTTGCTATGAATAGACTTTTCTCATAATATATTTTCGACATCATTGTTGTTCTTGAATAATAACAATGACAGGTCTAAAATGGTTACTATGGGGGATGTCCCTATGATATATTTTACTCATTGTTGTTGTTGTTCTGAAATAATAACAATGACAGGTCTACAATGGTTACTATAGGGGATGTCTCTATGATATATTTTACTCATTGTTGTTGATGTTCTGGAATAATGACAGGTCTACAATGGTTACTATGCGGGATGTCCCTATGATATATTTTACACATTGTTGTTGATGTTCTGGAATAATGACAGGGCTACAATGGTTACTATGGGGGATGTCCCCTATGATATATTTTACTCATTTTTGTTGTTATGGAATAATAACAATAAAAGGTCTACAATGGTTACTATAGGGGATGTCTCTATGATATATTTTACTCATTGTTGTTGATGTTCTGGAATGATGACAGGTCTACAATGGTTACTATGGAGGCTGTCCCTATGATATACTTTACAGATTGTTGTTGTTCTGGAATAATGACAGGTTTACAATTGTTACTATGGAGGCTGTCCCTATGATATACTTTACACATTTTTGTTGTTATGGAATAATAACAAAGACAGTTCTACAATGGTTACTATGGGGGATGTCCCTATAATATATTTTACACATTGTTGTTGTTCTGGAATAATAACAATGTCAGGTCTACAATGGTTACCATGGGGGATGTCCCTATGATATAATTTACACATTTTGTTGTTCTGGAATAATAACAATGTCAGGTCTACAATGGTTACTATGGGGGATGTCCATATGATATATTTTACACATTGTTTTTTGTTATGGAATAATAACAATGACAGGTCTACAATGGTTACTATGGGGGATGTCCCTATAATATATTTTACACATTGTTGTTGTTCTGGAATAATAACAATGACAGGTCTACAATGGTTACTATGGGGGATGTCCCTATGATATATTTTACACATTGTTTTTGTTCTGGAATGATAACAACGACAGATCTACAATGGTTACTATAGGGGATGTCCCTATGATATATTTTACACATTGTTGTTGTTCTGGAATAATAACAATGACAGGTCTACAATGGTTACTATGGGGGATGTCCCTATAAAATATTTTACACATTGTTGTTGTCATGGAATAATAGCAATGACAGGTCTACAATGGTTACTATGGGGAATGTCCCTATAAATTTTTACACATTGTTGTTGTTATGGAATAATAACAATGACAGGTCTACAATGGTTACTATGAGGGATATCCCTATAATATATTTTACATATTGTTGTTGTTATGGAATAATAACAATGACAGGTCTACAATGTTTACTATGGGGGATGTTCCTATAATATATTTTACACATTGTTGTTGTTATGGAATAATAACAATGACAGGTCTACAATGGTTACTATGGGGGATGTCCTTATAATATATTTTACACATTGTTGTTGTTCTGAAGAAATCACAATGACAGGTCTACAATGGTTACTATGGGGGATGTCCCTATGATATATTTTACACATTGTTGTTGTTCTGGAACAATAACAATGACAGGTCTACAATGGTTACTATGGGGGATGTCCCTATGATATATTTTACACATTGTTTTTGTTCTGGAATTATAACAATGACAGATCTACAATGGTTACTGTTATATATTCACATTTTCATAGAGATTATTTACCATCATCATTTGCTGTATAAATACTTTGTTTTTAATTAAACTAGAGCATGCAAAAATGGCTAGCGTTGCGTCATAATATTTTACACTAGATACATAATAATTGGCGACGAAGGTAAATATTTTAATAAGTTAAAGCATAAGAAATTCTTTTATTGTTACTAAGTTAAAGCTTAGGTAAGTTGAACTTTATTTTTAAAATGGCAAGTTTTGGAAAGTTTGAAAATTTTGATTTATCTAAGCCTGAAGGGTGGATTGCATATCTCGAAAGAATTAATTTTTATTTGTGGCGAATGGCATTGAAAAAATTGAACAAAAGAAGGCAATATTATTGACTTTAATAGGTCTTGAAACATTTTCTTTGGCAAGATCATTGGCCGCACCTAAATCTTTAAATCATATTGATTTTAGCGAATTGATCAAGCTATTGACTGGCCATTTCTGCCCTAAACCAAACGTAATTGTACAAAGATACCATTTCAACAAAAGAAATCAAGGCACAGAATCTGTATCAGTCTATGTGGCTGAACTAAGAAAATTAAGCGAAAACTGTGAATTTATTGATTTAGACGATCGCTTAAGAGATAGACTGGTATGTGGCTTGAGAAATGAATCTCTGGTTAAAAGACTATTGTCTGAAAAAGACTTAACCTTTGAAAAGGCTGTGATTTTGGCACTGTGTGATGAATCGGCTAGTGCAGATGCAAGTTTTCTACAGGAAAAAATGCCAGAATTAAATGTAATTAGTAAATTAAATAAATTTGAATCGCCCAAGTTTAAGCCAAATGAAATCAATTCTAATAGTTTTAGAAAAAGTGTAAACAAACTGGTTTGCATTCGTTGCAAGGGCAACCACTTACCAAAAGTATGTAAATTCCAAAATGCTAAATGTTTTAAGTGTGGCAAAATAGGTCATTTACAAAAGGCTTGTTTAACAAAAGCGAATAATCTTACATATTTACATAATAAAAATAATAGTTTTAGTTATCCATTTTTGAATAGCCTCAAAACAGATGATAACATTTGTCCATTCTACATTACAGCAAATTTAGATGGAAATGAAATAACAATGCTAATAGATTCAGGTAGTATGCATTCAATACTGAATAAAGAAACCTATTTAAAGTACTGGAAAATTACTCAACTTAGTAAATCTGATGTTTATTTAAGAACATGGGCATCAGATAAAGTAAAAATTATAGGAAAACTCAATGTGATGGCTAAAGTCGCAAATTGCACAAAAAGCATGCCAATTTTGGTGGCTGATGGACTGGGTCCTAATATTCTAGGAAGACAATGGTTCGGAGCGTTCCATTTAAAAATAATTTTTTTGAATATAAATGGAAGTAATCCGATATCTCCTGAATTCGAGGAATTGTTCAAGGAAGAAATAGATGCTTACAATGGCCCTTTAATTCACATTGATCTTCCTGAAAATGCTGTGCCAAAATTTGTAAAGGCCAGGGCAGTGCCTTTTGCTCTAAGAGAGTTAGTGGATAAAAAGCTGAAATCCCTGGAAGAGCAAGGAATTATTGAACCAATAAATTTTCTAAATGGGCATCACCAATTGTTACGGTTCTAAAAAATGATGGAACAATAAGGATTTGTCATGATTACAAGACAACAGTTAACTTATATACCAACCCAGATAAATATCCACTGCCCACAATTCCACAACTTTTGGACAGGTTAAGAGGTGGTAAGGTATTTACTAAATTAGATATGGCCCAAGCCTATCAACAATTAAAGGTGGATGATGAATCTTCTGAAATTCTTACCATTAATACGCCCAGAGGATTGTATAGAGTTAAACGTCTTCCCTTTGGATTGAATTCCGCAGTCGGAACCTTCCAAAGATTTATGGACACTCTTCTAATGGGGATTGATGGAGTAGCAGTTTATTTGGACGATGTCCTTATATCAGGAATAAATTGTGGTGACCTTATGAAAAAAACTGAAAAAGTTATTTTGCGTTTCAAGGAAGCAGGACTCCGTCTTAAAAGAAACAAATGTAAATTTTATGTTACAGAAATTGAATTTTTAGGAATGAAAATTGACAATAAAGGAATTCATCCATCCGAAGAAAAGGTGAGAGCAATTAAAGATGCCAGACCACCATCTAATAAAAAAGAATTGATGTCTTTTTTAGGACTTTTAAATCATTATGAGAGGTTTTTAAGAAATAAAGCCACAGTAGTTGAACCTCTTCATAGACCTTTAGACAGTAATAATCCTTGGAAATGGAACAGAGAGCATCAAAGAGCCTTTAAAGAAGCTAAAAGCTTAATCAGTTCTGAGTCTGTTTTAGCTCATTTTGATGATAATCTGCCTATTCTGGTCAGCTGTGATGCTTCTGAGTATGGCATTAGAGCCATATTGTCCCAAGTAGATCATGGAGTTGAAAGACCAGTTGTATTCGCCTCCCGGACCTTGAATAAAACTGAAAGAAGATATGCTGTGATTGATAGAGAAGCATTGGCAGTAATATTTGCTGTATCTAAATTTTATCAGTATCTTCTGGGGAGGAAATTCAAAATTTTGACAGACCATAAACCTCTCATTGGCCTTTTCAACCCTAGTAAACCGATACCTCAAGTTTTATCACCTCGCATGTTAAGATGGTGCTTAACTCTGTCTGCATATTCATACTCTATAGAATATAAACCAGGAAGAACAAATGGGAATGTAGATGCACTCAGCAGACTACCATTGAATGAATCACCAAGTGAAGTTCCAAACCCACCCGAAGTATTTTTCATTGAGTCAGAAAATGCTGCTGTTAGTTCTTCTGAAGTTGCAAAGTTAACTAATAAGGATCCTATTCTGTCTAAGATAAAATTTTGGGCAATGAATGGGTGGCCTGAGCAGAGGTATGAGGAGAAATTTAAAGATTTTTCCAACAGGTCTAGTGAGATTTCAGTTCACAAAGATTGCTTGCTGTGGGGGAGCAGAGTGATAATTCCTGTAAAGTTGAGAAGAGACATCTTAAATCTCTTGCATGACACTCATATTGGCATAGTGGGGACAAAAGCGCTAGCTCGAGGATTATGCTGGTGGCCCGGGATGGATAAAGATATTGAACGGATGATATCCAGTTGTGCAGTTTGTTTGTCGTGTAGTCACGATCCGCCAAAAACTGACGTATATCCTTGGATTTGGCCATCAAGACCTTGGTCGAGACTACATATTGATCATGCGGGTCCTTTTCAAGGAAAACTTTATCTGGTTGTAGTAGATGCCTATTCTAAGTGGATTGAGGCTAAAATCGTGTCTACAACATCTACTGAAACTACCATCAATAGTCTAAGGGAAATATTCGCGACTCACGGGTTGCCGGATGTGATAGTTTCAGATAATGGTACATCCTTTACATCGGAACTTTTCAAGACTTTCTTAAAAAGAAATGGCGTAAGGCACATCTTGTGTGCGCCTTATCATGCAGCGTCAAATGGGCAGGTGGAGAGAGCTATTCAGACGCTTAAAAATCTGATAAGAACAGCTCAGGAAATTGGACGACTAGGTTATCTAGATCTTTGTTATCGATGAGAATAGCGATAAACAGCACGACGCAGAAAAATCCCCAGCACAGTTGTTGATGAACAGAAACTTGAAGAGTCTCTTAAATAAATTTCATCCTGAAGGTGTGTCGGAGGGAAGGATGCGACAGGAAGACAGGTTTATAAGAAATTGGAAACCCCATAGAGTAGTAAATGAAGGACAGGCAGTTAAAGCACGAGGGTACCATGGCCCCAGATGGCTACCAGGTGTAGTGCAAGAAAAAACTGGTCCTGTTTCTATTAAGGTAGAGACAGATGACGGAGAAATTTTAAACCGGCATTTAGATCAAGTCAGAGGTTGTGGGGAAAGTGAAGCAACTCCGTCTACATCGTCAACCCCACAAGAGTCAAATAAAATTGAAGACCCCCAAGCTGGTCAGGAAATAGATCCTACTGGTGAAGCATCGAGTCCTATTTTGAGAAGGTCCTCAAGATTAAGAAGGCCTTCGAAGTTTTTTGAAATGTAATTTTTTGTTGTGGGGAGAAGTTGTTATATATTCACATTTTCATAGAGATTATTTATCATCATCATTTGCTGTATAAATACTTTGTTTTTAATTAAAATAGAGTATGCAAAAATGGCTAGCGTTGCGTCATAATATTTTAAACTAGATACATAATAGTTACTATGGGGGATGTCCCTATGATATATTTTGCACATTGTTGTTGTTATGGAATAATAACAATGACAGGTCTACAATGGTTACTATGGGGGATGTCCCTATAAAATTTTTCACATTGTTGTTGTTATGGAATAATAACAATGACAGGTCTACAATGGTTTCTATGGGGGATATCCCTATGTTATATTTTACACATTGTTTTTGTTGTGGAATAATAACAATGACAGGTCGAAAATGGTTACTATGGGGGATGTCCCTATAATATATTTTACACATTGTTGTTGTTCTGGAATAATAGCAATGTCAGGTCTACAATGGTTACTATGGGGGATGTCCCTATAATATATTTTACACATTGTTGTTGTTCTGGAATAATAACAATGTCAGGTCTACAATGGTTACTATGGGGGATGTCCCTATGATATATTTTACACATTGTTGTTGTTCTGGAATAATAACAATGACAGGTCTACAATGGATACTATGGGGGATGTTCCTATGATATATTTTACACATTGTTGTTGTTCTGGAACAATAACAATGACAGGTCTACAATGGTTACTATGGGGGATGTCCCTATAATATATTTTACTTATTGTTGTTGTACTGTAATAATAACAATAACAGTAACACACAATATATTTTATAATATTGTTTTCAAAACCATAAGCAGAGGCCATGAAGGCCCTCCAAGTATTTTTGATCTCCGTAAGAGCATTTGCAAATTGGTTTCATTTAAAAATCTTTATTAATAGTTTTATTTCCAATAGATGACGCGATATTACCTTGTATAATTAAATCACTAAAAATATTTTGTTAGAATCTTTGATCATAAAAGAAATGACGAAAATAAAAAGGTATTTGGTTAAGAATCTCCCAGTAGAGAACCAATCAAAGAAGGAATTGTCTGACAGATAAAAAGAGAGAAAAAATCCTATTAAA
>CP092863.1:108045655-108085406 GCA_030710605.1 Cordylochernes scorpioides
ATTTTACAAGGAGGAAAAAAGGCTGAAAAATCAAACAGACTCCATGATTCCACACTTTCCTTCTTTCCAGTCAAAACTTCTCAATTAATATTCCCAACTTTACATAATCTTTTTTTTTTCCTTTTTGCTCTTAGAGAAAAACTTCAGAAAAATTAATTAAGGCAAATAAATGTAATAATTAAATTACTACTACATATATATATATATATATATAGATGGAAATTTTGCCGGGAGGATATTGATCTAAAAAGACAAAGGTCCTTGTGGATCTCATGGAATAAAGTCCGTCCTAGACTGACGAGGGCCATTAGCCTAAACTATGGTCTCTAGGTGAACGCTTCTCAGTTTGCCAAAACTGATGTTGTGGCTTTGTCATCGACCCAAAGGCCGCTAGTTTGCGGAGACGGTCAATAGATGGTGTCTAGTTTGATGGGAGAGGCGCCCTATGTCTTTATAAGTGTTTTTTTTTTCTTTCTAAATAGAGAAAATGAAATTTGTTTTTGGAATATTTTCATCTTATTTCATTTGGGCATGTATTCCTGGTTACAATATGTTTTAATGTGTTAAAATAATTCATGGGGGTCGGTGGAAGGCTAGTCTAAACCGTTGGTTTTCGACCGCTAAGACCCGGGATCGAATCCCGCATTGGACACTTTTTTTTCTAATTGAAAAAAAAATGCTCCAATGGCCCCCGATTCTTTCAAAAGTCCAACCCTACTAGTAAGTGTAAGTAACCAAACGTGGCTCTGGAATACTTATAAGGGCAAAATTCGAACTGCTTTTCACATGTGTAGACATATGATGCACTTACAGTAAAAGCAGTCGCCAACTTCTATCCACCATGATTATCATGGACTGTACCACGTGTACTCTCTCTCTAGGATAATAATTTTTTAAAAATGTTTCATATATATAATATAACAAATCTCAAAGAACTATTCTCAAACTTATTAATAGGAAAAAAGACCAATTTAATAGATGACTGTGTAAACAGATGGACATTTTATATCCGTAGGATATTGATCCATAAAAATAATTAATTGATACTAATAGTAAAAAATAATTTTATCAAAAATGCATTTAAAAGAAGAAAATAAATATTTAAAGTACCGCACTATTTAACAAATTGATATTGAGATAAAATATAGTGACAGTATAGAAAGCTATATTACCGAACAATTATTTTAAAGTTATGTTATATTTATAATTTTACCCTCACATATATATATGTCATAATATATGCTCTTCCAGGAATAATAAAGCCAACCTACAGTCAACCCAGAGAGAGACGGGAGGGTAAGGACCGGTCACTTGAGACACCAGCAACATTCCAAGGGGCGACCACTGGGGCCCGTTACTTGGAACCTCGGGACTTTAAGACAGTTGGGGATTGTGTGCGACACGAAAGGCCGTCCGGCTGTGGCCGGTCCCGTCTCTCCCCCTCTCTCTCTGGTTGTCTGGGTTCCTCTTCCAACTTGTGGTGTGATTATTTCTCTTCCCACCTTATTATATTGCCACATAAATATATTATAATAATTATATATATTATATATAGATGGAAACCGTACCGGGAGAAAATTGATCTATAGAAGCATAGAACACCTCCCCCGTCAAAATAGACGTCAAAACTAGCGGCCTCAGGTCGGTGACAAAGCCACAAAACCAACTTTGGCAAACTGAGAAGCGTCCACCTAAAGACCATGGTTTCGGGCTAATGGCCCTCGTCAGTCTAGGGCGGACTTTATTCCATTAGATCTACAAGGGATCCAATGGAAGCTTGACAATCTGCCAAATAGTTTGCCAAAGTTGGTTTTGTGGCTTTGTCACCGGCCCGAGGCCGTAAGTTTGTGGCGACGGTCAATAGATAGTGTCTAGTTTTGACGTTTATTTTGACGGGAGAGACGCCCTATGATTTTATATATATACCGGGAGGATATTGATCTCTGAAGACAAAGGTCACCTCTCTTGTCAAAATAGACGTTAAAGCTAGACTACTTCATATATAAAATAAAAATGGTATAAAAATAAGAGTAAAGAAAATAGATAAAGATTATATTATAAGGTATCTAAAAGTTTATATATATATGTAAACAATATTTAGGGCTATAATAAGTTCACGCTGAAGCCTCGGCAGTAACGCGTCATATAAGCTGCACATAAGAAAAAAAGGAAGATTTGAATATATATATATAACTTGGTTATCTCATGTGTCTTCAATAAAGGTCACTGTAATATCTTTCAGAGTTATTGTCTGAATCCCGATATACATGATAAAAGGTACAACTTCTTTAAGTTTTGTCCATGAGTGTATCTTTCAGAGTTATTGTCTCAATCCCGATATACATGGTAAAAGGTACAACTTCCTTAAGTTCTGACCATGAGTGTATATTTCAGAGTTATTGTCTGAATCCCGATATACATGGTAAAAAGTACAGCTTCTTCAAGTTTTGTCCATGAGTGTATCTTTCAGAGTTATTGTCTCATTCCCGATATACATGCTAAAAGGTACAACTACCTAAAGTTTTGTCCATGAGTGTATTTTTCAGAGTTATTGTCTGAATCCCGATATAAATGCGAAAAGGTACAGGGTCCATTATGAAAGAAATGAGCATTTACTGGCAAAATACATTTATTGATCGTAATTTGTGCAAATTTTCAATATTCTTCAAAATACATTCCTCCTGCATCAATACACTTGCGGAGACGCGTTTGCAACGCCTGAAAGGCACCCTGAAACTCCTCGACAGAAATGCTTCTCAGGAACGTTGTAACATGGTGTTGGATGCTTTCCACGGTTTCCCAATGTTTTCCTTTCATCTCTCTCTTGAGTCGCGGAAACAAAAAGAAGTCACATGGAGCTAAGCCGGGACTGTAAGGGGGGTGAGGGATCACAGAGGTTGTTGCTCCGGGCCAGGAAGTTGGTAATAATGAAGGCTGTGTGGCTGGTGGCATTGTCATGGTGGAGCTTGACCGTGTCTTTAATGTCGGTCCTCAAGCGTGCGATCCGGCGTTTAAATCTCCTGAGCACCTCCAGGTAAAAGGCTGAGTTTACAGTTTGTCCCTGCGGCACAAACTCACAATGGACTATTCCTCGGATGTCAAAGAAGACAATGATCATCGTTTTGATGCGTGACCTGCTCATTCGCGCTTTCTTGGGGCGTGGGGATGATTTTGTGTGCCATGGACAGCCCTGCCTTTTCGACTCTGGGTCGTATTCAAACATCCAGGATTCGTCTCCGGTTACTACATAGTTCAGAAAGACCGGTTCATTTTGAATCAAATCCAACAATTCTTGACAGCGCAAAACTCTAAGTTTTTTCTGGTCTTGCGTCAACACTTTCGTCTCAAGCTTCGCACAGACCTTACGCATTTGCAGATCCTCGGTCACTATCCCATGTACCACAAATGTGGACATGTGTAATGTGTCAGCAATTTGCTGGATGCTTAATCGACGGTCGGTACGCAAAACTTCGAGCACACGATCTACGTTCTTGTCAGTTCTGGCCGTTGTTGGGCGTCCTGAACGGGGTTCGTCGGCGACCTACTCCCGGCCCTCCTTGAACGCCTTGTGCCACTTCCCGGACTGTGATATCTTGAAATGAAATCGTCTTTGAAGGCTTTTTGCAGCATCTGGAATGTTTCGGTTGCATTTTTTCCAAGCCTCACGCAAAACTTTATGGCGTATCGTTGTTCAAGCGAACGCTCCATCGCGCTATGTTACAAAAGTTGAAAACACACTTCAAGCGGAGGCATGTATCTCCCCTCACACTGCTCGAACCTAATTGACGACTGGATGGATTGAAAGGGAATATCCCTCCACCACATTTTCCACAGTTTTACCGTGCTGCCATCTATCGTCGCGTCACAATAACATTATGCTCATTACTTTCATAATGGACCCTGTACAACTTCCTTAAGTTTTGTACATGAGTGTATCTTTCATAGTTATTGTCTTAATCCCGATATACATGCTGAATGGTACAACTTCCTTAAGTTTTGTACATGAGTTTATATAGATTTGTGAAAAATAATTGAATGAAGTTGACGTTAGTCAGTATTCAAAGCTTAATTGATTGATTAAAAAAGAAATTTTGTGAACTAATATAAAATGACAAATATTTCTCCTAACCATATATTTCTAATTCAATAAGGGTAAATATATATATAATAAACTTCAATATAGTAGTCCTCAAATAACCTCTTTATTGGCTAATCCAATTTTATCTTATCGTGAGTCCTATATATAATTTATAAATCTAATTAAAGGACTTTTTAGTGGAAGTAGTTTTATTTATAATAAATATATATTCGAGAAATCGAGATATATATTATTAATACAAAAATACTCAAGTTATTTTATATATAAACTAAATGATTAAATTTATATGTTAAGCTAAATATATGTAGTATATACGCAGAAAATAATATTTTTATATCTGAAAAAAAACCTTATTAAATTATGTTTTAATAAAAAAAAAAAAGATACCTCTTTTTACATCAGAAATGGATTTATGTGATTTAAAGGCAAATTATTAAAAAGAAGAAATATTTCTTACTACGAAAAATATATTTTATCTAACCGCCAAAATTGAGTTTATAGGAAAATAAAAATTGGAAGGAAGTTAGAGTGGATGCCATATTTAAATTATATCCTTTAAGAGGGAGAGAGAGGGAAAGTTTAGTGAAAAACTATTTTAAGGTGAAAAATAAATGTTTTAAAACTTTGTTTTCTGATTACATATATCAATATTTTCAAATTCTTTTGAATTTTTTTTACCTTTTTCTTATCCCGCCTGGGTATTTATCAGTGAATTTTGTTTGTTAAATTCGTACCCCAGTCACGCTGTTGATTAGAAAATGTTACTGAATAAAATGGCGGGAAATTTAATTCTCAAGCAGACGACATGATTTCCCCTGAGAAAAAAAGAGAACTCAGAAAGCTTCAACAACAATTCTGTATTTGAAAAAAAAAGGTTTTAAATGTATATAAATTTTATAGGTCTATTATATATATATTATTTCATATCTTCCTTTTTTATTTTTAAACAATATTTTCCAATTTTGGTGCTTACGCGTTTAATAAATCAAATATTTAAATGACAAAAGAAAATTTAAAAAATACTTTTAGAATCAGTGGCTATATTTATTTAATAAATAGTTTATTACCCAAATAAATAGTGATATTTATTGAATATTTATTTATAAACGTGACACATTCAATTAGCGCATAATTTACTATTTATTGATAATGAATGTGTTCTCTGCGTTTATTTTATATTTATTTACTTTTATAGAAATAAATCTTATTTTAATATTGTTGAAATTGCCAATTGCAGATATTTCTACGATATTTGATATGAAGATATTTGCATAGTTTTAGTATTGTCTATGCAAATTGACATCTGTATATATAGCGCGGCCTTGTTGGATTGTTAGTAGGCTAGTGGTTATTGGATAGGACAGGCCGACGTGAGCTGCTGATGTACATATAGTTTGTCCTTCTTTTATTGTTTTATATCTTTAGGTAATAAAGGGTATTTCTCTTCTTCTACGAATGCATAAATTAATCCCAAAAAATATACATACAGAAATAGTTTTATTTCTAAAAGTGTTTATTTAGTGAATATTATCATAAATTGACAATTACAAACAAACTTTTATAGATATATTTTATATATATTTTTTTATAGATCAATTACTTCCCGGAAAAATTTTCAACTATATGAAATATGAAAAATCGAAACTATTGTCATGGATAAGGCCTGAAACTACCTACAACCTCTGCCAAAAGATGGCGCCTTCACCTGTTTCCGATCTGAAACTGGTGTGGGAATCGCCGACTTCTGTGGTCCTGTTTCCTGGAGCAAATAATGTAAATAGATGCTCATATTGGCTCTGGAGTGTAGATAATTATAAATACCCGTTGATTGCTATTCTATTTGTAAGTAATGTGTAGTAGAAATTACAATAAAAGAGGAGTGTTAGAAGTCTCGATGCCGGTTGCTGTTGCATGAGTTATTGTCTGAATCCCGATATACATGCTAAAAGGTACAACTTCCTTAAGTTTTGTCCATGAGTGTATCTTTCAGAGTTATTGTCTGAATCCCGATATACATATGAAAGGTACAACTTCCTTAAGTTTTGTCCATGAGTGTATCTTTCAGAGTTATTGTCTGAATCCCGATATACATGCTAAAAGGTACAACTTCCTTAAGTTTTGTCCATGAGTGTATCTTTCAGAGTTATTGTCTGAATCCCGATATACATGCTAAAAGGTACAACTTCCTTAAGTTTTGTCCATGAGTGTATCTTTCAGAGTTATTGTCTGAATCCCGATATACATGCTAAAAGGTACAACTTCCTTAAGTTTTGTCCATGAGTGTATCTTACAGAGTTATTGTCTGAATCCCGATATACAGGGTGATCCAAAAGTCCCGCACAACTTTAAAAATTAATAACTCCGCGAATATTTGGGCTAGAGCAATGCGGTAAACACCATTGTGTTCAGGATGCAATGGGATTTTTTATGGCAAAAAATGAAAAATTCGAAATTGATTTTAGTTACAAATTTATTCGCTAGATGGCGCTCTACCAGAATCAGCTATTCAGTGGCCAAATTGTTTGATAAATTGAAAAATATAACTGAACGACACGTATTTTTCCTTTTTGAATACCAGGAAAGAACCCAAATAATATCAAATGATAAATTAATAAAAAATCATTTCGCCAAAAGTTAGAATAAATGGTTAACGATTTTTAAATACAATCTGCGATATGTAAAATAGGTATATGCAAATTAAAACATGTAGCAAAAAAAAATGATATTTTAGATGCGGTTTGCTGGAATCCTCTCAGCTATTTATATTTCGAAAATAATATACGAGGGTTGTCCGTTAAATAAGTTCCACGGGGCACCACTGTCATGAGGATCGCTTTTAGGCTCGAGCCGACTGCACGGGCTCGTAGCTTGTTCTCCCACCAAGGACACGTCGCTGGTAAGCTTAGTTTTGGCTGAGCAGCCGTTTGTGATGGAGCTTCCCCACATGTCTCCCGCCAGCTATGAATTACGGTCAGTAATTCGCTTTTTGGCCGCAAAGAAGAATTCGGCAAAGGACATTCATACTGAACTCTGTCAAGTGTATGGAGAAGGGTGTATGAGTTCCGGGATTGTGCGCAGTAACCCGTCGATCTTCAAGCATTGCCGCTTCGACTTTGGCAATGGTTTCGTTTGAAACCGATGGCCGTCCAGCACGCGGTTCATCGTGGACGTCTGTTCGGCCGTTTTCAAATTCTCTGACCCATCTGCGCACCATCCCGGAACTCATACACCCTTCTCCATACACTTGACAGAGTTCAGTATGAATATCCTTTGCCGAATTCTTCTTTGCGGCCAAAAAGCGAATTACTGACCGTAATTTACAGCTGGCGGGAGACATGTGGGGAAGCTCCATCACAAACGGCTGCTCAGCCAAAACTAAGCTTACCAGCGACGTGTCCTTGGTGGGAAATTGGAGTGGGGAGAACAAGCTACGAGCCCGTGCAGTCGGCTCGAGCCTAAAAGCGATCCTCATGACAGTGGTGCCCCGTGGAACTTATTTAACGGACAACCCTCGTATTTCTAATTTTTTTAATTCAACTCTCTCTCAGTATTGATTATATTTATTTTAATTAATTTGAAAAATATTTATCTATCTCTGATGATTCATTTTACTCTGGAATGCCGTTGTTGTTTTTGTCGTGTCCAATAAAGAGCCTCAGATATCTCCATGCATCTCTATCACAGCAGCAGCAGCAGCAGCAGCATTGTCCACTATCTTGGGTGTGTAAAGCAGCTGCTCTGGGTCTATATCAATTTTCTGCAAGGCTGCGGGCATGAGAATATGTGGGTAGGTGTTAGTTCCACACCAGGACAGTTGTTGCATGTTCTATAGGTTCTTGTGCCATCTGGATGTATTGTCATCTTTTATAATGTTTTGTTCTAAATCTTGTTATAGTTTTGTCATTTTTCTCTCGGAGTTTATTTCACATTTTGATCTTTTCTTATTTTTTTGTTTAATTATCTTGTATTTTGCAAAAGCATTAGCGTCAAATAATGACATTTGTTCTTTCCTTTGGCTCAACTTTCTGACTTCCTTTGCAAATTCAACTGCCATTTCATTACCCCCACGGGCAGGAATCCATTGTAGAATGCAGTTATTCTCCAATGATATCAGTTGAGTAAGTAACGAATGTATTTTCTGTGTGATTATAGTATTGACCTTCTGAATTGCTTCTGGATCGGATATGAAGTCGTTGTACGGTATATTATAATTCCTTCTGCTTGATGCAGGGATGGTTGGTTAAGGCATACACCAAGAGCTTTCCAGATAGCTGTCAGTTCACAAGTGAAGTTTGACGAAATCTTTCTTGCTCCTTCTTTGATTTTGATGTATGTTCCATCTTGCAGTATTATGTTAATTCCAGCCCCTCCATTACTTATGGTAAGATCTGATGATCCATCTGTATATGCTGTTAAATAATTTATCTGATCGCATAACCCAATTGTGTCAAGTCCTTTCTTTTTAAGAATGTTTTTATTCTCTTTTTTTTTATTGCAGGGTTCATTCAGGTTAAGATTGATGATTACATTTGATGGCAATGGGGTAGTTAATATTGGTTATTCTCGAATTTGAAATTCATTATGTTTCATATTTATGCTCTTTCTAATATTGTTGTCGTACTGAAGTGTTGAAGATCTTTTGAGCCTTTCTTTTTGTGTCCAGTTCAAATAGGTTCTATGGTTCGGTTTCTTTAGTTTTTAAGCTATTGGTGAATTTTATTGTTTTTAATTGTCTTCTGCTTTCAAGTAAGTCTAGATCTCATTCTCTCTGAATTTTCTAATTGTTGGTATTTGAAACAGAACCAGTGATTAATTTGGCCGCTTTTGCTTGAACACTGTCTAGTCTTCTTTTTAGTGATGAACTTGAGGGAGCCCAGACGGGTGTTGCATATTCCATTATTGGCTTTATTAAGGTGATATATGTTGTTCTGAGAATTTTGGGGGTTTTGCTCCCCAATTTGTTCCACATAGGCTTCTCAGAATGTTTAGGTTTCTGGTAGCTCTATTTGAGGTGCTAATTATGTGTTCTCTAAATCGCAATTCCTCATCAGGTATCACACCTAGGTAATTTGGAGAACAAATTTTATCAATTATATGGTTTTTTATACTTATTTTGGAGTTAAATTCATGCCCTTTTTCCTGTCAGTGAAGGAGACCTATAGGTTTGTGTTTATTGGGTTCTTTTCATTTGAATTTCATTGCCCACTTCTCATTTATGTGTTCAGTATTTTTCTGATATTTCTATACTGCTACTTGTGTGCCATATGGCTATATAATCTGCATAACAGGCAACTTTTGTGTCTTCAGTGAGGTAAGGATGGATGTTGCTAAGGTTGTGTCGTAATTAGATGTACAACAACTCAAACTTGACCATGACTCTTTTTTTAGCTCTTATTATTTTCGTTTGGACAACAAAAAATGTCCAATTTATATACACATATATTCTTACATAATGAGACTTTAAAGAATGCAAATAATCTTCATCTATTTACATACACAACACATCTCCCCCCTTAATAATACTCCAGTCGGTCTGGGGGTTTCCTTGCTCTCTGAGGTCTAGGACTGCGGACGGGCACTTGCACAGCGGCAGGCTCCGGTTTAGGAGTGCAAGAGGGCACGTGCACAGCAGCAGGCCCTGGTCTAGGAGTGCAAGAGGGTACGTGCACAGAAGCAGTCTCCTCCTTGTTTCCTGATGTAACCTCTGGAACCTCCTCTTCACTTTATTTCTGACTTCCACCTACAGGCTTCTCTCCTGATGTTCGAGGAAGTATCAAATGTCTTGTCTCCACTTGTGTCTTTCTCACAGTTCGCAATTGATTGATATGCCTCTTATACACGACGCCCTCGCAACTTATAAGGTAGTGATGACAGCTCAATAATTTCAAAATGGTACCTTTTTTCCATTTAGGTCTAGGTTAAATTTACATTTATCTCTGTTTAACTTTAAACCTTTTTCTAGCAATCATCTAAACAATAGATCCAACTTTTGTTCGTGATCTTCAAAGTCTTTTCCTGCAACCAAAATATCATCTATGTAGCAGGCCACACCTGGCAAATCAGCAAATAGACTTTCCATAATCCTCTGAAATTTATTTGGTGCTACCGCTACGTCATATGGTAGTCTTTTATAAGAAAACAACCCATTTGTTGTGTTTATATCAATAACAGCTCTGGCTTCTTCCGCTAACATAACTTGTAAGTAAGCCTGTGATAGGTCTAGAGTCGAAAGTTCGGTGCTTGTAGATAATTTTGAAAAGATCTCATCGATCGATGGAAGGGGATACCTATCTAATTCTATTGCTTTATTAGCTGTACATCTAAAA
Organism: Cordylochernes scorpioides; assembly: GCA_030710605.1. Lineage (NCBI taxonomy): Eukaryota > Metazoa > Arthropoda > Arachnida > Pseudoscorpiones > Chernetidae > Cordylochernes > Cordylochernes scorpioides. The sequence continues at coordinate 108,056,081 of CP092863.1, forward strand.
TCACCACATATCCTTACACTCTACCATCCTTTTTTAATACTGGTACTATTGGAGCGGTCCAATATGCATGAACTATAGGTTATAAAATGCAAGAATTCACTAAACGATCAATTTCATTCTCTACTTTGTTTTTTAGAGAGAAAGGTAAACTTCTTCTGGCCTTACAAAACACAGGAGTCACATCCTCTTTTGATTTAAAATTTATTTTAACATCCTTTAGACAGCCCAAATCTTTGTTAAACAAATCTGCATATCTATCAATCAAACTATTTCTATTAGATTCATTATTTAAATTTTTAATGCTAAACAATCTAGAATAATCAAGTTTTAACTGTTTAAGCCATTCTCTTTCTAACAAAATTACCTGGGTTTTCCATTTACAACTATTAATCGTAAATATTGGTTGACTTCTTTTACAAAAACACTTTTGACCTATAATCTCTATTGATTTACCACAAAAGGATTTTAATCTTAAATTTGTTGGAAATACATTTTTACCTTGCCAATTAATCTTATAAATATATTTAGGTATTAACGTAACTGGACTTCCTGTATCTATTGTAAAGCACAAAGAATAATCATCTACTGTTAAGTTTATTGTGGCATCAGTTTCGCCCTGTACAGAATATATAGAGTCCTCTTGTACGAATTTACATCCCCACATTTTTTACTAGCTTTGCAGACCCTACTTAAATGACCTAGTATTTTACATTTTAAAACAAGTATTTGTTCTATTAGGGCAAACAGAGGCCACGTGTGAATGTCTTTCGCCACATATATAACACATTATTTCTCCCCTTTGCCTGAAAGGCCTATGCTGCACCATACTATTATTGTACTCACCCTTTTATCTTTTCCATTCACAGGGGATATTTTGGCCACTAATTTATCTTGTAATTCTCTTGTATTTATCTCCGCCAGTTCGAACGAGATTGCCACTGCAAAACTTTATCCTGGGTGACATCGTCGTTTTCTTGTAGTAGCTTCTTTTGCAGGCTTTCCAACTTGAATCCAGTCACAAAATTGTCTCGCATCATGGTTCCCAACATATCGCCGAAATTACAATTTATTGCTAAATGTTTCAATTCTCTAAGATATTCCGAAATTGATTATCATTCCTGTTGAATTCTCTTTAAAAATCTGCATCGCTGTGGTATCACTTTCTTCTTTAGATCCAAATGCAGCTTAATTCTTTGAATGATAGTATCATAGGGTTGATCTTTCATTAGACCAGGAAGAAAATGTCGTTTCCCTGCTTCAAAGTTTCAGAATCTGGTAGCGAGGTTAAAATAAGCACTTTAATCTCTTATCCTTCAGATGCCAAAAAGAGAGCCTCAAATTTTTGTACAAAAAGATTGAAGTGTCCTCCACTGGGCTATAGCATCTAAAAGGTACTATCAACTTTGAACTTGTCATGCTGATCTTTTCTACTCCTTTGTTTTCTTGATCCAGATAGTTTTAAAGATGTAGTTGTTATATTTGCATAGACGCCGTTTTCCTCAGCTTTTTACTGGCTCTGTAGATAGCGCATTCTCGTCGCCACTTTTGTTGTGTCGTAATTAGACGTTCAAGAGCTCAAACTTGACCATGGCCAACAACAAATGTCCAATTTATATATACATATATTTTTACATAATGAGGCTTTAAATGATACAAATAATATTCATCTATTTACATACACAACAGTTAATATATAGCGAGAAGAGTAGAGGACTGAGCACAGATCCCTGAGGTACACCAGCCCATGTTCTTCGGTCCTTGGAAAATGTTCCATTGACCCGAACCTTTATCCTTCTTCCCCTTAAGAAGTCTGCAATCCAGATTAAGGTATTTCCTCTTACTCCGATGTTGTGCAGCCTTTCAAATAATTTCTACACTCGATCAAAAGCTGAGGTCATATCCAGGAATACGGCCGTTGTCTTCTTTGGCGGTTTTTCCTAGAAATCTATTATTGATTGACAGAAGTAGAACAGTTTATCAGTTGTACAGTGTCTGGATCTTTAGGCAATTTGGTAGAAGTTTATTTTATTATTGTTAGTGAGCCAGACTATGAGCCTAGAGTGGATAATTCATTCTGTTATTTTACAAAGTATGCTGGTAAGAGCAATTGGCCGATAGTTCTTGCATTCCTTGGCATCTTTGGTTTCAGTATTGGCACTATAATTGATATCTTCCAATTCTTTGGTAGTTTACCAATTTGCCATGAAATGTTCAGTATTCGTAGGAGTTGATTTTTAGCTTTGTCTCCAAAGTGTTTAATCATTTGACCAAAGATTAGAGCATCTCCAGGTGACATCTTGGATTTAACTTTCCTATTGGTGAGTTTAGCTCATTCAGTGTGAAGTCTCTCGTGTAAATATCTTGTTGATGGTAATTTCTTGCTTGTTTAACTAACCTGTTTACATTATTTTTTTAGTCCTGCCTTCATTCGTATAGCTGAGTCTGGAAGTGCGTGAAAGATATTCAGCAATTATTTCAGCCATCTGTTTTTGTTCGTTCTCGCTATTCATATCGGTTAGAGTATTGGAGGATTATTTTGATTGTTTTATAACATTAATTATATTCCAGTGATGGCTTTCATTTTTTGGATCCATTTTTTTCGCAGAATTCTGCCCATTTTTCTCTCTTGTTTGAATATCCAAATTTCTTGTTCTATTTTGTGAATAATATCAATTAATTCCTTTATGATTTCTTCTGTTTTATTTGTTTTAAGAAGTCCATTGATATTGTCTCTCTCTGCAATCATTGCCTAGATATTGTGGTCCTTCCAGTAAAGTATTCACAGGTCTTTACGTATACCTCTAGGTATCGATACTTTTGAAGCTTTGGATATGTTCGAAGAGAATTTTTCCAATTTTTTGTCAATCGTTTTGTGATTTAATTCTTTGTTGCACAGTTCTTCAAGCTTTTCTGTGATTTTTTTCCAGTGTTCTTTTATTCTGTTGGAAATTCTCAATTTTGAATTTTATGGTTGTTATAATTGGTCTGTGGTCACTGATTGCACTTTTCAGAATTTTCCATTGTGTTGTGGGTGCGATGTTGTAATTTATCGCTGTGATGTCTATTGCGGATTCTGTGCCTGTGTACTTGGATAGATAGGTGTTATTTTCGTTATTTAACGGTGTAAGGTCGAGGTCGGTTAGCATGTCCTCAACCTGCTGACCTTTGTTATCCTGGAAAAGTGATCCCCAAGTTGGTCTTTCGGCGTTAAAATCACCAAGTATGATTGCGATATCCGAAGACGCTTCACTTAATGTCTCTATCAGGCCTGTATTGATGCTAGTATTATCGTGGTCATAAACATTTATGATTGGAATTGTTTTATCTGTAAGATAGATTTCTATTGCCTGAGCTTCTGTCGTGCTTTCTCTAGGCTTACTCTGATTATAGGCGATACCCTTAAATTTGATTTCAAGAGTTTTAATCAAAACGGCAAGTCCTCCTCCGAATTTTCCCGGTCTGTCCTTTCGTAGTGTTGTATAATCTTTGATATTGAATCTCAGATTCTGATTCAATTTTGTCTCCTGAAGACAAGTAATATGTACATTATTGTCACAGAGAAGACAAGTCAGCTCTTTATTTTCCTCTGGGTACCATTTATATTGAGTTGTAGTAGATTGAATTGTGTCCTCGTAGTAGATTTCTCATCATGAGCTCGAGCTGCAGCTCCTGACGCGGCGGTTACCCCGGACGCGGTAGCATTACTGGAGATATCAGTTTTGCTCTTCATTTGAAAATGGGTGCCTTTGCAACGTTAGTCATCTACATCTACAGGATAAAGCACTCTTGGTGAATTATTTTAATTGTGATTCAGAATCTGCCACTGAAGCTTTACGAGCGTTTCGTTCCTTTAAAGGTATTCGAAGCGGTAAAGGACCAATGAGTTGCTACTCTCCGAAGCGATTGATTAAAAGTTTTGAGGAAACTGGATCTCTGGAAACAAAACCTCGGAGTGGAAGACCATCGACATGCAAGTCAGTGGCTGTTACGGTTTTGCAGAATGCTGAAGCTATTGAAACGTTATCCACGTATGGAGAAGTAAGTGCTAGACAAGTTTCTCGACAAACGGGGATTTCGTATGGAACAGTTTGGATTGAACACACATTTAGAATTTTTCTATAAAAATACCCTAACAAAATTCAAAGTTTTCACGAGTTGAAAGTCAGCGATTTTGAGAAGCGTCAAGAATTCGCTGCATGGGTTTTCAGGCAAATTGATATTGATGGAAACTGGCTGTCAAATGTTCTAAGAACAGATGATGTTCACTTATATCTAAAGGGAGAATTTAACATTCAAAACTGCCTCATTTTGGCAACAGAAACCCCTAGGAATTTTACAGAAATATCACTTCATCAGCACAGAGTTACAGTTTTGTGTGGGTTCACTTCTTCTTTTATTTTTGGGCCCATTTTCTTTGAAAATATCAATCGAAGAACTTTTAAACCCGTTTTTGTAACTGGTGAACGTTATGTTCAACCTTTGAGAGAAAAGGTTATTCTCATATTGCAGGACAGACAAGCACTAAGCGAAATAACATTCATGCAAGATGGAGGACTTCCTCATATCTCCCGCGGAGCCAAACAATTGCTGAAGGATACGTTCGGTGAAATTCGTTGATAAGTCGCCACTTTATATACCAGTGGCCTCCAATATCACCAGACTTGACGCCTTACAATTTCGGTTATGGGGGTACATTAAGTCGCGTTTTTATCGATGCCGGCCTATCACATTGGCCATGTTGAAGGCTTCTATCAGATGGCACGTTTTATAAATTTCAACTATTTAATTGTGCCCATTCTGTCATCTATCGTCTGCAGGCGGTGTTTGAGAATGAAGGGCGCCACATTGAGCAAGGATTGTGACCTAATACAAGAGAGAAGGCAGTTACCTCATGTGTTATATTTTGCAGCTCTTTGTTTTGGGTTATGGGAATAATAAATGCTGTCCTCACATCTTGACTCTTTTTTTTCTGTGAACAGTAATTTTTTTGTTAATCATTTGCCCACATCTTATATTATGTCGTGCAGGCCAAAGTGTTATAACTTCTCCAATAACACTGGTATACACAATTTTAACCCTTATGTTTAATTTATCGCTTTTCGCTCATTAGAAAAAATAGCATAAGGAATATTTTCTGTATCCCCCCCAACTTTAGAAATTTTGCGCAAAAAATAATACAAAATGATTTTGCTACCACGTTTTTCAACGTAAAAGGTCGATTTAAAAATGATTTTTTTTGAGGGGATACATTTTCAAAATTATGTACAGTATAATAAACAATGATAACATTTGACAAACCCATAGGATATTTGGAATAAAGTACGACAAATATATTTTGTCACTCCCCTCTATTTTTCATCTTTGGATCATGACAAATATCCAGTTAAATAGTCAAGTGTCGCCAATTAGTCAAGAAACTATACATTCCTTATAGCACGAAATCCTATTAGTAGTGCCATCATAATTTTTGGTACTATATTAACATTTCAAAAATCGTCTATTGATATCAGTAGTTATTTTCAAACATTCAATCTATTTCACAAAACTCCATCTAAAATATAAATATTTTTGCTACATGTTTTAATTTGCATATACCTATTTTACATATCTCAGATTGTATTTAATAATCGTTAACCATTTCTTCTAACTTTTGGCGAAACGGTGTTTTATTAATTTATCATTTGATATTATTAGGGTTCTTTCCTGGTATTCAAAAAGGAAAAATACGTGTCGTTCAGTTATATTTTTCAATTTATCAAACAATTTGGCCGCTTGAAAGGTGATTCTGGTAGAGCGCCATCTAGCGAATAAAGTTGTAACTAAAATCAATTTCGAATTTTTCATTTTTTGCCATAAAAAATCCCATTGCATCCTGAACACAATGGTGTTTACCGCATTGCTCTAGCCCAAATATTCGCGGAGTTATTAATTTTTAAAGTTGTGCGGGACTTTTGGATCACCCGGTACATGCTAAAAGGTACAACTTCCTTGAGTTTTGTCCATGAGTGTATCTTTCAGAGTTATTGTCTGAATCCCGATATACATGCTAAAAGGTACAACTTCTTAAAGTTTTGTCCATGAGTGTATCTTTCAGAGTTATTGTCTGAATCCAGATATACATGCTAAAAGTTACAACTTCCTTAAGTTTTGTCCATGAGTGTATCTTTCAGAGTTATTGTCTTAATCCCGATATACATGCTAAAAGGTACAACTTCCTTAAGTTTTGTACATGAGTGTATCTTTCAGAGTTATTGTCTGAATCCCGATATACATGCTAAAAGCTACAACTTCCTTAAGTTTTGTCCATGAGTGTATCTTTCAGAGTTATTGTTTGAATCCCGATATACATGCTAGAAGGTACAACTTCCTTAAGTTTTGTCCATGAGTGTATCTTTCAGAGTTATTGTCTGAATCCTGATATACATGCTAAAAGATACAACTTCCTTAAGCCTAGTCCATGAGTGTATGTTTCAGAGTTATTGTCTCAATCCCGATATACATGTTAAAAGGTACAACTTCCTTAAGTTCTGTCAATGAGTATATTCACAGAATTAAGAAAAATGCGATATAATTTCATAAAATATTTAATAAATCAACTTATTTCGTAAGGTGTTTAGATATTTCTATGAGTAAATATAATCCCATAAACAATTTATGAAAGAATTACGGCCGTTAATCACAGAATAATCCAATGTCGCCAGATCAATGACAGGTAAAGAGAGAGATAATTCATAGAGAGGAACCCGCCGAGAAAAGGACACAATAAGAAAGTAAGAGAAGATAACGAGATGGGGACAGAGTAATTCTGGCAAATTAACCGGACACCAGGGGTGCTGGATCTATTCAGTAATTGATGGGGTAATCCCCGGATGTAACCAGCCCATCCATCAAGCCCTCCAATTAAAACAGCGCGTGCCCAGTTTGCGTGTGTCATACTGAATGTCTTAACATCCAATAAATCATTCCGCCTCACACATATGTGATAAGGATGAAAATATATTGAAGAATCCCTCTTTGATAAATTTGCATAGTTGTCATAACGGATTTTGTTTATATATCCTTCTATCAATTTGCATAGTTGTTATAGCGGATTTTGTTGATATATCCTTCTATCAATTTGCATAGTTGTTATAGCGAAGTTTGTTGATATATCCTTCTATCAATTTGCATAGTTGTTATAGCGGAGTTTGTTGATATATCTTTCTATCAATTTGCATAGTTGTTATAGCGAAGTTTGTTGATATATCCTTCTATCAATTTGCATAGTTGTTATAGCGGATTTTGTTGATATATACTTCTATCAATTTGCATAGTTGTTATAGCGGATTTTGTTGATATATCCTTCTATCAATTTGCATAGTTGTTATAGCGGATTTTGTTGATATATCCTTCTATCAATTTGCATAGTTGTCATAACGGATTTTGTTTATATATCCTTCTATCAATTTGCATAGTTGTCATAACGGATTTTGTTTATATATCCTTCTATCAATTTGCATAGTTGTCATAACGGATTTTGTTTATATATCCTTCTATCAATTTGCATAGTTGTTATAGCGGATTTTGTTGATATATCCTTCTATCAATTTGCATAGTTGTTATAGCGGATTTTGTTGATATATCCTTTTATCAATTTGCATAGTTGTTATAGCGGAGTTTGTTGATATATCCTTCTATCTAATTTGCATAGCTGCTAGAGGGTGATACACAATATGCCTAGATTCTATAATTCAGTATAGAGTGTTTTCAATTAAACACAATGAATTTATATAACTGTTATTGAGCACAGTTTGTAGATGAACTCTATCCAATTTGTATAGCTGTAATAGAGACCAATTCGTAGATGATTATTCCCAATTTACATAGAGGCTATGTAGAGTCATGAGGAATTCAGTCCAATATTGTATAGTTGTTATAGAATACATGTTGTAGATGACTATGCCCAAATTGCATAACTGCTATAGCAGAGTCATCGGGAAATCAGTCCAATACGCATAGCTGTTATAGAGCACAATTCGTAGATGATTCTGCCCAAATTGCATAACTGCTATAACAGAGTCATCGGGAACTCGGTTCAAAATTGTATAGCTGTTATAGAGTACAGTTTGTAGATGATTGCCCAAATTCCATATAGAGGCTATAGAATGATTCACATATAGAAACCTGTTCAATTTGCAGAGCTGATATAGATCTGAATTTGTCAATAAATATTGATGTATAATTTGCATAGTTACTATAGCATGGCTTATAGATAAAATAGCCAAATTTGCATAGTTACTATAGCAGAGTTAGTCGGGGAATCTGTTCGAATTGGCATAGCTAGACTTGTACTATAGCATAGTTTGTTGTTATATCTGCTCTAAATTGCATATTTACGATATACATACTATGTATATGTATACGTATATGTATATGTATACTATATATATATATATATATACTATAGATTTGGCCGGGGAATTGGACAATATCTGAATAAAGTATCTACCACTATAACGCAAAAACTTTAATAAAACATTTTTAAAAATAGAAAAAAAAAAAACGCCCATTTCCCAGCATATACTGAAGTATATTGGGATGAACATGAGCATTTTATATAAAGTAACTGAATAACATATTCAACTGTTTTAAAGATTATTATATCCAGGGCTTTATAAGGCCAAAAGATAATCAAAATTCGAACAAATTAATTTAATATATTTTTGAAGCATAAACACTTCTATATATGTATATGTTTCAAGAGAGATATATTTATAATTTAAGTTCCTGAAACGCAGAATATGTTTAATTATTTTGAGAAATTCATAATGAAATATAACTTTATAGAATTGATGATGATAAATAATAAAACCAGAGTAAATTATTCACAGAATATTACCTATCCTCATTATATATTTCTTTTCTTTACAAAATTAAAGTTAACAATATTTTTACAAATACAAATGAAAAGAGATTTCTTAAAATTTGAAAACTTCAACAAAATATCTGTGATACAAAAATATATATTATAAAAATATCGAGGAATGAATCAAATAAAATATGAGAAAGTAAGAAATAAAGTTATCAAAAATTCGTTAAAGTTGAATAAAAACCATTTTTACCTATTTCTTCTTAATGAGTAAATTGATAGTTTGATATTCATCAAAAGATAAGAGAGAATTCTAGAATGTAGAAAGAACGAATCCGTGTTGCCAGGTAATTTATTCATTAAAACTTCTACAAAGAGAGAGAGAGAGGAAACCACAAATGAACCAGAGTTGCCAAACTCTTTATTTAAATTCCAACCTCCAAATTTTTCTGTGAATTAACACTATGAGTAAATAGATAGAGATGCGGGTTCTAAGAATTTAGAAGGAAAAGAAAGAAAAAAAAGTGTTGATTGCATTTTCCGAGTTAAGAGAGACAAAGTTTTATTTACATTTTACTTGGAAGTTTTTAACGTATTTGACGGGGGACAGTTTTAACGTGGAGAGCCATTTAAAGCGGTAGGCTCAAAGTCAAATAGTTTTAAAACTAGACGCTATATATCACAGAGCGCGAGGTAAACAATATGTTTTAAACAGATAATTCTCTTTTTTTATTATCTTAATACTCGTAAATTTTTCCTAAAAAAAATATTTACTCTTTTTTTTACAATAGAAAAATTGAATATGGAATAAAATTATAGATATCATTACTGTAAATAATTCTGTAGCAAATTTGATACCGTGGCAATACGTTTTTTAAAAAATATTTTCTTTGACGTTTTGTTGAAAATAGGGGTATAAGAATAAAATAAACTATTAGAATTATTTTATAAATATAATTTATTGTTGTTTCTTGACGCAAGCATCCTTTGTGGGGATATTGTGTCTTATTTGATAATAAATAAATAAATAAAAAAGTACAATATACATATATATATATATATATATATATATATATATATATATATATATATATATATATATATATATATATATATATATTAAAAATAAAGAAGGCATCTTCTGACCACGAGCACATGTGCTTTTTAGATGGCAGAGCGCCATCTAGTGGAGCAAAAATAAACTAAACGTTTATTTAGCTTGCTCCGTGATATTTGGCCAAACCAATTTCTTGATAAATCAAGAAAAGCCATCCACGATAAAAAGCACATGTGCTCGTGGTCAGGAGATGCCTTCTTTATTTTTAACTAGACGAATGACCTGGGCAACCCCCGGGTTTACACGATTAAATGTATTATTCAAACACATTAAACATAGCAAAATAAAACAGCAAATATAGCAAGAGCGGTTATTTTAAACGGCGAATTAGATCAGTTATAGCAAAAAATGAAAATATATATGTAAATATGTGAAATAGTTATAAATTAGAAAACCTGTAAATATAGTTAAGGACTTGCATTGTAATTAAGAAAAAGCTTCACGTCTAGAACGCTCAAGCGACCTGCCGGCAGCCAACGGGGGCGCGCCGCCGGCAGGTCGCCTGAAATTCTAGAGGGCGCTGCTCGTGAGCTAAGTTGAATAATTTGAATATATAGTTTTAATAATTGATTTATATATTTTTAAAATAGCCTATCGTCATCCCCGTTATTTTTACCTATGTATGGAAATTTTGGTTTGAATTAGTGACCTACTGCGAATTTGTATACAGGTCATACAAACCAACAAACAAACAGACAAACATACAAACATTCATTTTTATATATATAGATATCAACACCTGACCCACTTATCTTTTATTTTTTCTATTGTTTTTTCACACACATATATATATGAAAATTATTCCACATGTTTTTCTTTTGAACGAAAAATTAAAATTTATTTTAAGGAGAAATAACGATTATTTTTAACCTTATTGAGCCTAGTGGACATGGCATCTTCCCGGTAAGCGGAACACTGTGGGTTCGATTCCCATCCCTGGATACTTTTATTTTTCCGTTTATCATTACTCTTCACAATTAATCCTTTCATACTTCATCCATAAGGTTAGAAATAATCGTTATTTCTCCTTAAAATAAATTTTGATTTTTCGTTCAAAAGAAACACATGCGGGATAATTTTCAAATGTCGTTTTACAATCACAAGCCGCGCATTATATTGTATTATATAACATATATTTATACTATATATAGTTTATAGTACAAATATTTATATGTAATTTGCTGTCCTAAAATCATATGTCCATAATTTGCTTGAATACCATTTCTAAGATTCTGCCCTTCAATGTAGCATATAAAAGCAGAATGATCCAATACAGTATTAGAGCTCGAAAGAGGCAGTCTGGTAGACCAAATTGGCAAAACCGCTGGAAGGGTTCACCACTGATGCGCCAAGCCCTCCTAATATTTTTTTTTCATCGCAGTAAGGACAGTAGGAGTTTGTTTTATGTGTAAAAAAAAACATTCGTGTTTTAAACCTTTCTTTTCATAATTGACTTATATTAGAGTTTATATATAAACACGACAATACAAGAGTTACATATCCCTAAAATATATTTACAATTTATAAACAAAATGCATATTGCAAAAGTTACTTAAACAGTTTGAAAGAATTTTTACTAATTTTTTAAAAACGACCTTTTACTAAATAGACAAACTATCTTCTATAAAGATCTAATAATAATTTCAGATAATTTTAATGAATCATTTAACATTTATTTATTATCATTTACAAAGCACGCGATATCCGTCTTGGACATTTGCATGCATACACAAGTTTGGGAGCTTATTTACAGTAATTATTAATATGATTTTAGTTATTATAATAGAAATTATTAACATATTTGTCAGTTAGTTAACGATTTAATTACCCTATAATGAATATTAGTGAACATCACAGATAAGAACAGAAATTTAGAGCTATTTACAGCATATAACTATATACCAGTTATTACAGCCCAGGATATCTATTACTAAAAAACATTCTACAAAATCTATTAAAATTTATATACATATATCTATTATTAACTATTTGATTTAGACAATTTATATTTATTTGATTTTTGACTCTCAAGTCCTCTACAAGTCGACAGTCCATTTAACATGCACAGTGAATGTTTATCAATTTTTTATTGGATAAATATTCCTAATAATACAAGTTATTATTTTTTATTGTGTCAGTGAATTATACAATTTCAATAAAATACATTTTTATGGAATTCTATCTCATTTAAGGTATTAAAGTATTTTAAAATTCTCATCGTAATTGCTGTGTATGTAAATGAAAACAGATGAAGAAATACAAATAAAAATTTCTCGCCAATTTATTAGGAAGCAGACGACACTAAGAGATTACAAAAGAATACACAGAAATAAACCGTAATAATAAAAACAAAAATTAGTGGCCAACGAGAAAATAAAAAAAGGTTAGTTGACCTGTCAGTAAGATGTCATGGCTCGTTAGTTCATTTGCAGACCGCCAGGGGGTGCATTTATCAAGCAGACGATAGTTCCCTTAGACTCGCAGACGAATAATTTCAACGCCGACCAAAAAAAAAAAAAACTTTTTTTTTGTTTCTCTAAAGTTTAGTCCCTTTTTTTTTAAAGAATTGATTGTCCGTGGATTTTCTAGAGCATTTATTTTTTTCTAACAGTTCAATTTTTATGTATGATTTGCATTAGTATATCTATTTAAGACGCTAATTGGGTTAATCAATAACATATATACGTATATAAAAAAGAACACAAAGATATATAATAAATTTACAGAAATTCAATGTAATTTGTTGGGAAATATTTACCATATTGTATTAACCAAGCGACCACAAATATAGAAAAGAAACATAAATGATTATTAGAAATCTGAATTATTTAAAAAAATAAAGAGTCGGCGGACAAGAGGGTAATACCCTCGATTCCCGACAGTCATGAACTGGGATCGAATCCTACGTTAACATTTTGTTTTAATATGTGAATAACCTTCATATATTATTCATTGTTACAATTATCATAAACTAAGTGGTTCTTTTTGAGCGGTACCTAATAAAGTGGTTTTGGAACAATCTGAATGATTTTATTGTACACTAGCGGACGTACCCGGCTTCGCCCGGGTTTTACCCGAGTAAAGGTTTGTCTAACGAATCTCTCGATAAAGTGAACATTTTTTTCCCAGTCCCTTGAAAAATACTCGATAAGTTGAATAAAATCAATATTAATTGGTTCCCTCGGTAATTGGAAGTTGAAGAAATAGTATCTTGCCTTGGAATTGTGTCATTATTCTTGTATGGATGTACCCGGCTTCGCCCGGGTTTTACCCGAGTAAAGGTTTGTCTAACGAATCTCTCGATAAAGTGAACATTTTTTCCCGGTCCCTTCAAAAATACTCGATAAGTTGAATAAAATCAATATTAATTGGTTCCCTCGGTAATTGGAAGTTAAAGGAATAGTATCTTGCCTTGGAATTGTATCATTATTCTTGTCTCAAATAAACCTGAATTTTGTCTTTCCTAATTTTCTACATTACAAAATCATCATATCATCATGATAATATTTTGAGCAGATTGTTGAATTATAACAGATAAATTAGAATATTTTTCTTGATTATTTTTAAGCGAAAAGTTATTTCAAAATTTTTATTTGCTAGGAACCTTCCCAGTACTATACTAAATAACTTCCCAAAGTTTCATGGCGTTCCAATGAGTGGTTTGGTCAGGCATAAAGGACAGACAGACACACATACATTCATTTTTATATATATAGATTTTCATAAATAAAATTGAGAGAATAAAACCTAAAAATATTATCTTAATTGAGTAAATTATTTTGATAGTTATATATATATATATAGCAATTATATATAAAATAATATTTTTACATTTACTAAATGTATATTTTATTTTTTATGATACATTAGCGCGCCATCTGTTATCAAAATTCGAAACAATTATAGACGCGTATGATTCTTTTTAAAAATAAACAATTTATACTGTCCTTACTGCAATGTAAAAATTCATGGGAGGGCCTGGCTCATCAGTAGTGAACCCTCCCAGTGGTTTCTCCAGTTTAATCTACCATACCGCTGTTATATTGCATTTTTCCAACTTCCTTTTATAGTGATACTGATGCTAGACTCTTAGAATGGGTATTTTAGATGAACTATGGACATAAGCTTTGAGGACAGTAGAATTACATACATTTATAAATATATAATATGCTTCAAGCAATCGCTCTTCCGCAAAATATCAAAATGTGTATTTTATTATAGCAATTATATTATGATGTATTAGCGCGCCATCTGTTATCAAAATACGAAACTATTATAGACGCGTATGATTCTTTTAAAAATAAACAATTTCTACTGTCCTTACTGCAATGGAAAAATTAATGGGAGGGCCCCATTTTAATTTTTATTAACGTTTTTTTCAATGGCTTTCTGCTACTTCAAACCATATTTTTGATTTTCGCTATTTTGATCCATCTTCTCTATAAGTAAAGACATTGGTGAAGTCGTATAAAGGGTAAAACAATGACATCCTACAATACTAGAAAGAGTGGAATCCTTTCACCTTTTTTACATTATAAAAACTTTGCTATCCAAGAAATAATGGTCAAATACTATTAAAAATTTACTAAGTTTGTTCACACTTGGTTATCTCCTATATCTTCAATAAAGGTCATTGTAATATTTTTCAGAGTTATAGTCTGAATCCCGATATACATGTTAAAAGGTACAACTTCCTTAAGTTTTGTCTATGAGTGTATCTTTCAGAGTTATTGTCTGAATCCCGATATACATGCTGAAAGGTACAACTTCCTTAAGTTTTGTCAATGGGTGTATCTTTCATAGTTATTGTCTGAATCCCGATATACATGCTGAAAGGTACAACTTCCTTAAGTTTTGTCCATGAGTGTATCTTTCAGAGTTATTGTCTGAATCCCGATATACATGCTGAAAGGTACAACTTCCTTAAGTTTTGTCCATGAGTGTATCTTTCAGAGTTATTGTCTGAATCCCGATATACATGCTGAAAGGTACAACTTCCTTAAGTTTTGTCCATGAGTGTATCTTTCAGAGTTATTGTCTGAATCCCGATATACATGCTGAAAGGTACAACTTCCTTAAGTTTTGTACATGAGTGTATATATGCAAAATTTATAATTATATTGACATAATAAGAAATGAAATAGTTAATGTAACCAATATGTCAACATATATAATGAGAAAACCAAAATTAATATTCATAAGAAAAAAAAATAAAACAGAGTTCAAACCAATACCCATTTCACCTCCAACTTTCAAGAAGAGAAAAATCGAATCAATTACCGATTTTCCATCTTAAAAAAAAAAAAAAAAAAAACTTTTCTCTCTACACTTTTACCTCTCACTAGAAAACTCTATAAATTGATTCTTTTTAAAAAAGGTGAAGGAAACTCAAAAATGGTGAGTTGGTGCCATTATTGGTGAAGTAATATTGAGTCAAAAAGGGAAGCGGGCAGTTATTTTCGCTGCCAAGATAATGGCGAATGCAAGGAGAGAGTACACTGGGGTAGAATAAATAAATAAAATAATAAAAAAAGGAGCGAACAACCAATACCCAATATGTGGCAGTTACTCGACCTACCGAAATGGATGGACAACAGACGAAAAAAAAAAACTAGGCCCAATAATGGCGGGAAAAACAAGAACTAACGCTACGTTAGATCTTGTTTTACTAGAAGCTTCTTTTGTTAGCTCCTTCGTAATTGGGGAGCTCACCTCCCGCTAAATATCACTGATAACGTTACTCTGTGGCATCATATAATAGACATTTTAATGTTCGAAAATAGATAAAAGCAGACGAATTTTACTGAATAATCATTATTTAAATTTCCCGTTAATTAGAGGGAGAAATGTTAATATTCTTTTGATCTGTTTAATATATGTTAATTTTTTTTTTCCCCATAGAATGTGTGATACTTTAAAATAAGTTTTTAAGTTATTTTTAAAACATAATTTTAATGATGATAAGGCTAAATATGTGCTTATTTTAGCTGTTGTGTGAGTGGATGTTCTTTAAAAAGTGAGAGAAAAATGAAATATTGTATTATTTTATAAATTTGCAGAGAATATTGCCACGTGAAAATTAGGAAAGACTAACTTCAGGATGAGACAACAATTTATTTCAGGCAAGAACAAACTATGAAGGATGAACAAAAGATAAGGAATGAGCGAAGTTTACAGAGTAGTAAAATATAAAAAATGATACTCTGTTAATACTAGTGTAAATAATAAATACTTCGCTACAATATATATTTATATTGCTAATTATTATTTATATTAATAAATAACTATTATAGTACTAAGTCACATTGGTAAGGGTCGGTGGAAAGATGGTCTAAACCGTTGGTTTTCGACCGCTATGACCTGGGTTCGATTCCCGCATTGGGCACTTTTTTTCTGATTAAAAAAATGCTCCAATGGCCCCTGATTATTGCAAAATTCCAACCCCACCAGCGAGTGCAAATGACCAAACGGGGCTCTGGAAAATTTGTAATTATAAAGTCGAACTGCTTTTCACATGTGTAGACATATGGTGCACTTACAGTAAAAAGCAGTCGCCTACTTCTATACACTATGATTATAATGGCCTGTACAACGTGTACTAGGGATTGGCAAAAAAAAGTTACATTGAAAAAAAATATAGATTAAAAAATATATATTTTTTCTAAAAACTAAAGAAGAAAAAATTTTGAATAGAAAAAAAAAAAAAAAAATACAAAGTTTTCAAAGAATAATTTATTTTCATTTTTTTTTAATAAAATGAAAGATTTTTCAGTGAGAGAAATAAATGAAGGATTTTTGTATCGTGATAAATAGTTCTAGTAACATGGTCAGAAAAAAAAACTATTAAAATTATTTTTTTTGTAATCTCATAGAAGGAGGAAAAATGACAAAGAACAAGGACTTCCTGTTATAAAAGCAGACGATACAGTTTTATACGAATGCCGCCATTGTAGCTAGTAGATATATTAAAACCACGAGAGTAAATTATTACAGAAGATGGATCGTAAGGTGTTTTTTAAAAAAAGAAGTTTGAAAAATGGATGAAACCAACCTTGATCTTGTTGTGAGCGAGGGGAAAAAAATCGATTTTAGCAGCTTCCTGGGAAGAATGGACAGTGTTATTGGGGTTTATTCTCACATGGACAGTTTATACTTCTCAGTTACTGTCCATTTGTCTCTCTATCATTAATTTAGAATTAATATGTATACACACAATTATTTAAAAATAAAAATGGCCTATCCTGACCAGAAGCACCTGTGCTTTTTAAATGGCAAAGCGTCATCTAGTGGAACAGAAATCAACTAAACATTGATTTAACCTGTTCCCTCATATTTGGCCAACCCATTTTCTTGATAAATCAAGTTGGTGGATAGCCTTTCTTGATTTATCAAGAAATTGGGTTGGCCAAATATCAGGGAACAGGATAAATCAATGAATAGTTGATTTCTGTTCCACTAGATGGCGCTCTTCTATCTGAAAAGCACAGGTGCTTTTGGTCAGGATATGCCTTTTTTATTTTTAATATACATATTCCCTTATATACTCCATCTATGTATAAAAACTATAGATGCCTGATATAAATAAGTATTCTGAAAAAATAGAGAAATCTCCGTATTTAAATCTTTAGATAATAAAAAGGTACATGGATTGAATAAAAATACTTATTTGCCAATATTTCGGTTAGCTAAACGTCAACCTGACGAAATTTTTGGTCGTAAAGGTACAGTCTGAACTACGCTGACGAGAGCCAACAACCCGAAACGCGTATTTGAATGACTTTTCTTGATTTATCAATCAAATGGGTTGGCTAAATATTATGAAGCAAACCTAAATCAACGTTTAGTTGATTTTTATTCCACTAGATGGCGCTCTGCCATCTAAAATGCATATGCGAGCGGTCAGGAAATGCCCGTTTTTTTATTTTAAATAATAATGATGATAGTTTACATATCATTATCTCTCTTAAAGAGATGACATGGGGGTCGGTGGAAGGATGATCTAAACCATTAGTTTTTTCGACCGCTACGACCCGCGTTTGATTCCCGCATTGGACACTTTTTTTCTGATAAAAAAAAAAAATGGTGTAATGGTCCTCGATTATTGCAAAAGTCCAACTCCATCAGCGAGTGCAAGTAACCAAACTGGGCTCTGGCATATTTGTAAGTGCAAAGTCGAACTGATTTTCACATGTGCAGACATGTGGTGCACTTACAAGTAAAAGCAGTCGCCTAGTTCTATACACCATGATTATCATGGGATAAGCCAAAAAAAAAAAAAGAGATGACATATAATGCAACAGCAAAAAACAATAAAAAAACAACTAGATTATGCGAATAGTTCTGAATATGCAACAAAGCTATAAGTAGAATGGTTGGAAGAGATACGAAAGCACAAAGAACCAAGTAAGAAAGGTCAAATTAACATGAATTACATTGAGTTTGGCCTCTACCTAGATTTGCATATTTTCTTTAACCTCTATATGTACATTCTGTGTAACAAGTAAACCTTAAAGCACTAACAAGTAGCTTATACCTAACAGAGATTATCCCAAGAGAAGGACCTACAAATTCCACACATACACATACATTGGTACTCCAAAAAAAAAATCCATTTAAATACCGATAAAAAGTCAATTAGCGATCGAAATTTCTTTTCTAATTGGAATCTAATTAAGCTATTATTCTAATTCGTCTGCTAATTAGGACTTTCCTGGAAAAAGAAATCTTCTTTGTTGTCAAAACCAGAGTCACAGTGGCGTGGAAGATAAATGTAGGGGAACGGAGATTTTGTCAAAATAAAAAAAAAAAACATTTCACAACGGTAATTATTTTAATTTACTCTCTGTGTGTGTGAATGACAATTTTTTTCGCAATCGTTAAAAAAAAAAGAGAAAAAAAAATTAAGTGAGCCTGGCTCATCAGTGTGGAATCCTTACAGCAGTTTCGCCAGTTGAACCAACAAGATGTATCTACAAGTGACCCATTTCACCCATCTACATATTTCCCTATAGATGAATAAGATACGAAACACTTGTAGAATACGCCTCATAGTATATTCTCCGTCTTTTCAAAATATATTTCTTATTTAAAAACATTAAAAAAAACTTTTAAAAAACGAAAATATTTATAATTTATAAAACGACAAAAAAAAAAAACCCATACACAATAATATTGTCATAATATAGACAAAGAGCCGTTTATTAGGTCGAAAGCTCACTTAGTTGGAATATTCGTCACAATAGAAATTTAAGAGAAATTTGCTTGCGCCATCTATCGGAATAAATTTTAACTAATCATTGATTTTTTTTTTATCATTACGTATTCCAGAGAATTGGCCAAATACCATTTCTTGATTAATCAAGAAAAGCTAACCACGATAAATAAAGAAAGGATATTTGGTCAATTCTCTGGAATAATAATAACATAAATAAACGATTAATTGATATTTATTCCGATAGATGGCGCAAGCCATTTCAATTACACGATAAAGAGATGTTTTTCTCTTAATATATTCACCAGATGTGCTATTGGTTGATAGAAAAACGCTATAACCGGGGTTATTATAGTTTCAATTTAAGAAATACAACTATTTAACATGAATAGGGTTTTCTCTCTAATACAAATAAATTATATCTCTACTGTACACTTACTGCGATGAAAATATATTAAAGAAACATTCGTACTTTATAGTTGTATTTGTTATATATAGATGGCGCGCACTCTTTCACCTTATAATTAATAGTCTGAATTGTAGAGTTCTGAGAGAGAGGCTCAAATTAGAATATATTGTTCATTGAATAGTGTGTGATTTTAATTTGCATATACTCCATCTATATCAAATACAGGTACATATGCTATCGTCTGATTAAACGTTATTGACTGTGGTCGTTATTTGGTGAACGATTGAGTTCTAAGATGGGCTGAAATTAGAAGAAGATATAATTTACTGAATAGTGTGTAGTTTTAATTTGCATATACTCCCCTATATCAAATATAGGTACATATGCTATATTGGTTGATAAAACGTTATTGACTGTAGTCGTTATTGGGTGAATCATTGAGTTCTAAGAGAGGCTGAAACTAGAAGAAGATATAATTTCCTGAATAGTGTGTAGTTTTAATTTGCATATACTCCCCCTATATCAAATATAGGTACATATGCTATATTGGTTGATAAAACGTTATTGACTGTGGTCGTTATTGGGTGAATTATTGAGTTCTAAGATAGGCTGAAACTAGAAGAAGATATAATTTCCTGAATAGTGTGTGGTTTTAATTTGCATATACTCCCCCTATATCAAATATAGGTACATATGCTATATTGGTTGATAAAACGTTATTGACTGTGGTCGTTATTGGGTGAATCATTGAGTTCTAAGAGAGGCTGAAACTAGAAGAAGATATAATTTACTGAATGGTGTGTAGTTTTAATTTGTATATACTCCACTGATATCAAATATAAGTATATATGATATATTTTGCCTGATAAAGCGCTATTGACTTAAGTAATTTTTGGGAGGGTGATTGAGTTCTAAGACGGGCTGCAATTAGAAGATATTCACTAAATACTGTGTAGTTTCAATTTGCATAAAAGTTCACCTATAGCGCTAAAGAATGCTATAGAAATATAGAATTGGTCACAATTCTATGTAAAGGTACAAGGTAAGAGGTATAGATAGTGTGTGTAAGAGAAGAAAACTGTACTTACCATGGGGAAGTCCGAGGCCAAGAAAGCCCGGGCCATGCCGGAGAATGCTGAGAGCGGCAGGACCGGAGCTAAGCGAGGATGGATCGCCGCTTTAACGAGGTCCTTCAACCCCCGTCCCAGTCTCGGGGGGTCCTCCTGGACCATCTCCAACTTGTCCAGTAGTGCCGTCGCCAGAGCCACGCCAACAAACGCCATGCCCAGGTGGACGCAGATCAACATGAGGGACACATCTGACGGCAGTACGAAGAGGAACCCTGGTGGATGTCGCAGCACGGGGGAGTCCGTTGAGGGTCCCCCACATCCATCAGCATCACAGGGGAACCCAGGACCCCCCTCTCCATGCCTCAACAACACCGCAGTCAGGATATGTCCCCAGATCTGAGAGGAGTTGAAGAAGACATAGAAGAGCTGCAGATAACGGCGGTCACCCAACCGTGACAGGAGCTGCATGAGAATGGTAACATAGGCCGAAGAGAGAGGACCGAGCGTCAGTCCCAGGAGCAAGCTGCTGGGCATCAAGGTGTACAGCCGCGGGTAGAAGAAGGTGGAGACGAAGAGGGCGACCATGACAAAGGCAAGAACAATGGTCCAGTTAGGAGTGAGATGCAGGACGAAGGCGGGGCCGTAGAGACACGAGACGGCCATGGCTGCGTAGACCAGCGTCAAGGCATAGAGCCCCAGCCCCGAGCCGAGAAAGAGAGACGACTGGAGACTCTGTAGTGCATGTAGCGAACTCAGCACGAAGACAAATCCCAGTCCCAGTAGAGCGAGATTGCGTCGAAGCTGTGACTCGGTACGAGCGGCTCCGAAAGGACTATGGCAGTCGGCACGAAGTCCCGCGGATTTGAGGCGGGCGGCCCAGGATTCAGGACCGGTATAGGTGACCTCCACCAGGGAGGAGGACTTGCTGTCCTGCTGCAGGAGCAGGTCCCGGGACCTTTGGCTCAAGTCGGCCGTCGACATTCTGCAGCAACACAGCTCGCTGTTAGAGTCCATAATAACACAGCTCACGCTGTTGAAACCCATGACAAAACAACCCTCCTTATTCATTCTTATCTCCACTCAATCATATTAGGGTATCAAGCTTGTAAAGCTTCAGATTTGATTCTGTGCGTGAAGTAGAATGCGTCTGCCTTTGTCATCAAGACTGGGAACACTACTCAGTGGCAGGCCAACTTAGCTCCAATATAAAATGGCCGCCTCTGACATGAGGAACAGACGCCATGTGCAGCCGCTCCTAACATGGAGTACAAACTCATCCTGTATCCCTGAATCAGGAGCCCTTACAGGGTACTATCAGCCGGGCCAGCTGGGCCCAGGTTTTTTAGTGAGCTTGTTACTGCTCTCCCTTTTCCTTTTTCATTCGGACTTGGGACCAGCAATTAACTTTCCGTTAAAATACATAACAACACAGCTCTATTTTGAAATTCATAACAAAACAACTCTCCGTTAAAGTCCATAACAACACAACTAATCACTGATTTTTAACTTAAGTTGATATTTATCCCGACAGATGGCGCAAGCCATCAGCAAAAATTTAGTTGTACGATCAAGAAATGCTTTTACCTTAATTTATCCACCTGATCCCAATACAATTTCACCTTTTATATTTCACATACACACACACATATATATATATATATATGGCGTAATATTTTATCTGAAACAAAAATATATTAGAATATATATATATTATGATAACATATATAAAGCTTTTTAAAATCTCCATACAAATATATGAAACATTTGAATACCCGATAAAATATCATGTGCTATTAATAGAATATATATATATATATAGAAAGTTGCCTACACTTTATATATTCCAAAAAGAGATATATGCAAATAGCGTCGTTTGTTATTTTGAATAAATTGGACACGATATATGCAATTATATATAAAAAGATGGCTCTAGAAAATTCTATGTTTATATATTCATATTCTCAAAAATATATTTCTTCTTGTTTTATATTATAAATAATATATTTTTACTTCTAAAATCTCCATCTTTCAACAATAAAAATATTTCTTAACAATTGATATAAAAATTCTATGTATGAAATATATTTTTCTTATAAAAGATATACCTATATTTGTAAAACACATGGTAGAAATATTTTATTGATTACTTATTTCCTAAATAATAACAAAATATAAATATCTGATAACATAATAACAATAATTCATTTTCAAACATCTGTAAAATTTGTATTCCAATATTTTTTTTCAAATTTGGGAAAAAAAAAAGTTTAAAAACCGATATTTTAACCGCCAACTTCACGCAACGTTGCCAGTCGCCTAGCGACTATCAGTAACCCCCCTTTTCTACGATTTGAAAAAAAAATAATAATAAAGGAGTTAAATCTATTTTTCTACTGAAACATTAGCTGAGTCATCCGCAGTTTGAAAACAACACGTTCACCATAAAAGAGAAAGAAAAAAAAAAACTCTTTTAAATCTCAGAAGAAAAAAAAATAAATGTAGAAAATAAACTGCAAAGTTTGCAGAAGAACATCGTTTTTATTACACGTCTGATTACACTGCTGTCATCAAAATGGCGGATTTAGAAGTTGGATCAAACGATTATAGGAAAATAAAATGGCGATAACATGGCATTGAATTTCGATGCACTGTTTCGACTATACATTGGGTTAAGAAATATTTTGAAGAATTATTTTAGTTTGCACAGCCCAAAATACATTTTTTAAATAATATTAATGAACATACTAAGAGGTATAAAAATTAACATTTATTATAATTTGATGTGGATACAAAAATGCAAATGTTTTCGAATGCAAAAGATTTCTTGTGTGATTCAAAATCATTGTTGTTGTCGTGTCCAATGAAGAGCCTCAGATGTCTCCGTACATCTCTATCACAGCAATGTTCTCAATCTTGGTTGTGTATACTGTATTGTTGTTGTTGTCGTGTCCAATGAGAGCCTCAGATGACTCCATACAT
This sequence comes from Cordylochernes scorpioides, assembly GCA_030710605.1. Lineage (NCBI taxonomy): Eukaryota > Metazoa > Arthropoda > Arachnida > Pseudoscorpiones > Chernetidae > Cordylochernes > Cordylochernes scorpioides. The sequence continues at coordinate 108,079,715 of CP092863.1, forward strand.
CTCTATCACAGTAATGTCCTCTATCTTGGATGTGTATATTGTATTGTTGTTGTTGTCGTGTCCAATAAAGAGCCTCAGATATCTACATACATCTCTATCACAGCAATGTCGTCTATCTTGGGTGTGTAAAGCTGCTGTTCTGGGTCCATGTCAAAACACTGCGGCCATTGCTGGACATGAGAATATGTGGGTAGGTGTTAGTTCCACACCAGAACAGTTGTTACATATCCTGTAGGTTCTTGTGCCATCTGGATGTATTGTTAGTAAAATTATATATATATATATGGTAATTTAAACCAACAACCCTATATTGTATAATTACTTATAACAAGATTGTCATGTTGTATATAGAAACACATCTATAAATAATTATATGCATGATTAATCTGTGTCATTGCATCACCATATGTAATGTACTTTGTACAAACTAAAGACAAATAAATAAAACTATGTAATAGATTAAGAGCTGAGTTAAAGCAAGATTGATAAGTTCAAAAACGTCTAAAATCGAGAGAGAAATCCAACAACCCTGAAAAGGAATTCGGCAGCCCGTTGCCATCTGGTCCAAAGGGTGCGGAATGCCGCAGACGTTTAAAGTCCAACTCCCCCCCTCCTCGGGAATGGTATATAAACACCTCGCTTTTTAGCCGAGCGCAGTTAGTCCGCAGTTAGTCCACAGTTAGTCCATAGTTAGTCAGCAGTCACCCCTTTCACCGTCAGCGTGAGCCCTTGTCAGTCTTAGCCAGGACTACCTCATCGTCATGTAAACAGTAAGAACCCTTTTAACTCCATCTTGCTTAGCTCAACTCCTATCTGTTCATGGAACTTTCCTACTACAGCTGTGTCTCTTCGTTTTGTGTGTGTGAACATTCCCAAGCTTTCCACTCTGCCTCGACCACGACTGCCTGTACTCTGTGAAAACTGTTAAAGGTCTTCCAAAGTGCAGAGAGGTACTGGAAAACTCTCCACGCCCTGACTGTCCCTCTCGGTTACTACAGGTTTGACCCTCGGTTACCACATATATATATATAGTTACTGTATAATATTTGCATAATATCAATATATCTATTTCGAATTTGTTATGTATTTTTTTATAATAATTATTATGTACATATATAGCCAAAATTGACTTTATATAGAAGCTTGTGTCGGCATGCATAGGGAATAAATTTTAGATAGAAAACTGCACTTGGCATGATTGTCATTGGTAGCGCCAATCCTAGTACCTATTTGACAAGGGAAATCCGTGACAATATAAATACAGTATATATATTATGAATTTGCCAATTTTTCGTATAAATATTTATGAAAATCACAATAAAAACAACATATAAATTCGAAATATATAAAGGTTAGAAGTTACAATAATATTTAATAAATTTAGGAAAACTATTTCATATATTTATATCAAGGATAAAGTGAAAATTCCATAATCAAGGTTTTATTTGCCATTAACAAAGTTGAAAGAGTTTGAATGTAAACATTTGATCTTTTTTTTTTCCGCCAAAACACAATAACAACCTTCCAATTTAATGGTCAAAAACTTTTTTTAATAGGAAGAAAAACACAGAGCAATCTTTTTCAGGCCATTATTTCTTTGGCAAGGTTTAATTAAAAGTAAAAGAGACAAAAAAAGTAATGTGTTTTGATCCATTGGGACCTTTTATTGTCTGGATTTAAAATGTCAACAATTGACCATTTGTTACGTAATTGTTTGACCAAACGATATTTTGATTTATATAGGAACCTTACATATATATATATATATTAAAAATAAAAAAGGAATCTCCTGACCACGAGCACATGTGCTTTTTAGATGGCAGAGCGCCATCTAGTGGAGCAAAAATAAACTTCTGCCATCTAAAAAGCACATGTGCTCGTGGTCAGGAGATGCCTTTTTTATTTTTAATATCAACACCTGACCCACTTATCTTTTATTTTTTCTATTGTTTTTTCATATATATATATTATAATATATATAAAAATGAATGTTTGTATGTTTGTTTGTATGTCCGGTATACAAATTCGCAGTAGTTCACTAATTCAAACCAAAATTTTTATACATAGGTAAAAAATACGGGGAAGACGATAGGCTATTTTGAAAAATATATAAATCAATTATTAAAACTATATATTTTTAGTCAGAAAATGATGATGACGATATTGCTGTATCATGTAAGATTATCAGATACAAAATTATATTGGGAAAAATTCGAAAAAGCAGAGACCACGGGTGAAACCAGTTCATTATTTTGTACGCAGGAACAAAATTCTAACAGAAAAAACATTCATTCGAGCAGAAAACAAAAGCCAGACATCTTTCTATAAAAATATCGCTTCTCAGACACAAAGTTTGGAGCGGGACGTTTCACAAGAATGACATCCACGGCGCCAATTTATAATTGTAACGAATAGTATTTGAAAATAAAAATAATATAAATTTCAAATATCGTTGTGAAAATGTACATATTTATTTTTATATTTTAAAACACACAAAGTTTGGAGCGGGACGTTTCACAAAAGTGACATCCACGGTGCCAATTTATAATTGTAACGAATAGTATTTGAATAAAAACATTTAATCGGGTAAAACCCGGGCGTTGCCCGGGTCATTCGGCTAGTATATATATATATATTAAGAAAAAGGCATCTCCTTATCGTGCAACTGAAAGTTGCTGATGGCTGGCGCCATCTATCGGAATAAATATCAACTATTCTCGTTGATTTTTAATTATTCCAGAATTGGCCAAATACCCATTCTTGATTAATCAAGAAAAGCTAACCACGGACGCGTTTCGGGCTGTTGGCCCTCATCAGCGTGGTGCAAGCTGTACCTCAACGACCAAAAAAATTGGTCATTAAGGCATCCTGAAAAATCATGAAACGGGTAGTTAAGGCCAGAATTGCGTGAGGACGCTACACAATCAACGAGAATAGTTGATATTTATTCCGATAGATGGCGCCAGCCATCAGCAACTTTCAGTTGCACGATAAGGAGATGCCTTTTTCTTAATTTATGCACCTTATCCCAGTACAATGTTACATTTGTACTATTTTTTCACATATATATATAAATAGATTTCTGTTGTATTTTGGAATTAGGTTGATATATTGAATTATTATGATTTGTTGCTTGATTTTGGTATCCATGAGTATCATTATGTATTGTTCTGCAGTCGTGGCAATAATAATCTTGAAAATATAAAGTCTTGATCAGAGATTTCTTTATTTCAGCTAAGGAATATATATGAAAAACATAATTTGATTAAAGTACTGCCTGGCTTAAGGCAAGTAGAACAAGGAAAACAAAAGATTATTTACATAATGTACAAAGATTTGAGCCGGCCATCGGGAAAGAACATCAACGAGTTTTTATAGGGGAAGCATGACCTCTGGCGGTCGATTTAACGGGGTATTAGGATCTATGAAATATAATTTTTAAAAGAATAATATTTTAATATAACACATATGTCGTGATCGAATGGAAGAGTACAACCGTTATACTTACAATCCCCAAGAATTAGTTCCAGCCAAGTGAGCAACGACGTGCCGTAGCCCGCGATGTCTGCCACGTTTATTTTTATAGTTTTTATAGATGGATGAATTGGCATATTTACATTTTAACACAACATATTTACATACTTATTTTGGCGAAAATAAATTATACCTCTTGGGTATTATGCAAATTATGACATATATATGGTAATTTAAACCAACAACCCTATATTATATAATACTTATAATAAGATTGTCATGTTGTATATAGAAACACATCTATAAATAATTATATGCATGATTGACATGTGTCTTTGCATCACCATATGTAATGTACTTTGTACAAACTGAGGATGAATAAATAAAACTATGTAATAGATTAAAAGCTGAGTTAAAGCAAGATTGAGAAGTAAATCACAAAGCCACTTCTAAAAATAAATTGAAAGCCGTCAGACCGGCGCCAGTGTCTAGTATCAGCGACACGTGCTGTAAGGCAATACATCTTTGTCCGAAGAGTTATATAAAAAGGCCCGGCTTAGCAACAGTCAGTCAGTCTTCTGGTCAGCGTCACCCCTTGTCGTTTGTGCCAGGACCACCTCATCGCAATGTAAAACAGTAAGATCTACTCTATCTCCATCTTGCTCTTAGCACGAATTTTATCTGTTCATGGAACTTTCCTTCTACAACTGTGTCGCTTCGTTTTGTGTGTGTGGACATTCCCAAGCTTTCCACTCTACCTCGACCACGACTGCCTGTACTCTGTGAGAACTGTTAAAGGTCCTCCAAGGTGCAGAGAGGTACTGGAAAACTCTCCACGCCCTGACTGTCCCTCTCGGTTACTACAAGTTTGACCCTCGGTTACCACAGCTTATAGCGAGAGTCGACAGGATTCTACAAGAGTCTAGAGTAACTCAACTTATTACATATATATATATATATATACTAGACGAATGGCCCGGGCAACGCCCGGGGTTTACCCGAGTGCGAATATATTTTAAAAACGTTGTCTTGGGTGGTCGCTATAGACAGGGTGGTCTGTATAGACAGGTGTATGTATCACACAGCCGATAACAGGGTTGTCTAGGGTGGTCGCTATAGACAGGGTGGTCTGTATAGACAGGTGTATGTATCACACAGCCGATAACAGGGTTGTCTAGGGTGGCCGCTATAGACAGGGTGGTCTGTATAGACAGGTGTATGTATCACACTGCTGATAACAGGGTTGCCTGAAGTGACCGCTATAGACAGGGTGGTCTGTATAGACAGGTGAATGTAACACACTGATGATAACAGGGTTGCCTAAAGTGACCGCTATAGACAGGGTGGTCTGTATAGACAGGTGGATGTATCACACAGCTGATAACAGGGTTGTCTAGAGTGGCCGCTATAGACAGGTGTATGTATCACACAGCTGATAACAGGGTTATCTAGAATGGCCGCTATATACAGGGTGGTCTGCATAGACAGGTGAATGTAACACACTGATGATAACAGGGTTGCCTAAAGTGACCGCTATAGACAGGGTGGTCTGTATAGACAGGTGGATGTATCACACAGCTGATAACAGGGTTGTCTAGAGTGGCCGCTATAGACAGGTGTATGTATCACACAGCTGATAACAGGGTTGTCTAGAATGGCCGCTATAGACAGGTGTATGTATCACACAGCTGATAACAGGGTTGCCTAAAGTGACCGCTATAGACAGGGTGGTCTGTATAGACAGGTGGATGTATCACACAGCTGATAACAGGGTTGTCTAGAATGGCCGCTATAGACAGGTGTATGTATCACACAGCTGATAACAGGGTTGTCTAGAATGGCCGCTATAGACAGGTGTATGTATCACACAGCTGATAACAGGATTGCCTAAAGTGACCGCTATAGACAGGGTGGTCTGTATAGACAGGTGGATGTATCACACAGCTGATAACAGGGTTGTCTAGAATGGCCGCTATAGACAGGTGTATGTATCACACAGCTGATAACAGGGTTGTCTAGAGGGGGGCAGGGAGGACACGTGTTCGCCGGCAGCCAATGGGCGCGCATTCTATCCGTGAGCTTCAGACAGAATAAGGCAATTATATATAGAGATTATTAAAAATTGAGCAATCCATTCTAAGAACATTAAAAATAAAGGCATATCTTGGGGATCAATATAATTTATTAAAAGATATTTCCGATATTTCGATGAGGCTGT
>CP092863.1:108085506-108187584 GCA_030710605.1 Cordylochernes scorpioides
CATGGACAAAACTTGAGAAAGTTGTAACTTTTAATATGTATATCAGGATTGTTACAATAACTCTGAAAGATGTTACAGTGACCTTTATGGTGAAGACACACAAGATAACCAAGTGTAAACCTAGACTAGAGGTAGGCAAACTTCAAATCGCGAGCCACATGCTGTTCTTTGGATGTAAAGCTCTTTATATAGTTCCATACGTAAATATTACGTATGCTAGAATTCTATTTATTGTTGGCAAGAAAAATGTTTTGGCTCTTTAAAACCTTCGAAATTTTATAAATTGTAATTTTTGACTCTTCCGACTCAAAAGTTTACCGACTCCTGGTATAAACAGAAATATATATGAAAAAATAGTACAAATGTGATATTGTACTGGGATAATATGCATAAATTAAGAAAAAGGTCATATCCTTATCATGCAACTGAAAGTTGCTGATGGCTTGCGCCATCTATCGGAATAAATATCAACTATTCTCGTTGATTTTTAATTGATTTTTTTTCCTTGATTAACCAAGAATGGGTATTTAGCCAATTCTGGAATAATAAAAAAAAAATAACGAGAATAGTTGATATTTATTCCGATATATGGCGCAAGCCATCAGCAATTTTCAGTTGCACGATAAGTAGATGCCTTTTTCTTAAGAAATATATTTATTAAAAAATCACAAAACATAAACATTTTGTGGTATTGAGGAACAAACCTCAAGACATCTACTGATCGATTGCCCAGCATTTCAAGATTATAGAATGAAGAATGAACTAGTTGTTTGTGAACTTAACGATTTGATTTCCGATAAAAAATCATATTTAAAGTTCAATTTATTTTGTAAATACATTCTAAACATTATACAAAATCTGGATCTCTAATGTTTTCATACGTTGAATAATGTAAATAACTTATGTAAATAAACTTTTCTCCTTGTTTGACGCAAGTATCCCTTGCAGGATATAGCGCTTTGGAAATAAAATAATTGGAAATAAACATTATAAAAAAACATTTTTTTAATTAAACGAAAACGAGGAATATTGATTTAGAATATCAAAAGTAATATCATACTTCTAAAAAAAAAACTTTAAAAAGTAAAAAATATATAATCAAAAGATTTTTTTAAATGTTAAAAAAAAAGGATCTTTTTGTGAAACCTAATTTAGTTAATATTTAAGTATTTCTCTCTCAGAGACTAAAAGTTTATTTTGAATTAAATATATATAAAAAAAAGCTGCACGCGGAAATCATTAAAAACTTTTAAAATTGGATCTTTTTTGAGGGAAAAAAAAAAGGCTTTTTTTCGATCTTTTTTTTTTTTTAATTCACACACGATCCCTCTTGATTTTTTTTTGATTAACTTTGAATTTTAATGGCGCGAGAAGCTGGAAAAAAAAACTAATTTGTGTGCTTTACAAAATTTTACTGAAAAAAAAAAGTTTGATTGAAAAAAAAAAATGCAATTTTTTTTTATTCGTATAAACTAGGTATATAAACTTCTCAATTTTACCCCCTTATACCTATTTCAAATATTCTTTTTCCTTCTACTTAATTAAAGAAATAGAAAATTTTTTAATGGAATTGACAAATATTATTAATTTATGATTTCTTAGCATACTTGAAACTTGTAAGAAAAAGTAAGTAAATATTTCTAAGATATATAAAACTCTTATTCTTTCATTCCATGCTTTGGTCGGTAGCCGAGTGGTCTAAAGTTTAGACTCTAAACCGTTGAGTTTTCAATCGCTACGACCCCGGTTTGAATCCTCGATTCTTACAAAAGTCCAACCTTACCAGTGAGTGCAAGTAACCAAACGAAGCTCTGACAAACTTTTAAATGCGAAAGTAGAACTGCTTTTCACATGTGTAGACATGTGGTGAACTTACAACGGAAGCAGTCGCCAACTTCTATCCACCATTTTTTTTGCTTATCCCTACTACACGTGGTACAGGCCATGATAATCATGGTGAGTAGTTAGCGACTGCTTTTACTCTAAGTGCATCACATGTCTACACATGTGGAAAGCAGTTCGACTTTGCACTTACAAATGTGCCAGAGCCCCGTTTGGTTACTTGCACTCTCTGGTGGGGTTGGACTTTTACAAGAATCGGGGGCCATTGAAGCATTTTTTTATCACAAAAAAGTGCCCAATGTGGGATTCGATCCTCAAGACAGGATCTGTATTCCAACCTTGGAAGGATTATGAATTTGATCAATGAATATAGTCTCCATGACCTTGTATAACTATACAATGGGATAATATAAAAAATCGAACAAGTTAACAGTACTCACAGACAGGTAGAGTATCCCAGACGGCCAGACAAGCTCCCAGTCCCGCGGCAGCCGGCAACAGCCCGCCTGGAGGACCCGGCATCCACATCAGCAGCAGAAGCAGGCCCTCATGGATCAGGAGGCCCACCAGCACGGTTCCACGGCGGGGAGCTCCGGGGCCTATACGGCTGGCCCCCAGTGATGTCAGGGTATGGGCCGCGCCGGCAATGGCCCCGCACCATCCCACGGCAGCGAGGCCGGAGCTACATCCCGCCCAGCTCTGTGCACAACGGCGGTGTGTCTTACACTGGTGTCTCTGGTAGCTAGGTTACACTGGGGTCTCTGGTAGCTAGGTTAGGATAGGATCATATGGCTTTGGTTATCGGATCATATGGCTTTGGTCATCGGATAGGATCATATGGCTTTGGTTATCGGATCATATGGCTTTGGTCATCGGATGATATGGCTTTGGTCATCGGATTATATGGCTTTGGTCATCGGATGATATGGCTTTGGTCATCGGATTATATGGCTTTGGTCATCGGATCATATGGCTTTGGTCATCGGATCATATGGCTTTGGTCATCGGATCATATGGCTTTGGTTATCTGATCATATGGGTTTGTTCATCGCATCATATGGCTTTGGTTCATCGGATCATATGGCTTTGGTCATCGGATCATATGGCTTTGGTTATCGGATCATATGGTTTTGTTCATCGGATCATATGGCTTTTGTTCATCGGATCATATGGCTTTGGTAATCGGATTATATGGTTTTGTTCATCGGATTAAATGGTTTGGTTATCGGATCATATGGCTTTGGTCATCAGATCATATGGCTTTGTTCATCGGATCATATGGCTTTGGTCATCGGATTATATGGCTTTGGTCATCGGATCATATGGCTTTGGTCATTGGATCACATGGCTTTGGTCATCTGATCATATGGCTTTGGTCATCTGATCATATGGCTTTGGTCATCTGATCATATGGCTTTTGTTATCTGGTCATATGGCTTTGGTAATCGGATCATATGGCTTTTGTTATCTGATCATATGGCTTTGGTCATCGGATCATGGCTCATGATATGGCTTAGGTTTTCGGATTATAGGGCTTCCATGTTAGAGATCATGTAACGTCTATAGAAAGCTATAGCTTTTATAATCGTCGTGTGTATCATTTTGGTCCAATAATGATCGAGTTTCTTGTTCTTCAGATCAAAATTGATTCTTCAAAGCCATTTGAGCTGTTTTATGATCAGTCGATACCTTGATGATCAAATCAAATAGTCAGGTGGATGTCCTCGTAGCCTTGGTTCTAGAAATTAGGTCAGGTGACTCTAGCGAACCAATAGGATGACGGGATATCAGAGTACTGCTCTCTTGACACCGTCAACAATGGCTACCACGTGACGGAAACTAAGGAGAGAATCGATTTGAGATATTTTCTCTATTAGGAAAATAACAATAAAGGAATATATTCGAAACTATTATAGACACGGATGATTCTTTTTAAATTTAAACAATTTCTACTGTCCTTACTGCAATGGAAAAAATTAATGGGAGGGCCAAGCTCATCAGTGGTGAACCCTACCAGCGGTTTCGCTAGTTTAATCTATCATACCGCTGTTATATTACATTTTTCGATCTTCTTTTTATAGTGATATTGATGCTAGACTCTTGAAATGGGTATTTTAGATGAACTATGGACATAAGCTTTGAGGACAGTAGAATTACAATACAATAATGCGGCTTATGATTGCAAAACGACATTTGAAAATTATCCCGCATGTGTTTCTTTTAAACGAAAAATATAAATTTATTTTTAAGGGGAAATAACGATTATTTCTAACCTTAGGGATGAAATATGAAAGGATGAATTGTGAAGAGTAATGATAAACGGAAAAATAAAGTATCCAGGGAAGAGAATCGAACCCACAGTGTTCCGCTTACCGGGCAGATGCCATGTCCACTAGGCTACTCTGGACATATTTTTCCGTTCGTAAATATTATATATATAAAGTAATTTATAATTCAATATAACGCGGCTCATGATTGTAAATACATTTGAAAATTATCCCGCATGTGTTTCTTTAAAAAGAATCATACGCGTCTATAATAGTTTCGAATTTTTATAATAGATGGCGCGCTAATGCATCATAATATAAATTATATATTTAAATGATGTTTAACTCATATGAAAAGCTAAAGACCACCTTCATATACTTTCTATTCTTCAAAATGTGGACATGTCTCTCTCCTATATAATCTTATTTTTTCACATTTATATATTTTATCTGCATTTAACCATTTATAATCTTATATTTTCTGCCTTTCCCTGCATTTTATGGCAGTCATCCTTTTCTCAGAACAAATTTGTTTACATAGATGAAAATATTTTTGTATTATAATCATGTATTTTATTAAGAAAATTTCTAATTATGTAAATATTTACGTATATATATATACAAGGGGGAATCAATAAATAAGGTGAATTATCTTATTTCTTAAAAATTAAAAAAGCAAAAATAAATTGAACCACAGAATATTAAAATATAACATCGAGAGACTATTTAAGGTGTTCTGTTCTTTTTTCCCACGCGCGGCGCGAGACTTATAAATAAACTAAAATGGAAGCTCCCTTGAATGATTGCACCACGCTTGAACAACGTGCAGTTATTCGTTTCTTGAATGCAGAAGGTATTCAAACATCTCAAATATGCCAAAGAATGAAAAATATCTATGGTGAGTCTTGTTTGTCTCAAAAAGACATTTATAAATGGGTTAACGAGTTCAAAAATGGACGAATTCCACATTTCCTTAATTTGTACCAAAAACTTAACCGTATTCGGGTTTCAAAGGCCGCATACATCATGTAAAACTGTATCTACAATCTTTAAATTAGGTTTTGAAGTTTTAGAACACATCCTGCATATAGTCCAGACCTAGCCCCCTCTGACTATTTCCTTTTTGGACTACTAAAGAAGGAGTTAAAGGTAAAGCGATTTGACTCGGATGAAGATGTCCAGAAAGTGGTGCAAGATTTTTTTCACACGTTTCTTAAGAGTGCCTATAAAGAGGGTATTTACAAGTTGCCAGAACGATGAAGACGATGTATAGAAAGCCAAGGTGATTATTTTGAATAAATCAAGTCCTAATTTTTAATATCGTTCTTATTTTTTTAAATAAATTATAATTCACCTTATTTATTGATCCCACCTTGTATATATATATATGAAAAAACAATAGAAAAAAATAAAAGATAAGTGGGTCAGGTGTTGATATTAAAAATAAAGAAGGCATCTCCTGACCACGAGCACATGTGCTTTTTAGATGACAGATATATATGGTGTTGTGGCTTTGTCACCAACCCGAGGTCGCTAGTTTGCGGCGACGGTCAATAGATGGCGTCTGATTTTGACGTCTATTTTGACGGGAGAGGCGACCCTCGTCTCTTTAGATATATATATTATCTTCTATTTTCTTGAAAAGTTGCCTATTGAAGGAGGTCATAGTCCGAAAGCTTGCCGAATTTACAGCATTAATAGAAGAAACACGTCGCCGTTAACTTTTGTTCCTTCTTCAAGATAATTTTATATGGACATTGTAATAAATCAATCTCTCTCTGGACATCATGACGTCTGCCAAGACCCGCATCTACAAGAACTTCCTGGGCCTGGAGATGCAAGGAGTCCAAGAAGACCCCCTCCTGGTCTGAAGGAGGACCTTATCAAGGTGGTGGAGCCTTCCTAGCTCCTAAAGTCATTGTACATTCCCATAATTTATTCATTTATATTATCATTATTTGATAAAATTTGACTAATTGACAATAAAATTATTTCAAATGTCAAAATGTCTCTCTCTCTCCTCATGAAGATGACGCCCTGGCCATCCTGGCGTCTGCAAAAGCGAGGATATATAGACACTTACTGGCCCTGGAGTTGCGGGGGGTCCGAGAAGAACCCCTACTGGTCTGGAAGAGGACACTATCAAGATCTCAATCTCTCTCGCTCTCTCTTCAGCGTCAGCCTCCATCCCGAGGCAATGACAAGTGTGGCGAAGGCTACCATCTACAAGTACCATCTTGGTCTTGAGTTGGGTAACACCAGTCATCACCTCGATCTGCCCACTTTGTGGGAGAGAACTCTCACAGTCCACCGGCGGAGTCTTTCCCGCGGTGGGCGCCACCAATAAAGACCTTGTATATATTTTATATATTTATTCATATATTTATCATTATATGATTTTATTTATACTCATATATTTTTTTTCTGTATTTAACCCCCTTATATACTCTTATAAAACAATATAATGCGGTTTATGATTGTAGAACGACCTTTGACAAATTTCACCGTAAATGTTTCTTTTGAACGAAAAATCGTAATTTATTTTAAGGAGAAATAACGACTATTTCTATCCTTAGGGATGAAGTATGAAAGGATGAATTGTGAAGAGTAATGATAAACGGAAAAATAAAAGTGTCCAGGGATGGGAATTGTTTTTCCGTTCATCATTACTCTTCACAATTCATCCTTCATCCCTAAGGATAGAAATAGTCAATATTTCTCCTTAAAATAAATTACGATTTTTCATTCAAAAGAAACATTTGTGGTAAAATTTGTCTCAAAGGTAATTCTACATATAATCTTATATGGACATTGAAATTAAAGTAGTTTCAATCTCAATAAATCTCTCTTTACGGCGATTATTTTTCAACCAAAGAAGTCATAATAAATATAAACCCTAATAAATTCATATCCCTAGCTTTCGGCATGAAAGTTCTTCTACGGAAGAAAACATACGATTGTAACTTATAGTAGGGCTCCTGTGGAAAGGCTCATGCCCAAAAAAGGTAAAGATATGAAATAAACATTAAAAAAACGTATCCCTGAAAGTCTAATATTTTTTTTGGGGTTGGTGGAAGGATGGTCAAACCGTTGGTTTTCGACCGCTACGACCCGGGTTCGATTCACGCATTGGGCACTTTTTTTTATTAAAAAAAAAAAAAAACTTCAATGGTCCCCGATTCTTGCAAAAGTCCAACACCACCAGCGAGTACAAGTAACCAAACGGGGCTCAGGGCCATTTGTAAGTGCAAAAGTCAAACTGCTTTTCACATATGTAGACATGTGGTGCACTTACAGTAAAAGCATTCGCCTTCGTCTACACACCATGATTATCATGGCCTGTACCACGTGTACTAGGGATAAGCAAAAAAAAAAGTCTGATGTTTTCAACTTAATGCTGATACAAGGGAATATTTTATTGAATTAGAACGTTATTAAGATTAAACTGGCGAAACGGCTGGGAGGGTTCACCAGTGATGAGCCAGGCTCTCCCAGTATTTTATCATTGCAGTGAGGACAGTTGGTAATTGTTTACGTGGGGGAAACCGGCCGAACAGTCGGCACTAGAGTTAAAGAACATATCAGGAACGTAAGGAACCAAGATAGCAGATCCCTTATTTATCAACATGAGGATTCTACTGGCCATCATTTTAACTTACAAGATGTCAAGTGTTACTTCCGGAATATATTCTCTAAATATAATAGACTTATTCTTGAATCATTGGTTTCGAACGATAAAAAGAGCATTAATAGAAGGATCGATATACCTCAGCAGTACCTTCATATATCCCATAGCTAAATTCATGGTTTCTCACCCGGAGATTTGGAATAGAATTATGTTAGTTGTATAAATACATAGTTGGTTTGTTTATTTTTGCCTTATTGTAATTGCCAAGACTTATTTTAGTCCTTTTTATGCAATTTTAGCGTATCTCAAATTTCATAGTTTTAGAATTTATTTTTAATTTTTAGAATTTATTTTTAATTTAAAGTTTTCGGAATATATTTGCATGTATCGTTGTATACAATATATTTTATTACAATTTGTTTAATTTACTTCCGGTAGGATTAGTTCTACACCTTATATATAGTTTAGATTTTGTGTTATTTGTATATATATTTTTTTGCGAAATCGGCCTGAAGATAGGCTAACGCCTGAAAGCTCGCCAACATTCAGAATAAAGAAACTCGTTGCAATTTTTTCTTCCTTTCATTCATTGAATATCTAATTGCAATTATTTAGGATTTTATTGTGTAATTGTTTATGTTGAAAACCGCGTAAAGAGCTTATATAATATAAATAAAGGAATTTTCGAATGTTTGATTATATATTGTAACAAAGTACGTATTTATTATTTTTGTAAACAGAGTGGTCATTTTTATGTTTATATTTTGCTACTCTGTAAATTTCCCTCGTGGCTTATCTTTTGTTTACCATATATAGTTTGTTCTTGCCTGAAATAAATTGTTGTCTCATCCTAAAGTTTTGTCTTCCCTAATTTTCCACGTGGCATTTTGGTGGAGATGCTGGGTAAGTTAGGGAAGACTAACTGAAGACCGCCGAGAAGACCTTGAAACCATGGGTGCTGTGATCTACATTTTCGGAGACTGACTCCAGGATTCCACCGCCGTGCTAAAGCCAAGACTTTCCTCCAAGATGACGATGTCCCTATAGACGATACGACGACAAAGCCGCTCTTCACGCCACAAGAAAAAGGACGCAAAGGTACTAGGGACAAAGTTCCAAGACTTCGATGGAATCCTTGGCAGAAAAGCACGTCAGATCCATGTCAGTATCTACAATAATTGCTAGCTGTGGGTCACAGCTCCCATAGGGAAGAAGCTATGTAACAAAGTGTTTATTAATTTTATTATTTTTATTAACATAGTGGTATTCAATAGTGGTATTCAACATTGTATTCAATAGATTTTGTAAATTTATATCAAAGTTTTAAAATAATCTCAAGTGTTAGGTATAATTAACTATGTGCTGTATATATGTTTTTTTTTCCTTTTTTCTTTGTTTTGAGGTGTGTTTAAATTAAATTACCTATGTATATATTATGCTTGTTTGAAATCAATTTCAAGAATATGGTAAATGCCTTGAGCATATGTTTTTAGATATAAATAGATTCTCCCTCTCTCTCTCTCTCTTGTATTGCTTTCCTTTGGGCGCCAGTGTCTTTGGCGGGACATCGCGCTTTGTATTTACAGTTGAATAAAGTTGAATAGTGGTCAATTTTATGTTTATATTTTGCTACTCTCTCTGTAAATTTCCCTCGTGGCTTATCTTTTGTTTACCATTCATAGTTTGTCCTTGCCTGAAATAAATTGTTGTCTCCTCCTGAAGTTTTTGTCTTCCCTCCACGTGGCAATATATATATTAAGAAAAAGGCATCTCCTAATCGTGAAACTAAAAGTTGTTGATGGTTTGCGCCATCTATCGGAATAAATCTCAACTATTCGTTGATTTTTTAAAATTATTATAAAATTGGCCAAATACCCATTCTTGATTAATCAAAAGAAAAGCTAACCAACTTACTGGACACGGTAACTTTAGATCATATTTGTACAAAGTCAGAAAGACGGATTCGCCTAAATGCTCATGTGGTGCAGAAGAAGAAAATCCTGTACATATTCTAACGGACTGTCGACTTGTAGAGGACTTGAGAGTCAAAAATCAAATAAATATGAATAGTTTAAATCAAATAGTTAATAATAGATATTTGTATATAAATTTTAATAGATTTTGTAGAATGTTTTTTAGTAATAGATAGCCTGTGGGCTGTAATAACTGATATATAGTTATATGCTGTAAATAGCTCTAAATTTCTGTTCTTATCTGTGATGTTCACTAATATTCATTATAGGGTAATTAAATCGTTAACTAACTGACAAATATGTTAATAATTTCTATTATAATAACTAAAATCATATTAATAATTACTGTAAAAGCTCCCAAACTTGTGTAAGCATGCAAATATCCAAGACGGATATCGCGTGCCTTGTAAATGATAATAAATAAACTTATATATTAAAATATATAAAAGAAAATATTACAACAGATAATTGAGAAATATTTTACAAATATATATTTAAAAAACAATGATTTCATCAAAAATATATACCACAGATTTATTATAGAGAATAAAAAAAAAGGAGAAAAAAAAAACTAAATGTATAAATCTATTATTAGAAAGAAAGAAAAAGGGAGTCAATGATACAGGTTAGAAAAACAATTAATTTTTTTTTATCAGATTTGAAAAAAAAAATTGTGAAGACTTGTTGAAAGATGAAAGAACCTTCTTTGAAGTTTATCTTCCCCATCAAAAGAAAAAAGAAAGACGGTGAAAAAATTCGTCTAACAAAGTAAAAAAGAGCTTGAGGGGGAGTATGTTTAATTGTTAAATAGATGTTTATTTGGGATCTCAAACGTAAACATTCTTTTTCTTGGTCAAATGTAATATTTTTAAATAAGTTTGATCCAAGAAGTCTAATAATCGTAGAGAGATATCGAAACAATTTTTTTAAAATTGAATTTATTTTATTTTTTATCGAAAAATAGATTATTTCATAGCCATATTTAAATATGAATTTTTTTTTTGAAGTCAATATATACATACTAAGTATATTAAAATATACACTCATGGACAAAACTTAAGGGAGTTGTACCTTTTAGCATGTATATCGGGATTCAGACAATAACTCTGAAATAAACTCATGGACAAAACTTAAGGAAGTTGTACCTTTTAGCATGTATATCGGGACTCAGATAATAACTCTGAAATATATTACAGTGACCTTTATTGAAGACACACGAGATAACCAAGTGTGAACAAAATTGCTTCTGTGTTTTTTTTAAAACAGACGACCGGCGACATCAAAGACTTTCCACTTTCCTAAGTGTCAATAAGCGTATAGGTATTATAAGAATCAAAAAATCGAGTTTCAGAATTTATAATATTTTTTATTTTAAATGAATAATTTCCTATATTTACATATTCTTCAGATTCAATGTCTGTAGTCCATACCTGCTATAACAGACTCTAGTATTATATTTAAAAACAATACTTTAAACATATTTTGTATATCTTTTAATTTATTTAAAAACCTAAATATATAAATATAAACACGCATAGAGAGAAAATTACAAAGTCTGAATAAAAATAATCATCTAAAAAAAAACTTTAAGATTAAAAACAATTCGAAACTGTATTGCAAAAACAACAACAACAACAAACTGTTTTCATAATAAAAAATTCATTGAAAAATATTGACAAGCTTAGAAGTTATTTGACAAAAATAGTTAACAAATAGTTAACAGATAGTTAAACTTTTAACAAATATTATATTAGAGGTTGAACCTACATTTAATCTCAAGCAATTACGTCAGGTTAGGTTTAGAAGAGGCGGTCAATAGTCCAGTATAATATAAGGTGGTTAAATATTCACAGAAGGGGGATAAACTTTGCGGTTCTTTTTGAAACTTTAATAACCTCTGGCAGGTGAAAAGAGAAGGAAAACTTGCTAGATTACGTATTAGAAAAGAAGCGAAAAAAGAAGTTTATTTTAAAAATAAATGTTATTAAAAAAAAATAGAAGACGGAGTATATATTTCTCTGAAAACTAATAATTTATATTTTGACCAAAGACTTTCATATTATATCAAAATATTTATTATTATATGAAAAGATTATTAATTTTGGGATTTTGTTATTTTGTTAGCTTTTCCTCATTGTCTTTTGGTATTTTATATATGTTCTGTGTGTTTGCTATAAATAAATTGTTGTTGTCATATTGAAGTTTGTCTTTTCCTAATTTTCCATGTGACAATATTCTGATAATATCGTTTGTTACCTAAAAATAGTTTATTATAAAATTTATTTTTAAATGAGCTACCCATAATGAAATCTGTTCTAAAACGTGGCATATATTGTTTTAAATAAAAATTGATAGAATAAATTATTTTTTGATGATCCAATAAATATTGTCACGTATTAAATAAAGAAAGAAAAGCCTCAAAATGACACGGCAATTTATTTTATGCAAAAATAAACTATAAAATTTATATAATACCAGAGAAGAAATGAGGAAATTTTACAGAATCGGGATTCAGACAATAACTCTGAAAGATACACTCATGGACAAAACTTAAGTAAGTTGTACCTTTTAGCATGTAGCATTACAGTGACCTTTATTGAAGACACACAAGATAACCAAGTGTGAACAAAATTGCCTCTGTCTCCTTAAAAAACAATAGACGACCGGCGATATCAAATGCTTTCCACTTCCGCAAGTGTTGTCCATGAGTGTATATGGTTAACCCGGGTTCCTGGAGTGTACAGAAGTCGCCTACTAGCAGTTTATATGATTAAAAATCGATTTTAGGAGTTAAAAAATAACATTTTTCGTTGAAAATCGGATTCAGTTTAAAATACCATAAGTCATATATATTTACGACTAGTTTTATAATAAAATATCAGTACAATATATATATAGTCTCTCATGATTTACCATAGACTGAAAACATGGTTAAACTGGGTCTCTCCTGGAGGTTGTCTCTTATCAGAGTCTTTGTCATGTCAGGACAAGTTATGAGGAGTCTTTCAACCTTACCAAAGTCTCTGATGAGATACAACCTCCAGGAGAGACCAGGTTTAAACATGTTTTTAAGAATATGGTCTCTCATGGGAGTCCTACTGTGTTTTTACTAGGAACGATATAATCTTAGTATTTAAAAAGATTTTAGCTGTAAATAGAAAATACATAAGCGTAATATATAATGAACATAAGCTTATGTCCATAGTTTACTTGAAAACCATTTCTAAGATTCCATCCTTCAGTGTAGCATATAAAAGCAGAATGATCCAATACAGTATTAGAGCTCTGAGAAGCGGTCTGGTAGATTAAATTGGCGAAACCGCTGGGAGGGTTCACCACTGATGAGCCAAGCCCTCCCAATATATTTTTTAATCGCAGTAAGGACAGTAGAAGTTCGTTTTATGTATAAAAGAAACATTCGCGCTTTTAAATCCTTTTATTTTATATGTATAGATGGCGCGTTATTGCTTTGTGTTAATATATAATATGTATATATGGTTTTGACCAAGGACTTGGTTGTTGTTGTGTGATGTAATCAATATATAGCGTGAGATGTTTTTAGTTCTTATGATAATTCTGTAATAATAAAATATTATACAAATATATAAGAGTAGCATATAATCTCTTTTAATAGAGAAACTACACTACCTAAGTTTATTGAATATTAGGTAGAAGAATACATAACAATAAGAAATGGCAACATTAAAACACGACTTTTCCACATAAACTTCTACTGTCCCTATTGAGATGAATACAGTATTAGAGCTCTAAAATAAGCGGTCTGGTAGATTAAATAGGCGAAACCGCTTGGAGGGTTCACCACTGATGAGCCAAGCCTTCCCAATATTTTCCATCGCAGTAAGGATAGTAGAAGTTTGTTTTATGTATAAAAAAAACTTTCGTGCTTTACTATACCTTCATTTATTATATATAAATGGCGCGTTAGTGACTTAGAATTAAAATCCCGAGAGTAATCTGAACTAAGATGAATTTTGATACATTTGCGCGCCATCTGTTATCAAAATTTGAAACTATTATAGACGCGTATGATTCTTTTAAAAAATTAAACAATTACTACTGCCCTCATTGCAATAGAAAAATTAATGGAAGGACCTGGCTCATCAGTGGTGAACCCTCCCAGTGGTTTCGCCAGTTTAATCTACCATGAGCTGATGCATACTGATGAGCCAGGCCCTCCCATTAATTTTTACATTGCAGTAAGGGCAGTAGAAATTGTTTTTTTTTTATGGTAGATTAAACTGGCGAAACCGCTGAGAGGGTTCACCACTGAGGGGCCAGGCCTTCCATTAATTTTTCCATTGCAGTAGGGGCAGTAGAAATTGTTATTTTTTTTTTAAGAATCATACGCGTCTATAATAGTTTTGTATTTTGATAAGATAAATTTCCTTATTGATTAATAGAATAAATCTCACAAGGCGACGATGTGCATGGAGGAAAAATCTACTTCCGTCTTGTGATATTTCCTCTATTAGAGAGTGGTTGATATAAAAAAATGTATTTTTTTTAAATTACATATTACTGGTATTATTCTGAACTTCGCTTTTGCCGGTCCCAAGCCCGGATGAAAAAGGAGGAGTGGAGCAGTAACAAGCTCTCTAAAAAACCTGGGCTCAGCTGGCCCGGCTGATAGTACCCTGTAAGGGCTTCAGGGATACAGGATGAGCAGCGTTTGTACTCCATGTTAGGAGCGGCTGTACATGGTGTCTGTTCCTCATGTCAGAGGCGGCCATTTCATATTGGAGCTAAGTTCTACTGAGTAGTGCTCCCAGTCTTAATGACAAAGACATTCTACTTCACCCAGACATGAAACTCCGCCTCTGCCGTCCCAAGCCCGGATGAAAAAGGAGGAGGGGGAGCATTAACAAGCTCACTAAAAAACCTGGGCTCAGCTGGCCCGGTTGATAGTACCTTGTAAGGGCTCCTAATCCAGGGATACAGGATGAGCAGCGTTTGTACTACATGCGGCTGCATATGGCGTCTATTCCTTATGTCAGAGGCGGCCATTTCTTTTGGAGCTAAGTCGGCCTGCCACTGAGTAGTGCTCCCAGTCTTAATGACAAAGGCATTCTACTTCACTATCAAAAGTCTCAAACTCTAGACTTTATACCCTAATATAGTTGAGTGGAGATAAGAAAGAAGAAGTCTTTGAACTATATTTTCTATATGATTTATAAAAAATATATCTACCAACTCTAGTCAAAATTCGTCCCGTAATAAAATAAAATAAATAAAAAATTGGGTGTCGTTCACGCTTGGTTTATTCCTAAGTCCAATTCTGACATGGCCCGTGGCGAGAAAGTGCCAAAATTTATTTTCCTCAGAATAAAATATATAAAATTTCAAATATATCTATTTTTAGCCATCAAAAGTAAAAAAAAAAAAAATATATTTTTGTTTCTAAGCAACAATATTCTTATCACTATTTGGTTCCCGCCAAAATCAAAGATGGCGCTATTTTTTTGATTGTCTGGCAGAAGAAAATAAAAAAGTGTCGTCTGCTTCGATTAAAAATGTATTTTTATTGACTTCAAAAAAAAAAAAAAAAAGCGTCGTTTTGATGAAATTTTGAAAATGCGACAAATATAATTATATTAAAAAATATATAATAATACATCAACAGAATAAAATAAGAGAATTATATATTATTTAATTATAATTAGTAAAAAAAACCAACTCTCTTCATTAAATTAATTCATATCACTGACAGGATTTTTTTAAAGATAAAATAAACAATATGGTGTATTAATAATAAATAATAAAAAAGAAAATATAATTAAAATATAATATTTAAAAGAAAGAGAGAGTATATTAGAAATATTTTCAAGAATATATAGGCATTAATTAAAAAAATAATGAAAAAAGTTTATATACTTAATATATGAGATACAATAATTAATATTTATTAAAGGAAGGAAGAGAGAGAAAATGTGATTTTAAAAAGTTATTAAGAATAGTTATAATTAAATTAACACCTCTCTATTAACGAGAGAGATAGAAAATGAGGGTTTATATACACTAATTCGGTTTGAATTTAATATTAATTAGGCGTATAATTATAATAAACTAATTAGGTATTTAATCACACCATGGAGGATTGGTATTGAGGTCGGGTTAGATTAGCGTCATTCAACCATAGAACTGCTCTCTAGAGTTGGGAAGACGCTTCTTTAACGACCACGCTTTTTTAACGACCACACCTTTTTAACGTTCACGCCTAATTAGAGAAGCGCTACTTTAACGACCAGAATTTTAAAAATTTTACGCCTCTTTAACGATCATTAATAATAAAAAAACACGCCTCTTTAACGACCACACCTTTTAAATGGTCAGGCCTATTTAAAGAACACGCATCTATAACGACCATACCTTTTAAATGGTCACGCCTATTTAAAGACCACGTCTTTTTAACGGTCACATCTATTTAAAGATCAAGCTCCTTTAATGACCAAATAAACGACCACGTTTATTTAAAGACCATGCGTCTTCAACTACCACACTTATTTGAATGCAACGCCTAGTTAAATAACACGCCTCTTTAACGACCATATATGTATATAGCTAAAGAAAAAGGCATCTTCTGATCATGCAACTAAAAGTTACTGATGACTTGCTTCATCTGTCGGAATAAATATAAACTAATATTGGATTTTTAATTATTCCAGAGTTGGCTAAATATATATTCCGACAGATGGCGCAAGCCATCAGCAAATTTTAGTTGCACGATCAGGAGATGCCTTTTTATTAATTTATCCTCCTGATCCTGATAGCTGATAGTACCCTGTAAGGGCACCTAATCCAGGGTTACAGGATGAGCAGTGTTTGTACTCCATGTTAGGAGCGGCTGTACATGGTATCTGTTCCTCATGTCAGAGGCGGCCATTTCATATTAGAGCTAAGTCAGTGGACTGCCACTGAGTAGTGCTCCCAGTCTTAATGAAAAAGGAACAGACACATTCTACTTCACCCAGTCATGATGGTTGTCAAAATACCATCAACAAGCTGTGGACAAGTGAACAAGACACCACCACCACTCCTTTATAATAAAATCCAAGGGAAGACTGAACAGGTCCCATAGCTCAGAGTATAGGGAAAGTATCAGAATTACTCAGGTCTCATCAATATCTAATTACAAATTATAATTAGAGGGAATGTGATATCCAACGCTATGCAAATTAAGTTAAAGTATGTAAATATTTGAATGTCGGTTCCACGTGCAGACGTAGATTACACAAACAACCCACACATAAATTCAACAAAATCTCAAAGTGTTTCTCAGTGTAATTAATTATCTCTCTCACTCTCTCAGAATTCAACATGGCGGTTTCTTTCTTCTTCTTTATTTATCCTTAATAACGCTTGTCAACATATACACTCATGGATAAAACTTAAAGAAGTAGAAAAGTCTTTGATGTCACCTGTTGTCTATTTTTTTTAAGGAGACAGAGGTTGTTCACACTTGGTTATCAGGTGTGTCTTCAGTAAAGGTCACTGTAATATCTTTCAGAGTTATTGTCTGAATCCCGATATACATGCTAAAAGGTACAACTTCCTTAAGTTTTGTCCATGAGTGTATATTGGTTATCTCGTGTGTCTTCAATAAAGGTCACTGTAATATCTTTCAGAGTTATTGTTTGAATCCCGATATACATGCTAAAAGCTACAAATTCCTTAAGTATTGTCTATGAGTGTATCTTTCAGAGTTATTGTCTGAATCCCGATATACATGCTAAAAGGTACAACTTCCTTAAGTTTTGTCCATGAATGTATATTGGTTATCTCGTGTGTCTTCAATAAAGGTCACTGTAATATCTTTCAGAGTTATTGTTTGAATACCGATATACATGCTAAAAGGTACAACTTCCATAAGTCTTGTCCATGAGTGTATCTTTCAGAGTTATTGTCTGAATCCCGATATACATGCTAAAAGGTACAACTTGCTTAAGTTTTGTCCATGAGTGTATCTTTCAGAGTTATTGTCTGAATCCCGATATACATGCTAAAAGGTACAACTTCCTTAAGTGTTGTCTATGAGTGTATCTTTCAGAGTTATTGTCTGAATCCCGATATACATGCTAAAATGTACAACTTCCTTAAGTGTTGTTCATGAGTGTAAGTTGTCAAAATTTCACCTTAAAAACGGTATCTAATAGAAAGTAAAGGTTTACATATTTGGAATCAGCATATAGAAACCTCTCTAGAACAACTGTTACTTTATCGGTAAAAAAGATGGTTTTTTGGTCAGTATAATCAGACTATGATTCATTTCTTTTATTATTTATTTATCTTTTAACTACTAAATTCGTTTTTTAATCCTCAAGATTATGTTTATACAGTTTTGTCAGTCTTTAATTGTTTATACATTGGTCTACTATTGCCGCGATTTGTACTGTGCAGGATTAGAATCGAAAGAATTAAAATTATTGATGATTTTGCTCACAATAGAATCAAATACGATGTTTTATTTTACTTTCTTCACCTATAAGAAGTAGAATGAAATTTCATTTATCCTTATGATTTTTGAACTAATGTTAACCATTCTTTCACAGTTTTTGTGCCTCTACCAGATGGTTAGACTATGAGTGCTTATATATTGGTCTACCAATTATGTAATTGGGATTGTACCATATACACACTCATGGACAAAACTTTAGAAAGTTATAGCTTTTAGCATGTATATCGGGATTCAGACAACAACTCTGAAAGATACACTTATGGACAAAACTCAAGAAAGTTGTACTTTTAGCATGTATATCGGGATTCAGACAATAACTCTGAAAGATACACTCATGGACAAAACTCAAGGAAGTTGTGCCTTTTAACATGTATATCGGGATTTAGACTATAACTCTGAAATATATTACAGTGAACTTTATTGAAGACACGAGATAATCAAGTGTAAACAAAATTGTCTCTCTCACAAAAAAAAAAAAAAAACGACCGTCGACATCAAATACCTTCCACTTCCTCAAGTTTTGTCCATGAGTGCATATATATATAACATTCTGAATCTAAACAAAGTTCTCTATCCAAACAATTTCTCCACCACAGAGTATTCGATAGAGAGCTTTGTTTCGTTTAAAGGAAGGATCCTCGATTGTTCCAGAGTCCCATTCAAAGTTGCGTTGGACACTTTCTATTCTGTGAATAAACCTTTCCCAGTGTGGCCAGTTGTCTTGAGGATATACAGATGGTTTTGTCCACTTTTTCGTAGAAAACTTTCTTTTGTTTTTGCAAACATTGAAATACAGTGAAATCGGTAAAATTTGACAATTTCGAAAAAAAGAAAACAATTTTTATTTTTTAAATTAAATACAGTGTGTGTGGGTTTTTTTTGCTTATCCCTAGTACACGTGGTACAGGCCATTAAACCATGGTGGGTAGAAGTTGGCAACTGCTTTTACTGTAAGTGCACCACATGACTACATATGTGAAAAGCAGTTCGACTTTGCACTTACAAATGGGCCAGAGCCCCGTTTGGTTACTTGCACTCGCTGGTGGAGTTGGACTTTTGCAAGAATCGGGGACCATTGGAGCATTTAAAAAAAAAATAGATAAAAGTGCCCAATGCGCGATTCGATCCCGGGTCGTAGCGGTCGAAAACCAATGATTTAGACCATCCTTTCACCGACCCCCTATTTTAAACCCTGATAAGACTAAATCTTTGGGGTAGTCTTGATTTTGACATGGCGGTGGAATCCTGGAGTCAATCTCACCAAATGTAGATCATAGCGGCCAAGGCCTCGAGGACTTCTCGGCGATCTACAGTTTGCCTTCCCTAATCTACCCAGCATCTCCACCAAAATATCACGTAGACAATTTATAAAGCCAAACTTAATAATGACATAGCAAAAATTTATTTATAATGCACAAAAAAAACAAATTAAAATTTATCAAATAGACGAGAATCTACAAGGGAAGTTTATAGAGTAGCTAAATATATATAAAATATTAAAATTTATAATCTGTTATTAAAATAAAAAATTAAAATATTTTCTCTCACAATGAGTTTCTTTTTTTATTTTAAAATAGAAGCTTTCAAGTGATAACCGCTCTTCAAAGGGCTTAATTAACACAATTTAAAAGAAAACTCATTGTTAAGAATAATTTGTAGTTTTTAAAACGCTTTTCACAATTTTATCTTGAATCAATAATTTAGTAAATTAAATTCAATTGCCATCTATCGTTAAAATTTTACACAAATAAATTTACTGGCAATGCGTTTCTTTTAAATATCATCAAATATTATCTCTACAGACCTTACTGCAATGATATGAGTTATTGAATGAGAGGGCTTGGCTCATCAGTAGTGAACCATCTCATTCAATAACTCATATCATTGCAGTAAGGTCTGTAGAGATAATATTTGATGATATTTAAAAGAAACGCATTGCCAGTAAATTCATTTGTGATAAAATAAATAATTTACTACAATATGCAAATACGAAATATATTGCATAAACACTTCTAAATTGATATATAGGCTACCTGCCAGTTTGAATATACGAACGAGAAAATATTATATTATCCGTATAAATAGGTTTATAAAACACAATAAACCAATATATATACACTATAATACACTATCAGACGTGTATAAAGTGTATTAAACAATACATCACCTGTCAAAATATATTTACCTTCATCAACAAATCTTCTGCTGCATTATTCTGTTTACTCCAACGTTGCTAGTCATCTAAAATTCATATTTGGTTGGCCGTCTCCAAATTGTTTGATACATTTTTTATAAATATCTTGAAGAAAATTTGAGTGGAATATAATGGCTTGGTTATAAATTAAAGAAAAATATGTCCTAAAATAAAAATAAATACAATATGAATAAACAATTTTTTTATCATTATACCTTAATATGATGTACGTGGTCAAAATTGAATAAATATTAAATTTTACAAAATTGAAATATTAGCTGAATATTTATTTACACTCATGGAGACAAAATTTAAGGAAGTGGAAGTTCTTTGATATCGCCGGTCGTCTATCTTTTTGAAGGAGACAGAGGTAATTTTGTTCACACTTGGTTATCTCGTGTGCGTTCAATAAAGGTCACTTTAATATCTTTCAGAGTTATTGTCTCAATCCCGATATACATGCTAAAAGGTACAACTTCCTTTAGTATTGTCCAGGAGTGTATCTTTCAGAGTTATTGTCTGAATCCCGATATACATGCTAAAAGGTACAAATTCCTTAAGTCTTGTCCATGAGTGTATTTTTGTTTCTGTATACCAAAATACATATGCTCAATACTGGCATTGTAAATAAAACCAAAAAGACTTGAATCTGGTAGATAATCCGAGTATTTGGGAGACTTGCAAGCTCTAAGAACCTGTGGTTTAACCAAAATATATACAGGTATGTATCAAAAGGGGTACCTCTCTTTTAAAAAATGCATTAAAACAATGTATTTTGTTCATGACCCCAGTTCAAAACGTAATGATGGTAATAACGAATGAATCCGCAACACCAGTTTCAGAAAATACAGACAAAAAAGGTCTAACTGCTATCTACCTATGTAAACATGTGGTATAATTACAGTAAAATCTGTCGCTAAGTACTAATTACTATAGTAATATTTACGAACGGAAAAATATGTCCAGGGTAGCCTAGTGGACATGGCATCTGCCCGGTAAACGTAACACTGTGGGTTCTATTCCCATCCCTGGACACTTTTATTTTTCCCTTTATCATTACTCTTCACAATTCACCCTTTCATACTTCATCCCTAAGGTTAGAAATAGTCGTTATTTCTTCTTAAAATAAATTTCGATCTTTCGTTCAAAAGAAACACATGCGGGATATTTTCATAATAATTACCATGATTATCATGCTCTTTTCAATGTATACTAGATGAATAAAAGAATAATAAAAATCCTATTTACACATTTAACAAACAATTAAAGCAATTCTATATAGCAACTAAATCGGAAACGTGTCAAAATATGATGACATAATCTATTTATTATTTAATTAATATTTTTTTTAATCTTCCAGTTGATTAATATTAATTCCAAAATGAGCGCGCGTTGACAAGGTTTTTTTATTTAAACAAATTCCCCTAAAATAGACATATTGAAGTATTCAAAACAATAATCCATAATGGGTGGGAAAAGATGTGCATAAAACAATATGCAAATAGGTTAAAATAGAAGAAAGAAAAGAAATAATTCACAGAGTAAGAGATAAATAAATAAAGGAAAACAAGATAAACAGAGCTGTTAATCCAAACACAATAATCCTCCTCTAGTTTCAAAATTGACAGTTAAAATCTTATTTTTTATTTGAATAGAGAAATTTCGGAATAAAAAGTATATTTCTATAGCGCGATTTCCATTGATTGGCGCAGAGTAAATGGATTAAATGAAGTAAATTGTAAAATGTTGTCTCGCGTTTGTTAGCAGTTGTTGCAATATTTTGAAAAATAATTAAATCTGTCAAGTAATATATATTTGATTTATATGATTTATCAAGAAATTGGGTTGGCCAAATATCAGGGAACAGGCTAAATCAATGTTTAGTTGATTTCTGTTCCACCAGATGACGCTCTGCCTTCTGTAAAGCACATGTGCTCCTGGTCAGGATATGCTTTTTTATTTTTAATATCAACACCTGATATATATATTATATAATCTAAAAACTTAAATATTTTTATATTCTAAAAAATATATATTTTATTTTTATTCATTGATATTTCTACTTTTTGTTATCATCGTTTTTAGAATCACTTTCAGGTTTGTTGTAAATATGCGTAGTTAACATATCTATCTTTTTGAATCACTAATATAGGATTAACTTTATAAATTCTATATAATGTGAAAATAGCTAATGTGTAATATTTCCTCAAGTAATTGAAAATAGAAGCTACTTGACGGTAAATAATTATATTTTTCTTATCACGACTGCACCTTCAACCCTCTATCTTATCGATCCTTTATCTAACAACAAACAAATTAATTCACAATATATATATATATATATGCCGTATTTGATAAGTTTTACATACAATATCGTACATAGAAACACACACAGAAAAAACACAAACACAAGAAACATATGATCCCTTAGGACGTCCTTGGTAATTCCAAAAGACCTCAAGTTTGGAGGTTCTTATATAATTTAACGAGATGTCCCTATAGCCGAACATCTTTGGTTTGTTAAAACGTATGGCAGGATATGCAGAAGATTCTACTGAACGGGTCTCTTCAAAGGTATTCTTTGATTAAGGCAATTTATTTTTTCAGAAAAAGAATGCCCATTGCGGGATTCGAAAACAGAACGTTAGTCGAAAATCGACCGTTTATACCATTCCTTCACCAACTTCCGCGATACAGAATCGTCTGTTTAGTAATACTTAATTGCATATTACTATAGATACATTTGAAGATAAAAACATACTCAAAAACCTTTTTCAGAAAAAGAATGCCCATTGCGGGATTCGAACACAGGACGTTAGTCGAATATTGACCGTTTATACCATTCCTTCAATAATTTCTGCGATTTGATCTTAAGTCTTTTAAGTCTTAAATACAGAATCGTCTGTTTATTAATACTTAATTGCATATTCCTATAGATAATTTGAAGAAAAAACCATACTCGAAAGCCTACAAGCAAAAGAAGAAATCTAAAAAACCAAATAACATATACATAAATAAAAAATAGAAAAAAATTGTGTTTTTTTAAGCTACAGGGCTACAGCTACAATTGATTCACAATTCTATTTATAAATGTTCTTTATTTGTATCCATCTATTATTGTGTAGACCAGGTTTCTTTACAAACAAGCGAACAAAGAACTTTAGAGAAAAACCAAAAGATAGATTTAAAGTTGGAGTACTCCAGATTTGTGAAAAGATTTATAACTTTATGGGGAGAAGGATCGTAAAAGCGGATTACATTTAAGAAATAACAATGTTTTAGAAGGAAAAAATATATATATGTGGCAATATCGTTGCGGGGTTTCTTGTTGTTGGATGCGAATGGTGAGATTTGGTTGAAGCGCAGCCGTTTGAGTGGAAGTTGCAGCATACAGTTAGGAATAATCAGGACACGTGATTGAGTTGGAAAATAAAAGGCAACTGGGTTGGAGGGAAGAAAGCTTGAGAAGAGTTGAGCGATTTGACTTATTAATTAGTTGATCACATGGCGATGATGGGATTTAGATGAAATGAGCGGAGAGAGAGAGATCTCTAGAATAGATGTTACCTTGTTGGAAGCGAAGGAGCAACTGTCCGAACTCGGCGAGAGCCACTGAACAACTGTAGGTGTTGTTCCTATGAGAGCGAAAACGTAACTAACCATTCTTGCTTTCCGATTTAACACCAAGACTCAGTTTCTCTCTGATTGGTTGAGAGATGATCACATGATCTTTCCCTATTGGTTGACCTATTTAGATGCTATCTTCTGATTGGCCGGCGGCTTCCTTTGGTGTTAGTTACGCCCGGCCTGGGTCAGGAAGTGTCGTGTTTGTTCGACTCTATTTACTTCCGCGGCTATCAAAATACGTCCGGTTCTGTCAGGAAGCATTGGGTGTCTCTCGATTAATATAACTTCTGCGGATACTAGATACGTCCTGTTTTTCCAGGAAGTGTTGGTTTAAACTTAGCTCGCAGGGACCCGAGGTCAGAAGGTTAACTGCGACGTTATTAATAAATATGTTTTCCTCTAGATTTGCTTTCTATGTCTTTTGTTACTTTCTTTCCTCCAGTTACCTTATTCTTTTATTAAATCTTTGAAAATCATACATGGTACATACATAGTGGGTCGGGGTTGCATTTAATTATATACAAATTATGACAGATGCGCCCCCTACATGTGAAGAATTCAAGAAGGGGTTAGCCTGAGAGAATTCTGTAAAGTGAAAAATAATTTTGTGGGAAAATTAGTTGTGGGTATTGAGGGGCTATATACAAGCATTGCTGGTGACATAAAAGTAAGTTAGAATGGTGTTGATGATATAGGTTGAGTATAATTAATAGAAATCAAAAATTTTTAATTGTAAGAAATCAATGAATGCTATGGTACATAGTGGGCTAAAAAAGGAAAATGTGCCTAAACGAATTCTACTCGAGATAAGAAAGGAGATCGAGGGAGTTCTATTAAGGTTTTTGAAATCAAAATAAAAACAATATAAAAATAGTTGAATGAAATCAAAATTGAATGTTTTTGGTTGAAAAAGAAAAATTATTTTGTTGCATGGTGATAAGGGAAAATGCCTAGTTACTTTTTTGTTCGAATTTGGAAAAGAATTCGAGGGAATTTCATAAGGTCTTTTGAAATCAAAATAAAATAAAATAAAAGTTTTTTGAGCGAAATCAAAGTTAAGTGCTTGGTTGAATGGTGAAAAAAAAAAGGAAAAATGCCTAACCATATTCTATTCGAGATTGGGAATGAAATCGAAGGAATTCTATTAGGTCTTTTGAGAAATCAAAAATAAAAATAAAATAAAAGTTTTTTGAGCGAAATCAAAGTTGAGTGCTTGGTTGAGTGGTGAGAAAAAAAAAGAAAGGAAAAATGCCTAACCATTATTCTAGCTCGAGATTGGGAATGGAAACCGAGGGAATTTTATTAGGGCTTGTGAGAAATCAAAATAAAAATAAAAATAAAATTTCATAAGGTATTTTGAAATCAAATAAAAATAAAAGTGGTTGAGCGAAATCAAAGTCGAGTGTTTGGAAAAAGAAAAATGAAAAATAAAAAGGTTTCAACAACAAAGTGTGATTTAATGTTTTTAGTTCAATCGAAAACCAATGAGTTTTCGTTGATGATTGAGTTGTGGCAGTTTAAGCTAAGTGGTAAATAGAATGATAATTGATAAATAAAAATGATAATATAAACTAATTGAAAAAAAAAATGATAATTAATGATTAAAAGTGGTAATAAGTTGAATAAATTGATAAATTGATTAAATATTTAAATTTTAATTGAGAGAAAATAATGAAAATGATTGATATGAAAAATAAGGTGTATTGGTTGGAACCCTTTGGTATCTACATGCCCTGATCTACATGTATTGGTTGCTCCATTTTGCCCTATAAATGTTTTACTTGCTCAATTATGCCCTATAAATTTTTTGTCTCATCTGTAGTGACACTTAGGTGAAAAACGTGATTCTAGCCCTCAAGTGCGTTTATGCTGTGTGTACAGGAGACATGGAAATCTATATAACCTTTATGTGTAATTTTTTGTCTTTGTGTGTGTGTTGTGAAAAATGTTAGAAGTCGGTTGTGTAAGAAATGTGTGAGCTAGTTCTATGTGTTGTCTCGTGGATGTGTAATTGGGTGGTAAAAATCGATATGTAGACTCGAACTGGAATCAAAAATCGGTGGCATAGCGAGGTTCCCAGTTGACCTCAATAGGGGATCTTCTCATTGTAATTAGAGGTACGGAAGTGGGGTGTGTCGGGCAAAAGAGAGGGAATGAAATTGGAGATCGGACGAGGGCGCTCCGCTTTGTTTACAGAGGCCGAATTTATCGCTGCGGACTACACTTCCTGTCGTGGTGTCTCAAAATTCTCGTTTCCTGCCGTCTATTTATTTTTGGTGCGGCTCAGATCTTGTTTTTGGAGCGTGATTTCTCCGACATTGTTTGGTCATCTTTTCAGTTACTGCTATCTCTTCGGAGTTTATTTAGATTTTCTGCGAAGATGGTTCCTAAAATTATGAGAAGCTTTATAAATGTTTGTCCACAATGAAGAACTGCTTGTCCACAATGAAGAACTGCTTGTCCACAATGAAAAACTGTTTGTCCAAAATTAAAAAATGTTTGTCCTAGATTAAAAACTACCTCTTGTAGTTCGAAGATTTTCTGAGCGGGCATGGCATAGATAAACAAGTAATTAATGAATAATATTGGGATACAGTTGTACGGTAGAACTAATAAACAAAGGATAAAAATCAGATGAAAGATAGGATATTGCCCCATGTTCGTCCACATTTTTGTAACTGGGGACTCTGAAATATTTGCTTGAACCTTATGAATTGTAGAATTTGAATGATTGGTAGGTTCGCAGTTCTCTTGTTTGATATCTTTAGGGAGTGGTGTGATATGATTGAACTGGTTGTCAGGTTTACAGTTTTTAACATCGGGGAAGAGTGATGTAAATCGTCTTGTTGCAAAAATGGCAGGGTCTAAATGCCTGAAAGGTTCGCTGTTGGTGGGTTTGAACCTTAATGACTCCGTTGGGAATAATTCGGGTGTTAAATGTTCGAAAGGGAACGTGTAATTGGGGTTGTGTTTTATATGATAGGTGCTAACGGCGGGTGGTGATATATAATGGATTTTTTCTGTATACAGTTTAAGTTTGTTGACGTGGATTGTGTCAGTGTCTCTTTGAAGTGGTTGATTTGGTCGATCTATGCGGACCACATTTGGTGAAATAATTTCTAATATTGTGTGAGGTCCTGTGAAATATGGCGCAAGTTTCCCTGTATTTGGGTGGTGATATAATTTTACTAACACTAGATCACCTACTTCGAAATGTGGTTGCTTGTGTCGTTGGTCATAAGTGTTTTTGTCTTGTAAATGTTTGTTTTGTGTGCGTGTGTGTGCAATTTTTCTAGCTTTGTCGATATCTGGGTACGGTGTGTTATGATTAGAGATTTCTGGGGGTAGGATACCAAACATTAAGTATATGGGTGGAAAACCTGTGGTAGAGTGGGGTGTCTTGTTATATATAAGTGTAACCTTCTTGACCAACTTGGTCCATGCGACCTTAGGATTTTCTAGGTGTAATAACCTAAGTTTTCCCGTGAGGGTGGCGTTCAGGCGTTCACATAGACCGTTGGCTTGTGGGTTGTTGCTGGTTGTGATTAACGGGTGAATATTTCTATTAAGGAGAAAACTACGAAATTTGGGTGAAGTGAAGGCAGGGGCTCTATCCGTAAGAAGGCGTTTTGGAGAACCATCCTGGAATACTCGTTTAAGTACCTGTTGGTAGGTGGTGGTACTGGTGGATTTAGATGGAAAAGCCCACGCGTAGCGTGAAAAATGATCGACTACCACATGGAGGTATATCTTGGTGTTGCCATATTTGGCAAATCCTGCTATGGTGTCCAGAGATAAAAGGTCGAAGGGTTCTTTAGATTCCGGAGGTTGACTTAATTCTCCGTAAGTGGGTCCTACTGGACGTTTTGTTAATTGGCAGGTGGGACAGGTCTTAACTTTTTGTTTAATATCTTTGGACATACCTTGCCAGTAATATTGTGTGGAGATAATTCGTGACATTTGGGAAATACCGGGGTGATTGTATTGTGTGTGTACTGTTTGTAAGAGTTGTTGTATGAGTGGTTTTGGAAGTATAATCTTGGTTACACCTTTTCGGGAAACTGTATGTAATCCATTATGATCAATGGTCAAACTAGACTCTTTCGATGGAGGAGGTTGGTGGGTCTTGATAAGGGTGGCGTCCAAGAATCCACAAAACGGGTTACGGGACAAGAGATCTGCTTCATATTGTAGTTTTCCCTTTATGTAGCGGACCTCATATTCGTAACTCGATAGTCGTAAACTCCATCGAAACAGTCTACCGGACGGGTTCTTGATGGTTTTCAACCACTGCAATGCGTGATGGTCAGAAAATATTGTAAACTTTCTGCCCATAAGATAGATGCGAAACTTCTCCACACTCTCAACGATTGCTAAGCACTCAAGTTCAGAGATGGAGTAGTTTTTCTCGTGTGGGCGCAATGTTCGGCTGAAATATTGAACTGGATATACGTTTCCGTCAGGGTGAACTTGTTTGAGAATGCCTGCTATACCGAGGGTGGATGCATCGCAATACACTTGGCATGGCAGACCTTCTTTGTAAAGGTGTAAAATGGGGTGTTGTGTGAGGTTTCCTTTCAGGTCAATGAACGCCTCTTGACAAGCTTCATTCCAGTTCCACACGACGTCCTTTTTGAGGAGATTGTTGAGTGGTGCTCGCAAGCGAGCGTATTCCGGAATGAATTTGTTATAGACGTTCACAGCGCCTAAGAAGGATTGTAGTGTTTTTCGGTTGTGTGGTTGTTTAATGGCGTGGATGATGTCGGTATTGCGTGTAAGTGGTGTAATT
Source organism: Cordylochernes scorpioides (assembly GCA_030710605.1). Classification (NCBI taxonomy): domain Eukaryota; kingdom Metazoa; phylum Arthropoda; class Arachnida; order Pseudoscorpiones; family Chernetidae; genus Cordylochernes; species Cordylochernes scorpioides. Next base: position 108,114,300 of record CP092863.1, read on the forward strand.
GTACCAGCTGTGATGGTGTAACCTAGAAAATTTATGGATTGCTTAAAAAATTCGCATTTTGCGAAGTTAAGTTGTAACTTCTCCGCTTCGCAAAAGGCGAAAAATTGTCGCAGGTGGTTTTGATGTTCCTCCAATGTGTTGGAGTAAATGATGAAATCATCAAAGTAATGTGCCACACAGTCAAGTCCGTGTCTCTGTAGGACCTGACTTATGGCTCGTTCGTAAATCTGAGGACTGGTTTTTAACCCGAAAGGTAATCGAGTGGGTTGGTATAATCCTTCAAAGGTGGCAAATGCTAACAGTGGTCGAGAATCGGGGTGTATTGGGACTTGCCAATACGCAGAGGATATGTCGGCCGTGGAGAAATATTTGGCTTGTGCGAGGTGGTCTAGGATATCCTCGATTCTCGGGAGGGGATGGACATCAGAGCTGATTAGCTCATTCACCTTCCTATAATCGATACAAAACCGTTTGGTCTTGTCGCGCTTTGTGACGAGGGTGACAGGGCTCGAGAAAGGTGAAAAAGATTGCTCTATGATGCCGTTCTCCAGCATTTGTTGTATTTGGTTACGGATTTCTTGTTGGTCACATATCGGAACACGATATGGACGTATGGTGATTATTTTTTCGGAATTCGTGGGTATTTTTACTGGTGGAATCCGTAAGCATGGTACGTTGAATTTGTCCTGTGAAAAAATGTGAGTGTACCTTTGTAGAAGTGTTGTGAACTGTGGTGTATAATGAGTGTTAGGTGTTGTGTTGTAGTATGCATGTGGTAAAGGGTTTTGTTGTGTATTAGTGTGAGTGTCGAGTTCGTTGTGTGGGTTGGTCATGTGAGAGTTGTGCAACGGTGTGTGATCACCTATGTTTTTGGTATGCGAGTTATCCCGCTGTGTGGGTGCGTTTTGGGCAGGTTCATAAGTTGAAGTTGTTGTGGTTTGATTATTTGAGGGCATGTAAAAAGGGCAATTGGCTTTAGTGAAAAAGGGGCATGTAGATAAGTGGGGTTTTCTCAATGAATGCACGCAATGGTTGTCATAGGCGGAAAGTTGGGATGTGGGGAAAATTTTTTGTGACATCGCCTGACACTGCCAGTACGTGCATACATTGGACACATGATTAAAATGGTAGGAAAGGGTAGACAATGGGGCGCCCAGCTGGAGTATAGTGCATTTATTAAAATCTATGGTTAATCTGAATTTATGGAGGCTATTGATACTAAGAATTCCGAATGGCAATGGTGCATTCACTACATGGAAATACTCCTTTCGTGATATTTGTCCTATTGTCAGTGGGATAGATAGTTTACCCATGGTTTTTGCAAATCCGTTTAGGGTTTGGAGGTGTAGTGAGTGTCCCTCAAGGGTTAAATTAGGCAGGTGGGTTTTTAGCATATGATAAATATTATATGGCACTATACTCAGGCTGGCGCCTGTATCAATTAAAAAGGGGCATGATACATTAGGGGCTAGAAAGAGTTTGACAGTCAGTTGGTTTAGGGATCCTACCTCAGTCTCGAAAGGGCTGCCCGGCTGAGGTGTCTCTGGCTTGACTTGGTTGTGATGAAGTCGGAACTGGTGATTTTGGGACCGTTTGCACTGTCCGGACTTTTTCGTGGGTCGTCGGGATTGGTCGACGTCGGCATTCGCTGTGCCAGTGTCTCGCGCCGCAGAACTTGCAGTTGGACGGCGGAAGAGGTGCATTCCATGCACCTGGGCGTCGGGATGTGCTGTGGTACGGACCCGACATTGGGGGTGGTTGATCTTCTCTGGATCGCGTTGCCGGTACACTGGGCCCGTGGATCCGCTGTACCAGTCGGAACCATTCTCCTAGGTTCTCGGGAGGTACTACGCGGACTAGGCGCTGGTCGTTGAATGGCAGTCCTTCTGTCAGCGTCTCGAGGATCACCTCTTGTGGAAGTCCTAGTTGCAATCCCATGGCGGTTTTCTCCCGGTAGTAGGTCTCTAAGTTGGCTTGTCCAGTGAGTTTCATGGCGAAATATTTCGCAAAGGACGCTTCGCTTGACTCAGGGTAGAGATCTAGGAGGATTTGTCTCACCTGGAAATAACTCCGGTCGGCCAATCGAAGTTTCCTGAAGAGCTCCAGGGGTTGTCGCACCAGGTAGTTTGGCAGGCGCAGTAATTTTTCTTGTTCTTCCATGGATGCGTCTTCCATTTTTCGGTCGAACGTCTGGAAAAACTGTGTCGCGCTGTATGTGCCGTCGAAAGGCGAGATTGCCGACTCCGCTCCGTCAGAAATTTTTACTCGCGTCAGGAACGTTGACAGCTGGTTGACGGCGTCCGCTAGGGGCGCAGTTGTCTCTCGGCCGGTCATCTCCTGTCTTCCTCCTGCCGGTTCGCTCCCTCTTACTTCTTGCCTTCTTTCCATTGTTTCCGTTGGACCGTCTGACTTTACGCTTATGGGATCCTGATTTAATTCCATCTCACTATCCTGTCGACTCTGTGTAATATGATGCAATTGTTATTACACTATAATATTTGATGTATTACTCTGTTGTAGAATCCTGTCGACTTAACCGTGCTGTGGCAATATCGTTGCGGGGTTTCTTGTTGTTGGATGCGAATGGTGAGATTTGGTTGAAGCGCAGCCGTTTGAGTGGAAGTTGCAGCATACAGTTAGGAATAATCAGGACACGTGATTGAGTTGGAAAATAAAAGGCAACTGGGTTGGAGGGAAGAAAGCTTGAGAAGAGTTGAGCGATTTGACTTATTAATTAGTTGATCACATGGCGATGATGGGATTTAGATGAAATGAGCGGAGAGAGAGAGATCTCTAGAATAGATGTTACCTTGTTGGAAGCGAAGGAGCAACTGTCCGAACTCGGCGAGAGCCACTGAACAACTGTAGGTGTTGTTCCTATGAGAGCGAAAACGTAACTAACCATTCTTGCTTTCCGATTTAACACCAAGACTCAGTTTCTCTCTGATTGGTTAAGAGATGATCACATGATCTTTCCCTATTGGTTGACCTATTTAGATGCTATCTTCTGATTAGCCGGCGGCTTCCTTTGGTGTTAGTTACGCCCGGCCTGGGTCAGGAAGTGTCGTGTTTGTTCGACTCTATTTACTTCCGCGGCTATCAAAATACGTCCGGTTCTGTCAGGAAGCATTGGGTGTCTCTCGATTAATATAACTTCTGCGGATACTAGATACGTCCTGTTTTTCCAGGAAGTGTTGGTTTAAACTTAGCTCGCAGGGACCCGAGGTCAGAAGGTTAACTGCGACGTTATTAATAAATATGTTTTCCTCTAGATTTGCTTCCTATGTCTTTTGTTACTTTCTTTCCTCCAGTTACCTTATTCTTTTATTAAATCTTTGAAAATCATACATGGTACATACATAGTGGGTCGGGGTTGCATTTAATTATATACAAATTATGACATATATAATTTTTCTTTAAGGACTATATATAAAAAACTATATATAGAAGTAAGAATAAATTTATTTATTACACGTTTTAAATGTTTTTTTATGTTTATTATATTTGTTTCTTTTAAAAAGGGAAAACGATAAAAAAGTTTATAGCATTTTGTGTGTTTTAAATTATTGGTTGATCATTAAAAAGGATACTTTTTTTTTTAAATAAAAAATAGTCAATAAATTTAAAGATTATTGTTGTAGCAGCTTGATCTGTTATTTTTTTGTAAAATATTTATGATGAGTGAGAGCATAACTTATGGACAAAACTTAGGAAGTTGTACCTTTTACCATGTATATCGGGATTCAGACAATAACTCTGTAAGATACACTCATGGACAAAACTTAAGGAAGTTGTATCTTTTAGCATGTATGTCGCGATTCAGACAATAACTCTGAAAGATACACTCTTGGACAAAACTTAAGGAAGCTGTACCTTTTAGCATGTATATCGGGATTCAGACAATAACTCTGTAAGATACACTCATGGACAAAACTTAAGGAAGTTGTACCTTTTAGCATGTATGTCGGGATTCAGACAATAACTCTGAAAGATACACTCTTGGACAAAACTTAAGGAAGCTGTACCTTTTAGCATGTATATCGGGATTCAGACAATAACTCTGAAATATATTACAGTGACCTTTATTGAAGACACACGAGATAACCAAAGTGATCAGCCTCTGTCTCCAAAAATAAAATAAAAAATAAAAAAAGACGACCGGCGATATCAAAGATTTTCCACTTTTATAAATTTTGTTTACATGAGTGTATATTAGATTAAAAAATAATACAGGAGTGTGAAATTGTACTGGGATTAGATTATATAAATATTTGATTAATTAATATAAAAAATAATTATTTTTATGAAAGCCTCAAAGACCAACTTTCTTTTGGATCATTTTGGTATAGCCTCACCATTCTGATGAGAACCAACAGCCTGAAACGCGTACGTGGCTAGCTTTACTTTATTAATCAAGAATGGGTATTTGTTCAATATTCTGGAATGTTTATAAATTAACAATTAGTTGATATTTATTCCGATAGATTGCGCAAGCCATCAGCAACATTTAGTTATATTATCAAGAGATGTTTTTTTCCCTCTTTAACATATATATATATATGGGAATTTTATTGGGAGGAAATTGATCTAAAGAGACAAGGGTCGCCTCTCCCGTCAAAACAGACGTCTAAAACCAGATGCCATCTAGTTGCCGCGACGGTCAATAGATGGTGTCTGGTTTTAGACGTCTGTTTTGACGGGAGAGGCGAACTTTGTCTCTTTATATATATATATATATAAATAAGGCTTATTTTGGATTTAATAAGAGTTTTAAATTATCCAATATTTCGATGGACCAATTGTCTATCTTTTGTTTTGAAACGCACAGTGGGTCGAAATGTTTATTGGACAAATAAATCATATATTCAAAATATGCCTTATTTAAATATATATATATATATATATATGTTATATTAAAATATAATTTTATTTAAAATTATATTTAATAGATTCAAATACTCTGCTAAATCGACCACCAGAGGTTACGCTTACCCTATAAAACCTAATTGTTGTTGTTTCCAGATGGTGGATGGAGTAATCCTCAACTTCGAGGAGTCCATCCGCGCCCGCGTCTGCTTCCGCTGTTGTGGCTTCGGCCACAACTCTGCTCAATGCACCAGAGCTTCTAAGTGCTTCCACTGCGGTGAAGACGGCCATGAAGGCCGCACCTGCCCATCCATTGCTGACCAGCGCACCTCCAAATGTGCCAACTGCTGCTCCAAGGGACTTCCTGACAAGCACGAGGCGAGAGCCTCAAGCTGCCCCATCCTGAAGTCTAGGGCCCTCAAGTTCTAGGCTTCAAGGACCTTCTGCCTCCAATTCCATCTGCCACTTCTCCTGGATTCCTGGCCTATTCAAGGCACCCGCCTCACTGCACCCTGGCGCTGTTCCCCTGCTTGCCCAACGTTTCCACCACCCCTGCGAGACATCTCCTGCCGTCAAATCCTAGGGTCCCTTGCCACCTGACATCGAGTTTGGGCTCAAAAATCATAACCTTCGGTTAGTAGCCCGTAAAAACATATTTTCTCTTTTCCGATGGCCGGCTCAAACCTTTTGTACATTATGTAAATAAGTTTTTATTTTTTTTTATTCTCACGCCTTAAGCCAGGCAGTATTTTTATCATTTTATGTTTTTATATTTTCCTTTAGCTCAATTAAACCTATTTCTAATCTTCACTATTATTATTATTATATTTTCAAGATTTTAACCACGACTGCTTCACTATAGCATAATCCTCAAGATAATAAAAAAAAACAGCAGAAATTCTTATCATTATTTTTATATATAACATATATATATTCTGGATGGCTCTATATTCAGAATATATATATAGGTATGAATATTCGAAACTATTATAGACACGTATGATTTAAAAAAAATACTCTTAAACAATTTCTACTGCCCTTACTGCAATAGAAAAATTAATGGGAGGGCCTGGCTTTTTCTATTACAGTAAGGGCAGTAGAAATTGTTTAATTTTCAAAAGAATCATACGTGTCTATAATAGTTTCGAATAATCATAACAGATGGCGCGCTAATGTATCAAAATATAAGTTTACCTTTGGCCCTCATCAGTATAGGGGTGGCTTCTATTTAATGACATCCTACGAGAGGAGTTATGGAATCGGTCTAATTTACCAAACAGGTGTTTAAGCTGGTGAAGTAGCAAGGGCCGATTTTCAGGCTAGAATACAACATAGTTACGGGTGGATGATATTCATGTATCACAAGAGGCACCTCTCCCTTTAATTGTGCAGCAGAACGACGCACTGTACATCACACTAGTAAAATACCCTATTACCCTATATATGTGTGTTATATTATGGCATATATATGTTCTGTAATAGTTTTATTAATAAAAAGTTTTGAAGAATTTCCATACTAACCAAAAAATATAAATTATCATTTAAAAAAGCGTATAACACACACACACAATATAAATAACAAATTTTAACACAAGTATCGAACCCGTTTTAAATCAGTAAATTAAAATATTTTGAAAATAAATATTAAAGAAAGTAGTAATTTTACTTATCTTTAAAAGCGACGAGCTATGCAATGTGATGCTTCACCCGTTTCTGATTTTCTCTGAAGAACATGAAGTGCAGACAAATCGCTTTTTGAAAATGCGACACCCATAATACTCAGGGTTAGTTCTTTCAAGGATCTGTCCCTATATAATTTCAACAAAAATTTAACTCATTTTGCAGATATATTTTGAATTTTATATATAAAAAAACTACTAAATTCTATTAAAACGCTTTTATTTAGAAATTAACTCTGTTTAGCATAGTTTTATATTATAAATAATTCTCTAATATCTTGCATATTTTCATTCTAAAATATTACTTAAAACTTTCTTCAATCTGTAAATTGTTTTCCTCCAATACACACAATACTTTAGATGCCATTTGCATACCAACTCTATTTACATATTTCAATTGTGTTGATATTTTTTATCTTTTCATCAAAGTAACTTGCATACTAATTCTTGTACATATTTCAAATATCTTTCTTTTCTTTCAATGTTTAGTTTACCTTTAAAGTGCAAGTGTCCCTAGTGGGAACATAGCGCTCTAAGTCAAAATAAAATAAACCCTAAATATATCAGTGAATAGGTTATTAAAATATCATTTTAATAAAAAATCAGAGAGAGAAAACAAATAGGTAACAAAATTTGAAATAGATTATCATTATACTAACAAATTTGGCACATTTATTTAGCATATAAAGTTGGGAGCAGACGAGCTATATTTAATTAGAATGAACCAAGTTTAAAAATGGCGTCGTATAAAAACTAAATTAAACTAATGGAAGATTAAATATCGGTTGGTAAAAAAAGGCTTAGTGATAAACATAATTAATTTGGGAAACGTGCTGTGTGTATTTCTAAAACACATTTTTAGAAATTCTGTATATATATTTTAGGGAGAAAAGAACAAACATAATTAAAATTAGGTTAAATTACAAGTTGCATAGTAAAATATGAGTGTAGGCTTCTATATAAAATTGTATTTTTAATGTTCTTCAACGTAATTATTCTATCGTCTGCATAAATTTAGAGAATTCTTTTGGTTTTAATTTTCGACATTCTAGAAAAATTTGTCCACGTTATAAAATTCAACTAAAATCTGATTTTGTGGGTTATTTACATATTGTATATGTTGTTGTTGTATCCCCATTGTACAAATATTACACAAATTCCATGAGTTCATGCTCCTCGAGTTGTTTTTAGACAATGTTTTTTATCCCCTTGTGCAAGGATTACATGAATTCCATGAGTTCATGCTTCTCGAGAAGTTTAGACAGTCTTGTTGTTGTTTCTTATCCCCTGTGTAAAGATTACACAAATTCCAAGTGTCCATGCTCCTCGAGCTGTTTATAGACAGTGTTGTTGTTGTTTCTTATCCCATTGTGTAAAGATTACACAAATTCCATGAGTCCATGCTCTTTGAGCTGTTTATAGACAGTGTTGTTGTTGTTTCTTATCCCCTTGTACAAATATTACACAAATTCCATGAGTTCATTCTCCTCGAGCTGTTTATAAACACTGTTGTTGTTTCTTATTCCCTTGTGTAAAGATTACAGGAATTCCATGAGTCCATGCTCCTCCATCTATTTATAGACAATGTTATTTCTTATCCCCTTGTGTGTAAATATTACACAAATTCCATTAGTTCATGCTCCTAGAGCTGTTTATAGACAATGTTGTTGTTGTTTCTTATCCCCTTGTGTAAACATTACACTAATTCCATGAGTCCATGCTCCTCCAGCTATTTATAGACAATGTTGTTTCTTATCCTCTTGTACAAAGATTACACAAATTCCATTAGTCCATGCTCCTCGAGCTGTTTATAGACAGTGTTGTTGTTTCTTATCCCCTTGTGTAAAGATTACACAAATTCTATGAGTTCATACTCCTCGAGCTGTTTGGTGATAAGCAGCGGTCTCTCCCAAAGGTCCTGTTTAGTACATCTAATGCAAGCCAAAATGTGTTCTGGAGCTGCAAGTGCCAAGCTACATTTGGGACAAGTGGGGTAGATTTTGTTGTTATTTTCTATCTTCAGTTGCTTGAGATGGCCTGTTCTAAATCTTGATTTTTTGGTACTATCTCAGGCTTAAGAGTTCCTCCTTGGTTTACGCTACTGAGAGAATATGAAATAGTTGAACTATGTTTCAATGTATTCAAAATATACATTTTTTATTCATTTATTAAAAAAAAAAGAGATATATTTAATCCACATGAATACCATCCTCCCGCACATTATTATTGCCAGATATTGGCCATAACACTTCACCAGCTGAAATGTCTTTTTGACAGATAAGGAAGACTTCGTAGGTAGAGGATACTATGGAATCGAAACCTATCCCTGTATTGATGAAAACCTTGGTTTCAGGCTATGACTTTCATCAGTATAGAGACAGCTACGCTTTCGTAACATTATATATACTCATGAACAAAACTTAAGGAAATTTCATATTTTAAACACACACCTTATTTCCTTATATAACGGCGGATTTCCCATTGATGTAAATTTGAACGTTCAACTTTTAAATATATATATATATATATATATACCTTAAATACCTATTTCTTGATTTCTCAAGAAGTTCTGGGACCATATTTTGGTCGTAGAGTTACAGTCTGCACACGCTGACGAAGGCCAACAGCCCGAAACGCGTTCGTGGATGACTTTTCTTGATTTATCAAGAAATAGGGTTGGCCAAATATCATGGAACAAGTTAAATAAACGTTTAGTTTATTTTTGTTCCACTAGATGGCGCTCTGCCATCTAGAAATGCTCCTGTGAGCCTGGTCAGGATATGCCTTTTTTATTTTCAATATATATATATCCAAAATTTGAGGAAGTTGTGAATATTTTTACTCTGGAACAATAACAATAGCAAGTCTAAAAAGGTTGCTATGAATAGACTTTTCTTATAATATATTTTCGACATCATTGTTGTTCTTGAATAATAACAATGACAGGTCTAAAATGGTTACTATGGGAGATGTCCCTATGATATATTTTACTCATTGTTGTTGTTATGGAATAATAACAATGACAGGTCTACAATGGTTACTATGGAGGCTGTTCGTATGATATATTTTACACATTGTTGATGTTCTGGAACAATGACAGGTCTACAATGGATACTATGGGGGTGGTCCCAGGATATATTTTACTCATTATTGTTGTTGTTCTGGAATAATAACAATGACAGGACTACAATGGTTACTATGGAGGCTGTTCCTATGATATATTTTACTCATTGTTGTTGATGTTCTGGAATAATGACAGGTCTACAATGGTTACTATGTGGGATGTCCCTATGATATATTTTACTCATTGTTGTTGATGTTCAGGAATAATGACAGGTCTACAATGGTTACTATGGAGGCTGTCCCTATGTTATACTTTACAGATTGTTGTTGTTCTGGAATAATGACAGGTCTACAATGGTTACTATGGAGGATGTCCCTATTGTTATTTTACATATAGTTGTTGTTCTGGAATAATGACAGGTCTACAATTGTTACTATGGAAGCTGTCCATATGATATACTTTACACATTGTTGTTGTTCTGGAATAATAACAATGACAGGTCTACAATGGTTACTATGGGAGGTGTCCCTATAATATATTCTACACATTGTCGTTGTTCTGGAATAATAACAATGACAGGTCTACGATGGTTACTATGGGGGATGTCCCTATGATATATTTTTCACATTGTTGCTGTTCTGGAACAATAACAATGACAGGTCTACAATGGTTACTATGGGGGATGTGCATATGATATATTTTACACATTGTTGTTGTTCTGGAACAATGACAATGACAGGTCTACAACGGTTACTATGGGGGATGTCCCTATGATATATTTTACACATTGTTGTTGTTATGGAATAATAACAATGACAAGTCTACAATGGTTACTATGGGGGATGTCCCTAAAATATATTTTACACATTGTTGTTGTTATGGAATAATAACAATGACAGGTCTACAATGGTTACTATGGGGGATGTCCCCATATTATATTTTACACATTGTTGTTGTTCTGGAAATAATAACAATGACAGGTCTACAACGCTTACTATGGGAATGTCCCTATAATATATTTTACACATTGTTGGTGTTCTGGAATAATAACAATGACAGGTCTACAATGGTTACTATGGGAGATGTCCTTATGAAATATTTTACACATTGTTGTTGTTCTGGAAATAATAACAATTACAGGTCTACAACGCTTACTATGGGGGATGTCCCTATGATATATTTTTCACATTGTTGCTGTTCTGGAACAATAACAATGACAGGTCTACAATGGTTACTATGGGGGATGTGCATATGATATATTTTACACATTGTTGTTGTTCTGGAACAATGACAATGACAGGTCTAAAACGGTTACTATGGGGGATGTCCCTATGATATATTTTACACATTGTTGTTGTTATGGAATAATAACAATGACAAGTCTACAATGGTTACTATGGGGGATGTCCCTAAAATATATTTTACACATTGTTGTTGTTATGGAATAATAACAATGCCAGGTCTACAATGGTTACTATGGGGGATGTCCCCATATTATATTTTACACATTGTTGTTGTTCTGGAAATAATAACAATGACAGGTCTACAACGCTTACTATGGGAATGTCCCTATAATATATTTTACACATTGTTGGTGTTCTGTAATAATAACAATGACAGGTCTACAATGGTTACTATGGGAGATGTCCTTATGAAATATTTTACACATTGTTGTTGTTCTGGAAATAATAACAATTACAGGTCTACAACGCTTACTATGGGGGATGTCCCTATGATATATTTTACACATTGTTGTTGTTCTGGAACGATAACAATGACAGGTCTACAAAGGTTACTATGGGGGATGTCCCTATGATATATTTTACACATTGTTGTTGTTATGGAATAATAACAATGACAAGTCTACAATGGTTACTATGGGGGATGTCCCTATAATATATTTTACATATTGTTGTTGTTCTGGAACAATAACAATGACAGGTCTACAATGGTTACTATGGGGGATGTCCCTAAGATATATTTTACACATTGTTGGTGTTCTGGAATAATAACAATGACAGGTCTACAATGGTTCCTATGGGGGATGTCCCTAAGATATATTTTACACATTGTTGGTGTTCTGGAATAATGACAATGACAGGTCTACAATGGTTACTATGGGGGATGTCCCTAAGATATATTTTACACATTGTTGGTGTTCTGGAATAATGACAATGACAGGTCTACAATGATTACTTTGGGGGATGTCTCTATGGTATATTTTACACATTGTTGTTGTTCTGGAACAATAACAATGACAGGTCTACAATGGTTACTATGGGGGATGTCCCTATGATATATTTTAGACATTGTTTTTTCAGGAATAATAATAATAACAGGTCTACAATGGTTACTATGGGGGATGTCCCTATAATATATTTTACACATTGTTGTTATTCTGGAATAATAACAATGACAGGTCTACAATGGTTACTATGGGGGATGTCCCTAAGATATATTTTACACATTGTTGGTGTTATGGAATAATAACAATGATAGGTCTACAATGGATACTATGGGGATGTCCCTATAATATATTTTACATATTGTTGTTGTTCTGGAACAATAACAATGACAGGTCTACAATGGTTACTATGGGGGATGTCCCTAAGATATATTTTACACATTGTTGGTGTTCTGGAATAATAACAATGACAGGTCTACAATGGTTACTATGGGGGATGTCCCTATAATATATTTTACATATTGTTGTTGTTCTGGAATAATATCAATGACAGGTCTACAATGTTACTATGGGGGATGTCCCTATAATATATTTTACACATTTTCGTTGTTCTGGAATAATGACAATGACAGGGCTACAATGATTACTATGGGGGATGTCCCTATGATATATTTTAGACATTGTTTTTTTCTGGAATAATAATAATAACAGGTCTACAATGGTTACTATGGTGGATGTCCCTATAATATATTTTACACATTGTTGTTATTCTGGAATAATAACAATGACAGGTCTACAATGGTTACTATGGGGGATGTCCCTAAGATATATTTCACACATTGTTGGTGTTATGGAATAATAACAATGACAGGTCTACAATGGTTACTATGGAGGATGTCCCTATTGTTATTTTACATATAGTTGTTGTTCTGGAATAATGACAGGTCTACAATTGTTACTATGGAAGCTGTCCATATGATATACTTTACACATTGTTGTTGTTCTGGAATAATAACAATGACAGGTCTACAATGGTTACTATGGGAGGTGTCCCTATAATATATTCTACACATTGTCGTTGTTCTGGAATAATAACAATGACAGGTCTACGATGGTTACTATGAGGGATGTCCCTATGGTATATTTTTCACATTGTTACTGTTCTGGAACAATAACAATGACAGGTCTACAATTGTTACTATGGGGGATGTGTATATGATATATTTTACACATTGTTGTTGTTCTGGAACAATAACAATGACAGGTCTACAACGGTTACTATGGGGGATGTCCCTATGATATATTTTACACATTGTTGTTGTTATGGTATAATAACAATGACAAGTCTACAATGGTTACTATGGGGGATGTCCTTATAATATATTCTACACATTGTTGTTGTTATGGAATAATAACAATGACAGGTCTACAATGGTTACTATGGGAGATGTCCCCATATTATATTTTACACATTGTTGTTGTTCTGGAAATAATAACAATGACAGGTCTACAACGCTTACTATGGGGATGTCCCTATAATATATTTTACACATTGTTGGTGTTCTGGAATAATAACAATGATAGGTCTATAATGGTTACTATGGGGGATGTCCTTATGATATATTTTACACATTGTTGTTGTTCTGGAAATAATAACAATGACAGGTCTACAACGCTTACTATGGGGGATTTCCCTATGATATATTTTACACATTGTTGTTGTTCTGGAACAGTAAAAATGACAGGTCTACAAAGGTTACTATGGGGATGTCCCTATGATATATTTTACACATTGTTTTTGTTATGGAATAATAACAATGACAAGTCTACAATGGTTACTATGGGGGATGTCCCTATAATATATTTTACACATTGTTGTTGTTCTGGAATAATGACAATGACAGGTCTACAATGATTACTATGGGGGATGTCTCTATGGTATATTTTACACATTGTTGTTGTTCTGGAAAAATAACAATGACAGGTCTACAATGGTTACTATGGGGGATGTCCCTATGATATATTTTAGACATTGGTTTTTCTGGAATAATAATAATAACAGGTCTACAATGGTTACTATGGGGGATGTCCCTATGATATATTTACACATTGTTGTTGTTATGGAATAATAACAATGACAAGTCTACAATGGTTACTATGGGGGATGTCCCTATAATATATTTTACACATTGTTGTTGTTATGGAATAATAACAATGACAGGTCTACAATGGTTACTATGGGGGATGTCCCCATATTATATTTTACACATTGTTGTTGTTCTGGAAATAATAACAATGACAGGTCTACAACGCTTACTATGGGGATGTCCCTATAATATATTTTACACATTGTTGGTGTTCTGGAATAATATCAATGACAGGTCTACAATGTTACTATGGGGGATGTCCCTATAATATATTTTACACATTTTGTTGTTCTGGAATAATGACAATGACAGGTCTACAATGATTACTATGGGGGATGTCTCTATGGTATACTTTACACATTGTTGTTGTTCTGGAACAATAACAATGACAGGTGTACAATGGTTACTATGAGGGATGTCCCTATGATATATTTTAGACATTGTCTTTTCTGGAATAATAATAATAACAGGTCTACAATGGTTACTATGGGGGATGTCCCTATAATATATTTTACACATTGTTGTTATTCTGGAATAATAACAATGACAGGTCTACAATGGTTACTATGGGGGATGTCCCTAAGATATATTTTACACATTGTTGGTGTTTTGGAATAATAACAATGACAGGTCTACAATGGTTACTATGGGGGAGTGTCCCTAATATATATTTTACACATTGTTGGTGTTCTGGAATAATAACAATGACAGGTCTACAAAGGTTACTATGGGGGATGTCCCTATAATAAATTTTACACATTGTTGTTGTTCTGGAATAATAACAATGACAGGTCTACAATGGTTACTATGGGGGTGTCCCTATAATATATTTTACACATTGTTGTTGTTATGAAATAATAACAATGACAGGTCTACAATGGTTACTATGGGGGATGTCCCTATATTATATTTTACACATTGTTGTTGTTCTGGAACAATAACAATGACAGGTCTACAAAGATTACTACGGGGGATGTCCCTATGATATATTTTACACATTGTTGTTGTACTGTAATAATAACAATGACAGGTCTACAATGGTTACTATGGAGGCTGTTTCTATGATATAATTTACACATTGTTGTTGTTCTGGAACAATAACAATGGCAAGTCTACAAAGGTTGCTGTGGAAACTGTTCCTATGATATATTCCACTCATTGTTGTTGTTGTTCTGGAACAATAACAATGACAGGTCTAAAATGGTTACTATGGAGGCTATTCCTATGATATATTTCGCTCATTGTTGTTGTTCTGGAATAATAACAATGGCAGGTCTACATTGGTTACTATGGTGGCTATTCCTATGATAATTTTTACTCATTGTTGTTTTCTGGAATAATAACAATGACAGGTCTACAATGGTTACTATGGAGGCTGTTCCTATGATATATTTTACTCATTGTTGTTGTACTGTAATAATAACAATAACAGTAACACACAATATATTTTATAATATTGTTTTCAACACCATAAGCAGAGGTCATGAAGGCCCTCCAAGTATTTTTGATCTCCGTAAGAGCATTTGCAAATTGGTTTTATTTAAAAAAAATCTTTATTAATAGTTTTATTTCCAATAGATGACGCGATATTACCTTGTATAAATAAATCAGTAAAACTATTTTGTTAGAATCTTTGATGATAAAAGAAATGACGAAAATAAAAAGGTATTTGGTTAAGAATCTCCCCATAGAGAACCAATCAAATAAGGAATTGTCTGACAGATAAAAAGAGAGAAAAAATCCTATTAAAATTTTACAAGGAGGGAAAAAGGCTGAAAAATCAAACAGACTCCATGATTCCACACTTTCTTTCTTTCCAGTCAAAACTTCTCAATTAATATTCCCAACTTTACATAATCTTTTTTTTTCTTTTTGCTCTTAGAGAAAAACTTCAGAAAAATTAATTAAGGCAAATAAATGTAATAATTAAATTACTACTACATATATATATATATAGATGGAAATTTTGCCGGGAGGATATTGATCTTTTTTTTTTTTTTTTTTGGAGAAAATAATTTTTAATAATCGACTACACGAGCTTTCGGGCAGTCACGCCCTTCAACTGGTAATGATACATGATGGCAATAGGATATTGATCTAAAAAGACAAAGGTCCTTGTGGATCTCATGGAATAAAGTCCGTCCTAGACTGACGAGGGCCATTAGCCCTAAACCATGGTCTCTAGGTTAACGCTTCTCAGTTTGCTAAAGCTGATGTTATGGCTTTGTCACCGACCCAAAGGCCGCTAGTTTGCGGAGACGGTCAATAGATGGTGTCTAGTTTGATGGGAGAGGCGCCCTATGTCTTTATAAGTGTTTTTTTTTTCTTTCTAAATAGAGAAAATGAAATTTGTTTTTGGAATATTTTCATCTTATTTCATTTGGGCATGTATTCCTGGTTACAATATGTTTTAATGTGTTAAAATAATTCATGGGGGTCGGTGGAAGGCTAGTCTAAACCGTTGGTTTTCGACCGCTAAGACCCGGGATCGAATCCCGCATTGGACACTTTTTTTTTCTAATTGAAAAAAATGCTCCAATGGCCCCCGATTCTTTCAAAAGTCCAACCCTACTAGTAAGTGTAAGTAACCAAACGTGGCTCTGGAATACTTATAAGGGCAAAATTCGAACTGCTTTTCACATGTGTAGACATATGATGCACTTACAGTAAAAGCAGTCGCCAACTTCTATCCACCATGATTATCATGGACTGTACCACGTGTACTCTCTCTAGGGATAATAATTTTTTAAAAATGTTTCATATATATAATATAACAAATCTCAAAGAACTATTCTCAAACTTATTAATAGGAAAAAAGACCAATTTAATAGATGACTGTGTAAACAGATGGACATTTTATATCCGTAGGATATTGATCCATAAAAATAATTAATTGATACAAATAGTAAAAAATAATTTTATCAAAAATGCATTTAAAAGAAGAAAATAAATATTTAAAGTACCGCACTATTTAACAAATTGATATTGAGATAAAATATAGTGACAGTATAGAAAGCTATATTACCGAACAATTATTTTAAAGTTATGTTATATTTATAATTTTACCCTCACATATATATATGTCATAATATATGCTCTTCCAGGAATAATAAAGCCAACCTACAGTCAACCCAGAGAGAGACGGGAGGGTAAGGACCGGTCACTTGAGACACCAGCAACATTCCAAGGGGCGACCGCTGGGGCCCGTTACTTGGAACCTCGGGACTTTAAGACAGTTGGGGATTGTGTGCGACACGAAAGGCCGTCCGGCTGTGGCCGGTCCCGTCTCTCCCCCTCTCTCTCTGGTTGTCTGGGTTCCTCTTCCAACTTGTGGTGTGATTATTTCTCTTCCCACCTTATTATATTGCCACATAAATATATTATAATAATTATATATATTATATATAGATGGAAACCGTACCGGGAGAAAATTGATCTATAGAAGCATAGAACACCTCCCCCGTCAAAATAGACGTCAAAACTAGCGGCCTCAGGTCGGTGACAAAGCCACAAAACCAACTTTGGCAAACTGAGAAGCGTCCACCTAAAGACCATGGTTTCGGGCTAATGGCCCTCGTCAGTCTAGGGCAGACTTTATTCCATTAGATCTACAAGGGATCCAATGGAAGCTTGACAATCTGCCAAATAGTTTGCCAAAGTTGGTTTTGTGGCTTTGTCACCGGCCCGAGGCCGTAAGTTTGTGGCGACGGTCAATAGATAGTGTCTAGTTTTGACGTTTATTTTGACGGGAGAGACGCCCTATGATTTTATATATATACCGGGAGGATATTGATCTCTGAAGACAAAGGTCACCTCTCCCGTCAAAATAGACGTTAAAGCTAGACTACTTCATATATAAAATAAAAATGGTATAAAAATAAGAGTAAAGAAAATAGATAAAGATTATATTATAAGGTATCTAAAAGTTTATATATATATGTAAACAATATTTAGGGCTAAAATAAGTTCACGCTGAAGCCTCGGCAGTAACGCGTCATATAAGCTGCACATAAGAAAAAAAGGAAGATTTGAATATATATATATAACTTGGTTATCTCATGTGTCTTCAATAAAGGTCACTGTAATATCTTTCAGAGTTATTGTCTGAATCGCGATATACATGATAAAAGGTACAACTTCTTTAAGTTTTGTCCATGAGTGTATCTTTCAGAGTTATTGTCTCAATCCCGATATACATGGTAAAAGGTACAACTTCCTTAAGTTTTGTCCATGAGTGTATTTTAAGAGTTATTGTCTGAATCCCGATATACATGGTAAAAGGTACAACTTCCTTAAGTTCTGACCATGAGTGTATATTTCAGAGTTATTGTCTGAATCCCGATATACATGGTAAAAAGTACAGCTTCTTCAAGTTTTGTCCATGAGTGTATCTTTCAGAGTTATTGTCTCATTCCCGATATACATGCTAAAAGGTACAACTACCTAAAGTTTTGTCCATGAGTGTATTTTTCAGAGTTATTGTCTGAATCCCGATATAAATGCGAAAAGGTACAGGGTCCATTATGAAAGAAATGAGCATTTACTGGCAAAATACATTTATTGATCGTAATTTGTGCAAATTTTCAATATTCTTCAAAATACATTCCTCCTGCATCAATACACTTGCGGAGACGCGTTTGCAACGCCTGAAAGGCACCCTGAAACTCCTCGACAGAAATGCTTCTCAGGAACGTTGTAACATGGTGTTGGATGCTTTCCACGGTTTCCCAATGTTTTCCTTTCATCTCTCTCTTGAGTCGCGGAAACAAAAAGAAGTCACATGGAGCTAAGCCGGGACTGTAAGGGGGGTGAGGGATCACCGAGGTTGTTGCTCCGGGCCAGGAAGTTGGTAATAATGAAGGCTGTGTGGCTGGTGGCATTGTCATGGTGGAGCTTGACCGTGTCTTTAATGTCGGTCCTCAAGCGTGCGATCCGGCGTTTAAATCTCCTGAGCACCTCCAGGTAAAAGGCTGAGTTTACAGTTTGTCCCTGCGGTACAAACTCACAATGGACTATTCCTCGGATGTCAAAGAAGACAATGATCATCGTTTTGATGCGTGACTTGCTCATTCGCGCTTTCTTGGGGCGTGGGGATGATTTTGTGTGCCATGGACAGCCCTGCCTTTTCGACTCTGGGTCGTATTCAAACATCCAGGATTCGTCTCCGGTTACTACATAGTTCAGAAAGACCGGTTCATTTTGAATCAAATCCAACAATTCTTGACAGCGCAAAACTCTAAGTTTTTTTCTGGTCTTGCGTCAACACTTTCGTCTCAAGCTTCGCACAGACCTTACGCATTTGCAGATCCTCGGTCACTATCCCATGTACCACAAATGTGGACATGTGTAATGTGTCAGCAATTTGCTGGATGCTTAATCGACGGTCGGTACGCAAAACTTCGAGCACACGATCCACGTTCTTGTCAGTTCTGGCCGTTGTTGGGCGTCCTGAACGGGGTTCGTCGGCGACCTACTCCCGGCCCTCCTTGAACGCCTTGTGCCACTTCCCGGACTGTGATCTCTTGAAATGAAATCGTCTTTGAAGGCTCTTTTTGCAGCATCTGGAATGTTTCGGTTGCATTTTTTCCAAGCCTCACGCAAAACTTTATGGCGTATCGTTGTTCAAGCGAACGCTCCATCGCGCTATGTTACAAAAGTTGAAAACACACTTCAAGCGGAGGCATGTATCTCCCCTCACACTGCTCGAACCTAATTGACGACTGGATGGATTGAAAGGGAATATCCCTCCACCACATTTTCCACAGTTTTACCGTGCTGCCATCTATCGTCGCGTCACAATAACATTATGCTCATTATTTTCATAATGGACCCTGTACAACTTCCTTAAGTTTTGTACATGAGTGTATCTTTCATAGTTATTGTCTTAATCCCGATATACATGCTGAATGGTACAACTTCCTTAAGTTTTGTACATGAGTTTATATAGATTTGTGAAAAATAATTGAATGAAGTTGACGTTAGTCAGTATTCAAAGCTTAATTGATTGATTAAAAAAGAAATTTTGTGAACTAATATAAAATGACCAAATATTTCTCCTAACCATATATTTCTAATTCAATAAGGGTAAATATATGTGGCAATATCGTTGCGGGGTTTCTTGTTGTTGGATGCGAATGGTGAGATTTGGTTGAAGCGCAGCCGTTTGAGTGGAAGTTGCAGCATACAGTTAGGAATAATCAGGACACGTGATTGGGTTTGAAAATAAAAGGCAACTGGGTTGGAGGGAAGAAAGCTTGAGAAGAGTTGAGCGATTTGACTTATTAATTAGTTGATCACATGGCGATGATGGGATTTAGATGAAATGAGCGGAGAGAGAGAGATCTCTAGAGTAGATGTTACCTTGTTGGAAGCGCAGGAGCCACTGACTATTCTTGTTTTTCGATTTAACACCAAGACTCAGTTTCTCTCTGATTGGTCGAGAGATGTCACATGATCTTTTCCTATTGGTTGACCTACTTAAGGTGCTGTCTTCTGATTGGCCCGCGGCTCTCCTTGATGAAAGATATGGCCTGCCTGATAGGAAGTGTCGAGTGCCATTTCCACTTTATTTACTTCCGCGTTATCAAAATACGTCCTGCTTTGTCAGGAAGTATTGTGTGCATCTTGACGAATATAACTTCTGCGGTCACTAGATACGTCCTGTTTTTCCAGGAAGTGTTGGTTTAAACTTAGCTCGCAGGGACCCGGGGTCAGAAGGTTAACTGCGACGTTATTAATAAATATGTTCTCCTCTAGATTTACTTCCTATGTCTTTTGTTACTTTCTTTCCTCCAGTTACCTTATTCTTTTATTAAATCTTTGAAAATCATACATGGTACATACATAGTGGGTCGGGGTTGCATTTAATTATATACAAATTATGACAGATGCGCCCCCTACATGTGAAGAATTCAAGAAGGGGTTAGCCTGAGAGAATTCTGTAAAGTGAAAAATAATTTTGTGGGAAAATTAGTTGTGGGTATTGAGTCTATATACAAGCATTGGTGGCGATATAATAAGTAAAATAGAATGGTGTTGATGATATAGGTTGAGTATAATTAATAGAAATCAAAAATTTTTAATTGTAAGAAATCAATGAATGTTATGGTACATAGTGGGCAAAAAAAAAAGGAAAATGCGCCTAAACGAATTCTACTCGAGTTAAGAAATGAATTCGAGGGAGTTCTATTAAGGCTTTTGAAATCAAAATAAAATAATATAAAATAGTTGAATGAAATCAAAATTGAATGTGTTTGGATGAAAAAGAAAAATTGTTTTGTTGCATGGTAATAAGGGAAAATGCCTAGTTACTTTTTTGCTCGAATTTCGGAAAGGAATTCGAGGGAATTTCATAAGGTCTTTTGAAATCAAAATAAAATAAAATAAAAGGTTTTTTGAGCGAAATCAAAGTTGAGTGCTTGGTTGAATGGTGAAAAAAAAAGGAAAAATGCCTAACCATATTCTATTCGAGATTGGGAATGAAATCGAAGGAATTCTATTAGGTCTTTTGAGAAATCAAAAATAAAAATAAAATAAAAGTTTTTTGAGCGAAATCAAAGTTGAGTGCTTGGTTGAATGGTGAAAAAAAAAAAGGAAAAATGCCTAACCATTATTCTAGCTCGAGATTGGGAATGGAAACCGAGGGAATTTTATTAGGGCTTGTGAGAAATCAAAATAAAAATAAAAATAAAATTTCATAAGGTATTTTGAAATCAAATAAAAATAAAAGTGGTTGAGCGAAATCAAAGTTGAGTGTTTGGAAAAAAAAGAAAAATGAAAAATAAAAAGGTTTTAACAACAAAGGGTGATTTAATGTTTTTAGTTTAATCGAAAACCAATGAGTTTTCGTTGATAATTGAGTTGTGGCAGTTTAAGCTAAGTGGTAAATAGAATGATAATTGATAAATAAAAATGATAATATAAACTAATTGGAAAAAAAAATGATAATTAATGATTAAAAGTGGTAATAAGTTGAATAAATTGATAAATTGATTAAATATTTAAATTTTAATTGAGAGAAAATAATGAAAATGATTGATATGAAAAATAAGGTGTATTGGTTGGAACCCTTTGGTATCTACATGCCCTGATCTACATGTATTGGTTGCTCCATTTTGCCCTATAAATGTTTTACTTGCTCAATTATGCCCTATAAATTTTTTGTCTCATCTGTAGCGACACTTAGGTGAAAAACGTGATTCTAGCCCTCAAGTGCGTTTATGCTGTGTGTACAGGAGACATGGAAATCTATATAACCTTTATGTGTAATTTTTTGTCTTTGTGTGTGTGTTGTGAAAAAATGTTAGAAGTCGGTTGTGTAAGAAATGTGTGAGCTAGTTCTATGTGTTGTCTCGTGGATGTGGAATTGGGTGGTAAAAATCGATATGTAGACTCGAACTGGAATCAAAAATCGGTGGCATAGCGAGGTTCCCAGTTGACCTCAATAGGGGATCTTCTCATTGTAATTAGAGATACGGAAGTGGGGTGTGTCGGGCAAAAGAGAGGGAATGAAATTGGAGATCGGATGAGGCGTTCCGTTTTGTTTGCATAGGCTGGATTTATCGCCGCGGACTACACTCCCTGTCGCGGTGTCTCAAAATTCCCATTTCCTGCCGTCTATTTATTTTGGGGTGTGGCTCGGGTCTTGTTTTTGGAGTATGACTTCTCCGACACTGGTTGGTCATCTTTTCAGTTACTGCTATCTCTTCGGAGTTTATTTAGATTTTCTGCGAAGATGGTTCCTAAAATTATGAGAAGTTTTATAAATGTTTGTCCACAATGAAGAACTGCTTGTCCACAATGAAAAATTGCTTGTCCAAAATTAAAAAATGCTTGTCCTAAATTAAAAACTACCTCTTGTAGTTCGAAGATTTTCTGAGCGGGCATGGCATAGATAAACAAGTAATTAATGAATAAAATTGGGATACAGTTGTACGGTAGAACTAATAAACAAAGGATAAAAATCAGATGAAAGATAGGATATTGCCCCATGTTCGTCCACATTTTTGTAACTGGGGACTCTGAAATATTTGCTTGAACCTTATGAATTGTAGAATTTGAATGATTGGTAGGTTCGCAGTTCTCTTGTTTGATATCTTTAGGGAGTGGTGTGATATGATTGAACTGGTTGTCAGGTTTACAGTTTTTAACATCGGGGAAGAGTGATGTAAATCGTCTTGTTGCAAAAATGGCAGGGTCTAAATGCCTGAAAGGTTCGCTGCTGGTGGATTTGAACCTTAATGACTCTGTTGGGAATAATTCGGGTGTTAAATGTTTGAAAGGGAACGTGTAATTGGGGTTGTGCTTTATATGATAGGTGCTAACGGCGGGTGGTGATATATAATGGATTTTTTCTGTATACAGTTTAAGTTTGTTGACGTGGATTGTGTCAGTGTCTCTTTGAAGTGGTTGATTTGGTCGATCTATGCGGACCACATTTGGTGAAATAATTTCTAATATTGTGTGAGGTCCTGTGAAATATGGCGCAAGTTTCCCTGTATTTGGGTGGTGATATAATTTTACTAACACTAGATCACCTACTTCGAAATGTGGTTGCTTGTGTCGTTGGTCATAAGTGTTTTTGTCTTGTAAATGTTTGTTTTGTGTGCGTGTGTGTGCAATTTTTCTAGCTTTGTCGATATCTGGGTACGGTGTGTTATGATTAGAGATTTCTGGGGGTAGGATACCAAACATTAAGTATATGGGTGGAAAACCTGTGGTAGAGTGGGGTGTCTTGTTATATATAAGTGTAACCTTCTTGACCAACTTGGTCCACGCGACCTTAGGATTTTCTAGGTGTAATAACCTAAGTTTTCCCGTGAGGGTGGCGTTCAGGCGTTCACATAGGCCGTTGGCTTGTGGGTTGTTGCTGGTTGTGATTAACGGGTGAATATTTCTATTAAGGAGAAAACTACGAAATTTGGGTGAAGTGAAGGCAGGGGCTCTATCCGTAAGAAGGCGTTTTGGAGAACCATCCTGGAATACTCGTTTAAGTACCTGTTGGTAGGTGGTGGTACTGGTGGATTTAGATGGAAAAGCCCACGCGTAGCGTGAAAAATGATCGACTACCACATGGAGGTATATCTTGGTGTTGCCATATTTGGCAAATCCTGCTATGGTGTCCAGAGATAAAAGGTCGAAGGGTTCTTTAGATTCCGGAGGTTGACTTAATTCTCCGTAAGTGGGTCCTACTGGACGTTTTGTTAATTGGCAGGTGGGACAGGTCTTAACTTTTTGTTTAATATCTTTTGACATACCTTGCCAGTAATATTGTGTGGAGATGATTCGTGACATTTGTGAAATACCGGGGTGATTGTATTGTGTGTGTACTGTTTGTAAGAGTTGTTGTATGAGTGGTTTTGGAATTATAATCTTGGTTATACCTTTTCGGGAAACTGTATGTAATCCATTATGATCAATGGTCAAACTAGACTCTTTCGATGGAGGAGGTTGGTGGGTCTTGATAAGGGTGGCGTCCAAGAATCCACAAAACGGGTTACGGGACAAGAGATCTGCTTCATATTGTAGTTTTCCCTTTATGTAGCGGACCTCATATTCGTAACTCGATAGTCGTAAACTCCATCGAAACAGTCTACCGGACGGGTTCTTGATGGTTTTCAACCACTGTAATGCGTGATGGTCAGAAAATATAGTAAATTTTCTGCCCATAAGATAGATGCGAAACTTCTCCACACTCTCAACGATTGCTAAGCATTCAAGTTCAGAGATGGAGTAGTTTTTCTCGTGTGGGCGCAATGTTCGGCTGAAATATTGAACTGGATATATGTTCCCGTCAGGGTGAACTTGTTTGAGAATGCCTGCTATACCGAGGGTGGATGCATCGCAATACACTTGGCATGGCAGACCTTCTTTGTAAAGGTGTAAAATGGGGTGTTGTGTGAGGTTTCCTTTCAGGTCAATGAACGCCTCTTGACAAGCTTCATTCCAGTTCCACACGACGTCCTTTTTGAGGAGATTGTTGAGGGGTGCTCGCAAGCGAGCGTATTCCGGAATGAATTTGTTATAGACGTTCACAGCGCCTAAGAAGGATTGTAGTGTTTTTCGGTTGTGTGGTTGTTTAATGGTGTGGATGATGTCGGTATTGCGTGTAAGTGGTGTAATTGTACCAGCTGTGATGGTGTAACCTAGAAAATTTATGGATTGCTTAAAAAATTCGCATTTTGCGAAGTTAAGTTGTAACTTCTCCGCTTCGCAAAAGGCGAAAAATTGTCGCAGGTGGTTTTGATGTTCCTCCAATGTGTTGGAGTAAATGATGAAATCATCAAAGTAATGTGCCACACAGTCAAGTCCGTGTCTCTGTAGGACCTGACTTATGGCTCGTTCGTAAATCTGAGGACTGGTTTTTAACCCGAAAGGTAATCGAGTGGGTTGGTATAATCCTTCAAAGGTGGCAAATGCTAACAGTGGTCGAGAATCGGGGTGTATTGGGACTTGCCAATACGCAGAGGATATGTCGGCCGTGGAGAAATATTTGGCTTGTGCGAGGTGGTCTAGGATATCCTCGATTCTCGGGAGGGGATGGACATCAGAGCTGATTAGCTCGTTCACCTTCCTATAATCGATACAAAACCGTTTGGTCTTGTCGCGCTTAGTGACGAGGGTGACAGGGCTCGAGAAAGGTGAAAAAGATTGCTCTATGATGCCGTTCTCCAGCATTTGTTGTATTTGGTTACGGATTTCTTGTTATTCACATATCGGAACACGATATGGACGTATGGTGATTATTTTTTCGGAATTCGTGGGTATTTTTACTGGTGGAATCCGTAAGCATGGTACGTTGAATTTGTCCTGTGAAAAAATGTGAGTGTACCTTTGTAGAAGTGTTGTGAACTGTGGTGTATAGTGAGTGTTAGGTGTTGTGTTGTAGTATGCATGGGGTAAAGGGTTTTGTTGTGTATTAGTGTGAGTGTCGAGTTCGTTGTGTGGGTTGGTCATGTGAGAGTTGTGCAACGGTGTGTGATCACCTATGTTTTTGGTATGCGAGTTATCCCGCTGTGTGGGTGCGTTTTGGACAGGTTCATAAGTTGAAGTTGTTGTGGTTTGATTATTTGAGGGCATGTAAAAAGGGCAATTGGCTTTAGTGAAAAAGGGGCATGTAGATAAGTGGGGTTTTCTCAATGAATGCACGCAATGGTTGTCATATGCGGAAAGTTGGGATGTGGGGAAAATTTTTTGTGACATCGCCTGACACTGCCAGTACGTGCATACATTGGACACATGATTAAAATGGTAGGAAAGGGTAGACAATGGGGCGCCCAGCTGGAGTATAGTGCATTTATTAAAATCTATGGTTAATCTGAATTTATGGAGGCTATTGATACTAAGAATTCCGAATGGCAATGGTGCATTCACTACATGGAAATACTCCTTTCGTGATATTTGTCCTATTGTCAGTGGGATAGATAGTTTACCCATGGTTTTTGCAAATCCGTTTAGGGTTTGGAGGTGTAGTGAATGTCCCTCAAGGGTTAAATTAGGCAGGTGGGTTTTTAGCACATGATAAATATTATATGGCACTATACTCAGGCTGGCGCCTGTATCAATTAAAAAGGGACATGATACATTAGGGGCTAGAAAAAGTTTGACAGTCAGTTGGTTTAGGGATCCTACCTCAGTCTCGAAAGGGCTGCTCGGCTGGGGTGTCCCTGGCTTGACTTGGTTGTTGTGGAATCGTGGCTGGTTGTTTTGGGACTGTTTGCACCGTCCGGACTTTTTCGTGGGTCGTCGGGACTGGTCGAAGTCGGCATTCGCTGTGCCAGTGTCTCGCGCCGCAGAACTTGCAATTGGACGGCGGAAGAGGTGCATTCCATGCACCTGGGCGTCGGGGTGTGCTGTGGTACGGACCCGACATTGTGGGTGGTTGATCTTCTCTGGATCGCGTTGCCGGTACACTGGGCCCGTGGATCCGCTGTACCAGTCGGAACCACTCTCCTAGGTTCTCGGGAGGCACTACGCGGACTAGGCGCTGGTCGTTGAATGGCAGTCCTTCTGTCAGCGTCTCGAGGATCACCTCTTGTGGAAGTCCTAGTTGCAATCCCATGGCGGTTTTCTCCCGGTAGTAGGTCTCTAGGTTGGCTTGTCCAGTAAGTTTCATGGCGAAATATTTCGCAAAGGACGCTTCGCTTGATTCAGGGTAGAGATCTAGGAGGATTTGTCTCACCTGGAAATAACTCCGGTCGGCCAGTCGAAGTTTCCTGAAGAGCTCCAGGGGTTGTCGCACCAGGTAGTTTGGCAGGCGCAGTAATTTTTCTTGTTCTCCCATGGATGCGTCTTCCATTTTTCGGTCGAACGTCTGGAAAAACTGTGTCGCGCTGTATGCGCCGTCGAAAGGTGGGATCGCCGACTCCGCTCCATCAGAAATTTTTACCCGGGTCAGGAGCGTTGACAGCTGGTTGACGGCGTCCGCTAGGGGCGCAGTTGTCTCTCGGCCGGTCATCTCCTGTCTTTCTCTTGCCGGTTCGTTCTCTCTTACTTCTTGCCTTCTTTCCATTGTTTCCGTCGGACCGTCTGACTTTACGCCTATGGGATCCTGATTTAATTCCATCTCACTATCCTGTCGACTTAACCGTTCTGTGGCAATATCGTTGCGGGGTTTCTTGTTGTTGGATGCGAATGGTGAGATTTGGTTGAAGCGCAGCCGTTTGAGTGGAAGTTGCAGCATACAGTTAGGAATAATCAGGACACGTGATTGGGTTTGAAAATAAAAGGCAACTGGGTTGGAGGGAAGAAAGCTTGAGAAGAGTTGAGCGATTTGACTTATTAATTAGTTGATCACATGGCGATGATGGGATTTAGATGAAATGAGCGGAGAGAGAGAGATCTCTAGAGTAGATGTTACCTTGTTGGAAGCGCAGGAGCCACTGACTATTCTTGTTTTTCGATTTAACACCAAGACTCAGTTTCTCTCTGATTGGTCGAGAGATGTCACATGATCTTTTCCTATTGGTTGACCTACTTAAGGTGCTGTCTTCTGATTGGCCCGCGGCTCTCCTTGATGAAAGATATGGCCTGCCTGATAGGAAGTGTCGAGTGCCATTTCCACTTTATTTACTTCCGCGTTATCAAAATACGTCCTGCTTTGTCAGGAAGTATTGTGTGCATCTTGACGAATATAACTTCTGCGGTCACTAGATACGTCCTGTTTTTCCAGGAAGTGTTGGTTTAAACTTAGCTCGCAGGGACCCGGGGTCAGAAGGTTAACTGCGACGTTATTAATAAATATGTTCTCCTCTAGATTTACTTCCTATGTCTTTTGTTACTTTCTTTCCTCCAGTTACCTTATTCTTTTATTAAATCTTTGAAAATCATACATGGTACATACATAGTGGGTCGGGGTTGCATTTAATTATATACAAATTATGACATATATATATAATAAACTTCAATATAGTAGTCCTCAAATAACCTCTTTATTGGCTAATCCAATTTTATCTTATCGTGAGTCCTATATATAATTTATAAATCTAATTAAAGGACTTTTTAGTGGAAGTAGTTTTATTTATAATAAATATATATTCGAGAAATCGAGATATATATTATTAATACAAAAATACTCAAGTTATTTTATATATAAACTAAATGATTAAATTTATATGTTAAGCTAAATATATGTAGTATATACGCAGAAAATAATATTTTTATATCTGAAAAAACCTTATTAAATTATGTTTTAATAAAAAAAAAAGATACCTCTTTTTACATCAGAAATGGATTTATGTGATTTAAAGGCAAATTATTAAAAAGAAGAAATATTTCTTACTACGAAAAATATATTTTATCTAACCGCCAAAATTGAGTTTATAGGAAAATAAAAATTGGAAGGAAGTTAGAGTGGATGCCATATTTAAATTATATCCTTTAAGAGGGAGAGAGAGGGAAAGTTTAGTGAAAAACTATTTTAAGGTGAAAAATAAATGTTTTAAAACTTTGTTTTCTGATTACATATATCAATATTTTCAAATTCTTTTGAATTTTTTTTACCTTTTTCTTATCCCGCCTGGGTATTTATCAGTGAATTTTGTTTGTTAAATTCGTACCCCAGTCACGCTGTTGATTAGAAAATGTTACTGAATAAAATGGCGGGAAATTTAATTCTCAAGCAGACGACATGATTTCCCCTGAGAAAAAAAGAGAACTCAGAAAGCTTCAACAACAATTCTGTATTTGAAAAAAAAAGGTTTTAAATGTATATAAATTTTATAGGTCTATTATATATATATTATTTCATATCTTCCTTTTTTATTTTTAAACAATAGTTTCCAATTTTGGTGCTTACGCGTTTAATAAATCAAATATTTAAATGACAAAAGAAAATTTAAAAAATACTTTTAGAATCAGTGGCTATATTTATTTAATAAATAGTTTATTACCCAAATAAATAGTGATATTTATTGAATATTTATTTATAAACGTGACACATTCAATTAGCGCATAATTTACTCTGCGTTTATTTTATATTTATTTACTTTTATAGAAATAAATCTTATTTTAATATTGTTGAAATTGCCAATTGCAGATATTTCTACGATATTTGATATGAAGATATTTGCATAGTTTTAGTATTGTCTATGCAAATTGACATCTGTATATATAGCGCGGCCTTGTTGGATTGTTAGTAGGCTAGTGGTTATTGGATAGGACAGGCCAACGTGAGCTGCTGATGTACATATAGTTTGTCCTTCTTTTATTGTTTTATATCTTTAGGTAATAAAGGGTATTTCTCTTCTTCTACGAATCCATAAATTAATCCCAAAAAATATACATACAGAAATAGTTTTATTTCTAAAAGTGTTTATTTAGTGAATATTATCATAAATTGACAATTACAAACAAACTTTTATAGATATATTTTATATATATTTTTTTATAGATCAATTACTTCCCGGAAAAATTTTCAACTATATGAAATATGAAAAATCGAAACTATTGTCATGGATAAGGCCTGAAACTACCTACAACCTCTGCCAAAAGATGGCGCCTTCACCTGTTTCCGATCTGAAACTGGTGTGGGAATCGCCGACTTCTGTGGTCCTGTTTCCTGGAGCAAATAATGTAAATAGATGCTCATATTGGCTCTGGAGTTAAGATAATTATAAATACCCGTTGATTGCTATTCTATTTGTAAGTAATGTGTAGTAGAAATTACAATAAAAGAGGAGTGTTAGAAGTCTCGATGCCGGTTGCTGTTGCATGAGTTATTGTCTGAATCCCGATATACATGCTAAAAGGTACAACTTCCTTAAGTTTTGTCCATGAGTGTATCTTTCAGAGTTATTGTCTGAATCCCGATATACATATGAAAGGTACAACTTCCTTAAGTTTTGTCCATGAGTGTATCTTTCAGAGTTATTGTCTGAATCCCGATATACATGCTAAAAGGTACAACTTCCTTAAGTTTTGTCCATGAGTGTATCTTTCAGAGTTATTGTCTGAATCCCGATATGCATGCTAAAAGGTACAACTTCCTTAAGTTTTGTCCATGAGTGTATCTTTCAGAGTTATTGTCTGAATCCCGATATACATGCTAAAAGGTACAACTTCCTTAAGTTTTGTCCATGAGTGTATCTTACAGAGTTATTGTCTGAATCCCGATATACAGGGTGATCCAAAAGTCCCGCACAACTTTAAAAATTAATAACTCCGCGAATATTTGGGCTAGAGCAATGCGGTAAACACCATTGTGTTCAGGATGCAATGGGATTTTTTATGGCAAAAAATGAAAAATTCGAAATTGATTTTAGTTACAACTTTATTCGCTAGATGGCGCTCTACCAGAATCAGCTATTCAGTGGCCAAATTGTTTGATAAATTGAAAAATATAACTGAACGACACGTATTTTTCCTTTTTGAATACCAGGAAAGAACCCAAATAATATCAAATGATAAATTAATAAAAAACCATTTCGCCAAAAGTTAGAATAAATGGTTAACGATTTTTAAATACAATCTGCGATATGTAAAATAGGTATATGCAAATTAAAACATGTAGCAAAAAAAATGATATTTTAGATGCGGTTTGCTGGAATCCTCTCAGCTATTTATATTTCGAAAATAATATATTTCTAATTTTTTTAATTCAACTCTCTCTCAGTATTGATTATATTTATTTTAATTAATTTGAAAAATATTTATCTATCTCTGATGATTCATTTTACTCTGGAATGCCGTTGTTGTTTTTGTCGTGTCCAATAAAGAGCCTCAGATATCTCCATGCATCTCTATCACAGCAGCAGCAGCAGCAGCATTGTCCACTATCTTGGGTGTGTAAAGCAGCTGCTCTGGGTCTATATCAATTTTCTGCAAGGCTGCGGGCATGAGAATATGTGGGTAGGTGTTAGTTCCACACCAGGACAGTTGTTGCATGTTCTATAGGTTCTTGTGCCATCTGGATGTATTGTCATCTTTTATAATGTTTTGTTCTAAATCTTGTTATAGTTTTGTCATTTTTCTCTCGGAGTTTATTTCACATTTTGATCTTTTCTTATTTTTTTGTTTAATTATCTTGTATTTTGCAAAAGCATTAGCGTCAAATAATGACATTTGTTCTTTCCTTTGGCTCAACTTTCTGACTTCCTTTGCAAATTCAACTGCCATTTCATTACCCCCACGGGCAGGAATCCATTGTAGAATGCAGTTATTCTCCAATGATATCAGTTGAGTAAGTAACGAATGTATTTTCTGTGTGATTATAGTATTGACCTACTGAATTGCTTCTGGATCGGATATGAAGTCGTTGTACGGTATATTATAATTCCTTCTGCTTGATGCAGGGATGGTTGGTTAAAGCATACACCAAGAGCTTTCCAGATAGCTGTCAGTTCACAAGTGAAGTTTGACGAAATCTTTCTTGCTCCTTCTTTGATTTTGATGTATGTTCCATCTTGCAGTATTATGTTAATTCCAGCCCCTCCATTACTTATGGTAAGATCTGATGATCCATCTGTATATGCTGTTAAATAATTTATCTGATCGCATAACCCAATTGTGTCAAGTCCTTTCTTTTTAAGAATGTTTTTATTCTCATTTTTTTTATTGCAGGGTTCATTCAGGTTAAGATTGATGATTACATTTGATGGCAATGGGGTAGGAAATATTGGTTATTCTCGAATTTGAAATTCATTATGTTTCATATTTATGCTCTTTCTAATATTGTTGTCGTACTGAAGTGTTGAAGATCTTTTGAGCCTTTCTTTTTGTGTCCAGTTCAAATAGGTTCTATGGTTCGGTTTCTTTAGTTTTTAAGCTATTGGTGAATTTTATTGTTTTTAATTGTCTTCTGCTTTCAAGTAAGTCTAGATCTCATTCTCTCTGAATTTTCTAATTGTTGGTATTTGAAACAGAACCAGTGATTAATTTGGCCGCTTTTGCTTGAACACTGTCTAGTCTTCTTTTTAGTGATGAACTTGAGGGAGCCCAGACGGGTGTTGCATATTCCATTATTGGCTTTATTAAGGTGATATATGTTGTTCTGAGAATTTTGGGGGTTTTGCTCCCCAATTTGTTCCACATAGGGTTCTCAGAATGTTTAGGTTTCTGGTAGCTCTATTTGAGGTGCTAATTATGTGTTCTCTAAATCGCAATTCCTCATCAGGTATCACACCTAGGTAATTTGGAGAACAAATTTTATCAATTATATGGTTTTTTTATACTTATTTTGGAGTTAAATTCATGCCCTTTTTCCTGTCAGTGAAGGAGACCTATAGGTTTGTGTTTATTGGGTTCTTTTCATTTGAATTTCATTGCCCACTTCTCATTTATGTGTTCAGTATTTTTCTGATATTTCTATACTGCTACTTGTGTGCCATATGGCTATATAATCTGCATAACAGGCAACTTTTGTGTCTTCAGTGAGGTAAGGATGGATGTTGCTAAGGTTGTGTCGTAATTAGATGTACAACAACTCAAACTTGACCATGACTCTTTTTTTAGCTCTTATTATTTTCGTTTGGACAACAAAAAATGTCCAATTTATATACACATATATTCTTACATAATGAGACTTTAAAGAAAGCAAATAATCTTCATCTATTTACATACACAACAGATCTCCCCCCTTAATAATACTCCAGTCGGTCTGGGGGTTTCCTTGCTCTCTAAGGTCTAGGACTGCGGACGGGCACTTGCACAGCGGCAGGCTCCGGTTTAGGAGTGCAAGAGGGCACGTGCACAGCAGCAGGCCCTGGTCTAGGAGTGCAAGAGGGTACGTGCACAGAAGCAGTCTCCTCCTTGTTTCCTGATGTAACCTCTGGAACCTCCTCTTCACTTTATTTCTGACTTCCACCTACAGGCTTCTCTCCTGATGTTCGAGGAAGTATCAAATGTCTTGTCTCCACTTGTGTCTTTCTCACAGTTCGCAATTGATTGATATGCCTCTTATACACGACGCCCTCGCAACTTATAAGGTAGTGATGACAGCTCAATAATTTCAAAATGGTACCTTTTTTCCATTTAGGTCTAGGTTAAATTTACATTTATCTCTGTTTAACTTTAAACCTTTTTCTAGCAATCATCTAAACAATAGATCCAACTTTTGTTCGTGATCTTCAAAGTCTTTTCCTGCAACCAAAATATCATCTATGTAGCAGGCCACACCTGGCAAATCAGCAAATAGACTTTCCATAATCCTCTGAAATTTATTTGGTGCTACCGCTACGTCATATGGTAGTCTTTTATAAGAAAACAACCCATTTGTTGTGTTTATATCAATAACAGCTCTGGCTTCTTCCGCTAACATAACTTGTAAGTAAGCCTGTGATAGGTCTAGAGTCGAAAGTTCGGTGCTTGTAGATAATTTTGAAAAGATCTCATCGATCGATGGAAGGGGATACCTATCTAATTCTATTGCTTTATTAGCTGTACATCTAAAATCACCACATATCCTTACACTCTACCATCCTTTTTTAATACTGGTACTATTGGAGCGGTCCAATATGCATGAACTATAGGTTATAAAATGCAAGAATTCACTAAACGATCAATTTCATTCTCTACTTTGTTTTTTAGAGAGAAAGGTAAACTTCTTCTGGCCTTACAAAACACAGGAGTCACATCCTCTTTTGATTTAAAATTTATTTTAACATCCTTTAGACAGCCCAAATCTTTGTTAAACAAATCTGCATATCTATCAATCAAACTATTTCTATTAGATTCATTATTTAAATTTTTAATGCTAAACAATCTAGAATAATCAAGTTTTAACTGTTTAAGCCATTCTCTTTCTAACAAAATTACCTGGGTTTTCCATTTACAACTATTAATCGTAAATATTGGTTGACTTCTTTTACAAAAACACTTTTGACCTATAATCTCTATTGATTTACCACAAAAGGATTTTAATCTTAAATTTGTTGGAAATACATTT
This sequence comes from Cordylochernes scorpioides, assembly GCA_030710605.1. Taxonomy (NCBI): domain Eukaryota; kingdom Metazoa; phylum Arthropoda; class Arachnida; order Pseudoscorpiones; family Chernetidae; genus Cordylochernes; species Cordylochernes scorpioides. The sequence continues at coordinate 108,148,621 of CP092863.1, forward strand.
TTACCTTGCCAATTAATCTTATAAATATATTTAGGTATTAACGTAACTGGACTTCCTGTATCTATTGTAAAGCACAAAGAATAATCATCTACTGTTAAATTTATTGTGGCATCAGTTTCGCCCTGTACAGAATATATAGAGTCCTCTTGTACGAATTTACATCCCCACATTTTTTACTAGCTTTGCAGACCCTACTTAAATGACCCAGTATTTTACATTTTAAAACAAGTATTTGTTCTATTAGGGCAAACAGAGGCCACGTGTGAATGTCTTTCGCCACATATATAACACATTATTTCTCCCCTTTGCCTGAAAGGCCTATGCTGCACCATACTATTATTGTACTCACCCTTTTATCTTTTCCATTCACAGGGGATATTTTGGCCACTAATTTATCTTGTAATTCTCTTGTATTTATCTCCGCCAGTTCGAACGAGATTGCCACTGCAAAACTTTATCCTGGGTGACATCGTCGTTTTCTTGTAGTAGCTTCTTTTGCAGGCTTTCCAACTTGAATCCAGTCACAAAATTGTCTCGCATCATGGTTCCCAACATATCGCCGAAATTACAATTTATTGCTAAATGTTTCAATTCTCTAAGATATTCCGAAATTGATTATCATTCCTGTTGAATTCTCTTTAAAAATCTGCATCGCTGTGGTATCACTTTCTTCTTTAGATCCAAATGCAGCTTAATTCTTTGAATGATAGTATCATAGGGTTGATCTTTCATTAGACCAGGAAGAAAATGTCGTTTCCCTGCTTCAAAGTTTCAGAATCTGGTAGCGAGGTTAAAATAAGCACTTTAATTTCTTATCCTTCAGATGCCAAAAAGAGAGCCTCAAATTTTTGTACAAAAAGATTGAAGTGTCCTCCACTGGGCTATAGCATCTAAAAGGTACTATCAACTTTGAACTTGTCATGCTGATCTTTTCTACTCCTTTGTTTTCTTGATCCAGATAGTTTTAAAGATGTAGTTGTTATACTTGCATAGACGCCGTTTTCCTCAGCTTTTTACTGGCTCTGTAGATAGCGCATCCTCGTCGCCACTTTTGTTGTGTCGTAATTAGACGTTCAAGAGCTCAAACTTGACCATGGCCAACAACAAATGTCCAATTTATATATACATATATATGGTAATTTAAAACAACAACCTCATATGGTGTAGATAACTTATAACAAGATTGCCATGTTGTATATAGAGACACATCTATAAGTAATTATGCGCATGATTAATCTGTGTCTTTACATCACCCTATGTAATGTAATTTGTACAAAGTGGATAAATAAATAAAATCTGTAATAGATTTAAGAGTTGAGCTAAAGCAGAGATCGAGCATAGTATTGCCAAAACAACAGTCTAAAGATGGAACTCATAAATCAGGTAGATTTACAATTCCCACAAACAAGGCCACCCACACTGTCACATGTGGTGGAATGCAGAGACCCCTCTCACACCTGGACATGCCAAGGCCCCCCTTTTCTCAGAAACGCCCATGTCACATAAGGTCACCCCGTCTTTAACCTATAAATCATCACCTTACAGTGGCTTGACAGCTCAGTACAGTCCAGTCAGTTTAGTTTAGTTCACCCTTAGCGCAAGCCGCGTCGGTCGTACCTTATGTCGATCTCAACTATCATGTAGACGAGTAAGAAACTTCTATGTCTCCATCTTTCGCTCCTGGCTCAACTTTTATCTGTTTACGGAACTTTCTTAGTGCAACTGTGTCTTCGTTTTTTGTGTGGATATCCCCAGCTTTCCACTCTGCCTCGACCACGACTGCCTGTATTTTGTGAGAACTTTTAAAGGTCTTCCAAGGTGCAGAGAGGTACTGGAAAACTCTACATCCTGACTGTTCCTCTCGGTCAACACAGTACAACAAGAGCTACCAGGACTTCAACTATTATTTCAGTAGTCGACAGGATCTCTACAAAAGCTACTGGAATTCTCACTCATCACAGATCTCTCTCAACAACTCATCATCACATTTAAGTCGACAGGATTCTACAAGTCGACAACAACCGGAACTCACATCTTCATTACATTAGTCGACAGAATCCCACATCACATTTAAGCCGACAGGATGACCAAAACGAAGGATGACACAACGAAGAGGTAAGAAGACTGTTCAGATAGGAGGCGAGAAAGAGCGAAGATGGAGGAACAAGCCCGACCATTCCAACGAAACGTCCAAGCAATCTCTCCCCAAGATATTTACGGAAGAAACGCCGCCCCAACGGACTTCCGCATACCCGCTAACCGATCGCCAACGTCGGGAGCAAGCTGACCGCGCCAACGACAGCCCCGAACTTCCCACACGACATGGAAACCGAGCAGCGATGTGGCCCAAACCCTGTGACAAGTTCCACACCTTCGACTTGACATCATCGAGACAATGCTCAAGGCAACAAGCGACAAACAACTTTCCAGAAGTAACAAGCTTCTACAAGCTCTACATGGAGCGTCTTCAACGTCAGCAGGAATACAAGCCAAGACCAAGTTTCCTGACTGAACTTTCACACAACTGTAAGTTTTTAAAAAAAAAAACCTACCTTAACTTTATCCTCAAGTTCAAAACTTGATTCCCTATAAATTTTGTATTTATATTTTCACTTTAAGCATTTTAAAATCAATTTTTACCTTTTTATACCATTTTTTAATTCAATTTTTAAAACTTTCACATTTTCATTGATCAAATTTACTTTAATTTTTAATCAGATTATAAATTTCAAATAAACACCCCGCACGTGTGACCACCCCAAAAATATAATTTCCGTGAAAAAAGGGAAGTGGACGCCCTTTATGACGTCACTCCCCTGGTCACTGTTATCTTTTGAGAATATCTTCTCTCCCCCCTCAAGCAGTCATCTTGACCGCTAGCTTCATGACGCCATTTTGAACACATGTGTCACACTACTCATTTAGATTTCCTCGAGAATCTCACAAATCTCACCAACGAGATATCACAACACAACATGCTTTAAACATTTTACATGTTAATTGATAACACCAATTAAAACAATTTGGTTAAATCTCAGACTTTTTAACGCGAAAGAGAAATCATTCTCTACATACCAGCATTGAGGACAAACGAAAAGATCATTGCACATATTCCCAGTTTCAGAGTCATAGAAACACCGATGTTACCAAAGGGATATAATCTAGTCACACACCACAACTGTAACTTTTCGTCAAAAGAGGCAATTTTTGTTCAATTTTACACTACTTAAAATTTATCCAATCATTAATAACCTTCAATTATATTATAAATTTTGTATAAAATCTTGAATAATTATTCTTATTCTTACCTTTCAATTATATAAACAAATTTTTTAATCCAACATTAAAAAAAAAAAAAAAAAAAACCTTTAATCAAATTTACTTTTATTTTTCATGTAATTATTCTAGTATTGTAAAACATCTAATTGTTTCAAAAATTATTTTTATTTTATTATTTATTATATATTTTATATATTACAGGTTTAATTTTGTCCACTTACACTTTTTGTACCCGCAATCATATTTCTATATTTCTATTCACTATATTTTATTTGTTTAAATACCTTTATTATCTGACAAAGTTTATCATCCACTTTCGGGCATCTACAACAATCGTTTTCAACAATCATATTCTTTAACCAATCCCCTATATTTTTCATCACTATCTTTTCAGTCATTGCGTCACGTCAATGTAGAAAAACGACAGCACTGCTTGACAATTTATTTTTTGATTTCGTAATTCAACAAACTCTTTGAAAACACCGTTCCCCAGACTTACAAATCCAAACTTCTGGTCTGAACACGTTTCAAAAGTTTATTTCATTTCATCCGCAGAGCAAATCACCAACGCATACACAAAGCGTTCACTTTTTTCAACTTTCAATTTTTTTTTCAGCTCTAGCGGACCACATTCAACCTTTGATTTCGAGTCAAGTCAGATCACCTACTGTCGCTACAATTCTACTTATCGCATGGCTCTATTTCACTCCTTTCTCAATCATATTAATAAGCAACTTTTCTTCAACAACTTTTAACCCAATAATCCTAAAATTGTGACAAAACACTGTAACCCTTATATAGGATCGCAAGTGAAACATTGCCAAGGAAGACAGCTCAAGTCTATATCCTCGCTTTGCACCTGGATCTGAGTATTTGGTTTACATGAGCACTTCTAACAATTACATATTCTTCAACAACTTTTCAACCCAATAACACTACAATTGTGACAAAGCACTGTTACCCTATACAGGATCACAGGTGAAACATTGCCTAGGAAGACACTCAAGTCCATATCCTCGCTTTGCACCTGGACCTAAGTATTTGATTGCATGTGTAAATCTCACAATTGCTTATTCTTTAACTACTAACCCTGTCCAACGCCCACCAATATTCTCTTAGAATGTGAATTTTTATGTCATAATTTTATTTTAATCATCTTTTTTGTTAATCACACAAAATGTCATTTTTATTTCACTTTTATATATCCAACAAATATCATCTTGTTATAGCCCTTTTTAACCCTCACAGTTTAAATTAATTAAAAGAAATTTTAATTACTTACCTGTGTTAGAGAGGCTTTACCCGCCTAAACCCGGATAAACCCTTTCACTCCCGGGGCCCATCTATGGTAATTTAAAACAACAACCTCATATGGTGTAGATAACTTATAACAAGATTGCCATGTTGTATATAGAGACACATCTATAAGTAATTATGCGCATGATTAATCTGTGTCTTTACATCACCCTATGTAATGTAATTTGTACAAAGTGGATAAATAAATAAAATCTGTAATAGATTTAAGAGTTGAGCTAAAGCAGAGATCGAGCATAGTATTGCCAAAACAACAGTCTAAAGATGGAACTCATAAATCAGGTAGATTTACAATTCCCACAAACAAGGCCACCCACACTGTCACATGTGGTGGAATGCAGAGACCCCTCTCACACCTGGACATGCCAAGGCCCCCCTTTTCTCAGAAACGCCCATGTCACATAAGGTCACCCCGTCTTTAACCTATAAATCATCACCTTACAGTGGCTTGACAGCTCAGTACAGTCCAGTCAGTTTAGTTTAGTTCACCCTTAGCGCAAGCCGCGTCGGTCGTACCTTATGTCGATCTCAACTATCATGTAGACGAGTAAGAAACTTCTATGTCTCCATCTTTCGCTCCTGGCTCAACTTTTATCTGTTTACGGAACTTTCTTAGTGCAACTGTGTCTTCGTTTTTTGTGTGGATATCCCCAGCTTTCCACTCTGCCTCGACCACGACTGCCTGTATTTTGTGAGAACTTTTAAAGGTCTTCCAAGGTGCAGAGAGGTACTGGAAAACTCTACATCCTGACTGTTCCTCTCGGTCAACACAGTACAACAAGAGCTACCAGGACTTCAACTATTATTTCAGTAGTCGACAGGATCTCTACAAAAGCTACTGGAATTCTCACTCATCACAGATAAGTCGACAGCAAATCTCATCTTTCATTACATATATTTTTACATAATGAGGCTTTAAATGATACAAATAATATTCATCTATTTACATACACAACAGTTAATATATAGCGAGAAGAGTAGAGGACTGAGCACAGATCCCTGAGGTACACCAGCCCATGTTCTTCGGTCCTTGGAAAATGTTCCATTGACCCGAACCTTTATCCTTCTTCCCCTTAAGAAGTCTGCAATCCAGATTAAGGTATTTCCTCTTACTCCGATGTTGTGCAGCCTTTCAAATAATTTCTACACTCGATCAAAAGCTGAGGTCATATCCAGGAATACGGCCGTTGTCTTCTTTGGCGGTTTTTCCTAGAAATCTATTATTGATTGACAGAAGTAGAACAGTTTATCAGTTGTACAGTGTCTGGATCTTTAGGCAATTTGGTAGAAGTTTATTTTATTATTGTTAGTGAGCCAGACTATGAGCCTAGAGTGGATAATTCATTCTGTTATTTTACAAAGTATGCTGGTAAGAGCAATTGGCCGATAGTTCTTGCATTCCTTGGCATCTTTGGTTTCAGTATTGGCACTATAATTGATATCTTCCAATTCTTTGGTAGTTTACCAATTTGCCATGAAATGTTCAGTATTCGTAGGAGTTGATTTTTAGCTTTGTCTCCAAAGTGTTTAATCATTTGACCAAAGATTAGAGCATCTCCAGGTGACATCTTGGATTTAACTTTCCTATTGATGAGTTTAGCTCATTCAGTGTGAAGTCTCTCGTGTAAATATCTTGTTGATGGTAATTTCTTGCTTGTTTAACTAACCTGTTTACATTATTTTTTTAGTCCTGCCTTCATTCGTATAGCTGAGTCTGGAAGTGCGTGAAAGATATTCAGCAATTATTTCAGCCATCTGTTTTTGTTCGTTCTCGCTATTCATATCGGTTAGAGTATTGGAGGATTATTTTGATTGTTTTATAACATTAAATATATTCCAGTGATGGCTTTCATTTTTTGGATCCATTTTTTTCGCAGAATTCTGCCCATTTTTCTCTCTTGTTTGAATATCCAAATTTCTTGTTCTATTTTGTGAATAATATCAATGAATTCCTTTATGATTTCTTCTGTTTTATTTGTTTTAAGAAGTCCATTGATATTGTCTCTCTCTGCAATCATTGCCTAGGTATTGTGGTCCTTCCAGTAAAGTATTCACAGGTCTTTACGTATACCTCTAGGTATCGATACTTTTGAAGCTTTGGATATGTTCGAAGAGAATTTTTCCAATTTTTTGTCAATCGTTTTGTGATTTAATTCTTTGTTGCACAGTTCTTCAAGCTTTTCTGTGATTTTTTTCCAGTGTTCTTTTATTCTGTTGGAAATTCTCAATTTTGAATTTTATGGTTGTTATAATTGGTCTGTGGTCACTGATTGCACTTTTCAGAATTTTCCATTGTGTTGTGGGTGCGATGTTGTAATTTATCGCTGTGATGTCTATTGCGGATTCTGTGCCTGTGTACTTGGATAGATAGGTGTTATTTTCGTTATTTAACGGTGTAAGGTCGAGGTTGGTTAGCATGTCCTCAACCTGCTGACCTTTGTTATCCTGGAAAGGTGATCCCCAAGTTGGTCTTTCGGCGTTAAAATCACCAAGTATGATTGCGATATCCGAAGACGCTTCACTTAATGTCTCTATCAGGCCTGTATTGATGCTAGTATTATCGTGGTCATAAACATTTATGATTGGAATTGTTTTATCTGTAAGATAGATTTCTATTGCCTGAGCTTCTGTCGTGCTTTCTCTAGGCTTACTCTGATTATAGGCGATACCCTTAAATTTGATTTCAAGAGTTTTAATCAAAACGGCAAGTCCTCCTCCGAATTTTCCCGGTCTGTCCTTTCGTAGTGCTGTATAATCTTTGATATTGAATCTCAGATTCTGATTCAATTTTGTCTCCTGAAGACAAGTAATATGTACATTATTGTCACAGAGAAGACAAGTCAGCTCTTTATTTTCCTCTGGGTACCATTTATATTGAGTTGTAGTAGATTGAATTGTGTCCTCGTAGTAGATTTCTCATCATGAGCTCGAGCTGCAGCTCCTGACGCGGCGGTTACCCCGGACGCGGTAGCATTACTGGAGATATCAGTTTTGCTCTTCATTTGAAAATGGGTGCCTTTGCAACGTTAGTCATCTACATCTACAGGATAAAGCACTCTTGGTGAATTATTTTAATTGTGATTCAGAATCTGCCACTGAAGCTTTACGAGCGTTTCGTTCCTTTAAAGGTATTCGAAGCGGTAAAGGACCAATGAGTTGCTACTCTCCGAAGCGATTGATTAAAAGTTTTGAGGAAACTGGATCTCTGGAAACAAAACCTCGGAGTGGAAGACCATCGACATGCAAGTCAGTGGCTGTTACGGTTTTGCAGAATGCTGAAGCTATTGAAACGTTATCCACGTATGGAGAAGTAAGTGCTAGACAAGTTTCTCGACAAACGGGGATTTCGTATGGAACAGTTTGGAGAGAACACACATTTAGAATTTTTCTATAAAAATACCCTAACAAAATTCAAAGTTTTCACGAGTTGAAAGTCAGCGATTTTGAGAAGCGTCAAGAATTCGCTGCATGGGTTTTCAGGCAAATTGATATTGATGGAAACTGGCTATCAAATGTTCTAAGAACAGATGATGCTCACTTATATCTAAAGGGAGAATTTAACATTCAAAACTGCCTCATTTTGGCAACAGAAACCCCTAGGAATTTTACAGAAATATCACTTCATCAGCACAGAGTTACAGTTTTGTGTGGGTTCACTTCTTCTTTTATTTTTGGGCCCATTTTCTTTGAAAATATCAATGGAAGAACTTTTAAACCCGTTTTTGTAACTGGTGAACGTTATGTTCAACCTTTGAGAGAAAAGGTTATTCTCATATTGCAGGACAGACAAGCACTAAGCGAAATAACATTCATGCAAGATGGAGGACTTCCTCATATCTCCCGCGGAGCCAAACAATTGCTGAAGGATACGTTCGGTGAAATTCGTTGATAAGTCGCCACTTTATATACCAGTGGCCTCCAATATCACCAGACTTGACGCCTTACAATTTCGGTTATGGGGGTACATTAAGTCGCGTTTTTATCGATGCCGGCCTATCACATTGGCCATGTTGAAGGCTTCTATCAGATGGCACGTTTTATAAATTTCAACTATTTAATTGTGACCATTCTGTCATCTATCGTCTGCAGGCGGTGTTTGAGAATGAAGGGCGCCACATTGTGCAAGGATTGTGACCTAATACAAGAGAGAAGGCAGTTACCTCATGTGTTATATTTTGCAGCTCTTTGTTTTGGGTTATGGGAATAATAAATGCTGTCCTCACATCTTGACTCTTTTTTTTCTGTGAACAGTAATTTTTTTGTTAATCATTTGCCCACATCTTATATTATGTCGTGCAGGCCAAAGTGTTATAACTTCTCCAATAACACTGGTATACACAATTTTAACCCTTATGTTTAATTTATCGCTTTTCGCTCATTAGAAAAAATAGCATAAGGAATATTTTCTGTATCCCCCCCAACTTTAGAAATTTTGCGCAAAAAATAATACAAAATGATTTTGCTACCACGTTTTTCAACGTAAAAGGTCAATTTAAAAATGATTTTTTTTGAGGGGATACATTTTCAAAATTATGTACAGTATAATAAACAATGATAACATTTGACAAACCCATAGGATATTTGGAATAAAGTACGACAAATATATTTTGTCACTCCCCTCTATTTTTCATCTTTGGATCATGACAAATATCCAGTTAAATAGTCAAGTGTCGCCAATTAGTCAAGAAACTATACATTCCTTATAGCACGAAATCCTATTAGTAGTGCCATCATAATTTTTGGTACTATATTAACATTTCAAAAATCGTCTATTGATATCAGTAGTTATTTTCAAGCATTCAATCTATTTCACAAAACTCCATCTAAAATATAAATATTTTTGCTACATGTTTTAATTTGCATATACCTATTTTACATATCTCAGATTGTATTTAATAATCGTTAACCATTTCTTCTAACTTTTGGCGAAACGGTGTTTTATTAATTTATCATTTGATATTATTAGGGTTCTTTCCTGGTATTCAAAAAGGAAAAATACGTGTCGCTCAGTTATATTTTTCAATTTATCAAACAATTTGGCCGCTTGAAAGGTGATTCTGGTAGAGCGCCATCTAGCGAATAAAGTTGTAACTAAAATCAATTTCGAATTTTTCATTTTTTGCCCTAAAAAATTCCATTGCATCCTGAACACAATGGTGTTTACCGCATTGCTCTAGCCCAAATATCCGCGGAGTTATTAATTTTTAAAGTTGTGCGGGACTTTTGGATCACCCGGTACATGCTAAAAGGTACAACTTCCTTGAGTTTTGTCCATGAGTGTATCTTTCAGAGTTATTGTCTGAATCCCGATATACATGATAAAAGGTACAACTTCCTTAAGTTTTGTCCATGAGTGTATCTTTCAGAGTTATTGTCTGAATCCAGATATACATGCTAAAAGGTACAACTTCCTTAAGATTTGTCCATCAGTGTATCTTTCAGAGTTATTGTCTTAATCCCGATATACATGCTAAAAGGTACAACTTCCTTAAGTTTTGTACATGAGTGTATCTTTCAGAGTTATTGTCTGAATCCCGATATACATGCTAAAAGCTACAATTTCCTTAAGTTTTGTCCATGAGTGTATCTTTCAGAGTTATTGTTTGAATCCCGATATACATGCTAGAAGGTACAACTTCCTTAAGTTTTGTCCATGAGTGTATCTTTCAGAGTTATTGTCTGAATCCTGATATACATGCTAAAAGATACAACTTCCTTAAGCTTAGTCCATGAGTGTATCTTTCAGAGTTATTGTCTCAATCCCGATATACATGTTAAAAGGTACAACTTCCTTAAGTTCTGTCAATGAGTATATTCACAGAATTAAGAAAAATGCGATATAATTTCATAAAATATTTAATAAATCAACTTATTTCGTAAGGTGTTTAGATATTTCTATGAGTAAATATAATCCCAATAAACAATTTATGAAAGAATTACGGCCGTTAATCACAGAATAATCCAATGTCGCCAGATCAATGACAGGTAAAAGAGAGAGATAATTCATAGAGAGGAACCCGCCGAGAAAAGGACACAATAAGAAAGTAAGAGAAGATAACGAGATGGGGACAGAGTAATTCTGGCAAATTAACCGGACACCAGGGGTGCTGGATCTATTCAGTAATTGATGGGGTAATCCCCGGATGTAACCAGCCCATCCATCAAGCCCTCCAATTAAAACAGCGCGTGCCCAGTTTGCGTGTGTCATACTGAATGTCTTAACATCCAATAAATCATTCCGCCTCACACATATGTGATAAGGATGAAAATATATTGAAGAATCCCTCTTTGATAAATTTGCATAGTTGTCATAACGGATTTTGTTTATATATCCTTCTATCAATTTGCATAGTTGTTATAGCGGATTTTGTTGATATATCCTTCTATCAATTTGCATAGTTGTTATAGCGAAGTTTGTTGATATATCCTTCTATCAATTTGCATAGTTGTTATAGCGGAGTTTGTTGATATATCTTTCTATCAATTTGCATAGTTGTTATAGCGAAGTTTGTTGATATATCCTTCTATCAATTTGCATAGTTGTTATAGCGGATTTTGTTGATATATCCTTCTATCAATTTGCATAGTTGTTATAGCGGATTTTGTTGATATATCCTTCTATCAATTTGCATAGTTGTTATAGCGGATTTTGTTGATATATCCTTCTATCAATTTGCATAGTTGTCATAACGGATTTTGTTTATATATCCTTCTATCAATTTGCATAGTTGTCATAACGGATTTTGTTTATATATCCTTCTATCAATTTGCATAGTTGTCATAACGGATTTTGTTTATATATCCTTCTATCAATTTGCATAGTTGTTATAGCGGATTTTGTTGATATATCCTTCTATCAATTTGCATAGTTGTTATAGCGGATTTTGTTGATATATCCTTTTATCAATTTGCATAGTTGTTATAGCGGAGTTTGTTGATATATCCTTCTATCTAATTTGCATAGCTGCTAGAGGGTGATACACAATATGCCTAGATTCTATAATTCAGTATAGAGTGTTTTCAATTAAACACAATGAATTTATATAACTGTTATTGAGCACAGTTTGTAGATGAACTCTATCCAATTTGTATAGCTGTAATAGAGACCAATTCGTAGATGATTATTCCCAATTTACATAGAGGCTATGTAGAGTCATGAGGAATTCAGTCCAATATTGTATAGTTGTTATAGAATACATGTTGTAGATGACTATGCCCAAATTGCATAACTGCTATAGCAGAGTCATCGGGAAATCAGTCCAATACGCATAGCTGTTATAGAGCACAATTCGTAGATGATTCTGCCCAAATTGCATAACTGCTATAACAGAGTCATCGGGAACTCAGTTCAAAATTGTATAGCTGTTTTAGAGTACAGTTTGTAGATGATTGCCCAAATTCCATATAGAGGCTATAAAATGATTCACATATAGAAACCTGTTCAATTTGCAGAGCTGATATAGATCTGAATTTGTCAATAAATATTGATGTATAATTTGCATAGTTACTATAGCATGGCTTATAGATAAAATAGCCAAATTTGCATAGTTACTATAGCAGAGTTAGTCGGGGAATCTGTTCGAATTGGCATAGCTAGACTTGTACTATAGCATAGTTTGTTGTTATATCTGCTCTAAATTGCATATTTACGATATACATACTATGTATATGTATACGTATATGTATATGTATACTATGTATATATATATATACTATAGATTTGGCCGGGGAATTGGACAATATCTGAATAAATTATCTACCACTATAACGCAAAAACTTTAATAAAACATTTTTAAAAATAGAAAAAAAAACGCCCATTTCCCAGCATATACTGAAGTATATTGGGATGAACATGAGCATTTTATATAAAGTAACTGAATAACATATTCAACTGTTTTAAAGATTATTATATCCAGGGCTTTATAAGGCCAAAAGAAAATCAAAATTCGAACAAATTAATTTAATATATTTTTGAAGCATAAACACTTCTATATATGTATATGTTTCAAGAGAGATATATTTATAATTTAAGTTCCTGAAACGCAGAATATGTTTAATTATTTTGAGAAATTCATAATGAAATATAACTTTATAGAATTGATGATGATAAATAATAAAACCAGAGTAAATTATTCACAGAATATTACCTATCCTCATTATATATTTCTTTTCTTTACAAAATTAAAGTTAACAATATTTTTACAAATACAAATGAAAAGAGATTTCTTAAAATTTGAAAACTTCAACAAAATATCTGTGATACAAAAATATATATTATAAAAATATCGAGGAATGAATCAAATAAAATATGAGAAAGTAAGAAATAAAGTTATCAAAAATTCGTTAAAGTTGAATAAAAACCATTTTTACCTATTTCTTCTTAATGAGTAAATTGATAGTTTGATATTCATCAAAAGATAAGAGAAAATTCTAGAATGTAGAAAGAACGAATCCGTGTTGCCAGGTAATTTATTCATTAAAACTTCTACAAAGAGAGAGAGAGAGGAAACCACAAATGAACCAGAGTTGCCAAACTCTTTATTTAAATTCCAACCTCCAAATTTTTCTGTGAATTAACACTATGAGTAAATAGATAGAGATGCGGGTTCTAAGAATTTAGAAGGAAAAGAAAGAAAAAAAAGTGTTGATTGCATTTTCCGAGTTAAGAGAGACAAAGTTTTATTTACATTTTACTTGGAAGTTTTTAACGTATTTGACGGGGGACAGTTTTAACGTGGAGAGCCATTTAAAGCGGTAGGCTCAAAGTCAAATAGTTTAAAACTAGACGCTATATATCACAGAGCGCGAGGTAAACAATATGTTTTAAACAGATAATTCTTTTTTTTTTATTATCTTAATACTCGGAAATTTTTCTTTAAAAAATTATTTACTCTTTTTTTTACAATAGAAAAATTAAATATGGAATAAAATTATAGATATCATTACTGTAAATAATTCTGTAGCAAATTTGATACCGTGGCAATACGTTTTTTAAAAAAGATTTTCTTTGACGTTTTGTTGAAAATAGGGGGGGGGGGGGGGGGGTATAATAATAAAATAAACTATTAGAATTATTTTATAAATATAATTTATTGTTGTTTCTCGACGCAAGCATCCTTTGTGGGGATATTGTGTCTTATTTGATAATAAATAAATAAATAAAAAAGTACAATATACATATATATATTAAAAATAAATAAGGCATCTTCTGACCACGAGCACATGTGCTTTTTAGATGGCAGAGCGCCATCTAGTGGAGCAAAAATAAACTAAACGTTTATTTAGCTTGCTTCGTGATATTTGGCCAACCCAATTTCTTGATAAATCAAGAAAAGTCATCCACGATAAAAAGCACATGTGCTCGTGGTCAGGAGATGCCTTCTTTATTTTTAATATCAACACCTGACCCACATATCTTTTATTTTTTCTATTGTTTTTTCACACATATATATATGAAAATTATTCCACATGTGTTTCTTTTGAACGAAAAATTAAAATTTATTTTAAGGAGAAATAACGATTATTTTTAACCTTATGGAACCTAGTGGAACACTGTGGGTTCGATTCCCATCCCTGGATACTTTTATTTTTCCGTTTATCATTACTCTTCACAATTCATCCTTTCATACTTCATCCATAAGGTTAGAAATAATAGTTATTGCTCCTTAAAATAAAGTTTGATTTTTCGTTCAAAAGAAACACAATGCGGGATAATTTTCAAATGTCGTTTCACAATCACAAGCCGGCGCATTATATTATATTATATTATATTATATAACATATATATACTATATATATATATATTATACATATATGGTTTATAGAACAAATATTTTTATATGTAATTTTCTGTCTCCTAATATTTTTTTCATCGCAGTAAGGACAGTAGAAGTTTGTTTTATGTTTAAAAAAACATTCGTGTTTTAAACCTTTCTTTTCCTAATTGACCTATATATACAAACGACAATACAAGATATGCATATCCCAAAAATGTATATACAATTTATAAACAAAATCATATTGCAAGAGTTACTCAAACAGTTTGAAAGAATTTTTACTAATTAAAAAAAAAAACGACCTTTTACAAAAAAGACAAATTATCTTCTATAAATATCTAAAAAAAAAATTAAGATATATATAATTTTAATGAATCATTTAACATGCACACTGAATGTTTTTATCAATTTTTTATTGGATAAATATTTTTAATATACAAGTTATTTTTTTATTGTCAGTGAATTATATAATTAAAAAAAATTTTTTTTTATGGAATTCTATCTCATTTAAGATAAAGGATTTTAAAATTCTCATCGTAATTGCTGTATATGTAAATGAAAACAGATGAAGAAATACAAATCAAAATTTCTCGCCAATTTATTAGGAAGCAGACGACACTAAGAGATTACACAAGAATAAACAGAAATAAACCGTAATAATAAAAACAAAAATTAGTGGCCAACGAGAAAATAAAAAAAGGTTAGTTGACCTGTCAGTAAGATGTCATGGCTCGTTAGACTCGTTAGTTCATTTGCAGACCGCCAGGGGGTGCATTTATCAAGCAGACGATAGTTCCCTTAGACTCGCAGACGAATAATTTCAACGCCGACAAAAAAAAAAAAAAAAAAAACTTTTTTTTGTGTTTCTCTAAAGTTTAGTCCCATTTTTTTTTAAAGAATTGATTGTCCGTGGATTTTATAGAGCATTTATTTTTTTCTAACGGTACAATTATGTGTATGATTTGCATTAGTATATTGGGTTAATTAATAACATATATGCGTATATAAAAAGAACACAAAGATATATATAATAAATATACAGAAATTCAATGTAATTTGTTGGAAAATATTTACCATATTGTATTAACCAAGCGACCACAAATATAGAAAAGAAACATAAATGAGATTATTAGAAATCTGAATTATTAAAAAAAATAAAGAGTCGGTGGACAAGAGGGTAACACCCTCGATTCCCGACAGTCATGAACTGGGATCGAATCCCACGTTAACATTTTGCTTTAATATGTGAATAACCTTCATATATTATTCATTGTTACAAATATCATAAACTAAGTGGCTCTTTTTGAGCGGTACCTAATAAAGTATTTTGGAACAACCTGAATGATTTTATTGTACACTAGCGGACGTACCCGGCTTCGCCCGGGTTTTACCCGAGTAAAGGTTTGTCTAACGAATCCCTCGATAAAGTGAACATTTTTCCCGGACCCTTTAAAAATACTCGATAAGTTGAATAAAATCAATATTAATTGGTTCCCTCGGTAATTGGAAGTTAAAGGAATAGTATCTTGCCTTGGAATTGTATCATTATTCTCGTCTCAAATAAATTGCCGTGTCATCCTGAATTTTGTCATTCCTAATTTTCTACATTACAAAATCATCATATCATCATGATAATATTTTGAGCAGATTGTTGAATTATAACAGATAAATTAGAATATTTATCTTGATTATTTTAAAGCGAAAAGTTATTTCAAAAATTTTATTTGCAAGAAACCTTCCCAGTACTATCTATATATATAATTGCCTTATTCTGTCTGAAGCTCACGGATAGAATGCGCGCCCATTGGCTGCCGGCGAACACGTGTCCTCCCTGCCCCCCTCTAGACAACCCTGTTATCAGCTGTGTGATACATACACCTGTCTATAGCGGCCATTCTAGACAACCCTGTTATCAGCAGTGTGTTACATCCACCTGTCTATACAGACCACCCTGTCTATAGCGACCACTGACCACCCTGCCTATAGCGACCACTCTAGACAACCCTGTTATCAGCTGTGTGATACATCCACCTGTCCTTACAGACCACCCTGTATATAGCGGCCATTCTAGATAACCCTGTTATCAGCTGTGTGATACATACACCTGTCTATAGCGGCCACTCTAGACAACCCTGTTATCAGCTGTGTGATACATCCACCCTGTCTATAGCGGCCACTTTAGGCAACCCTGTTATCATCAGTGTGTTACATTCACCTGTCTATACAGACCACCCTGTCTATAGCGGTCACTTTAGGCAACCCTGTTATCAGCAGTGTGATACATACACCTGTCTATACAGACCACCCTGTCTATAGCGGCCACTCTAGACAACCCTGTTATCAGCTGTGTGATACATACACCTGTCTATACAGACCACCCTGTCTATAGCGACCACCCAAGACAACGTTTTTAAAATATATTCGCACTCGGGTAAAACCCGGGCGTTGCCCGGGCCATTCGTCTAGTACTAAATAACTTCCCAAAGTTTCATGGCGTTCCAATGAGTGGTTTGGTCAGGCATAAAGGACAGATAGACACACATACATTCATTTATATATGTATATATAGATTTTCATAAATAAAATTGAGAGAATAAAACCTAAAAAATATTATCTTAATTGAGTAAATTATTTGATAATTATATATATATATGTCATAATTTGTATATAATTAAATACAACCCCGACCCACTATGTATGTACCATGTATGATTTTCAAAGATTTAATAAAAGAATAAGGTAACTGGAGGAAAGAAAGTAACAAAAGACATAGAAAGTAGATCTAGAGGAAAGCATATTTATTAATAACGACGCAGTTAACCTTCTGACCCCGGGTCCCTGCGAGCTAAGTTTAAACCGACACTTCCTGGAAAAACAGGACGTATCTAGTGACCAGAAGTTATAAATGTTAAAGCTAACACCCAATATTTCCGGCAAAGACAGGACGTATCTAATATCCGTCGAAGTTATAAGCGTCAAGCTACCCGACACTTCCTGTCAGGCAGACCATCTTTCATCAAGGAGAGCCGCGGGCCAATCAGAAGACAGCACCTTAAGTAGGTCAACCAATAGGAAAAGATCATGTGACATCTCTCGACCAATCAGAAGATAGCATCTAAATAGGTCAACCAATAGGGAAAGATCATGTGATCATCTCTCAACCAATCAGAGAGAAACTGAGTCTTGGTGTTAAATCGGAAAGCAAGAATGGTTAGTTACGTTTTCGCTCTCATAGGAACAACACCTACAGTTGTTCAGTGGCTCTCGCCGAGTTCGGAGAGTTGCTCCTTCGCTTCCAACAAGGTAACATCTACTCTAGAGATCTCTCCCTCCGCTCATTTCATCTAAATCCCATCATCGCCATGTGATCAACTAATTAATAAGTCAAATCGCTCAACTCTTCTCAAGCTTTCTTTCCTCCAACCCAGTTGCCTTTTATTTTCCAACTCAATCACGTGTCCTGATTATTCCTAACTGTATGCTGCAACTTCCACTCAAACGGCTGCGCTTCAACCAAATCTCACCATTCGCATCCAACAACAAAAAACCCCGCAACGATATTGCCACAGGACGGTTAAGTCGACAGGATAGTGAGATGGAATTAAATCAGGATCCCATAGGCGTAAAGTCAGACGGTCCGACGGAAACAATGGAAAGAAGGCAAGAAGTAAGAGAGAACGAACCGGCAAGAGAAAGACAGGAGGTGACCGGCCGAGAGACAACTGCGCCCCTAGCGGACGCCGTCAACCAACTGTCAACACTCCTGACGCGAGTAAAAATTTCTGATGGAGCGGAGTCGGCGATCCCACCTTTCGACGGCGCATACAGCGCGACACAGTTTTTCCAGACGTTCGACCGAAAAATGGAAGACGCATCCATGGGAGAACAAGAAAAATTACTGCGCCTGCCAAACTACCTGGTGCGACAACCCCTGGAGCTCTTCAGGAAACTTCGACTGGCCGACCGGAGTTATTTCCAGGTGAGACAAATCCTCCTAGATCTCTACCCTGAATCAAGCGAAGCGTCCTTTGCGAAATATTTCGCCATGAAACTTACTGGACAAGCCAACTTAGAGACCTACTATCGGGAAAAAACCGCCATGGGATTGCAACTAGGACTTCCACAAGAGGTGATCCTCGAGACGCTGACAGAAGGACTGCCATTCAGCGACCAGCGCCTAGTCCGCGTAGTACCTCCCGAGAACCTAGGAGAATGGTTCCGACTGGTACAGCGGATCCACGGGCCCAGTGTACCGGCAACGCGATCCAGAGAAGATCAACCACCCACAATGTCGGGTCCGTACCACAGCACATCCCGACGCCCAGGTGCATGGAATGCACCTCTTCCGCCGTCCAACTGCAAGTTCTGCGGCGCGAGACACTGGCACAGCGAATGCCGACGTCGACCAATCCCGACGACCCACGAAAAAGTCCGGACAGTGCAAACGGTCCCAAAATCACCAGTTCCGACTTCATCACAACCAAGTCAAGCCAGAGACACCTCAGCCGGGCAGCCCTTTCGAGACTGAGGTAGGATCCCTAAACCAACTGACTGTCAAACTCTTTCTAGCCCCTAATGTATCATGCCCCTTTTTAATTGATACAGGCGCCAGCCTGAGTATAGTGCCATATAATATTTATCATATGCTAAAAACCCACCTGCCTAATTTAACCCTTGAGGGACACTCACTACACCTCCAAACCCTAAACGGATTTGCAAAAACCATGGGTAAACTATCTATCCCACTGACAATAGGACAAATATCACGAAAGGAGTATTTCCATGTAGTGAATGCACCATTGCCATTCGGAATTCTTAGTATCAATAGCCTCCATAAATTCAGATTAACCATAGATTTTAATAAATGCACTATACTCCAGCTGGGCGCCCCATTGTCTACCCTTTCCTACCATTTTAATCATGTATCCAATGTATGCACGTACTGGCAGTGTCAGGCGATGTCACAAAAAATTTTCCCCACATCCCAACTTTCCGCCTATGACAACCATTGCGTGCATTCATTGAGAAAACCCCACTTATCTACATGCCCCTTTTTCACTAAAGCCAATTGCCCTTTTTACATGCCCTCAAATAATCAAACCACAACAACTTCAACTTATGAACCTGTCCAAAACGCACCCACACAGCGGGATAACTCGCATACCAAAAACATAGGTGATCACACACCGTTGCACAACTCTCACATGACCAACCCACACAACGAACTCGACACTCACACTAATACACAACAAAACCCTTTACCACATGCATACTACAACACAACACCTAACACTCATTATACACCACAGTTCACAACACTTCTACAAAGGTACACTCACATTTTTTCACAGGACAAATTCAACGTACCATGCTTACGGATTCCACCAGTAAAAATACCCACGAATTCCGAAAAAATAATCACCATACGTCCATATCGTGTTCCGATATGTGACCAACAAGAAATCCGTAACCAAATACAACAAATGCTGGAGAACGGCATCATAGAGCAATCTTTTTCACCTTTCTCGAGCCCTGTCACCCTCGTCACTAAGCGCGACAAGACCAAACGGTTTTGTATCGATTATAGGAAGGTGAATGAGCTAATCAGCTCTGATGTCCATCCCCTCCCGAGAATCGAGGATATCCTAGACCGCCTCGCACAGGCCAAATATTTCTCCACGGCCGACATATCCTCTGCGTATTGGCAAGTCCCAATACACCCCGATTCTCGACCACTGTTAGCATTTGCCACCTTTGAAGGATTATACCAACCCACTCGATTACCTTTCGGGTTAAAAACCAGTCCTCAGATTTACGAACGAGCCATAAGTCAGGTCCTACAGAGACACGGACTTGACTGTGTGGCACATTACTTTGATGATTTCATCATTTACTCCAACACATTGGAGGAACATCAAAACCACCTGCGACAATTTTTCGCCTTTTGCGAAGCGGAGAAGTTACAACTTAACTTCGCAAAATGCGAATTTTTTAAGCAATCCATAAATTTTCTAGGTTACACCATCACAACTGGTACAATTACACCACTTACACGCAATACCGACATCATCCACGCCATTAAACAACCACACAACCGAAAAACACTACAATCCTTCTTAGGCGCTGTGAACGTCTATAATAAATTCATTCCGGAATACGCTCGCTTGCGAGCACCCCTCAACAATCTCCTCAAAAAGGACGTCGTGTGGAACTGGAATGAAGCTTGTCAAGAGGCGTTCATTGACCTGAAAGGAAACCTCACACAACACCCCATTTTACACCTTTACAAAGAAGGTCTGCCATGCCAAGTGTATTGCGATGCATCCACCCTCGGTATAGCAGGCATTCTCAAACAAGTTCACCCTGACGGAAATGTATATCCAGTTCAATTTTTCAGCCGAACATTGCGCCCACACGAGAAAAACTACTCCATCTCTGAACTTGAGTGCTTAGCAATCGTTGAGAGTGTGGAGAAGTTTCGCATCTATCTTATGGGCAGAAAGTTTACAATATTTTCTGACCATCACGCATTGCAGTGGTTGAAAACCATCAAGAACCCGTCCGGCAGACTGTTTCGATGGAGTTTACGACTATCGAGTTACGAATATGAGGTCCGCTACATAAAGGGAAAACTACAATATGAAGCAGATCTCTTGTCCCGTAACCCGTTTTGTGGATTCTTGGACGCCACCCTTATCAAGACCCACCAACCTCCTCCATCGAAAGAGTCTAGTTTGACCATTGATCATAATGGATTACATACAGTTTCCCGAAAAGGTGTAACCAAGATTATACTTCCAAAACCACTCATACAACAACTCTTACAAACAGTACACACACAATACAATCACCCCGGTATTTCCCAAATGTCACGAATTATCTCCACACAATATTACTGGCAAGGTATGTCAAAAGATATTAAACAAAAAGTTAAGACCTGTCCCACCTGCCAATTAACAAAACGTCCAGTAGGACCCACTTACGGAGAATTAAGTCAACCTCCGGAATCTAAAGAACCCTTCGACCTTTTATCTCTGGACACCATAGCAGGATTTGCCAAATATGGCAACACCAAGATATACCTCCATGTGGTAGTCGATCATTTTTCACGCTACGCGTGGGCTTTTCCATCTAAATCCACCAGTACCACCACCACCTACCAACAGGTACTTAAGCGAGTATTCCAGGATGGTTCTCCAAAACGCCTTCTTACGGATAGAGCCCCTGCCTTCACTTCACCCAAATTTCGTAGTTTCCTACTTAATAGAAATATTCGCCCATTGCTCACAACCAGCAACAATCCACAGGCCAACGGTCTATGTGAACGCCTGAACGCCACCCTCACGGGAAAACTTAGGTTATTACACCTAGAAAATCCTAAGGTCGCGTGGACCAAGTTGGTCAAGAAGGTTACACTTATATATAACAAGACACCCCACTCTACCACAGGTTTCCCACCCATATACTTAATGTTTGGTATCCTACCCCCAGAAATCTCTAATCATAACACACCGTACCCAGATATCGACAAAGCTAGAAAAATTGCACACACACGCACACAAAACAAACATTTACAAGACAAAAACACTTATGACCAACGACACAAGCAACCACATTTCGAAGTAGGTGATCTAGTGTTAGTAAAATTATATCACCACCCAAATACAGGGAAACTTGCGCCATATTTCACAGGACCTCACACAATATTAGAAATTATTTCACCAAATGTGGTCCGCATAGATCGACCAAATCAACCACTTCAAAGAGACACTGACACAATCCACGTCAACAAACTTAAACTGTATACAGAAAAAATCCATTATATATCACCACCCGCCGTTAGCACCTATCATATAAAACACAACCCCAATTACACGTTCCCTTTCAAACATTTAACACCCGAATTATTCCCAACAGAGTCATTAAGGTTCAAACCCACCAGCAGTGAACCTTTCAGGCATTTAGACCCTGCCATTTTTACAACAAGACGATTCACATCACTCTTCCCCGATGTTAAAAACTGCAAACCTGACAACCAACTCAATCATATCACACCACCCCCTAAAGATATCAAACAGGAGAACGGCGAACCTACCAATCATTCAAATTCTACAATTCATAAGGTTCAAGCAAATATTTCAGAGTCCCCAGTTACAAAAATGTGGACGAACATGGGGCAATATCCTATCTTTCATCTGATTTTTATCCTTTGTTTATTAGTTCTACCGTACAACTGTATCCCAATTTTATTCATTAATTACCTGTTTATCTATGCCATGCCCGCTCAGAAAATCTTCGAACTACAAGAGGTAGTTTTTAATTTTGGACAAGCAGTTCTTCATTGTGGACAAACATTTATAAAACTTCTCATAATTTTAGGAACCATCTTCGCAGAAAATCTAAATAAACTCCGAAGAGATAGCAGTAACTGAAAAGATGACCAAACAATGTCGGAGAAATCACGCTCCAAAAACAAGCCCCGAGTCACACCCCAAAATAAATAGACGGCAGGAAATGAGAATTTGAAACACCACGACAGGAAGTGTAGTCCGCGGCGGTTAAATTCGGCCTCTGTAAACAAAGCGGAGCGCCTTCGTCCGATCTCCAATTTCATTCCCTCTCGTTTGCCCGACACACCCCACTTCCGTATCTCTAATTACAATGAGAAGATCCCCTATTGAGGTCAACTGGGAACCTCGCTATGCCACCGATTTTGATTCCAGTTCGAGTCTACATATCGATTTTTACCACCCAATTCCACATCCACGAGACAACACATAGAACTAGCTCACACATTTCTTACACAACCGACTTCTAACATTTTTTCACAACACACACACAAAGACAAAAAATTACACATAAAGGTTATATAGATTTCCATGTCTCCTGTACACACAGCATAAACGCACTTGAGGGCTAGAATCACGTTTTTCACCTAAGTGTCGCTACAGATGAGACAAAAAATTTATAGGGCATAATTGAGCAAGTAAAACATTTATAGGGCAAAATGGAGCAACCAATACATGTAGATCAGGGCATGTAGATACCAAAGGGTTCCAACCAATACACCTTATTTTTCATATCAATCATTTTCATTATTTTCTCTCAATTAAAATTTAAATATTTAATCAATTTATCAATTTATTCAACTTATTACCACTTTTAATCATTAATTATCATTTTTTTTCCCAATTAGTTTATATTATCATTTTTATTTATCAATTATCATTCTATTTACCACTTAGCTTAAACTGCCACAACTCAATTATCAACGAAAACTCATTGGTTTTCGATTAAACTAAAAACATTAAATCACACTTTGTTGTTGAAACCTTTTTATTTTTCATTTTTCTTTTTCCAAACACTCGACTTTGATTTCGCTCAACCACTTTTATTTTTATTTGATTTCAAAATACCTTATGAAATTTTATTTTTATTTTTATTTTGATTTCTCACAAGCCCTAATAAAATTCCCTCGGTTTCCATTCCCAATCTCGAGCTAGAATAATGGTTAGGCATTTTTCCTTTCTTTTTTTTCTCACCACTCAACCAAGCACTCAACTTTGATTTCGCTCAAAAAACTTTTATTTTATTTTTATTTTTGATTTCTCAAAAGACCTAATAGAATTCCTTCGATTTCATTCCCAATCTCGAATAGAATATGGTTAGGCATTTTTCCTTTTTTTTTTTTTCACCATTCAACCAAGCACTCAACTTTGATTTCGCTCAAAAAACTTTTATTTTATTTTATTTTGATTTCAAAAGACCTTATGAAATTCCCTCGAATTCTTTTCCAAATTCGAACAAAAAAGTAACTAGGCATTTTCCCTTATCACCATGCAACAAAATAATTTTTCTTTTTCAACCAAAAACATTCAATTTTGATTTCATTCAACTATTTTTATATTGTTTTTATTTTGATTTCAAAAACCTTAATAGAACTCCCTCGATCTCCTTTCTTATTTCGAGTAGAATTCGTTTAGGCACATTTTCCTTTTTTAGCCCACTATGTACCATAACATTCATTGATTTCTTACAATTAAAAAAATTTTTGATTTCTATTAATTATACTCAACCTATATCACCAACACCATTCTATTTTACTTATTATATCGCCACCAATGCTTGTATATAGACTCAATACCCACAACTAATTTTCCCACAAAATTATTTTTCACTTTGCAGAATTCTCTCAGGCTAACCCCTTCTTGAATTCTTCACATGTAGGGGGCGCATCTGTCATAATTTGTATATAATTAAATGCAACCCCGACCCACTATGTATGTACCATGTATGATTTTCAAAGATTTAATAAAAGAATAAGGTAACTGGAGGAAAGAAAGTAACAAAAGACATAGAAAGTAGATCTAGAGGAAAGCATATTTATTAATAACGACGCAGTTAACCTTCTGACCCCGGGTCCCTGCGAGCTAAGTTTAAACCGACACTTCCTGGAAAAACAGGACGTATCTAGTGACCAGAAGTTATAAATGTTAAAGCTAACACCCAATATTTCCGGCAAAGACAGGACGTATCTAATATCCGTCGAAGTTATAAGCGTCAAGCTACCCGACACTTCCTGTCAGGCAGACCATCTTTCATCAAGGAGAGCCGCGGGCCAATCAGAAGACAGCACCTTAAGTAGGTCAACCAATAGGAAAAGATCATGTGACATCTCTCGACCAATCAGAAGATAGCATCTAAATAGGTCAACCAATAGGGAAAGATCATGTGATCATCTCTCAACCAATCAGAGAGAAACTGAGTCTTGGTGTTAAATCGGAAAGCAAGAATGGTTAGTTACGTTTTCGCTCTCATAGGAACAACACCTACAGTTGTTCAGTGGCTCTCGCCGAGTTCGGAGAGTTGCTCCTTCGCTTCCAACAAGGTAACATCTACTCTAGAGATCTCTCCCTCCGCTCATTTCATCTAAATCCCATCATCGCCATGTGATCAACTAATTAATAAGTCAAATCGCTCAACTCTTCTCAAGCTTTCTTTCCTCCAACCCAGTTGCCTTTTATTTTCCAACTCAATCACGTGTCCTGATTATTCCTAACTGTATGCTGCAACTTCCACTCAAACGGCTGCGCTTCAACCAAATCTCACCATTCGCATCCAACAACAAAAAACCCCGCAACGATATTGCCACATATATATAGCAATTATATATAAAATAATATTTTTACATTTACTAAATGTATATTTTATTTTTTATGATACATTAGCGCGCCATCTGTTGTCAAAATTCGAAACTATTATAGACGCGTATGATTCTTTTTAAAAATAAACAATTTATACTGTCCTTACTGCAATGTAAAAATTCATGGGAGGGCCTCCCAGTGGTTTCTCCAGTTTAATCTACCATACCGCTGTTATATTGCATTTTTCCAAATTCCTTTTATAGTGATACTAATGCTAGACTCTTAGAATGGGTATTTTAGGTGAACTATGGACATAAGCTTTGAGGACAGTAGAATTACATACATTTATAATTATATAATATGCTTAAAGCAATCGCTCTTCTGCAAAATATCAAAATGTGTATTTTATTATAGCAATCATATTATGATGTATTAGCGCGCCATCTGTTATCAAAATACGAAACTATTATAGATGCGTATGATTCTTTTAAAAATAAACAATTTCTACTGTCCTTACTGCAATGGAAAAATTTATGGGAGTGCCCCCATTTTAATTTTTATTAACTTTTTTTCAATGCTTTTCTGCTACCTCAAACCATATTTTTGATTTTCGCTATTTTGATTCATCTTCTCTATAGTAAAGACATTGGTGAAGTCGTATAAAGGGTAACACAATGACATCCTACAATACTGGAAAGAGTGGAATCCTCTCACCTTCTTTACATTATAAAAACTTTGCTATCCAAGAAATAATGGTCAAATACTATTAAAATTTACTAAGTTTGTTCACACTTGGTTATCTCTTATATTTTCAATAAAGGTCATTGTAATATCTTTCAGAGTTATTGTCTGAATCCCGATATACATGTTAGAAGGTACAACTTCCTTAAGTTTTGTCTATAAGTGTATCTTTCAGAGTTATTGTCTGAATCCCGATATACATGGTAAAAGGTACAACTTCCTTAAGTTTTGTCCATGTGTGTATATATGCAAAATTTATAATTATTCTATATACAGTTACGAGCCTTATCAATTCTTTTTCATCTCTGTCACCGTTTGCTTTTTTTTTTTTTGGAATGGCGCACTCCTATTGGTTGGCTACGATCACGCCACCTTTGCCCCCCCCCCCCCATCATGCCCCCCTCACTCGCTTTGTTGTTTTTGTAACTATTGTGTTGGAGCGGGTCGCTCCTTAAATAATCTATTGTTAACAATACCTCATTATAGGTCCGCACCAATTTATAATTGTAACAAATAGTATTTGAATCAAAACATTCAATCGGGTAAAACACGGGCGTTGCCCGGGTCATTCGGCTAGTATTGACATAATAAGAAATGAAATAGTTAATGTAACCAATATGTCAACATATATAATGAGAAAACCAAAATTAATATTCACAAGAAAAAAAAATAGAGTTCAAACCAATACCCATTTCACCTCCAACTTTCAAGAAGAGAAAAATCGAATCAATTACCGATTTTCCATCTTAAAAAAAAAAAAAAAAAAAAAAAAAAAACTTTTCTCTCTACACTTTTACCTCTTACTAGAAAACTCAATAAATTGATTATTTTTAAAAAAGGTGAAG
Organism: Cordylochernes scorpioides; assembly: GCA_030710605.1. NCBI lineage: Eukaryota > Metazoa > Arthropoda > Arachnida > Pseudoscorpiones > Chernetidae > Cordylochernes > Cordylochernes scorpioides. The sequence continues at coordinate 108,175,720 of CP092863.1, forward strand.
GAAACTCAAAAATGGTGAGTTGGTGCCATTATTGGCGAAGTAATATTGAGTCAAAAAGGGAAGCGGGCAGTTATTTTCGCTGCCAAGATAATGGCGAATGCAAGGAGAGAGTACACTGGGGTAGAATAAATAAATAAAATAATAAAAAAAGAGCGAACAACCAATACCCAATATGTGGCAGTTACTCGACCTACCGAAATGGATGGACAACAGACGAAAAAAAAAAACTAGGCCCAATAATGGCGGGAAAAACAAGAACTAACGTTACGTTAGATCTTGTTTTACTAGAGGCTTCTTTTGTTAGCTCCTTCGTAATTGGGGAGCTCACCTCCCGCTAAATATCACTGATAACGTTACTCTGTGGCATCATATAATAGACATTTTAATGTTCGAAAAATAGATAAAAGCAGACGAATTTTACTGAATAATCATTATGTAAATTTCCCGTTAATTAGAGGGAGAAATGTTAATATTCTTTTGATCCGTTTAATATATGTTAATTCTTTTTTTTTTCCCCATAGAATGTGTGATACTTTAAAATAAGTTTTTAAGTTATTTTTAAAACATAATTTTAATGATGATAAGGCTAAATATGTGCTATTTTATCCGTTGTGTGAGTAGATGTTCTTTAAATAGTGAGAGAAAAATGAAATATTGTATTATTTTATAAATTTGCAGAGAATATTGCCACGTGAAAATTAGGAAAGACTAACTTCAGGAAGAGACAACAATTTATTTCAGGCAAGAACAAACTATGAAGGATGAACAAAAGATAAGCAATGAGGGAAGTTTACAGAGTAGTAAAATATAAATATAAAAAATGATACTCTGTTAATACTAGTGTAAAATAATAAATACTTCGCTACAATATATATTTATATTGCAAATTATTATTTATATTAATAAATAACTATTATAGTACAAAGTCACTGTTGTGATATGTGATGGAATATCATATACTATGAATTTTGTCTATTTAATATGTTGTAACTATTTTCATGTAAATATCATTTTATCTTTCAACGCTATGCAAATCCATGGCGATCTTTCAATATGTAAAACTCCTCGCTGTATAAAAGAGAACTATTTGATGGTGAAATAAATTCTTTCAACCGGACAATGAGTGGTTGTCACCTCTAGTATTTTTAACCTAATATTTTAACATGGCGCAGCCGACAGCCGATATTTTGTTTTTGAGCTTTGTCTAGGTCTCTAAAAGAAAAGAGCAGAATTACAAAACATGGAAAATATAAAGCCACCTGCCGAATTTGTGCCATATAATGGTGAGAAGAAATGGGAAACTTGGCGTGAAGCATTTGAAATTTTTTCTATAGCTGCAGACTTGGAGAGCATGCCATTGGTACGTCAACGAGCCATTTTGAAACATATTCTTGGTGAAAAAACGGTGTCGATATATAAAACATTCAGAGTAACAGAGAATGAAGCTTACCCAAGTATTAAAGAGATGCTCGACATGTTCTCAAAACATTTCAAACCCTTTAAAAATATAATACAAATTAGAAACAAATTTTTCACAAGCGTACAAAAGGAAGGCCAAGGTATAACTGAATTCGTTACGGAATTAAAACAACTCGCCCAGGAATGTGAATTCGAAGAATTGGCTGAATCTCTCATCAGGGATCGTTTCATAATTGGAATGATAGATCAGGAAGTAAAAAAGAAGTTGTTGGAAGATCCCCAGTTGACCCTACCAAAAGCAATTTCTGTAGCCACGATTGCCGAGTCTGTCTGCGTACAAATAGCGTCATGGGAAGAAAAACAGGCCATGATTGAGAAGATTAACAAAAATACCTGGGAGAAAAATAGAAGTCGAGTAGAAAAGGCTAAAGCAGGACCCAGTATTGCAAGCACTAGAAATGAATGCAAGTGGTGTGGACAGCAACACAGATATGGTAATTGCCCAGCATACAGAAAGACATGTAACGCATGCGGGAAACTAAACCATTTCGCAGCAGTTTGTAGGACCAGACGCATAAGAAACCTTATAGCGGAAAATGAAGGCGACGAATCCTTCGAAGGAGGTATCAATGTAAATAAGGTTCTTGTTAAGACCGTTCGGTCGGACAAATGGTCCGCTGTGATAAGTATAAATGGCAATAAGACGTCTGTACATTTGGATACTGGTGCGCAGATTAATGTGCTTCCTCAGAAAGTGATAAGCTTGTGGCCAGCAAAGCCAATAATCAAGCCCACGTCGTTAAAGGCATATGCATATGGACATTCGGAATTACCTATCGTGGGGAAATGTGAAGTGTTATGCCAATATGGTGAAAAGAAAAGCTTATGTGAATTTATTATTGCGGATGTCGATGCGCAGACACTCATCACAGGCGACACTTGCGAGAAGCTTGAGATTTTGAAACGAATCAATCAAATAAACTCGCATCAAATGATTTTACATGATCAAACGAAAAAAATACTCGAACAATTTCATGAGGTGTTTCAAGGAGTTGGAGTGATAAACTCTGAATGTAAAATGTATACAAAACCTGAGTATCCGCCTGTACGTGCCCTTCCAAGACGCATCCCGGCAAGCCTAGGAAATGAAGTTCAGTCTGAATTGGAAAAGATGGTAAAGCAAGGAATAATTACGAAGATTTATCATGAAACAGAGTGGTCTCACCCTATGGTCGTAGTGAAGAAAAAATCGGGCCAAATTAGAATATGTTTGGATCCACGCAAATTGAATCAGGCCCTGGTGAGAAGACACTTCCAGACTCCGGCTCCATCTGAATTATTACATCAGATTCCCAAGGCTGATTATTATACCGTGTTAGATGTAAAATCGGCCTATTGGCATGTTCCGGTTGCCAACGAATGCAGAGATCTGTTAGTGATGGCTACACCATTCGGAAAGTTCAGATATAACCGATTACCATTTGGTTTGAACATATCGGCGCAAATATTCGTGGAAATGATGACAAATATTTTTAAGAACAGTTTTCGGAACGTCACATATGTAGATGACTTGCTGATATACGCAGATAGCATTGAAGAACATAATGAAAAATTGAAAGGTATACTAGAAATTGCAAGGAGAAACAATATCAAATTCGACTTGACTAAGGCTCAAATATGCAAAAAGGAGGTTAGTTTTTTGGGCCACATGATTTCGAAAAATGGAATTGATCCAGAGCCAAATAAGGTCGACAAAGTGATCAACCTCAAAAAGCCAGAAGATAAAAAGTCGCTTCAGAGAGTCATGGGTCTTTACAACTATTTAGGAAAATTTATTCCGAATCTAGCCGCGTCAACGTCTAACATAAGAGGAATATTAAAAAAGAATGTGGTCTGGCACTGGGGCCCTAGACAAGACATCGAATTCCATCACATTAAGGAATGCGTTCGAAACGCTCCTTCGTTGGGCCATTACGACAAAACTAAGACGTTAGTTTTACAATGTGATGCCAGCAAGGATGCTATGGGAGCTGCTCTGCTGCAAGAGAATCGACCGCTGGCGTTTGCATCCGCATCATTCAACGATTCTCAGAAACAGTATTCACAGATTGAAAAAGAATTATTGAGCATTTATTACGGATGCAAAAAGTTCGAATATTTATTATTAGGACACACATTCATAATCCAGACGGATCATCAGCCTTTATTACCACTTATCCAAAAACCGTTAACTGATATATCGCCTCGACTGCAGAGAATAGTTATGAAACTCTTTGCTTTTGATTTTAAATTGCAATATCGGCCTGGAAAATGTTTAATTCTCGCAGATACCCTATCCAGGGATACTCATCCCATAGACGAACTCCCAACTCCCTTTCTCGAGGACAGAAGAATGGTCAAATTAATATCTGCCAATATCTCGGACGAAAAACTGATTACTCTACAGAAGGATACCCGAGAAGATACAACGCTGTTAAAAATAATCCACCACGTTATTGAAGGGTGGCCAATAAGCAAAAAAGATGTAGATGAAGATGTAAAACCCTATTATGATTTTAGACACCGTATTTACCTATGGAATGAGTTATTATGTGTCGGATCGGCAATAGTGGTTCCTGGAACACAAAGAAACTACATGCTCGAATTATTACATAAATCTCATCAAGGGATATCAGCAATTCAGGGTTTGGCACGTGAATCTCTTTTCTGGCCAGGAATGTCCATGGACATAGCTGAGAGAGTTAAAAGTTGTGACATTTGTCAAAAATACCAGAAATCTAAAACACGGGAGACGTTAAGATCATTTCCAATTCCGGATTATCCTTGGCAGACAGTCTCTATGGACATATTTTATATTGAAAGAAAGCCTCATTTATTAATTGTGGACAGATTTAGTGGTTACCCGGAGGTTTATGCATTAAACCCGCCTACTGCGACCAATGTCAGAAACAAATTAAGAGAGACATTTGCACGATTTGGAATCCCGGAAACTATTATGTCCGACAATGGACCCCCGTTCCACTCAGAGATAATGACAGACTTCTGTACAAAATGGGGCATAAGGCAAATTTTCTCAAGTCCACACCTTCATAGATCCAATGGACTGGCAGAAAGGAATATCCAAACAATAAAGACTTTATTGAACAAATGTAAAGATCAAGGATCCGACGCATACCTGGCCCTGCTGACCTACAGAAATACTCCAAAGAATGACCTACCGTCCCCGGCACAACTATGTTTGTCTAGAAGTCTCCGCTGCCTCATCCCAAGAATCACCCCGCTATATGGCCCGTGCAAAACCAATCAAAGACATATAGAGAATGCAAAGAAAAGAAGACTAATTTCGATGAAAAGGTATTACGACAGAAGCAGTAAAATCTACCCTAAGGTCAGCGTGGGAGAGGAGGCCTGGTGCCAACTGTCTCCAAAACAGGCATGGACACCAGTGAAGATTACAGCTCACGGGAATTCGCCTCAAAGTTTCAAAGTCGAAACACCATCTGGAAGGGAATTCCTCAGAAATCAACAATTTCTAAGACCAAAAAATGGACCATCCGGAAAAGGGGAATCGCCCTCCTTGGGGACTTCGTTCTCAGGTGAATCGTCTCCAGTAGCGGCGGACTCCAGCAGTTGGGAGAGAACTACTGAAGAGGAGCCAGTCGCAGGACCATCTACAACTCCAATACAACAACAACAACCACGTGATGGGATGGCTGTGCCCTCTGAGAACTCATCTGGAATGCCCCGGTTCTCTAGGTTCGGTAGAGAGCTGAAGAAACCACAAAGGCTTGGGTTTTGAGGAAGGGGAAACGTGTTGTGATATGTGATGGAATATCATATACTATGAATTTTGTCTATTTAATATGTTGTAACTATTTTCATGTAAATATCATTTTATCTTTCAACGCTATGCAAATCCATGGCGATCTTTCAATATGTAAAACTCCTCGCTGTATAAAAGAGAACTATTTGATGGTGAAATAAATTCTTTCAACCGGACAATGAGTGGTTGTCACCTCTAGTATTTTTAACCTAATATTTTAACAGTCACATTGGTAAGGGTCGGTGGAAGGATGGTCTAAACCGTTGGTTTTCGACCGCTATGACCTGGGTTCGATTCCCGCATTGGGCACTTTTTTTCTGATAAAAAAATGCTCCAATGGCCCCTGATTCTTGCAAAATTCCAACCCCACCAGCGAGTGCAAATAATCAAACGGGGCTCTGGCAAATTTGTAAGTGCAAAGTCGAACTGCTTTTCACATGTGTAGACATATGGTGCACTTACAGTAAAAAGCAGTCGCCTACTTCTATACACTATGATTATAATGGCCTGTACAACGTGTACTAGGGATAAGCAAAAAAAAAGTTACATTGAAAAAAAATTATAGATTAAAAAAATATTTTTTTTTTCTAAAAACTAATGAAGAAAAATTTTCGAATAGAAAAAAATACAAAGTTTTCAAAGAATAATTTATTTTCATTTTTTTTTAATAAAATGAAAGATTTTTCAGTGAGAGAAATAAATGAAGGATTTTTGTATCGTGATAAATAGTTCTAGTAACATGGTAAAAAAAAACTATTAAAATTATTTTTTTAATCTCATAGAAGGAGGAAAAATGACAAAGAACAAAAACTTCCTGTTATAAAAGCAGACGATACAGTTTTATACGAATGCCGCCATTGTAGCTAGTAGATATATTAAAACCACGAGAGTAAATTATTACAGAAGATGGATCGTAAGGTGTTTTTTAAAAAAAGAAGTTTGAAAAATGGATGAAACCAACCTTGATCTTGTTGTGAGCGAGGGGGGAAAAAATCGATTTTAGCAGCTTCCTGGGAAGAATGGGCAGTTTTATTGGGGTTTATTCTCACATGGACAGTTTATACTTCTCAGTTACTGTCCATTTGTCTCTCTATCATTAATTTAGAATTAATATGTATACACACAATTATTTAAAAATAAAAATAGCCTATCCTGACCAGAAGCACCTGTGCTTTTTAAATGGCAAATCGTCATCTAGTGGAACAGAAATCAACTAAACATTAATTTAGCCTATTCCCTCATATTTGGCCAACCCATTTTCTTGATAAATCAAGTTGGTGGATAGCCTTTCTTGATTTATCAAGAAATTGGGTTGGTCAAATATCAGGGAACAGGATAAATCAATGTTTAATTGATTTCTGTTCCACTAGATGGCGCTTTGTCTTCTGTAAAGCACATGTGCTCCTGGTCAGGAGATATGCCATTATTATTAAAAAAAAATATATATATATATATACCCTTATATACTCCATCCATGTATAAAACTATAGATGACTGACATAATTAGGTATTCTGAAAATAGAGAAATCTCCGTATTTAAATCTTTATATAATAAAAATACATATATTTGGATTGAATAAAATATATATTTACCAATATTTCGGTTAGCTAAACGTCAACCTGACGAAATTTTTGGTCGTAAAGGTACAGTCTGAACTACGCTGACGAGAGCCAACAACCCGAAACGCGTATTTGAATGACTTTTCTTGATTTATCAATAAAATGGGTTGGCTAAATATTATGAGACAAACCTAAATCAATGTTTAGTTGATTTTTATTCCACTAGATGGCGCTCTGCCATCTATAATGCATATATGAGCGGTCAGGATGTTCACTTTTTTATTTTTAATAATAATAATAATAATAGTTTACACATCTCTCTTAAAGAGATGACATGGGGGTCGGTAGAAGGATGGTCTAAAACAATGGTTTTCGACCGCTACGACCCGGGTTCGATTCCCGCATTGGGCACTTTTTTTCTGATTAAAAAAAATGATCCAATGGCCCTCGATTCTTGCAAAAGTCAAATCCCACCAGCGAGTGCAAGTAAGTAACCAAACGGGGCTCTGGCACATTTGTAAGTGCAAAGTCGAACTGCTTCTCACATGTGTAGACATGTAGTGCACTTACAGTAAAAGCAGTCGCCTACTTCTACCCACCATGATTATCATGGGATAAGCCAAAAAAAAAAAAAAGATATGACATATAATGCAACAGCAAAAAACAACAAAAAAACTAGATTATGCGAATAGTTCTGAATATGCAACAATGCTATAAGTAGAATGGTTGGAAGAGATACGAAAGCACAAAGAACCAAGTAAGAAAGGTCAAATTAACATGAATTACATTGAGTTTGGCCTCTACATAGATTTTCATATTTTCTTTAACCTCTATATGTACATTCTGTGTAACAAGTAAACCTTAAAGCACTAACAAGTAGCTTATACCTAACAGAGATTATCCCAAGAGAAGGACCTACAAATTCATCACATACACATACATTGGTACTCCAAAAAAAATCCATTTAAATACCGATAAAAAGTCAATTAGCGATCGAAATTTCTTTTCTAATTGGAATCTAATTAAGCTATTATTCTAATTCGTCTGCTAATTAGGACTTTCCTGGAAAAAGAAATCTTCTTTGTTGTCAAAACCAGAGTCACAGTGGCGTGGAAGATAAATGTAGGGGAACGGAGATTTTGTCAAAATTATTAAAAAAACATTCCACACAACGATAATTATTTTAATTTACTCTCTCTCTCTGTGTGAATGACAAAATTTTTCCCGCATCGTTAACGGTAGAGGGGAAAAATATATTGAGAGGTCCTGGCTCATCAGTGTGGAATCCTTACAGCAGTTTCGCCAGTTGAATTAACAAGATGTATCTACAAGTGACCCATTTCACCCATTTACATATTTCCCTATAGATGAATAAGATAAGAAACACTTGTAGAATACACCTCATAGTATATTCTCCGTCTTTTCAAAATAGATTTCTTATTGAACACATAAAAAAAAACCTTTTAAAACCGAAAATATTTATAATTTATAAAACGACAAAAAAAACCCATACACAATAATATTGTCATAATATAGACGAAGAGCCGTTTATTAGGTCGAAAGCTCACTTAGTTGGAATATTCGTCACAATAGAAATTTAAGAGAAATTTGCTTGCGCCATCTATCGGAATAAATTTTAACTAATCATTGATTTTTTTTTATCATTACGTATTCCAGAGAATTGACCAAATACCATTTCTTGATTAATCAAGAAAAGCTAACCGCGATAAATAAAGAAAGGATATTTGGTCAATTCTCTGGAATAATAATAACATAAATAAACGATTAATTGATATTTATTCCGATAGATGGCGCAAGCCACCATCAGCTTTCAATTACACGATAAAGAGATGTTTTTCTCTTAATTTATTCACCAGATGTGCTATTGGTTGATAGAAAAACGCTATAACCGGGGTTATTATAGTTTCAATTTAAGAAAAATACAACAATTTAACATGAATAGGTTTTCTCTCTCTTACAAATAAATTATATCTCTACTGTACACTTACTGCGATGAAAATATATTAAAGAAAAATTCGTACTTTATAGTTGTTTTTATTATATATAGATGGCGCGCACTTTCACCATATAATTAATAGTCTGAATTGTAGAGTTCTGAGAGAGAGGCTCAAATTAGAATATATTGTTCATTGAATAGTGTGTGATTTTAATTTCATATACTCCATCTATATCAAATACAGGTACATATGCTATCGTCTGATAAAACGTTATTGACTGTGGTCGTTATTTGGTGAACGATTGAGTTCTAAGATGGGCTGAAATTAGAAGAAGATATAATTTACTGAATAGTGTGTAGTTTTAATTTGCATATACTCCCCTATATCAAATATAGGTACATATGCTATATTGGTTGATAAAACGTTATTGACTGTGGTCGTTATTGGGTGAATCATTGAGTTCTAAGAGAGGCTGAAACTAGAAGAAGATATAATTTCCTGAATAGTGTGTGGTTTTAATTTGCATATACTCCCCCTATATCAAATATAGGTACATATGCTATATTGGTTGATAAAACGTTATTGACTGTGGTCGTTATTGGGTGAATCATTGAGTTCTAAGAGAGGCTGAAACTAGAAGAAGATATAATTTACTGAATGGTGTGTAGTTTTAATTTGTATATACTCCACTGATATCAAATATAAGTATATATGATATATTTTGCCTGATAAAGCGCTATTGACTTAAGTAATTTTTGGGAGAGTGATTGAGTTCTAAGACGGGCTGCAATTAGAAGATATTCACTAAATACTGTGTAGTTTCAATTTGCATAAAAGTTCACCTATAGCGCTAAAAAATGCTATAGAAATATAGAATTGGTCACAATTCTATGTAAAGGTACAAGGTAAGAGGTATAGATAGTGTGTGTAAGAGAAGAAAACTGTACTTACCATGGGGAAGTCCGAGGCCAAGAAAGCCCGGGCCATGCCGGAGAATGCTGAGAGCGGCAGGACCGGAGCTAAGCGAGGATGGATCGCCGCTTTAACGAGGTCCTTCAACCCCCGTCCCAGTCTCGGGGGGTCCTCCTGGACCATCTCCAACTTGTCCAGTAGTGCCGTCGCCAGAGCCACGCCAACAAACGCCATGCCCAGGTGGACGCAGATCAACATGAGGGACACATCTGACGGCAGTACGAAGAGGAACCCTGGTGGATGTCGCAGCACGGGGGAGTCCGTTGAGGGTCCCCCACATCCATCAGCATCACAGGGGAACCCAGGACCCCCCTCTCCATGCCTCAACAACACCGCAGTCAGGATATGTCCCCAGATCTGAGAGGAGTTGAAGAAGACATAGAAGAGCTGCAGATAACGGCGGTCACCCAACCGTGACAGGAGCTGCATGAGAATGGTAACATAGGCCGAAGAGAGAGGACCGAGCGTCAGTCCCAGGAGCAAGCTGCTGGGCATCAAGGTGTACAGCCGCGGGTAGAAGAAGGTGGAGACGAAGAGGGCGACCATGACAAAGGCAAGAACAATGGTCCAGTTAGGAGTGAGATGCAGGACGAAGGCGGGGCCGTAGAGACACGAGACGGCCATGGCTGCGTAGACCAGCGTCAAGGCATAGAGCCCCAGCCCCGAGCCGAGAAAGAGAGACGACTGGAGACTCTGTAGTGCATGTAGCGAACTCAGCACGAAGACAAATCCCAGTCCCAGTAGAGCGAGATTGCGTCGAAGCTGTGACTCGGTACGAGCGGCTCCGAAAGGACTATGGCAGTCGGCACGAAGTCCCGCGGATTTGAGGCGGGCGGCCCAGGATTCAGGACCGGTATAGGTGACCTCCACCAGGGAGGAGGACTTGCTGTCCTGCTGCAGGAGCAGGTCCCGGGACCTTTGGCTCAAGTCGGCCGTCGACATTCTGCAGCAACACAGCTCGCTGTTAGAGTCCATAATAACACAGCTCACGCTGTTGAAACCCATGACAAAACAACCCTCCTTCTTCATTCTTATCTCCACTCAATCATATTAGGGTATCAAGCTTGTAAAGCGTTAGATTTGATTCTGTGCGTGAAGTAGAATGCGTCTGCCCTTGTCATCAAGACTGGGAACACTACTCAGTGGCAGGCCAACTTAGCTCCAATATAAAATGGCCGCCTCTGACATGAGGAACAGACGCCATGTGCAGCCGCTCCTAACATGGAGTACAAACTCATCCTGTATCCCTGAATCAGGAGCCCTTACAGGGTACTATCAGCCGGGCCAGCTGGGCCCAGGTTTTTTAGTGAGCTTGTTACTGCTCTCCCTTTTCCTTTTTCATTCGGACTTGGGACCAGCAATTAACTTTCCGTTAAAATACATAACAACACAGCTCTATTTTGAAATTCATAACAAAACAACTCTCCGTTAAAGTCCATAACAACACAACTAATCACTGATTTTTAACTTAAGTTGATATTTATCCCGACAGATGGCGCAAGCCATCAGCAAAATTTAGTTGTACGATCAAGAAATGCTTTTACCTTAATTTATCCACCTGATCCCAATACAATTTCACCTTTTATATTTCACATACACACACATATATATATATATATATATATGGCGTAATATTTTATCTGAAACAAAAATATATTAGAATATATATATATTATGATAACATATATAAAGCTTTTTAAAATCTCCATACAAATATATGAAACATTTGAATACCCGATAAAATATCATGTGCTATTAATAGAATATATATATATATATATAGAAAGTTGCCTACACTTTATATATTCCAAAAAGAGATATATGCAAATAGCGTCGTTTGTTATTTTGAATAAATTGGACACGATATATGCAATTATATATAAAAAGATGGCTCTAGAAAATTCTATGTTTATATATTCATATTCTCAAAAATATATTTCTTCTTGTTTTATATTATAAATAATATATTTTTACTTCTAAAATCTCCATCTTTCAACAATAAAAATATTTCTTAACAATTGATATAAAAATTCTATGTATGAAATATATTTTTCTTATAAAAGATATACCTATATTTGTAAAACACATGGTAGAAATATTTTATTGATTACTTATTTCCTAAATAATAACAAA
>CP092863.1:108187684-108237436 GCA_030710605.1 Cordylochernes scorpioides
AACATCGTTCAACACTTTCTTATACTTCTCACCTCCTTTCTTCCTTCCTAAGATCTCTATCCTTCGCCTTTAACACACTTCAACGCCTTTTCATCACTCTTTCATCGCCTTTTAGACGCTATTCAACCCTCTTTCATCCCTCTGAAGTCTCTTCGAAACCCGTCATCGGGAATTGGATCCCGATCTATTATTATTCTTCATTTTGAAGCTATTCTGGTATACTATCCCCTCCCCTGCCAGCTCTATGCTAAAGTCTGACATTCGTTCAGGGCGAAAGCTACCGCAAAATCTCGAGGAAATTCCTCAGGACCTGTTTCCACCCCCTAATCTCCCCTTCGAGGAGATAAGCTCTTCCTGGATGTATTGAAACTAGCTAGCTATGGTAGCCTACTGATAAGGCGCTGTTCTCACTGCTTTTACTGCATATCAGAATAGAATATTAATTACTACTAGTATAATATTATTCTGATAGCCTATGATCTTTAAGCCTTTATACACACTCGGCGAGGTAGTCATCTTGTTAAGAACAAAAAGAAAACCCATAACACTATAGACCAGTTAAAACGCAATAAAGTTAGATAAATAATTTGCTTCAACCAAATGAAATAGGGCAGCCTTATCATGGAAATTGGAGACGTATATGTACGAAAGTCAGTTGCCCTATAACTCGAATATTTGTGCCAAATGGGTTACACCTAATTGTTAATATTAAACAATGCTGATTGTCTACACCTACAATATGCATTGACGTGAGTAACTTTGAAAATTTTAACATAAGATTTCAAAATTTAAGGTGTCAAAAAAAAAATCTATAAAAGAAAAAAAATTTCTGCTCAATTTTATCTTTCCCATTTAATACATGATGAATTTTTATGAAATGACTGTTTCTTATGCAGCTTTCCATCATATTGTTCCTTTCCTTATTCCAGCCGGAACTCTTGTTCACTACACGTTGGTTCGAAAAAAAAATACTGTCAATTGTAGGCTAATCTCTCTTACGCCTTTCATGATATCGTGTACTTTGTCTTGACCTGGTTTGATTCAGCACGCCTTCCTATCGGAATCTCATTAGGATACAGAGTTGGACATTTAACATATATATATCGTAATGGTACCAAGGATTTGTCTCGTTAAGACATGGCTGTCGCAGTGATTTCTCGTGGTATGACAGAGGTGAACCGAGCTTAGATACGTCTGATCGGGTCCGAGTTGGCACAACCATATCTTGCGTAGGTTACTTGGCATGTCGATAGTTAATTTTGGAAGATCTGGGCGAATCAGGTGCATCAGCCTTGCAGATGGATGTATATAGAATAAATCTCTATATTTTATAAATGATGCATATATTTCCGATGATTTCTTCACATACTACCACAATGACCCCCTCTTCAACTGGTTCATGTCACGTGGTTTTGCGCGCGGAGGCGCTCATTGGGAAATTGTTGTATATCGTTCTTCAGCTCACGTCCATCTTCGTGAGCATCTTAAACCCTATTAAATAATGTACAATCTTGTAGGCAAAATTACATGCCCCGACATCCATAGTTCAAGACTACGCAAGATACCCTCCCTAGTCTTCAAGGCCTATTCCCGACCCCCAGAAATGTAGTCTTTGCTACTGGTTACCAATGTCTGATGCCACATTTCATAAAATTACGAAAGCCGATGTCGAAACGGGTTTTAGGTCTGTTGTGATGCTATAGTCCTTTCTTTTGTTACTGGCTTCTGCTGCCAAATACTCTGAAGATGGTAAGGTAGATAAGGGCTTCTGGAAGGGCTTATCAAACCAGTCAAGTGTAAACATACACGAGGTGCAATACTCTCTATCTCTGTTTATCTAAGGTTATCTATAACCACATATCTGGTAAACTGCTAAGTTCTTATTTCGAAATAGAGTCATTAATTTCCAAAGGACGCAGGTTTAAAAAAAATGATTTCGTTCTTTGGCTGGAGTTAAAGAAAAGAAACAACAAATTTCACTACTTTCATTAAAAAGGAAAACCTTCCCCACCAAATTCTGTAATATGGATTATCACACACACACACACACATACTATAAAATCGCTATTAAATTGGATACGAAAATAACTAAATAATAAAATATAAATTCACCTATAAATGGGAGAGATTAAATTATGTGCAGTAATTATTTGTAATGTGCGTGACACATGCAAAAAAAAAATACAATCAAAGATGACCGAAAAAAAATGTACTATTTAGTTGTACAAATCTTTAAAAACAGTTGTCCAAATCTACCAAAGATAGTTTGTTAATATTCGATGATTATTGTAATCCTCATTAAACGGAATAACTACTCCCTTTGATATAGATACACATCCAGCTATCAGGATATATCTTGCTGTCCACCTTTCTTTGCTTTATAACGGTTCAAAATTATTAAGAAAAACAAAAGCTAAACATATGACTGGCCTGAATTTCTATGGAATTTCATCATGCCCTCTGCTGGCAACTATTCACTGTAATCAAATACTATCGAGATGCTTTTATTTGTCCCCATCCAAGAGAAAAAAAATGTTTCAGAAAATATAATCTTGGAAATTTTACCTAGGACAATTTTGTGGAAAGAAAAAAAAGAAAATTGTACTTTTATAACTTCAAGGTGACCTTCCCATGCCAGTGTGTATACAGGATATTTAGGATTAAGCAGGAAAAGGAATTCTTTAGCGTCTTCAAATTCATATATAGTTGGAGGCGGCATGGATTGAAAGTCGGTCGCTGGGCGCGTTCCTTGATTCGCCATACTGGAATTTTATCGTGATTAGGTCGTCACACAAATATTTATGTTGAAGTTCGCATCAGAAGGGGGGTGGAAAGGCGGTGAAACCCAACACTTGAAAGATTATACTAACAAGGGAAAGCAATTCTGGTTATCTGTGATACTGGTATGTAAAATGTCTGCAATAAAAAAATGTTGTAAAATCTAAGTATATAATTAAATATTAGGCGGATTTTGCTCACAAATGCCAAAAAAATAAAATCCCAGTAAATAAATATAAATTCAGTTGTCCTATTTCATAATAATCTAAAGCGCAATAAGTAAATGTTTGCGATAACTAGATAGAAAGGATCACGATTTGTGTTACTAAAAAAATAAAGAATTATCTTAAAGATGACATGTGGATCATTTTGCATAATATTCAATACTTCATACAAATTGTTATTTATGAAACATTCTAGCGTTTAAAACTAAAACGATATACTAAGTATGGCGCCGTCACTATGCATATCATATCCGTACGATATAAAATCGAAATATGCTAGTCTAATTGTGAAGGGGGCCAAGTTAAAAGATTTAATGCATAAACTTTAAAACGCTGGTAAAGTAAAAAAATAAATTTATACTGCTTTATCACTTTAATGATTAGATTTGTGTAAAATAAGACTAAATAAATATAATTACTAGCCATAAAGTTGGATGTAACACGAACTGAAAAGTCGGGTGTCGTGCGCGTCCATCGGCCGCCATTTTGAAATTTTACCGTGGTTGCATCGACATGTAAGCAAGTCTTGTAAATTATACCATATCGGAAAAAAAAAGGAAAGGATGACAAATCCAATGTTTCAAAGAAGCAATAAGAACTATTACCACTCAATCATAAAATTAATAAAATACGCTTGTCAGAATGTCAGTGGGTTAAGTTCAAAAAAGTTGCATATTCATTTAGCAAAATACAAGTAGACAAAAATGATGCAGTTTTGCTCGTCTAAATGTCAGGGGTTAAATCTTAAAAAAAATGCACATCCACATAAAGTTAGCAGAAAATAAAAAATCAAAATACTGTTTTACTTCGTGTACACTACCGGAATTTGTACTACTGTTACACATAAAAAAAAATGATCATACATAAAATATAAGCTAAGGGGGAGGTTTATGGGAAAGCATGACTAAACTCGTCTACAATAGAAAATCGAGGCGGACACTTAAGTCTGGACATTATGTTCATATATGCACATAAAAATAAAGTAAATAATCGCACTACCGAATAAAATAAATAAAAAAATATATATACCAGCGTGCTATTAAACCTGTCGGATGAAATCACTTAGTAAAATTAAAATTATAATTGAAAACATTTATGAATTAAATGAATCGCATGACATATGCGCATTAGATAAGAGGATAAATGCTTTAAATTATTATATTGAAAACGTTAAATACCATAAAGATAAAAGAGAACAAAAAGGGCACAATTTGACAAACTCTAAAAAATATCTTCAGACTTATCGAGCGGAAATTTTGTTGGATAAAGTAATTGAAATAAATCATTAAACCTTGATATACAATAGTACAAGTCATATTGAACTTACAGTGTGAAAAGAAAAATAATGGTGAAGAACTAAAAGGAGATGGAATATTTAAAGCGTGAAGCCTTAAATACAGAAAATATAATTGAAGACATTTATAAATTAAACAAATCGCATGACAATGCACATTAGATAAGAAAATAAATGCTTCGAATTATTATATTGATAACGTTAAATACTATAAAGATAAGAGATATAACTAAGAGAACATTCTAACAAATTCAAAATACCTTTAGACTTATCGAGTGGAAATTCTGTTGGATGGAAATAATTGAAAAATTTAAAATTATTAAACCGTAGTATAAAATAAGTCGCATTGATTTTTACAATTAAGAAGGTAATGGTGAAAAACAAAAAAGGAAGATGGAATATTTAAGACGTGAAACCTTCCCGCAAGAGCGGGGAGGATAGCAAAAACTGACCTTTTCAACTCAGATGCTGGCAGTGAACTGAACTCCTAGTTGTTTTTCTACCTCCCACCTTGGAACGCCCACATGTGTTTTTCACATGTCCACCCCAAAAATACCTCCCTTCTCCACCCCCCATGTACACGTGTTAGGAGGGGAGGGGGAAAACACATGTGTCCCAAAGGACCCCAAATTTGGAACTCGTGGGAAATTCTCAGGTTTCTGAGAAAGCGTTGGTTTTCAGGCCTAAGTTTCGCAATTTAATATATATATGTCATAATATATGCTCTTCCAGGATTAATAAAACAATCCAACAGCCGACGAGAGAGAGATGGGCAGCTAAAGCTAAGAAAACTAACTTACGACCATTTTTTGGTCACATACCTGAGGGGGGCGTCACCACCTGGCGCTTATCTTTTGTTAGCCCCGCTTGTGTACACAGGGAAAAAACAGTCGTTCAGCAGATAACGTCTCACTCGCCACGACTTTCTCTCTCGGCTGGCTGCCTGGATGATTGCTCTAACAGCTCGTCGTGTGATTATTTCTCACCTCACCACATCATTTACCACTATATTGTCACATTGAAAAGTCGACAGGATAAGATCTGACCGGGAAGCAAATCCCTCATATACCAGAGCATGAAGAAACAAGAAGCCAAGCCACGATGATCGAACAAACCCACAACCAAGTTCCACAAGAACCAACGACCGACGCTACTGTAGCCGCTTCCCTTCGAACTCTCACCCTCTGTCTCGACCAACTTTTAAACCGTGGGTCTGAAGAAGCAATCACTTACGACGGAGATGAACCTGCCGCACACTTCTTCTCACAACTTGAGTCTCAGCCGAACTTCCACAACTTAGAGCCAGCACGCCAAGCTCGAAAGGCTCTATCATCACTCAGAGGCGAACCTCGCAAAGTTGCACAAGACTTAGCGCTACTCAATAAGACTTATGAAGAGGTCAAAGAGTCACTCTGCGCCGTCTATCCCCGACGCCCTAGCTTCACCCTTCAAGAGTTCTATGAACTTAAATGCACGTCGATGGCCGACATCGAGACCTACTACAAGAACAAGGTCCGAATAGGATTGGCGATCAACCTCCCTAAGAGTGCCATCGTGCAAGCACTATCCAACGGTGTGCCACGTAACTATGGCAACCTTTTAAAGATGGCACAACCCTCGGGACCAGAAGAATGGTTATGCTTAGCCCAACAGCTGACCTACGAAGGGGATAACACCAGCACTAAAGCTGCCCAACAACGATCACCGCGCCAGAGCAGAGCACCTTCCACCACCGTGGACAAGACCCCACCATATCCTTGCCGTTACTGTGGCGGACAACACTGGCACGCACAGTGTCAGCAGCGAGGGCCCTACCAGCGGCCCTTTCGGACCTTTACACCTGCGGTCCACAACGTCGAACAACCCCAAAGATCGACTCGCCCTGCAGGTGTCTACGAGACCGCAGCAACGACGAGCTCGGGAGAAACCAAGTAATGCCAACTTCGGCAGCAGAACTCCTCCGAAGCTCAATGAACGTACCTGCACCCTAAACCAGCATATGCCTGTAAGTGCAATTATTTTAACCCCTATCATTCATTCTTTAAAGATACCATTCCTAATTGACTCTGGAGCCAATGTTTCCATAATTAGTTTAAACCAATTTGAATATATTAAAAATGTTAATAGTTTCATTTGTTCCACCCCTATTAACAATGATGTTATTATCCGTACTATACCTAGTCATGCCAAACCAATCGGATTAGTTACCTTACCAATACAATTTAATAATTTTAATTTTAATGAAACATTTTATATTTTAAATTCACCCCTTGAACATGGTATACTCTCTATTCATGTTATGCAATTTTTAAGATTAACAATAGATTTTCATAATCAATTGATACTTCAAAATAGTGTTCCAGTACCTAAACATTTGTACCATTTTGTATGTGACCTTCCCACTTGTAAGCACGGCTCGCGAATAATAACTTCTAACCCTAAACGACCCATAATTCACTCGGTTAACTTAGGCGTTGACGATTTTCAACCTCCACGTGAGCCTTACTTACAAACAACCCTTAGTAATATTTATCAACCTTCCCCTGAATGCCCCTCTCACCCTTACAACCTTATTAGCATTCCTACCAGCCCATGCGCCTCTAGAGAATTAATGATTAAAGAATTTATCGAACAACGCCCAGAACTGACTATCCCTTATCAGCAATTATTGTATTCTTTTAAAGATATTTTCCCTATCAATAAATTCAATGTATTACCACTCAACATAACCCCTGTAAAACTCAAAATTATTTCCGATAAGGTTATTTCCCTCCGACCATACCGAACTCCCTATGCCTACCAGAAGGAAATTCAGGACCAGATATCTCAACTTCTAAACATGACATAATCACCCCCTCCTCTAGCCCATATTCCTCTCCTGTGACACTCGTTCGCAAACGCGATAACACCATGCGTCTCTGCATTGACTTCCGTCGCGTGAACGAACTAGTACCCTCGGATTTGCATCCTTTGCAATTGATAGAAACGGTACTGGATAACCTGTCGAAAGCCAGAGTATTTAGCACCGTTGACATAAGCAATGCATACTATCAAATCCCCATCGCGGAGGAGAGTCAACCACTACTCTCTTTCGTGACTCAACAAGGGCAATATAATTTCAAACGCTTACCCTTTGGGTTCAAATCAGCACCCCAAATTTTCGAACGTGTGATTACCCAGTTGATCCACAAACACCACCTCTCTTTCATAGCCCATTATTATGACGACTTCGTTATTTTTTCTGACTCCTCAGAACAACACCTTACGCACCTTCGACTTTTCTTTAAATTCTGTTTAGAGGAAAATCTCCAACTTAACCTTAAAAAATGTAATTTTTATCAAAATGAAATAGATTTTCTCGGCTACCACATCACCGCAGGGACTTACACACCTAATATTAAAAATACCGAAATCATCAACGCTATTAGAACTCCTATCAACGTTAAAACCCTACAATCATTTTTAGGAGCCGTCAACGTATATCATAAATTCATCCCAGAATATGCTAGACTTCGCCACCCCTTAAATCAATTAGTAAGAAAGAACGCCAAATGGCTTTGGAGCCCGAATTGTCAACAAGCCTTTGATAAATTGAAGCAACACCTCGCAACACAACCTGTGTTACATCTATTTCAAGAAGGGCTCCCATGCCAGGTCTATTGCGACGCTTCCACGCAGGGCATCGCAGGTGTACTCAAACAAGTACATCCTGACGGTAACATCTACCCTGTACAATATTACAGTCGCGCGTTGCGTTCCTATGAGCGTAATTACACTATATCTGAACTGGAGTGCTTAGCCATTGTAGAGTGCGTTGACAAATTCCGAGTGTACCTCCTAGGTACAAGGTTTGTCATCTACTCGGATCATCACGCCTTACAATGGCTAAAGACCATAAAAGACCCCACCGGACGCCTCTTTCGTTGGAGCCTTCGACTCTCAGCTTACGACTATGAGGTCAAATACCTCAAGGGCTCGCGTCAGTACGAGGCGGACCTCCTCTCCCGTAACCCTTTCTGCGGATTCCTATCCACAGGTCAAATAAAAGATCATCAGGGCGAATTACGGAGGGACACAAGGTATATCCTCAATGACAAGGACCTTATGACCATCATACGACGGGGTGTCACTAAAATAATTGTTCCACCATCACTCCGTGGCACCCTACTACAACGAGCCCATCGCGATTTCAATCACCCCGGCATTTCGCAGATGACCAGACTGATCGCAGCCCAATACTATTGGGACGGCATGACAAATGACATCAGGACACATGTAAGAACCTGTTCAGTATGCCAATTGGTCAAACCACCAAAAGGACCTATCTACGGAGAATTGGGACAACTCCCCCCAGCGGTCCTGCCGTACGAACTAGTGTCACTAGATACTATTTCTGGATTCGCGAAATATGGAAATTCTCAGACCTGCTTACATGTCGTAGTGGACCATGCCACACGGTACGCGTGGGCATTTCCATCGCGGTCCACCAGCATTCTCACCTATACCCAAGTGATTAAAAAGGTGATGCAGTTTGGTTCTCCTAAACGACTTTTGACGGATAGAGCTCCTGCCTTCACCTCTCCGAAATTTCGTAGATTTTTGATTAGACATAACATTGGCCAACTTCTCACGACAAGCAACAACCCTCAGGCCAACGGATTAAGTGAACGACTAAACGCCACGATCACTGGCAAACTTAAACTGTTGCGCCTCCAACAACCTAAGACGGCCTGGACCAAACTACTACCTCAGGTCCTTCAGGCTTATAACCATACCCCACATTCTGTGACCGGGTTTCCACCGTCATACCTTTTGTTAGGTAGTTTCCCGCTACAAACTATCCGAGCATGTACAAAACTACCCAAAAATCGACGACGCCAGAGAATTGGCCTATCAAAGGACACACGAACGACACTTACGCGACAAAGCGAGATTCGACCAAACACATAGAGCTTCCGATTTTGAAGTAGGCGATCTCGTTTTGGCAAAAACATACCACCATCCAGACACTGGTAAACTAGCACCTTTCTTCTCAGGGACCTTATGAAGTACTGGAGATAATTTCCCCTCAAATCGTACGGATCAACCGCTCCAACCGACCTCTAAGTCGTGAGACAGATACAATTCATGTCAACAAATTAAAACACTATACGGAAAACGAACAATTTATTTCACCGCCCGTAAATGATCGAGACCAACCCAAAAATACCTTCAATTTCCCATATAAACACTTCAATCACACTCTAATCCATACTACAACGGCTATTAACTCACGAAAGCAACATGACTACACTTACAATCAAGATGATCAAAGATATTTGAACCACTTATACCCTGAGATCTTTACCAATTACTAACCTGACAACAAGACTTTACGAACCCAGTAGTATCTAAATAATTAAGGTAGGGTGGCCCAAAGCAAGTTTCCCCTCGCTCTGTCCGCCTATATTCTACCTTTGCATCTAGAACTATTTTATCTTCGAAAATTAAATATAAATCCATTCGACTTCCTCACCTACACACGGGACTTTTCCCCTCGGACTCGCTACACAAGTAACTACATAGATAAGTTAGATTGGCCCAAAGCAAGTTCCCCTCGCTCTGTTCGCCGAAATTCTAATATTGTATGTAGTTCGATATTTACCTCAGTCCTGAGCTCACACAATTGCCAACCTCAACCTCATTTCTCGTGCTCTACACTTATAGCATAGAAAGCCCATGACAAGTTTCCCCTTGCCATGTCCGCCTGAAAATTATCTTAAAGTGTAGAGTTCTCCAGTCTTAATGACCTTCAGAATTTCATCATATGTATGTGACTCTTCTTCTCCTTGTTCACACCTCTCAATAACATGTTCTCTCGAAATTTTTTCTTATCTTACACCATCGCTCTTGAAAAAAAAAAAAAAACTCTTGTTTTTAATTTTTCGTATATCAACTTATGTTTTTATGAACCAATGACCAAATTTTCGCTGAACCTCTCAGTCTTTCTGCAGTGTAGCTATTCCTACATTGAAACTTAGGTTCTGAAAGTCAAGGCTTTTTTTTTTTTTTTTCAACCATTCGACCTCAGAGGTCTTATTTTTTGTCAATTGACCGCAAAGGTACACTTTTTTTCTCACTCGACCCCGAAGGTCTTTTTCACGTACGCGCATGTCCATTATTTGTTAAATTTATTAATTTTAGTGTCATCAAGAGAACCGCACATAAGTTGTCTGCCTAATCAATCTTCTTCATTCTAAAGTATCTCTGTAAAATGTCTCAATACGTTTTGTTGACGAATGCTGCAGAGATGACTATTTGCTCCAGCCTCTTTCTAATGGCTTCCTTTGTTCATTTTAGAATGTTGAACCACTTACTTTAGAGCTCTCTTACTTTCCACCGTTTCTTTCTCTTCACCTCCTCATTCACGTATCCATATTGTACATAGCTATGATTGTCCATACCTACACTCTGTACCATATTAACCTACACATAAAATTAATTTGTATATAGCCTTTTATAACCTTGATATTTTCAAAATCTCCCATAAATGTCAAACTCCCCGGTGTTGTAAAACTGATTGTAAATAGTATTTACTTGTGTAATATACAATATTTTATTTACATAAAACTATGTCACCATTACCTTAACTAATTTTAATTGTAAAATTATTTTCTCTATTCCTGGCTTCTCCAGCTTTAAATATACTTAAACCATGTTCAGCCTTCTTCAACGGGGGCCATATGTCATAATATATGCTCTTCCAGGATTAATAAAACAATCCAACAGCCGACGAGAGAGAGATGGGCAGCTAAAGCTAAGAAAACTAACTTACGACCATTTTTTGGTCACATACCTGAGGGGGGCGTCACCACCTGGCGCTTATCTTTTGTTAGCCCCGCTTGTGTACACAGGGAAAAACAGTCGTTCAGCAGATAACGTCTCACTCGCCACGACTTTCTCTCTCGGCTGGCTGCCTGGATGATTGCTCTAACAGCTCGTCGTGTGATTATTTCTCACCTCACCACATCATTTACCACTATATTGTCACATATATATGTTTGAAAATAGAGCAATCCATTTATTATATTATTTAAAAATGCCTATTTTGGATCAAAAAGTTTTATTTCCGATATTTCGTGTGGCAACTCGCCAAACTTTTTCGGGGAACAAGATTGTTTTGATAAGCTCGCGTATCAATTCACGCGTATGTACAACTGCTATATAATTTTTAAAATATCTAAAATCTACAATATGCATGTTTATAAATATAATTAATAATAATAAAAAAATGATATATAAAATATTAATATATAGAGAATAAATAAATATATACATATGGTAATTTAAACCAACAACCCCATACTGTGTATATAACTTATAATAAGATTGTCATGTTGTATATAGAGACACATCTATAAATAATTATGCGCATGATTAATCTGTGTCATCGCATCGCCCTATGTAATGTAATTTGTACAAAGTGGATAAATAAATAAAATCTGTAATAGATTTAAGAGTTGAGCTAAAGCAGAGATCGAGCATAGTATTGCCAAAACAACAAAGTCTAAAGAGGGAAGTCATAAATCAGGTCGATTCACAGTTCCCACGACAGGCCACCCACACTGTCACATGTGGTGGAATGCAGAGACCCCTCTCACACCTGGACAGGTAAAGGCGCCCTTTCTCAAACGCCCCTGTCACATAAGGTCGCCCCGTCTTTAACCTATAAATACATCACCTTACAGTGACTTGACAGCTCAGTACAGCTCAGTTCAGTTCAGTTCAGTTTAGTTTAGTTCACCCTTAGTGCAAGCCGCGTCGGTCGTATGTTATGTCGATCTCATCCAACATGTAGTTAGGAAGAACTCGTCTATCTCCATCTTTTCGCTCCTTAGCTCAACTTTTATCTGTTACGGGAATTTCTTAGTGCAACTGTGTCTTCGTTTTTTGTGTGGATATCCCCAGCTTTCCACTCTGCCTCGACCACGACTGCGTGTATTTTGTGAGAACTTTTAAAGGTCTTCCAAGGTGCAGAGAGGTACTGGAAAACTCTACATCCTGACTGTTCCTCTCGGTCAACACAGTACAACAAGAGCTACCAGGACTTCATCATTATTTCAGTAGTCGACAGGATCTCTACAAAAGCTACTGGAATTCTCATCTTCATTACATGAGTCGACAGGATTCTACAAGTCGACAACAACCAAACATTTCAACCTATATTTCAGAAGTCGACAGGATGACCAAAACGAAGGATGACACAACGAAGAGGTAAGAAGACTGTTCAGATAAGAAGCGAGAAAGAGCAAAGATGGAGGAACAAGCCCGCCATACCAACGAAACAACCAAGCAATCTCTCCCCCCAACAAGAGACGATATTTACGGAAGAAACGCCGCCCCAACGGACTTCCGCATACCCGCAAACCGATCGCCAACGCCGGCAATCACCATCGCCAGCAAGCTGACCGCGCCAACGACAGCCCCGAAATTCCCGCAAGTCATGGAAACCAAGCAGCGATGTACCCAAACCCTGTGAGAAGTTCTCCACCTTCGACTTGACATCATCGAGACAATGCTCAAGGCAACAAGCGACAAACAACTTTCCAGAAGTTACAAGCTTCTACAAGATCTACATGGAGCGACTTCCCCGACAACAGGACGACCATCAAAGACCAAGTCTCCTGACTGAACTTTCATCCAAATTGTAAGTTTTTAAAAAACCTACCTTAACTTTATCCTCAAGTTCACAACTTGATTCCCTATAAATTTTGTATTTATATTTTCACTTTAAGCATTTTAAAATCAATTTTTACATTTTTTATATCATTTTTTATTCAATTTTTAAAACTTTCACACTATCATTTATCAAATTTACTTTAATTTTTAATCAGATTATAAATTTCAAGTTATTACTCTCAATTTTACAAAAAAAAAAAAAAATTTCGCCCATCACGCTTTTTTACCATTTTTACTAATCTTACATGTCGTTCTTAAATTTATCTAAAATGGTACTATCCAAATCTACAACTTGAAAAAAAAATCATTATTATTATTTAAAAAAAAATCTCATTCATCATAATTCTCAACTTATTTTTGTTTTACTTATTAGTTATCTTTATATCAAAAGACCAATATCTTTATCAATTCTTAAAATTTGGTAATGTTCACCATTTTAAGTAAGCGCCCAATTCAAATTATTTGTAACTCTCACGACATTGCCCTTTTATAAGAATCATTTTAATTATCATAATCAACAATTAAAAAAGTATATTCAAATTTTAAATATAAATTAACATAGGTGAAACGCATTTTTTTTTTAAATTGCAAAAATCGGAAGATACAATATCTTCAAAAACACCACTAGGGAAAACAACTATCTTTCCCAAAACAAGTTAGGAATAAAGATTCACTCCACTTCACCGCCAGTAGCTAATTTAAGTCATAGCTTTCCAAAACGATTACAATCGTTAATATTCGAGAATAAATACACTTCCTCGTCTTTTCCTTTTACATGCATGATTAGTCATAAACACATTTCTTTCAAAAAACCTTTCAACACCCTCACATACCACTATCTCCTATTGGCAACAATTATTAGTGCGCGACTTAACACACAAATCCAAATTTCGAGTCACACAAGCGCCACTTAGCTCTCTATCGTCGCCACAATAAAATAATTTCACATTAAGCGTGCCACATCCACTAACAGTCAAATATTCTCTCGATGTGTTTCATACAACAACCACCCATGACTTTATTAAATTTGTTATTCATGGTGAAACAGGTTAGATTTGTACCAAACTAAGACTTCACGTGACACCTTTATATTCACATTTCTCACTTCGTGTCACAGTGCCACACCACAAAACTTTTTCACTTTTCAGGCCAAAGACGCCTTCACCACGCCTGTGACACCACAATTCATCCCAAAACGTGTCCACGTCGAAAGTCATATCTTTCACTCACTTCTGGCCTGAAATCATCGAATAACATTTTTTACTAAGTCTTAACACTTACGAACACCGAGAAGATCATATCTTTCAATTATAACAGTAAATTGCCAACCTCGACAAAAGAGAGAGAGAGAGAGAAAGTCAGTTTCAAGCGAATCTCAGGCCTGGAGAACCATCCCACATGTGTGACCACCCCAAGAATGGAATTTCCGTGAGGAAAAGGAAGTGGACGCCCTTTTTGACGCCACTCCCTTGGTCACTACTATCTTTTGAGAATATCTTTGGACATGCCCTCTCTTCCCCCTCAAGGCAGATCTTCTTGACCGCTAGCTTCATGACGCCATTTTGAACACATGTGTCACACTACTCATTTAGATTTCCTCGAGAATCTCACAAACCTCACCAACGAGATATCACAACACAACATACTTTAAACATTTTACATGTTAATTGATAACACCAATTAAAACAATTTGGTTAAGTCTTATATAGACTTTTTAACGCGAAAGAGAAATCATTCTCTACATACCAGCATTGAGGACAAACGAAAAGATCATTTCACATATTCCCAGTTTCAGAGTCATAGAAACACCGATGTTACCAAAGGGATATAATCTAGTCACACACCACAACTGTAACTTTTCGTCAAAAGAGACAATTTTTGTTCAATTTTACACTACTTAAAATTTATCCAATCATTAATAACCTTCAATTATATTATAAATTTTGTATAAAATCTTGAATAATTATTCTTATTCTTACCTTTCAATTATATAAACAAATTTTTTAATCCAACATTAAAAAAAAAAAAAAACCTTTAATCAAATTTACTTTTATTTTTCATGATATTATTTTAGTATTGTAAAACATCTAATTGTTTCAAAAATTATTTTTATTTTATTATTTATTATATATTTTATATATTACAGGTTTAATTTTGTCCACTTACACTTTTTGTACCCGCAATCATATTTCTATATTTCTATTCACTATATTTTATTTGTTTAAATACCTTTATTATCTGACAAGGTTTATCATCCACTATCGGGCATCTACAACAATCGTTTTCAACAATCATATTCTTTAACCAATTCCCTATATTTTTCATCACTATCTTTTCAGTCATTGCGTCACATCAATGTAGAAAAACGACAGCACTGCTTGACAATTTATTTTTTGATTTCGTAATTCAACAAACGCCTTGAACACAGTTCCCCAGACTTACAAATCCAAA
Source organism: Cordylochernes scorpioides (assembly GCA_030710605.1). Taxonomy (NCBI): domain Eukaryota; kingdom Metazoa; phylum Arthropoda; class Arachnida; order Pseudoscorpiones; family Chernetidae; genus Cordylochernes; species Cordylochernes scorpioides. The sequence continues at coordinate 108,203,150 of CP092863.1, forward strand.
CTTCTGGTCTGAACAAGCTTCAAGAGTTTATTTCATTTCATCCGCAGAGCAAATCACCTACGCATACACAAAGCGTTCACTTTTTTCAACTTTCAACTTTTTTTTCAGCTCTAGCGGACCACATTCAACCTTTGATTTCGAGTCAAGTCAGATCACCTACTGTCGCTACAATTCTACTTATCGCATGGCTCTATTTCACTCCTTTCTCAATCATATTAATAAGCAACTTTTCTTCAACAACTTTTCAACCCAATAACACTACAATTGTGACAAAGCACTGTTACCCTATACAGGATCACAGGTGAAACATTGCCTAGGAAGACGCTCAAGTCAATATCCTCGCTTTGCACCTGGACCTAAGTATTTGATTGCATGTGTAAATCTCACAATTGCTTATTCTTTAACTACTAACCCTGTCCAACGCCCACCAATATTCTCTTAGAATGTGAATTTTTATGTCATAATTTTATTTTAATCATCTTTTTTGTTAATCACACAAAATGTCATTTTTATTTCACTTTTATATATCCAACAAATATCATCTTGTTATAGCCCTTTTTAACCCTCACAGTTTGAATTAATTAAAAGAAATTTTAATTACTTACCTGTGTTAGAGAGGCTTTACCCGCCTAAACCCGGATAAACCCTTTCACTCCCGGGGCCCATCTATGGTAATTTAAACCAACAACCCCATACTGTGTATATAACTTATAATAAGATTGTCATGTTGTATATAGAGACACATCTATAAATAATTATGCGCATGATTAATCTGTGTCATCGCATCGCCCTATGTAATGTAATTTGTACAAAGTGGATAAATAAATAAAATCTGTAATAGATTTAAGAGTTGAGCTAAAGCAGAGATCGAGCATAGTATTGCCAAAACAACAAAGTCTAAAGAGAGAAGTCATAAATCAGGTCGATTCACAGTTCCCACGACAGGCCACCCACACTGTCACATGTGGTGGAATGCAGAGACCCCTCTCACACCTGGACAGGTAAAGGCGCCCTTTCTCAAACGCCCCTGTCACATAAGGTCGCCCCGTCTTTAACCTATAAATACATCACCTTACAGTGACTTGACAGCTCAGTACAGCTCAGTTCAGTTCAGTTCAGTTTAGTTTAGTTCACCCTTAGTGCAAGCCGCGTCGGTCGTATGTTATGTCGATCTCATCCAACATGTAGTTAGAAAGAACTCGTCTATCTCCATCTTTTCGCTCCTTAGCTCAACTTTTATCTGTTACGGGAATTTCTTAGTGCAACTGTGTCTTCGTTTTTTGTGTGGATATCCCCAGCTTTCCACTCTGCCTCGACCACGACTGCCTGTATTTTGTGAGAACTTTTAAAGGTCTTCCAAGGTGCAGAGAGGTACTGGAAAACTCTACATCCTGACTGTTCCTCTCGGTCAACACAGTACAACAAGAGCTACCAGGACTTCAACATTATTTCAGTAGTCGACAGGATCTCTACAAAAGCTACTGGAATTCTCATCTTCATTACATGAGTCGACAGGATTCTACAAGTCGACAACAACCAAACATTTCAACCTATATTTCATACATTTAAAATAAAAGAATTGAAAATCAGTAATTTGTTATATATATATGTATAGTAGTGGGCTATATGGTTTTAAATTGTAAGTATAATTGCGGAATGTCTATTTTTCGATTGATACTGTTTTTATCTTCTATTGAGGTCCAGCTTTCTAGAAAAAGTCTTGAATGTTTGTCCTTGATATTTTGATATACTATTTCAGTTGAGTCAAAATTTGGTATGTGGTCCTGTTTCAGTGCGTGGTCTACTAAAAGGGAAAGAGGGCTATAGTTTTGAAGGGCTGTCCGGTGTTGATTGGTTCTTTCTTCTAGAGTTTTCCCTGTCTCTCCTATGTATGTAGCTGGGCAAGATCGGCACGGGATTCTGTAAATGAGGTTGGATTTTTGACTGTTGTTTGTGTTATGTTTGGTATCGGGATGGCGGAGAAGTGTTTTTAAGTTGGATGGTGTCTGGTATATCGTCTTGATTGTGTTGAGAGTACGTTACGATCATCATCACATTGACTGTTGTTGTTTACCTTAGGCTGGTGAAAGTTCCGCCATAGCTGTAATTGTTCTAAGTTTTAAATATTACCTTGTAAATAGATAAATAAATAAGATTAAAGATATAATCCTTAAGGTAAGAGTATCTTCTTATTTATAACAAGGCAATACACAATACATGGTGGCAGCGAATTGGCGATAGTGCCCTAAGCCTAATCTAATTACTAGTAAAAACAAAAAGAATTATTTTTGCATAAACAACGAAAAAAAAAATAATGCAAAATATAAATCCTCCAGAACAATTTAATTTTAATAATCCAAATGAATGGCCAAATTGGATTAAAAGATTTGAACGCTTTAGAAAAGCGTCAGAGTTAAAATCTAAAAAGGAGGAAGAGCAAGTAAATGCTCTAATTTACATATTAGGTGAAAAAGCCGAAGATGCTCTAATTTCATTCAATTTAACTGAAATAGAAATAAACAATTATGAAACAGTTGTTAAGAAATTTGAAGAGCACTTTATAGGTAAACGAAATGTCATCTTTGAAAGAGCACAATTTAATCGTAGATATCAGCAGGATGGAGAAGCTGTCGAGGAATACATAAGAGTGCTTCACAAAATGGCCGAAAATTGTAACTATGGATCTCTGAAAGAAGAAATGATTAGAGATAGAATAGTTGTAGGAGTAAAAAATCTACAACTTTCAGAGAAGTTGCAACTAGAGCCTAACTTGACCTTGGAAAGGGCTATCCAAGCTGCTTGCCAGACAGAATGTGTGAAGCAACAACAGACTATTCTTCGATCAACAACAACACAGGCTGCCAATGTAGACCAAGTCTATGAAAAAAAGTTACCACCAAGAAGGTTCAATTCTACAAATGGGAAAGGAGACGCTTCAAAGAAAAGTAAATTTCAGAAGTGGAGCAAGCCTGAAAAATCTGGATGTATAAGATGTGGTGCTTCAAAATTCCATCCATATAAAGACTGCCCTGCAAAAGAAGTTAAATGCCATAAATGTAAAAAGGTAGGACATTTTGCAAAGGTGTGCTACAATAAGACAGTAGGACAAGTCACCCAAGGTGATGACTACCATTTTGTTGGTAATATCTATGAGAATGGACAAAACTCAAATGATTGGAAGGTTTATGTAAAAGTAGATAAGATTAAAATACTTTTTAAAATGGATACAGGAGCGGATGTAAATATAATACCCCAAGAGATTTATTTTAAAAATTTTGCTCACAAGAAGTTATGCAAACCTGATATTCAACTTTTAGGACCTAGACAGGTTAAATTGCATGTAATAGGAAAATTCACAGCTTTAATAGAAAAAGATGGGAGAAGCATCCCTGGAGAAATATTTGTTGTTCCTCAACTAATGCAACCACTCTTGAGCGGAAAAGCCTGTGAATCTCTAAACCTAATCAAAAGACTTCAGTCAATTGAGAAAAGGAATTCGCTTAATCCTTTTGAAGAATATCCAAAGCTTTTCACAGGACTCGGAACACTCCAAGGGAGCTACACAATTAAATTGAAGGATGAATCACAGCCTCATGCTATATATACTCCCAGAAGAATACCCATTCCACTTTTGAATAAAACAAAAGAACAACTTGATCAAATGGTTGAAAAAGGAGTAATTGAAAAAGTTGAGCAACCAACGGATTGGTGTGCTCCAATGGTCATTGTGCCCAAACCGTCTTCTAATGATCTAAGGATTTGTGTAGATCTGACAGCTCTAAACAAGTTTGTTAAAAGAGAACATTATCCAATTCCATCAGTGGAATATACCTTGGCACAAATGGGAGGAGCTAAATTGTTTTCAAAACTGGATGCCAACAGTGGGTTTTGGCAGATACCCCTGTCAGAGGAATCATCTAGCCTTACAACCTTCCTGACCCCATTTGGCAGATACAGATTCAAACGGCTACCCTTCGGAATTTCTTCTGCACCTGAGGTATTCCAGAGAAAGATGAGCAATCTACTGGAGAGCCAATCTGGGGTAAATTGTCACATGGACGACATTGTGATTTGGGGAGCTACACAAGAAGAACATGATGAAAGGTTAAGATGCGTCCTTAGGAAGCTTCAAGATTCAGGAATGACCCTGAATAAAGAGAAATGCATCTTCTCAGTGAAGGAAATCAAATTTCTTGGTCACCTGATTACAGAAAGAGGAGTGCTACCTGATCCAAACAAAGTCCAGGCCATCAGGGAGTTTCCATCACCTTCAAGCATTTCTGAAGTGCGCAGATTCCTGGGAATGGTGAACTTCACAGGTAAATTTATACCAGACCTTTCAACTATCCTCTACCCACTTAATCAACTCCTAGTAAAGAGAAATGATTGGAGATGGGATAGTGCTCAGGAGGAAGCATTTGAAAAAGTGAAGAAACTTCTTTCAACTTCTCCAGCACTAACACTTTTTGACCCAATCTACCAACTACAGTGTCTGCAGATGCCTCTTCATATGGACTAGGAGCAGTGCTTTTACAAAAATCTGAAGATGGATACCAAAAAGCAGTTGCATATGCCTCCAGGACTATGTCCGAAACTGAAAAGAGATGGGCTCAAATTGAGAAAGAATCTCTAGCAATAGTTTGGGCCTGTGAAAGATTTCAAGACTATCTGATGGGAAATACATTTTCCATTGAAACTGACCATAAACCTCTCATTCCAATATTTTCAACCAAAAATCTAGATGAAATGACACCACGCATACAGCGACTACGACTTCGGATGATGCGCTACTCATATAGCATTCATCACACACCAGGCAAGGACATTGTTGTTGCTGATGCTTTGTCCAGAAGCCCAATTAAGATATCGCATGAGAAAGATCTGGAGAATGAAATCTGTAGTTTTGTTCAACAGATCACTTCATGTCCTCCATTCAAGGATGAAAATATGAAAGAAATCTGGCAATATCAAAATGAAGAGAGAGAGTGCAGAGAAATAAAAGACTATTGTGAAAAGGGCTGGCCTACAAAGAATGAGCTTTCTGCAGAAGCAAAAGCCTTTTGGTGTCTCAGATATGAAATGTCTGTCATAGATGGTCTTCTAATGAGAAATTCCAGGATTTATATTCCTAAGTCCCTCAGATCAAAGGTTCTAAACAGCCTCCATGAAGGTCATCTTGGCATCGAAAAATGTAGAGGCCGTGCCAGATCATCTGTGTGGTGGCCCAGAATCAGTCAAGAAATTGGAGAACTTGTGAGGAACTGCCCAAATTGTATTGAAGAAAGATCTAATCCCCAGCAGCCATTAATTGTTTCTGATTTCCCAAGCAGGCCATGGGAGAAAGTGGGAATCGACCATTTTTACTTAAAGGGCAAATACTATCTTCTAATTGCAGACTATTACTCTAGGTTCCCAGAGTTGGCATTGCTGGAGGATCAAACAACACATTCAACAATTCTGCATTGCAAGTCAATTTTTGCTCGCCATGGAATACCCGAAGAGGTTATATCAGATAACGGACCACAGTTTGGCTTAGAATTCAAAAAGTTTGCAAAAGAATACGGTTTCCACCACATAACATCTAGTCCCAGATTTCCTCAAAGCAATGGCTTCATCGAATCGATGGTGAAGAATATCAAAAACCAATTGAAGAAAGGAAGAGATCCATATCTTTCTCTTCTTGGTTATCGAACCGCTCCTTTGGAAAATGGGTACAGCCCTGCTGAACTATGCATGAACAGGAAACTCAGAACAACTGTGCCAACATCTCCAGTTCAACTCCAGTCAAGAATACCTGATCTTGAAAATCTAGAAATGAGAGAAAAAGATCAACGGCACAAAAAGAAAACCCATTTTGATATACATCATCGTGCAAGAGAATTGCCCCATCTGAATAAAGGAACTAGAGTATGGGTGAAAGACTTGAGAGTTCCCGGTGTGGTACTTGAAGACGCTGGAAGTCCAAGATCTTATATAGTCAACTCTCCAAAAGGAATTTTAAGAAGAAATAGATTCCACCTACTACCAAACCCACAGGGTGAAAAGATTGACATGGAAGATGAAGAGATGGAGTCTCCTGAGATGAGTCAGTGCTTCACATCTACTGGGGACAACACTACTTGTGACAGTGAACCGAGGACATTCCAGAGATCACCGGAACCAGTAAAGACCAGGAGTGGACGCGTGGTAAAGCCGCCAGACAGGCTAAACCTCTAGAGAAAAGGGGGAGATGTGTTGAGAGTACGTTACGATCATCATCACATTGACTGTTGTTGTTTACCTTAGGCTGGTGAAAGTTCCGCCATAGCTGTAATTGTTCTAAGTTTTAAATATTACCTTGTAAATAGATAAATAAATAAGATTAAAGATATAATCCTTAAGGTAAGAGTATCTTCTTATTTATAACAAGGCAATACACAATACATTGATGTTATACTTCTTGAGGGCTCTACTGATTCTTTCAATGCCGTAGCTGTACGGAAGTGTGCAATATGATTTATGAGATTGGCTATTGGAAGGAGCGATGAATGTTGATCTGTAAAATTGTCTTTTGATAAATTCTGTGGGATAACAATTGCTTTGTAATTCATTCATTAGTATTATTCTTTCTTGTTGTACTTTTTCTAGATTATTAGAGCAATGAGTAGATATTCTTTTTGATAGGGTGTTTATGACAGATATTTTATGGTTAATAGGGCCGAATGAGCTGAAATTCAAGTAACCACCTGTGTGAGTTGGCTTGCGGTAAATGCCTGTTTCTATTTTAGAGCTGTTTCTGGTGAGAATTATATCTAAGAATGATAAAGAGTTTTTTTCTTCTATTTCATGTGTAAATGTGAGAAATGGTTTTATATTGTTCAAGAAATTCAGAATGCTTATTGTATTGTTGTTTTCGGTTATGCAAAGAATATCGTCAATATATCTTTTCCAGAATGTTATTTTTAGCTGCTTATTATCTATTATTAATTGGTCAATATTATTCATGAAAATGTTTGCCAGAGCTGAAGATATTGGGTTGCCCATCGGGAGGCCTTTGATCTGTTTATAGTATTGATTCTTGTAATTAAAGTAGTTGAATGATAGGCACAGTTTGAGTAAGTCTATGAGGGCTTCCTTTGGTATAGATAATGGTATGTTGGGGTGGGCATTTAAGAATTCTGAAATTTCTGTAATAGCTTCATCATGTGGGATTGAAGTATATAGCGATTCAGCATCAAAGGAGACCAGGCGACTGTTTTCTGTTATTTGAGTTCTTGAAATTATTTCTATTGCTGCTGTGGAGTTGGGAATAGTATGAGGTAATTCTTTCTGAAAAGGTGAAATTACTGAGGAAAGGTATTTTGACAAGGGGTATATGGGGGTGCCAGCGTAGGATACAATGGGGCGTAGAGGGCTGTTTAGTTTGTGTACCTTTGGTAGGCCATAAAATATAGGTAAGTTAGTTTTTGCTGCTTTTAGTTTGTCGAATGTTTTGCTATCCAATTTATAATTACGTTTTAGTTTGTTCAATTGTCTATTGAACTCTTTGATTATGTTTGCTAGAGGGTTATTAGGTAACAGTAACAGAAGATCAAAATGTATATGAACTGTTACCTACCCCCCTGTAACAAAGCTTTTATCAAAACATGAAAATACACAAAAATGGGCGTATTAAACGTTAAATATTTCTTTGAAATTATACAGAAATTGAACAAAAGGCATAAAATTAGCACGCTCGTAAATATGCAATGGTGTCCTGAACAAAATAAAAAAATTTACTCGAGAAAGGTTGTTCATCTTTGCTACGCATTTTTAGATATTAAAGTAAAGCTCATGTTAAAACATGAGAATACATTAAGATGGGTGTATTAAACGTTAAATATTTCTTTGAAGTTATACAGAAATTGAACAAAAGGCATAAAATTAGCACGCTCGTAAAATATGCAAAGGCGTCCTGAACAAAATAAAAAAAATTACTCGAAAAAGGTTGTTCATCTTTGCTACGCATTTTTAGATATTAAAGTAAAGCTCATGTTAAAACATGAGAATACATTAAGATGGGTGTATTAAACGTTAAATATTTCTTTGAAATTATACAGAAATTGAACAAAAGGCATAAAATTAGCACGCTCGTAAAATATGCAACGGCGTCCTGAACAAAGTAAAAAATTTACTCGAAAAAGGTTGTTCATCTTTGCTATGCATTTTTAGATATTAAAGTAAAGCTCTTGTTAAAACATGAGAATACATTAAGATGGGTGTATTAAACGTTAAATATTTCTTTGAAGTTATACAGAAATTGAACAAAAGGCATAAAATAGGGATTGTTCATCATTATTATGCATTTTTATTTTAGGCTTAATGTGAATCGTGGTAGAGCATGAGATTTTTTTCATTTCGGGTCGTAGGGTTTACTTCGTGCAAAGTTGCTTTGCACTTTTCGACAGTAACTTGCCTCGCGTGGGCGCTAAATGTTAGATCCGTTCTTAGCGTCCCATAAGAACATCCCTCTTCATTTCCTAACTAGCTCAGTGGTTAAATTTTTCCTTTAGCATATATGTGCAAAAAAATGTAACACACGCCAAATGCTTACATCAACTTGTATATTAACTTGGGTTAAGACTCAGATACACACGTAATATGATATGGCGAACACAAAAGATCCATGTTTAATATTTAATATGTAATTTTGTTTCAGGGTAAAGGTATCACACACATCTCTAAAAATAATAATAACTCAAAAGTTTTATTGTTATCTCAGTGTACAAATTTCAATTATGGGTAATTTTTACATGGATAAAATTTATTGTTTTAGGATTTCAAGCAAGAATGAGATTTTATACTTATTAGGAACATAAATATGCCTTTCTCAACATATAAAAGCACACCATAATTGGCAAACCTACCAAATAATACATAATGAACGTGACGCCTTATTCTACCTTGGTAAAATTTTTACCTATAGAAGTGAGTTAAAATATGTATTTCTGACATATTAAAGTAAGCTAAAAATTAACAAAGAAAAGATGCTAACATACCGTTTCTACTGGACATCAGCGCTCCCCACCGATCAGCAATCTTTTTTTCCGCGTCCCGTTCAAAAACTTGATCCAAACTGCTGTTTTTGTTAACAGCGCCCTCAATGTAAATATTTTCTTACAGAGTAATGAAACTTATACATAAAAATTCTCGGAATATTAAAAAGAAAATAATATTATTATTATTTTTAAAAGAGAAAATTATGGAAAAAAAAATAATAATATTATTTTTTTTAAAGAGAAATTATGAAATAACAAATATACATGCTTCTCCTATGAGAAATTTATAATAATTTCTTCCTCAAGAAATTTAAATAACTAGACACACCCATTTTATCTAGCTATGCGTGTGATTGATTTTATTCATTTTAGAATAAAATAAATATTAACGAAAATTTAATTTATCTTTCTTATCGAGAGATAATTTAGATTAGTAATGAAATCAAATAGAATCTATCATGCTTGCCCCTCTGAGAAATTTACATAATAGTTTCTTCTTTAAGAAATTCTAAAAATACTAAATATGCCCAATCTATCTGGATGTGATATCATAAGTTATATACAAAAATTAAAAAAAAGGGTGAAGAGATGGGCTGGTTTAACAAAGAAGTATGCTCGAAGTCCTCTTCTTTCTTGTCGAGACAGCTTCTCCATTGTCCACCAGCTTTCCATTGATACTGTGGGTGAACTTTAAAGGCATAGGTGTCATCTCCAACTGAATGCCTTCCCGGTTCCTGGTCTTCCTCTGGTTCTGTCTGCATCGGGCTTCTGGCTACTTAAACAGGGCCGATGTCATCTTCCTACAGCAGATCTTGGGATACACGTCCAGGGCTGTGTCCTCCCCTGCCTTGGCCTTTAAAGCACCGTCGGCCATTGTTGTGGGACTTCCACCTGGACAGCAAACATTCCGGCAAGACACTGTGTATATATATATATGATGTAAACGTTTACATCTTTGTTGGGTCTGTTTGGTGGAAAATCTGGCACAACAAGGGCGCAGTCGTTTGGTCGAAATGGTAGGGTTTTCACAGGGGAAATAACGAGAGGGAACACAGGATGGGATTAAATCTATGACTTCGCGAATAAGGGAGAGAGGGTTTTGGGACTAATGGGGCACTTTGCTATATCACATGTTCGGAAAATAGAGGTTGTTACCTTGGTGAGAAGGGCTTAGCACGTCTTGCTCCTCGTCAGGTCGAGCTCCCTACTGACTGCTTTGAGTCCGAGATTTTCCTCGTTAACTCTCTATGCCTCTCATTGGTTGAGATCGTCCTACATGGTTGTTTTTGGTTGGATTTTAGCTATTCATGCTGAACTGTGATTGGATATTAGTACCTCCATTATCTTTTTCATGATTACCATCCTCCAGGAAGAAGAAGGGCTTTGAACTTAGTTTTATAGTTCCTGGGTAATAACCTTTACTTCCTGGATAATGAAATCCTGGTAATGGCTGTTCTCTCTTTTTCGCGAGGCCTAACTTTTATTAAAACTTTTTGGACGATACATTGCATATATTGTGGTGGGGTTACATCTTGGTATATACAAATTATGACATATATCAACATATATAGTCACGACCGTCATGGGCCGGCCGGTTCTGTCACGGATGCGCGCGCATCATCATTATGATCATTATCATTGTCTAATGATAATAATAATAATAATAATTATTATTATTATTATTATTATTATATTATTATTATCCATCCCTATATATAGTCATGACCGTCATGGGCCGGCTGGCCGGCCGGCCGTCCGGTTCTGTCACGGATGCGCGCGCATCATCATTATGATCATTATCATTATCTAATGCTAATAATAATAATAATAATAATTATTATTATTATTATTATTATTATATTATTATTATTATCCATTAATATATATAGTCACGACCGTCATGGGCGGGCGGGCGGGCGGGCCGGCCGGCCGGTTCTGTCACGGATGCGCGCGCATCATCATTATGATCATTATCATAATGAAAATTATATTTTAAAAAAAGAAAAAACATTTTAAAATTAAAAACTTTATTTTAAAAATAAATATATATTTTTAAATAACAGAATATTTTATATTGAATAGTAAATATAATATAAAAGCCAACAATGAAGAATGAATGTAAGATAAAAAGCCAACAATGAAGAGTAAATATAATATAAAAAGCCAACAATGAAGAGTAAATGTAATATAAAAAGCCAACAGAGTGAATGTAAGATAAAAAGCCAACAATGAAGAGTAAATCTCTATATATATAAAAATGAATGTTTGTATGTTTGTCTGTTTGTATGTTTGTTTGTATGTCCGGTATACAAATTCGCAGTAGTTCACTAATTCAAACCAAAATTTCCATACATAGGTAAAAAAATACGGGGAAGACGATAGGCTATTTAAAAATATATATAAATCAATTATTAAAACTATATATTTTTAGTCAGAAAATGATGATGACGATATTGCTGTATCATGTTTGATTATCAGATACAAAATTATATCGGGAAAAATTCCAAAAAGCAGAGACCACGGGTGAAACCAGTTCATTATTTTGTACGCAGGAACAAAATTCTAACAGAAAAACATTCATTCGAGCAGAAAACAAAAGCCAGATCATCTTTCTATAAAAATATCGCTTCTCAGACACAAAGTTTGCAGCGGGACGTTTCACAAGTGTGACATCCACGGCGCCAATTTATAATTGTAACGAATAGTATTTGAATAAAAACATTTAATCGGGTAAAACCCGGGCGTTGCCCGGGTCATTCGTCAACATTAATATATAGTCACGACCGTCTTTCCTCAATTCCTCATCGCTGTCACGGATGCGCGCGCATCATCATTATGATCATTATCTTCTATAGAAGCTTCTATCTTTATAATTATGTATATTTACAAAAGTCAATTCGCTCGCGCCTCTAGCGGTGAAAATGAGGGGTAATACCAGCTGACCTAATGTACATGTAAAGTTTGGAGCGGGACGTTTCACAAGAGTGACATCCACGGCTCCAATTTATAATTGTAACAAATAGTATTGGAATAAAAACATTCAATCGGGTAAAACACGGGCGTTGCCTGGGTCATTCGTCTATATATATATAGTCACGACCGTCATGGGCCGGTTCTGTCACGGATGCGCGCGCACAGGGTGGTCACGTGCTCGCCGGCAGCCAACGGGCGCGCGCCACCGGCATTACGTCATAGATTATAAACACAAGGTAATAAGGCCAAATAAAAAAATAGTGTGTGATAAGGCACAATTTGGATTATCTACTTATATAATTGCCTTATTCTCTCTGTGTGAAGTTCACAGATAGATTTTGGTCAGAATGGATAAAATAAAAAAAGTGTCAAGGGATGGGAATCGAACCCACGACCTTCCGCCTACCAGGCAGATGCCATGACCACTAGGCTACCCTGGACATATTTTTCCGTTCACATTTTTATTTTTATATTTTCAAGACACACACAGTTTGGGGCGGGACGTTTCACAAGAGAGACATCCACGGCGCCAATTTATAATTGTAACGAATAGTATTTTAATTAAAACATTTTTAAAATATATACGCACTCGGGTAAAACCCGGGCGTTGCCCGGACCATTCGTCTAGTCAACATATATAGTCACGACCGTCATGGGCCGGCCGGCCGGTTCTGTCACGGATGCGCGCGCATCATCATTATGATCATTATCATTATCCAAATAATTTGGATTATAGATTAGAAGGTAATAAGACCAAATCTACTGATAAGGTACAATTTGGAATATAGATTATAAACAGAAGGTAATAAGACCAAATCTAATGATAAGGCACAATTTGGAATATAGATTAGAAACAGAAGGTAATAAGACCAAATCTAATGATAAGGCACAATTTGGATTATAGATTAGAAGGTAATAAGACCTAATCTAATGATAAGGTGCAATTTGGATTATCTATATATCTACTTATATATTTGCCTTATTCTGTCTGTTTGTTTGTCTGAAGCTCACGGATGGGAATTTTCATAACCATCGGTGGTTCAGTGGTAGAATGCTCGCCTGCCACGCGGGCGGCCCGGGTTCGATTCCCGGCCGATGCATTTTTTTTTTTTTTTTACAAATTTTAAAACTCATTTATATATTATACAAGAATGACATCCACGGCGCCAATTTATAATTGTAACGAATAGTATTTGAATAAAAGCATTTAAGTGGGTAAAACCCGGGCGTTGCCCGGGTCATTCGTATATCCCTATATATAGTCACGACCGTCATGGGCCGGTTCTGTCACGGATGCGCGCGCATCATCATTATGATCATTATCATTATCTAATGATAATAATAATAATAATTATTATTAATATTATTATATTATTATTATCCATATATAGTCACGACCTTCATGGGCCGGTTCTGTCACGGATGCGCGCGCACAGGGAGGTCACGTGCTCGCCGGCAGCCAACGGGCGCGCGCCGCCGGCATTACGTCATAGATTATAAACACAATGTAATAAGGCCAAATAAAAAAATAGTGTGTGATAAGGCACAATTTGGATTATCTACTTATATAATTGCCTTATTCTCTCTGTGTGAAGTTCACGGATAGATTTTGGTCAGAATGGATAAAATAAAAAAAGTGTCAAGGGATGGGAATCGAACCCACGACCTTCCGCTTACCGGGCAGATGCCATGACCACTAGGCTACCCTGGACATATTTTTCCGTTCACATTTTTATTTTTATATTTTCAAGACACACACAGTTTGGGGCGGGACGTTTCACAAGAGAGACATCCACGGCGCCAATTTATAATTGTAACGAATAGTATTTTAATTAAAACATTTTTAAAATATATACGCACTCGGGTAAAACCCGGGCGTTGCCTGGGCCATTCGTCTAGTATATATATATATATAACGCTCTATAATATGTTGTTGACTTTTCTCAGAATTATTAATGAAACTGATTCCAATAATTATTAATTAAACATTATATTTATTTATTTACAAGAGAGAGAACAAAATATAAAAGGGAAACTAATATTGAACAAAGGAACGTTTTTTCAGTTTCGGTTAGCGCCTATTTACCTGTGAGCTTACACACACTCTGTGGTAACAATTAATTAATACTAGCGGACGTACCCGGCTTTGCCTGGGTTTTACCCGAGTAAAGGTTTGTCTAACGAACATTTGTTAAAACAATTCTATATAAACTTATATAAAAAAAAATAATAGATATATTTTGATAATCTGAAACTCGTAAATTTGAATCTCTCGATAAAGTGATCATTTTTTCCCGGTCCCTGTGTGCCATATCATCCTGAATTTTCTACATTACAAAATCATCGTTTTATCTAGTGAACATTTTTTTCCCGGTCCCTTGAAAAATACTCGATAAGTTGAATAAAATCATGGTCGTTTATGGAAGATGGACGAAGTTCCCGGAGGTCATCTTGGGCAAGCCCCCGCGAGGCTTTTTTCTTGTCTACTTGGCACAGCTGTGTCACCAACTCTGCCCCCGCGCGCCAGGACCTCTTGACCCCTCTGCCCCTCCGATTGGTCGGTGGGTACTTGGACTGTCCATCCGGCCGGCGGACGATTACATTCTCTCGACAGGGGGTGGGGCAGCCTATCTCCGTCGCAAGGTGGCGCTGCTTGCGAGTTAAATCTACAAATCTGCAAATAACTCTAAGGATATTCAAGATATCCAAGAATTTATTTTTCAGAAACCTTCCCAGTACTATACTAAATAACTTCCCAAAGTTTCATGGCGTTCCAATGAGTGGTTTGGTCAGGCATAAAGGACGCACACACACACATACATTCATTTTTATATATATAGATATATACAACACACGCTCCCCTGTGTGTAAGCACTAATCAGCAAGTCCAAGGCTATCTGCACATTTCCGTAGTTTGTCCTTAGGTGGACTCTTCGTTAGTATATCCGCCTCCATGTTTTCACTTTTAGTGTATTCCAGCTTGATTCCATTTTGAATTTCCTCTTTCACAAAATAATACTTTCGGTTTATGTGCTTTGTTCGTGAAGTAATTTTGTCAGATTGTATCCAGTTAATTGCAGCCTGGCTGTCACTTTTCAAGGTAATTGGGAAAGTTAAATTTTCACAAAGTTCTTCTAGTAATCCCTTTAACCATAATACTTCTGAAATGCCTTCACATATTGAAATAATTCTGCTTCACATGTAGACAAGGCTACTAAATTTTGCTTTCTACTTCTCCAGTTTATTAAGTTGTTGCCAAGTTTGACTGTATAGCCTGAATAGGATTTTGCGTCTCGGGTTGTGAACCAGCTTGCATTAGTACTTATTGTGCTATTGTTGTCTTTTGACTTGTATGCCAACATTTTATTTCTTGTTCCCTTCAGGTATCTATAAATCCTTTAAACTCCAGTTGAGTGTATTTCTCTTGGATCATTACTATACTGTGATAAATTGCTGATAATGAAGGATATGTCTGGTCGAGTACCCGTAGAAAGGTACATTAGTGATCCAATCATTTCCTGGTATACAGTTTTATCTACTGGCTTAGAGTCCAAATATTCATCCAAATTTTGATTTTGATCTCCAGGTGTCTGCACACTGTTGCATTCTTTCAGTCCAAATCTGTGAAGAATTGTATCAATATAATGAGTCTGAGATAGATAAAATCCATCTTCTGTCCTTTTTATTTCAATTCCAATAAATGGTTCGCTATCTTTCTTTTCTGTTAGAGTAACATATTTTTCTATTTCTGAGACTAGGTTGTCATTAATTTCCTTACTAGTTCCAGCAATGATGAGATCATCTACATATAGACCCAGTATTGCATACTCTTCTCTTCTCTGGAGTTTATAGAGACACATGGATCACATTTGGTTCTAATCATTTCCAACTGGTATAAAATTTCATTGATCTTTTTGTTCCAACATTTTCCTGATTGTGGTAGACCATACAGGCTTTTTTACAATTTACACACTTTGTTTTCTTCTCCTTTTTGCATAAAACCAACTGGTTGTCTCATGTATACTGTCTCTTCTAACTCACCATAGAGATAAGCTGTCTTCACATCATAATTCTATGATAAATTCTGTTGTGTTGCAAGAGCTACTATTGTTCGCAAGCTTTCCTTTTTGAGTACAGGTGAAAAAAGATTCCTTATAATCTACACCATATCTTTGATTGCATCCAACAGCAACCAGTCTGGCCTTTCTTTTATATATGCCGTCATTTGAGGTTTTCTTTGTACTGTAGACCCATTTACTATTGATGACTTTCATGCCATTTTCCCTTGGTAATAGTGTCCATACTTTATGTTTCTCTATCTCACTGAGCTCTTCTTCCATTGCTTTGTGCCATTCATTTCTTTCTCCACTATCCATTGCTTCTTTAAAGTTCTCCGGGATATAATGATCTATTTCCATAATTAAGTTTGCATCATTCCTATCTTTTATTCTTTGTAAGCGTCGAACTCCTTCTTTGATCGATTTTCTTTTTTGTTTTTCAAGTCTTGCTTTGTGCCGTTCTTCTAAGATGCTCTTTGTTTCTCCTTTCTTTCTTCCTCCTTTTACGCATATTTCCTGTATCGGTTCAGTTTGTGATGAGTCATTTTCACAGTCACCACCTAGTTTTACTGAAGTATCTTCCTGAGACTTCATTTTACTCTCTGTGACAGGATTGTCTGCTTTCAAGATATGAAAGTTTTCAGTAACTATTTCTTCACAATTTCCTTTATAGGTCAAATTATCACAATTAGTATCTTCCTGAATATCATTTGCATAATCAATTCCTCTCTTATCTTCACTAAATTTTACTGATCTGACTTCATGGATTCTCTTTGTCATTAAATCATATATTCTGTAGGCTTTTCTTTTAATGGAATAACCAATAAATATTCCCTTTCTACCCTTTGGTGAAAACTTGTTTCCTTTTCTTTTGACTTCAAGCCAATGTGTAAAACATCCAAATATTCGAATGTGTTTGACCGATGGTTTCCTCCCATTCCATCTCTGTATAGGTGTATGGTGCCTGATAGACCTGTGGGGTGTACAATTCTTAATATATGCAGCTGTAGCAATTGCCTCTGCCCAAAACTTCGTGGGTAATTTTGAGTCAATTAGTAAGGTTCTCGCTGTATCTATAAGAGTCTTATTCACTCTCTCTGCGACTCCATTACTTTGTGGTGGTGAGTATGTGGTGATGAGTTGGTGATGGATCCCATTTCTATTGAAAAGTCCTTCAAATCTAGAGTTACAAAATTCAGTTCCATTGTCGGTTCTTACATCTTTTATTCTAAGACTTAATTCGTTTTCGGCTCTTGCTTTAAATTCTTCAAATCTCTCAAAGGTCTCATCTTTTGACCTCAGGAAATAGACAAAGATTCTTCTACTGTAATCATCTACTATAACAAGAAAATACTTAGATCCTCCTAAAGATTGACATGGCATTGGTCCACATAAATCCATATGAATCAACTGCAGGGATTAACTGTATAATTTTCTGTAATATTATATGGCTTCTGCACCAGTTTTCCTATTATGCATGCTTCGCACTCTGGTAACCTTTCGAATTTTAGATCCAATCCTCTTACAATATGTCCTTGAATCTTTTTTTTTTCATGTATTCTTCATTTATATGGTTTAATCTTTTATTCCATAAACTTATATTGCTATTTTGATTTGATAAATGTGTATTTATAACCATGACATTTTCATTTTTTGCTATTGGTACATTTCTTAGTTTTGTTTCCATCATAAACATTCTATCTTTAATATATGCTTCAGTAACTAAATCATTCCCTTCATTATAAATTTTTGCTCCATTCTTATTGAAAATAACTGAATTTCCTTTGTTGACTAATTCGTATACTGACAAGAAATTATTCCATAAATTTGGTACATGTAAGATATCTTTGATGTGAATATTTTCTTGGCCTTCACTTGTGCAAGTAGCAAGTCTCATATCTCCTTTGGCTATGGCTTGGGTAGTTTTGCCCTTCTCAGCTAGATTGATTTCACTTTCATAATCGATCAAATTTTCCATCAAAGTTATGTTTGGGGTTAAATGTGCGGTGCATCCTGAATCTATACACCATATTTGCCTATCATTTCTCTCATCTGGTGAATCTTCAAATTCTTTTACATGTGTTTCAAATGCTTGCTCATTAATTCCACTTTTCATAGTATCCACTAGGTTATTAGAATGTTCCCTACTGTATTTGTGATTTCTATAATCAGGAGTCCATTTCTTTTGATATCCTTGTTTCTGTTTATCTCGAAACCAGCAATCATTAGCTAGATGTCCATTCTTATTACAAACTAGCGGACGTACCCGGCTTCGCCCGGGTTTTACCCGAGTAAAGGTTTGTCTAACGAATCTCTCGATAAAGTGAACATTTTTTCCCGGTCCCTTTAAAAATACTCGATAAGTTGAATAAAATCAATATTAATTGGTTCCCTCGGTAATTGGATGTTAAAGGAATAGTATCTTGCCTTTGAATTGTATCATTATTCTTGTAAGGACGTACCCGGCTTCGCCCGGGTTTTACCCGAGTAAAGGTTTGTCTAACGAATCTCTCAATAAAGTGAACATTTTTTCCCGGTCCCTTGAAAAATACTCGATAAGTTGAATAAAATCAATATTAATTGGTTCCCTCGGTAATTGGAAGTTAAAGGAATAGTATCTTGCCTTGGAATTGTATCATTATTCTTGTCTCAAATAAATTGCCGTGTCATCCTGAATTTTGTCTTTCCTAATTTTCTACATTACAAAATCCTCGTATCATCATGATAATATTTAGAGCAGATTGTTGAATTATAACAGATAAATTAGAATATTTATCTTGATTATTTTAAAGCGAAAAGTTATTTCAAAAATTTTATTTGCTAGAAACCTTCCCAGTACTATACTAAATAACTTCCCAAAGTTTCATGGCGTTCCAATGAGTGGTTTGGTCAGGCAAAAGGACAAACAGACACACATTCATTTTTATATACATAGACAAAACATCTTTTTGGCTTTTTTCTATCTTTAATTCTGTATGCTTGTTCATGCCCATTCTCAACCGATTGATTTAATCTCATATTTCTTCTTGACTCCTCTTCTCTTAGAGTTTGTTGAACCTCTTCTACTGTTGCCTCTCTCTCTTAGATCGTAAGAAAATAGCAATATTTTCATACTTTGGATGTATGCCTCTGACAATATGAAATGAAAGTTCTCTTGAGGTAAATTGATGCCCTAATGATGAACTTCTCGCAGCAATATTTTTTGCCCTTGTTATATATTCAGCTACAGTTTCATTATCTTTCATTCTAATGTTCTTTAATTCT
The DNA here is from genome assembly GCA_030710605.1 of Cordylochernes scorpioides. Taxonomy (NCBI): domain Eukaryota; kingdom Metazoa; phylum Arthropoda; class Arachnida; order Pseudoscorpiones; family Chernetidae; genus Cordylochernes; species Cordylochernes scorpioides. The sequence continues at coordinate 108,222,462 of CP092863.1, forward strand.
AAGCCTATATCAATAATTTTATCTTCCAAATTGCCTGTGTATGTTTTTTTCAGTGAGTCCCATACTTTCTTAGCATTTGTTTCACCTATGAACATTCCAGCTTGTTCATTAGTCAATGTTGTGATGATTATCCCAAAAGCTTCATCATTTTTATCACTCCAAATCTCCCAAGAACTTTTGTCTTCCATATCAGGTTCTGGATCGGAAATTACACATTTAAATAATTTTCTTCTTCTTAGAACTGCGCCGATTTTCAACGCCCATATTTGATAATTTGTTTCTGTTAATGGTTCAATTTTTGTTTGGGATAAAAAATTATATTCAGCCATTTTCGCCTTTTGAGCTAATATAAACAAACCAATATAATTTAAAAACAAATATATATTTTAAAATTATTTAAATATTGGTAGCTTTTAAACATGCAATATATAGATATAATTTAACTTAATTTATATAAATACCTTTAATCTTCTTAGAAGTGCTTCAGTTTACCGATCAGAATAAACTCCTTGCTTAATCTTCAGATTAAATATTTTCGCTTTTGAGCTTTATATCAAACTAGCGGACGTACCCGGCTTCGCCCGAGGTTTTACCCGAGTAAAGGTTTGTCTAACGAACATTTGCCCGTGTTTTACCCGAGTAAAGGTTTGTCTAACGAATCTCTCGATAAAGTGAACATTTTTTCCCGGTCCCTTGAAAAATACTCGATAAGTTGAATAAATTCAATATTAATAGGTACCCGAGTAAAGGTATGTCTAACGAACATTTGTTAAAACAATTCTCTATAGACTTATAAAAAGAAATAGATATATTTTGATAATTTGAAACTGATAAAGTGATCATTTTTTCCCGGTCCCTGTGTGCCGTGTCATTCTGAATTTTGTCTTTCCTAATTTTCTACATTACAAAATCATCGTTTTATCTAGTGAACATTTTTTCCCGGTCCCTTGAAAAATACTCGATAAGGTTGAATAAATTCATGGTCGTTTATGTAAGATGGACGAAGTTCCCGGAGGTCATCTTGGGCAAGCTCCCGCGAGGCTTTTTTTCTTATGTACTTGGCATAGCTGTGTCACCAACTCTGCCCTGATTGGTCGGTGGGTACTTTGACTGTCGGCCGGCGGCCGGGCGAATCCATTCTCGCACGGGGTCTGCCCCACTCCAAACTTTCGGCAAAGCACTTTCTAATTAAAGATTATTGTCTTAAATAATCTTTAAGAACAAAAAGTATAATAATTGAACGATAGGAAATTATAGTAAATACTTATACTAAACTAAATGATGTAAAAATAATTATACATGAAATTTGAAATAAGTTTTAGAAAAGTTATCGTTAAGTCCACGGGAAAAGATGTAGCCAAAACAAATAGGTTTTTAACAGTGACACGTGAGCACCCGCCTCGAGACGCGCTCCTCTCTCCTAACATTACTCCCCCTCTTGAAAAAGCCTATCTCCGTCTCAATGGTGGCGCTGCTTGCGAGTTAAAGCTACAAATCTGCAAATAACTCTAAGGATATTCAAGATATTAAAGAAATTATTTTTCGTAAACCTTTCCGGGGATATACCTAATAATATCCCAAAATTTCACGGCGATTGGATGTATGGTTTTTGAATCCATAGAGGACACACACACACAGACATACAGACACACAGACATTCAATTTTTAAAAAAATATAGATAACCACGCTCTGCTACCAATTGTTGACTTTGCTTAGAATTATTAATGAAACTGTTGTGTTGTGCAGGAGAATGTTTCTAGGAGAATATTTGTAGAATTTCTCAAAGATAAACTCTCAGCAGCAGAAGTTTTGAAGAAGTTTATTGTAAAGAGAGAAAACGAGCTAAACTCAAAACTGAAACGACTTAGAACAGATAACGGAACAGAATTTATCAATAAAAACCTTGAGACCTTCATAGAATCCAAAGGAATTAAACATGAACTAACTACACCGTACACCCCAAGAAGCAATGGGAGAGTTGAAAGAGCTAACAGAACACTATTAGACAAAGGCCAAACACTTCTGGCAGACTCCCAATTACCCTTACACTTCTGGGCAGAAGCTGTGAATACAGCTGCATATCTGTACAATCTAACTCCCACAAACAATGACCCAGACACTACCCCTATGGAAAAATGGAAAGGTAAAAAGCCATCCGTCTCTCACATCATGAGATTTGGTTGTGAAGTCTTCTATAAACTCGAGAATCATCAAAGACACAAACTAGAAGCTAAATCTTAGAGAGGAATATTTGTAGGCTATTCAAGATGCAGAAGAGCTTATCGAGTATTTGATATCACAGCGAGAGTCATTCTTGAAACCGCAGACATTCACTTCAGAGAGAACAATAATGTCATCTCGGAAGAAAATAAAGTGATAATAATACGGACACTGACGCATATTTCTTCATTCAGGAGGATGAACAACTGGACAATCATGTTCTATCAGATGTTGATATTGAAAAGCCAGCACCAGATACCATGATCAACAGACAGACAGAGTCAAGTGGATCAGACAGACCACAAAGAACTCGAACAATACCTAAAAGATTCGATGACTACGTTCTGGCTACTACGAATGAAACCATTCCGAAAGACTATGATGAAGCCATCACATGCGAAGACAAGAAACATTGGGAGAACGCAATGCTTGAGGAAATACAGAACATGTACTCACATCAAGTATGGGAACTGGTACCTAGACCTGTAAACGTTAAAGTTGTCAAAAGTAAATGGGTGTTCAAAATATCTAAAGACCAAGAAAACAAAAACAAAACTTACAAAGCTAGACTTGTTGCAATGGGATACAACCAAATCCCAGGAAGAGATTACAACGAAAGTTTCAGCCCTGTAATTAAAAATGCCACCCTCAGGACTATTTTGTCAATGGCAGCAACAAAAGATTCAGTCATTAAACTATTTGATGTGAAAGCAGCCTATCTAAATGGAAACATTGAAAATACAATATTCATGGAACAACCTGCTGGATATGTTCAAGACAGAAACAAAGTTTGCAAACTCAACAAAAGTATTTATGGTCTACCACAATCCGGAAGATCGTGGTATGAGAAATTCAGTCAAGTACTTCATGACTGTGGACTGGAAAAACTTAAATCTGATCCTTGCCTCTTTAAATGGAAGAATGAAGACAAATACTTCTATGTAGGAATATATGTTGATGACTTTATCACTGTCTCAGATTCTGAAGATACCTCAAACAGATTCATCAATAAATTGAGACATCACCTGGAAATAAAGGATGTAACATGTAAAGGCATGTTTTTGGGAATCAATATCATACAAGACAAGGAGGGAATTTCACTACAGCAAAGCCACTATGTACAACAAATATTGCAGAAATATGGAATGGAAAATTGTAAGGAAGTTCCAACACCAGGTTCCAAAGAAATCAATTTGGACAATCATATTAAAAATAATAATTGTGATCAGCACACTTACCAAGAAGCCCTTGGAATGCTAATGTTTTTAGCTGTTAACACCAGACCCGACATCGTTTACATCACTAGCAAACTTTCACAGTACTCCAGACAACCAAAACAGATGCACTTGACAGAAATCAAAAGAGTGATGAGATACCTACGAGGAACAATTGACCTAGGAGTGAAATTTGAAAGAGGGAAGACTGGAATCCTGAAGTCCTACACCGATGCCAGCTGGTCGACCACTCATGATGGAAAATCCTATGGCGGATATGTATTGAAGCTCGGCGAAGCAACTATAGACTGGAAAAGTAGTAAACAACCACTCGTCGCTCTCTCCACAATGGAAGCGGAAATGATAGCTGCTTGTGAAAGCTGCTGTCAGATCAAGTGGATAATAAACCTGTTACGAGTGCTGGAAGAATGGAATTTCATGGAAAAACCAACTGCGATCTATACAGACAGTCAGTCATTGATCAACTGGATCTCCAGCCCTAAACAAAGCAGTCACTGTAGACATATCAACAGAAAGTACCACTTCTTGAGAGACTGTTATGAATCCAGAGACATCTGCCTTCTGTACAAGCCATCTCAGGACCTGGAGGCGGATATCTTCACAAAGGACCTATCCCGAGACCAGATGAAGAAACACCTGGAGAACCTCAGCATCGTGGGAATAAAGACAAAGTAAGGAGGGGATGGTTACACAGACTTTGATTTTATCATAATCGGTGCTGACGTCACACTACTGCTACGCTTCAACCTTTTCTGTTTTCGATTTATCGCTCGCTTGTTTTAACAATATTTGTATTGGAACAAGTCGTTCCTTAAATAAATATATATTTGTTTTTATCTAAAGGGATGTCCTCGTAACTACAACATAAGTGAGTACAAAACAACGTGAAATCCTTAAAAAGAAACATCATATTTTTGCTAAGCCTATCAAAAGGTCAGGTGTGGATATTAAAAACAAAGTAGGCATATCCTGACCAGGAGCACATATGCCTCAAGGAAGGCAGAGCGCCATCTGGTGGAACAGAAATCAACTAACTGACGAGCACCAACAGCGCGTTCGTGGATGGCTTTTCTTGATTTATCAAGAAATTAGGTTGGCGAAATATCGAGGAACAGGCTAAATCAATGTTTAGTTGATTTCTGTTCCACCAGATGGCGCTCTGCCATCTGTAAAGCACATATACTCCTGGTCAGGATATGCCTATTTTGTTTTCAATATATATATGTATTATCAAATTTAATTATTTAATAGTCTTCAATGAGAAAAATAAATCGACTTTTAGTGGTCACTGATAGATTGTGGAAATATCCTTATAATAGGTTTTCAATAGAAATTATTGTTTTCATATGGATGGGGCTGTTTGGGGGTTAATTTATTTTTTTACCCATTACAAAACACGCTTTATATCCAGCATAGATATATTATTAGAAATATTACCCATTTCTCTATATTTCTTCAATTCATTTAAGGAGGTTGAAACATATAGAATAATCTTTTAAAGGAGCCCCTCTACACTCGTTTATATTTCTGAATATTGATTGCACGCTAATATATGTACAGTTAACCTGTCTATAGCGTCCCCTTTTTGGACTCACCAAAATAGGGTGCTATAGACAGTTCACCTTTAATGTAAATCACATCGTACTACGTATTTAAAATTGGGCGCTATATAGAGGGAGGCGCTATTTAGAGAGGGTGCTATAGACAGGTTTAACTGTATACCTCATATTTTTTAAATATTATTTTTTTAAAATATATATTCAAATATATTAATTATAATTTTTAATATTTTTTATTCTGTACATTTATTATCTTTGATATTATTATATTTTACTCTATTTAAACTTGTTTATAAAAAAATATTCATTTACTCAAAAATAAATTTTGAGAAAATACAAATTTTTATTAGGTCTAAAAATATTTATAGTAAAAAAAATGGAGTTGTATAAAGCCATAAAGAAGGGTAAGTCAGTCAAATATGTAAATAAGTTGATAGAAAATGGGGCGGATATCAACTGGAGATATAAAGAACATGATAAAAACCATTATTTACGAGAATATAATTTAATGAAAGTACCAATAGAGGACGATACTCTATTGCATATATCCATTCGTTTTGAAAACTATATTCTTTTCAGATTTTTCATAGAAAATGGGGCTAACATTGAAGCAAGAAATTGTAGAGGTTTGACTCCATTACATATTACTATTATAAGGGAACAAATGCAAATGTTCCATGACTTAGTTGAAGCTGGAGCAGATTTAAATTCAAGAACGAATGATGAAGACACACCACTTATGTATGCTGCAAGAGAAAAAGATTCAAAGTTCTTAAATGAACTTTTGGTAAAAGGTGCTGATATCAATGCTAAAAATAACGCAAGCAAAACCGCTCTAGCATTTTCCATTGAAGGACGAAATTCAGTTAATTTCAAGATTTTACTTCAAGCTGGGGCAGATGTAAATATAAATACAAATGCTTACACTTTGTTAGCTCTAGCATGCGTATTTGAATGCCCAGAGATAGTAGCTGAACTGATAAAATCTGGTGTTGATCCTAATGAAAAACCCGTTAAAGATTTTACAGCATTGTATGAGGCTGCCTGGAGAAACAAAAGTGATAGAATTACAAAGTATTTACTCCAAGCTGGTGCAAAGATTGATGTAATTGAGATTAATGGAAGTAATGTGATTCATGCAGTTGCTGAGAATTTGAACAAAGACATTATAGAAGCTCTTATAGACGCTGGAGCTGACATAAATTTGAGAAATATAGAAGGAGATACAACATTAGATATTGCAATTTATGATTGTATAGGAATGGTTGATGAGATATATGCCAATTTATATGATTTTGAAGTATTAAATATAAACCATTTGAGTGCTCTTGAATATTTATTAGAATTATCAAATAACATTGATTTACATAAATATTTAGACCAATTGTTAGCTCACCCTTTTTCTATTCGAACTTTTAATTCCATTATAAAATATTTCTTGCTGAAACATCCTGAACAGAACATACCTAATCAAATCAAAAATAATAAATCACTAGCAGATTGGTGGAATGATCGCCATAGTCAGGTGTTGAAGATGCAGAAGCACCAGATAGCTAGCAACTCTATAACATTGTATACATTCTTGACAAATCACATAGTGTACCAACATATTCTTCTAACATCTTCACAGACCTCAAAAACAACCGTCTATGGTACAAGGAGAACTTCCCTAACTACTTTGATAAGATTGAAGAATATTACTCTGAAGGAACCAAGCGAGAATTGCTCTTACCTAAATGGTTTGCTTCCGCCATACAAGAATATCCCAGAATTAATAATGTTGTACTCTTCAAAATTTCCAAAATTTTACCAAATGACCACTTAAAAATCCTTAGAAAAACCAAATTACCTCAAATTTGATCTTATTTAGGGAAAAAATGATATACCTCATCGTGAATTACATTCATTGGTTCCTTTGGTAATGTAAATAATTAATAGAAAATAGCGAGAAAATCATCAACCCTTTCTCTGAAAAAAAAAAAGATAATTATTTATATTATTAATATCTAATAAAGAAGATGAATATTTGTTTAAATATATGCTTGTTTATTCACATAAATAGTAATTGTTTGTTGGTGATGCACGTTTCAGATCCAATTGGGAGTTTATAATTGAAATATTTTATTGTTTAGAATTATAGAATAGTAATAATCACCATGTTTCTATCATTAACCTCCTAGGGAATTTAGGTAAACTTACACTAGTACACAAAATGAAAAAATACTCCTCCTCAAATAAACAAAACATTTTCTGGGTTAACTATTTGTGCTTATTAATGTATTATCAATATTTTTTATCGATTAGCTCAATTTCTCAAGTAATGGATATAATCCCTTTTACCCATGATATTCATCTATTGTGGAGGAAAAGTTATCACATTAAATTTATTACTATATAAATAAATGCGCCAAAGATAGTGTAAATGAAGAAACAATATTATACATATATGCATGTGTATATATTTTACTTCAATAACTGCCCTTAAATATATATTTATAGATATTCAGTATAACCTAGTTAATTCTACACACGCCAATTCGACACTCGGTGATAATTCGACCATATTCTGATGTCCGGACCTCCGGCCTATCAAATAACAAACCGTAATTCGACTGTATCGATAATACGACACTTCCGATAGTTCGACTATTTTAAAATTCGAATTCCGAAGTCTAAGGTTTTTTTACATACGACTTTACTGCTAAAAAGCTATTACGGTGGCGGGAAGCGGCAATGATCGGTGAGCGCTGATAGGATCGCACCTGCGCACTTTTGGTAAGTTTAAGTTTCACTTTGCAGTGCCGTTGCGCAATGTCGCGAGTGTTATTACTATATATATACTAGCCGAATGACCCGGGCAACGCCTGGGGTTTACCCGATTAAATGCTTTTATTCAAATACTATTTGTTACAATTATAAATTGGCGCCGTGGATGTCATTCTTGTATAATATATAAATGAGTTTTAAAAATTGTAAAAAAAAAAAAATGCATCGGCCGGGAATCGAACCCGGGGCGCCCGCGTGGCAGGCGAGCATTCTACCACTGAACCAAAAGCAAACGGTGACAGAATTAAGAACGCATGACGATGATAACTGTATATTATCCGTGACAGAGGCCACGACAGACGGTCGTGCTTATATATAAAAAAAAATTTTACGCAGAAATTTAAGCATCGTGCGCTAATTGATAATATTATTTTAGGAGTGCGTTCCCAGTTAGCAACAACTTTGGTAGGCGACGCTGTACGTTGACACCGCCATACCTCCGAGGCATTTTACACTCGAGTTTGATTAAGAGCGATATATTTTGTGTGCCCCCCTTTATATTTAAATAATTTATATCAATAAATTATATAATTATTTAATTTTTTGTACCATATATTTTGGTTTGTTAATACAGTAGAACTTGGATAATTCGAACTTCTTTAATTCGAAAACCTCTTTAATTCGAATATTTATCGTGGTCCCTAGAATTTGAAATAAATAAAATTTCCGTTTTTAATTCGAATTTTTGGATAATTCGAATTTTTTTTATGGTCCCTTGGGGTTCGAATTATCCAAGTTCGACTGTATTTTCAATCTATATTTGCCGTTTATATTTAAAAATGAGTTTTTACATCTAAATAATATTTGGGCAAATGTTAACGGTCTTCATATACACTTTTACACTACCTTTTCATTACAAAATTAAATTAAAATATGTTTATATTAAATAATAACATTTTTAAAAATCGACTTTCTGGTTCACACTTTTGTATCAAATAAATTATGTATTATTTTATTTTTCTCTATAAAAAAATCTCGGTATAATTTAGATTAAAATATTTTAAGTGGCATATTTTCAATTCATATATTTATACACAAGTTTTATATTTATTTTAAAAATCTATATATATAAAAATGAATGTATGTGTGTGTGTGTCTGTTTGTTTGTTTGTCCTTTATGCCTGACCAAACCACTCATTGGATCGCCATGAAACTTTGGGAAGTTATTTAGTATAGTACTGGGAAGGTTTCTAGCAAATAAAATTTTTGAAATAACTTTTCGCCTAGAAATAATCAAGATAAATATTCTAATTTATCTGTTATAATTCAACAATCTGCTCTAAATATTATCATGATGATACGATGATTTTGTAATGTAGAAAATTAGGAAAGACAAAATTCAGGATGACACGGCAATTTATTTGAGACAAAAATAATGATACAATTCAAAGGCAAGATACTATTCCTTTAACTTCCAATTACCGAGGGAACCAATTAATATTGATTTTATTCAACTTATCAAGTATTTTTCAAGGGACCGGGAAAAAATGTTCACTTTATCGAGAGATTCGTTAAACAAACCTTTACTCGGGTAAAACCTGGGCGAAGCCGGGTACATCCATACAAGAATAATGATACAATTCCAAGGCAAGATACTATTCCTTTTGTAAGATTCTTCTTACGTCTCATTAGAACGTCTATATCTGATCCTGACTAGCTCAAGGTGTAAAGTCCGTTCTAGCTCAGTGGTTAAATTTTTTTTCTTTAGCATATATATGCAAAAATGTAACACACGTTAAATGCTTACATCAACTTGTGTATTAATTTGGGTTACACTCAGATACACACGTAATATGATATGACGAACACAAAGATCCATGTTTAATATCTAATATGTAATTTGTTTCAGGGTAAGTTATCACACACATTTTTAAAATTAATAATAACTCAAAGTTTTATTGTTATCTCAAATGTACAAGTTTCAATCATGGGTAATTCTAGATGGATAAAATTTGCAGTTTAAGGATTTCAAACAAGAGTGAGGTCTTATGCTTATTAGGAACATAAAAATACCTTTCTCAATATACAAAACATGCCATAATTGGCAAAACATGTTAGCTAAGCATAATGGAACATGAAGATTTCATGTTGAGGCCAAAATATGATTTTTCTATACCTATTAAAACATGGATATGCATTTTTACCATGTAAAACATGCCATAGTTGACAAAACATACCAGCTAAGCCTAATGGAACATGAAGATTTCATGTTAGAAACAAAATGCGAATTTCTCCTACCTATTAAGTGAATTATGAATTAGTAGAGAATAGGTTAACATACCGTTCCCGGGGTGGCCCACTCAAAAACCTCATCCGGTCTCCCTCCAAAACTTGATCAAGACTGGTTGGAAGCTCGATAAAGACTAACTCCAGCCTGACCCAGGACTGCCCTCTTTTTTTTTTTCGAAAAAAAAAACCAAAAGCGCCCTCAATGCTAATATTTTCCTACAGAGTAATAAAAATTACTCATAGATATTCTCAGAATAAAAATAATATTTTTATTATTTTTAAAGAGAAAATAATTTTTCTTTTTATGGAATAAAAAAAATAGTTCTATTAATAATTTTCTTTTCAAAGGAGAAATTCTGAATAATAAATGAACATGCTCGTTCTATGATTGATTTTATTCTTTTAAAAAAAAAATAAAAATTTAAATTATCTTTCTACCAAGAGATAACTTAGATTAGCAATACAGTTAAGCAAAAACGAACATGTTTGCCCCTTTGAGAAAATTAACATACTAATTTCTTCTTTAAGAAATTCAGAAATAACACTAAATATGCCTAATCTATCAGTTAACATTTTAATTTCTTCTTTAAGAAATTCTGAAATAATACTAAATATGCCTGATCTATCAATTAACATATTAATTTCTTCTTTAAGAAATTCTGTAATAATACTAAATATGCCTGATCTAACAATTAACATGTTAATTTCTTCTTTAAGAAATTCTGGAATAATACTAAATATGCCTGATCTAACAATTAACATATTAATTTCTTCTTTAAGAAATTCTGTAATAATACTAAATATGCCTGATCTAACAATTAACATATTAATTTCTTCTTTAAGAAATTCTGTAATAATACTAAATATGCCTAATCTATCTGAAAGTGATATCATAAGATATATATACAAAAATTAAGAAAAAAAAAGGAAAGGTGAAGGGATGGTCTGGTTTTAACAGAGAAGAATGCTCGACGTCCTTTTCTCTCTTGTCGGGGCAGCTTCTCCATTGTCCACCAGCTTTCCATTTACACTGTGGGTGAATTTTAAGGTATAGATGGCATTTCCAGCCTTCTGGTGTAGATCCTGCGCTGGACCTCTCTGCAATGGGCTCCATGATCCTTGGGCATCGTCGGCCACCGTGGTGGGGTCTCCCTGGACACCAAACACTTCTGGCGAGCCACTGTATATATATATATATATTATATAATCTAAAAATATTATATAATCTAAAACCTCAAAAATTTCTATATTTTAAAAAATATATATTTTATTTTATTCATTGATAATTTTTATTTTTGTTAACATCGTTTTTAGAAAGACTTTCAGTTTTAGTTGTATAATTTTGTTGTAAATATGCGTAGTTAACCAATCAATCCTTTTAAATCACTAATATAGGATTAAATTATAAATTCTATATAATGTGAAACTAACAAATGTGTAATCTTTCCTCAAGTAATTGAAAATAAAAGCTACTTGACGGTAAATAATTATCTTTTTTTATCACGACTGCACCTCAACCCTTTATCTTATCGATCCTTTGTCTTATCAACCCTTTATCAACAACAACAAACTTATTCATAACATATATATAATGTAAATGTTTACATCTTTGTTGGGTCTGTTTGGTGGAAAATCTGGCCCAACACTTTAACTTCCAATTACCGAGGGAACCAATTAATATTGATTTTATTCAACTTATCGAGTATTTTTCAAGGGACCGGGGAAAAAATGTTCACTTTATCGAGAGATTCGTTAGACAAACTTTTACTCGGGTAAAACCCGGGCGAAGCCGGGTACGTCCGCTAGTATTATATAAGATGTAATTAATAAACTTTTTTAAAAAATTCTTAATACATTTAAATAACATGACATTATGTTATATTCAAATAGGTAAAATAGGTTGGTTTCAGATGGGTATAAATTAGGCTAGTTTCAGATAGGTTATATATATATTAGGTTATGATGGACTATAATTAAAAATATATTTAGATATTTAGATTATATAAATTGGAAACATTTATATAATTATTAATTTTTGACCAGAGTTGGTTGTTGTTATTAGATTTGTCTTGAAGCCTTTTTTATAGAACTGTTTGTTTTGTTTATTATATTTCTTTAAATTTAAACATATATAAAACTAGCGGACGTACCCGGCTTCGCCCGGGTTTTACCCGAGTAAAGGTTTGTTTAACGAATCTCTCGATAAAGTGAACATTTTTTCCCGGTCCCTTGAAAAATACTCGATAAGTTGAATAAAATCAATATTAATTGGTTCCCTCGGTAATTGGAAGTTAAAGGAATAGTATCTTGCCTTTGAATTGTATCATTATTCTTGTCTCAAATAAATTGCCGTGTCATCCTGAATTTTGTCTTTCCTAATTTTCTACATTACAAAATCATCATATCATCATGATAATATTTAGAGCAGATTGTTGAATTATAACAGATAAATTAGAATATTTATCTTGATTATTTCTAGGCGAAAAGTTATTTCAAAAATTTTATTTGCTAGAAACCTTCCCAGTACTATACTAAATAACTTCCCAAAGTTTCATGGCGTTCCAATGAGTGATTTGGTCAGGCATAAAGGACAAACAGACACACACACACACATACATTGATTTTTATATATATAGATAAGATATGTGTTAAATATCTCTCCCTTTGTTTTGTAAGTTAATAAATATAATCATTTGTGCATTTAATTTATCGTATTATTTAATAATAATCCACGCCTTATATAGATTCGACAACAATTAGGTAGCAGAGCGTGGCTATTAAATAAAACGTAAATAAAATATTTAGAAATATATAAAACTAAAGAAATAGAAATGGATTTTTTAGCTTCACCAAAAATCGATTTGCTCACAAATAGTAATTATGCGATTTGGAGTATGAAAATAGAAGCCTTGTTAGATTCAAGGGATATTTTTGATGGTGTTATTAATAATCCAAAGCCTACAAAAGATGATAAAAAATGGCGACGCTTTTAATGAATGGACTAAGAAAAATAAACAAGCTTTTGGAATAATTATTCTTAGTTTGTCATCTGATCAGGCTATCGCCTACAAAGGTATTAAAAATGCACAAGAATTATGGAATGCTATAAAACTCAGATATGAAGGAGAAGCTGAAGATAAATCTATGAATCTTATGCTTGAATTAACTCGACTAAAAAAGAAATATGATGAAAGCATTGAAGGTTACTTGACCAGAAGTCAAGGGATTTCAAGACAATTAATTGAAATGGGAAAAGCAATAACAGATAAAGAAATAATTAGATACATCCTCGAGGGATTACTGGATAAATATAACAATGTGATTACATCAATCCTCGCTAATAGAAATATGGACTTTAATGGCATGCGTCAAAATTTATTGGACTTTGAAAAAAGAAATCCAGAAAGAAGACAGGAACATGTCAAAGTATATAAAACCTCCAGTAACCAGAACAAAGTTAAAACATGTTTTTGTTGCGGAAAAAGAGGACATTTTCAAAAGGACTGTTGGTTTAAAAATAGAAACAAAGTTGACCATCAAAAAACCAAACAGTTTCCAACCAAGCGTTTTACTAAGAATCATGAAGAGAAAGCGAATATTACTAAAGAACATATCCCTAATAAAGACAAACAAGAATTTGCTTTAACAGCTGGAATTGAACAAAGAAAAATGGTAAATGAATGGCAACTTGATTCAGCGTGCACTTCACACATGTCATGTGATAACTCATGGATGATTAATGAGAAAGATGAGGTACGACAAGTTAATCTTGCTGAAACTGGTAGAAGTATCAACTCCATATCAAGGGGAGATATCAAAGCAGTAACTGAATTGGATGATGGACAACATAATAATGTCAAATTAGAAGATATGTTATTTGTTCCCCAACTAAATGGCAATTTGATGTCTGTACCGAGCCTGGTGAAAAGAGGAAATAGTGTCACCTTGAACCAAGAGGGTGCTTTCATTTATGCACCAGATGGACAATTAATCTGTAAGGGTGAATTTGAGGAAGACATGTTTACCATCAGCTTAATCCATGAACTTAGACAGGATGACTCAAAAGAAAAATGCTTTAAAATTGATAAGGACTCTAGGATTTTATGGCATAAAAGATTGGGACATATTAATGACGATTACATGTCAAGAATGAAAAGGGATGGCATGGTCCGAGGACTCCCTGACTTGAGAGGCGAAGTCGGAATATGCCAAGCATGCATAACAGGGAAAATGCCTCGCACACCTTTTCAGGCAACTTATGATGAAACTGCAAAGGGTACTTTAGAATGCCTACATGTTGATCTATGTGGCCCCATGAAAGAAGAATCCTTAAGTGGAAACAAATATATGATGGTTGCGGTTGATCAATATTCTAGAAAATATTTTGTGAACTTTTTGAGTTTCAAGGATGAAGCATCTAACAAATTGAAAGATCTGATCAATAGCATGGAAAATGAGTTAGATAAAAAGGTCAAAAGAATTAGAACAGATAATGGATTTGAATTTATCAACAGATCATTAGAAGAATATTTTAAAACTAAAGGAATAAAACATGAGAAAACTTGTAATTACTCACCAAGAAGTAATGGCATCGCAGAAAGAGCGAACAGAACATTGCTCGATAAAGCCAGAACCCTCTTATCTGATGGAGGCTTGCCCGTCCAATTTTGGGCAGAAGCAATTTCAAAAGCCGAATATCTTCACAATATTACCTCTAACAAGACTCAAAAGCAAGAAACACCAATGGAACTTTGGAATGGCCAGAAACCAACTGTAAAACACTTGAAAGTATTTGGATGCTTAGCCTTTTATAAAGTTAATGACAACCAAAGACATAAGTTACAACCCAAGGCAGCAAAAGGAATTTTCATTGGATACTCAAGAGAAAGGAAGGCATATAGGATA
>CP092863.1:108237536-108297843 GCA_030710605.1 Cordylochernes scorpioides
TATGATGCAAATCAGTGTCGACTACATGAGACAAGAGATGTAAAGTTTGATGAATCCAAAAAGGGTATAGAAGAATCACATGGATGTATAGAACCTTTGACAGACAATTTGGACTGCCTTCCATTAGATTTTGAAATCACTGATTCTCCAGAAATGACATTTGCACCACAACATTTTGAAGGAGATAATTCAGACTACCCTAATGAAGAAAACCTAATGATTGATCAAGGAGAAGAAACAGGTTCATTACCAGAAGAAACACCACCAGATAATAGAAGACCAGTTAGAGAAAGAAAAATGCCAATCAAGTATAATGACCACATTGTATATCAAGCACATGAGGAGGAAATACCAAATAATTATGAAGAAACCCTTAATTCAAACGACAAAGATCTTTGGTATCAAGCCATGCTTGATGAACTAAACTCAATGAGAGTACATAATGTTTGGGAAATAGTGGATAGACCAAAATATCATAAAATAATTAAGAGTAACTGGGTATACTCCATAAAGGACACACCAGATAATATAGAACCAACCTATAAAGCAAGACTTGTTGCTGCTGGCTACAATCAAAAGCAAGGACTTGACTACGATGAAAGCTTTAGTCCTGTAATGAAAATGGGCACATTTAGAACACTCTCGTCATTGGCCACTATTAACAAATACAAGATAAGAATCTTCGACATCAAAACAGCTTACTTAAACGGAACTCTGGAAAGACCAATTTACATGGAAATGCCACCAGGATTTACTGAGAAGGACAAAGTACTTTTGGTAAATAAAAGCATATATGGACTTCCACAATCAGATGCTAGCTGGAACAACACCGCAGATGCCAAATCCTTTGGAGGACACATCATAAAGATTGGAGACAATTTGCTGAACTGGAAGAGTGGAAAACAGAGGATTGTTGCTTTGTCTACAATGGAGGCAGAACTGCTGTCATTTTGTGACGGAGTTTGTGACATCAAGTTCTACACCAGCCTATTGGAAGAACTCAATATGAAGCAGCTGATTAAAGAGCCCACACCAATTAAGACTGATAGCAAATCACTTATAGACTGGATAAAGAACCAAAAGCAGAATACCCGAACGCGACACTTTAATAGAAAATACCATTTTATTAAAGATGAATATGTGAAGAAAACAATCCAACCAATCTTTGTGAGGACAGAACAACAGGAGGCTGACCTGTTAACCAAGAACCTCTCCGGTCCCCGCCTAAAGAACCAGACCAAGATGCTGGGAATGGACATGGACTTTACACAGGACTGAATTTTTAATTAAAGGGGGGTTTGATGGACTATAATTAAAAATATATTTAGATATTTAGATTATATAAATTGGAAATATTTATATGATTATTAATTTTTGACCAGAGTTGGTTGTTGTTATTAGATTTGTCTTGAAGCCTTTTTTTTTATAGAACTGTTTGTTTTGTTTATTATATTTCTTTAAATTTAAACATATATAAAATAAGATATGTGTTAAATATCTCTCCCTTTGTTTTGTAAGTTAATAAATATAATCATTTGTGCATTTAATTTATCGTATTATTTAATAATAATCCACGCCTTATATAGATTCGACAACAGGTTAGTTTAAGATGTGTTATAAAAAGGTTAGTTTCATTAATTAAAATAGGTTATTTTCAGATAGGTTAAGTTAGGTTTGTTTAATCGCTAAATGACGTTAGTTTTAGATAAGCTGAATTAGGTTAGTTTAATCGCTAAATAAGGTTAGTTTTAGATAAGTTGAATTAGGTTAGTCTAATCGCTAAATAAGATTAGTTATAGATAAGTTGAATTAGGTTAGTTTAATTGCTAAATAAGGTTGGTTTTAGATAAGTTGAATTAGGTTAGTTTAATCGCTAAATAAGGCTGGTTTTAGATAAGTTGAATTAGGTTAGTCTAATCGCTAAATAAGATTAGTTATAGATAAGTTGAATTAGGTTAGTTTAATTGCTAAATAAGGTTGGTTTTAGATAAGTTGAATTAGGTTAGTTTAATCGCTAAATAAGGTTAGTTTTAGATAAGTTGAATTAGGTTAGTTTAATCGCTAAATAAGGTTGGTTTTAGATAAGTTGAATTAGGTTAATCTAATCGCTAAATAAGATTAGTTATAGATAAGTTGAATTAGGTTAGTTTAATTGCTAAATAAGGTTGGTTTTAGATAAGTTGAATTAGGTTAGTTTAATTGCTAAAAAAGGTTAGTTTTGGATAGGTTAAATTAGGTTAGTTTAATTGCTAAATAAGGTTAGTTTTAGATAAGTTGAATTAGGTTAGTTTTAGATAAGTTGAATTAGGTTAGTTTAATCGCTAAATAAGGTTTGTTTTAGATAGCTTGAATTAGGTTAGTTTAATTGTCAAATTATATTGACAAACATTTTCAGTTTTTTTTTTTCTGATCAGGTTTTAGAGGGAAGAATGTTGTCTTCGTTTGTTAGTGAACCAATCTCTCACGCCTTCTCATTGGACGAATGTGGCTATGTCTGTATATAGGAGGGGACTAAGGGAATGCGAGACGGGCCGAGAGCATGGAGAATCGGTGTGGAGACACGAAAAGTGTTTTTCTACGTGGTTTTTTCCGTGACTGGCTGTCCTCTTCGCATCCCGGTGTCACCCGAGTCCGATCCCTGCCAGCGATACAATAAAGCTAAGTACTGTTTTATTTTATTTAACAAATCGTGAGTTGTTTTTATCTCCCTTTTGTTGTTAGTGTTGTGCTCTTGAGTGTACACTTTTCTGTGTATTAAGGTACATTTAATTTAGGCCCTAGCTTATTCCATTTTTGTGTGTTAACCCGCAAAAGTATTAACGTTTGTCATTGGCGAGCCCTGCCAGGATTATTGGTGTTTGCAAGTGTAAAGTCCTGTAATTTGTACGTGCGGCTTTATTTTCTTTGATTGAGTGGTTTATTATTATTATTATTGTACTCCATTATGTTTGTGAACTCAATGCTCAACTTGTCAGTGTTTAATGGGGTTGGTCTCGAGTCTTTCATTTGGGAAGTCGAGCTTAAAGCTTGAGTAGGCAAATGGAATCCTGAGGTCAAGGCACTGCTTATGTTCGAGGCTATATCCCCTGAAGTTAAGTTGAGCTTAGAGGAAATGGGTATCCGTAACGATAGCAGTTTCGAAAGTATTGTTAGTAAACTGAACATACTGTACCCTAAAAAGGCGCGTGGTATTAGGGAATGCCTTAAATTAATAAAGGTCTTAAGCAGAGATTTGGGGAAAGTCCTATGGTTTTTAAAGAAAGATTCTTGGCCATTAGAGATAGAGTACAGATTTGACGATAGTTTAGTTTTTGAAATTTTCCTCGAAAATGTACTCGAAAAGTATAAAGAGGCTATTGTTCGCAGTGAGGCTAAATCAATAGAAAAGTAGTCAGTGCCATGGCCACGGAGGATAGTGTAGAACACCGTTGCAGCTTTATGAAAGGGGTATGTTCAGTAGAAGGGGTTGAAGAAATAAATAGCATTAAGGGTGAGATGAAGATTCTTGGTGCCAGTGTAAACAGGATGAAGCACGAAAATGAGCAGTGTATTGAAGACCTTAGGGGTGAGATAGAAAAACTGACTAAATTGTTGGGCGAAATCAAGCTGAGTCCACCTGAGTGTAGGTTAGGACATATAGCTAGTGATTGCTCAAGACAGTCTTCTATGTTTGCCAACCGCAATACTCATGACAATGCTGAGATTGTGAACATACGTTCATATGGCGGAGATCTGTATGGAAATCTGCCAATAGTTAAGGTGAATATTAACGGCAATATGTGGCACCTGTTATATGATACAGGAAGCCAAGTCAGTATCATTGATTCTGAGAAGTGCAAGGTCTTGAAGGAGAATTGGGACGATGCACTTAAAACTTTACGTATAGTGTCAATGACAGGCCACGAGCAGACACTTGCACGTGTTAAAACCTGTAGAGTTGGTAACGAAAACGGCAGCGAGCTGGGAGAGATAAGGTTCTGGTTAATGTCACTCGGAGATAATGGCTACGACGGGATTCTGGGAATCAATGATATAAGGAGATTGAATATCCAGTTTCCTCCCGTATGGGAACGTTGCAACATGATTTCCTTGAAACCAGAAGACCATGATTATGTATACCTTAGCTACGTTGCCAGTGCACATAGACCAATGGTTTCAAGCTCCATAGATGAGAAATCAGTGAGAGGCATTGAAGACGAGGCTGTAAAGTTGCCACCTACTGAGTTTAACAGAAACTGTGAGTGTAGCGCTGGGTCTGTTAATAGTTTTAGAAAGCCTACTTGGGCTGAGAGGTTAAGGGCGATGCGGAAAGCAAAGGAGACTGTCAGACAGTTTATGTCAAGTAATTCTGCTAAAAAGCTTATGAATCCTAGGCCACCTTATACCAAAAGTTTTGACAGAGGAGATCTGGTAAT
This sequence comes from Cordylochernes scorpioides, assembly GCA_030710605.1. NCBI lineage: Eukaryota > Metazoa > Arthropoda > Arachnida > Pseudoscorpiones > Chernetidae > Cordylochernes > Cordylochernes scorpioides. The sequence continues at coordinate 108,241,952 of CP092863.1, forward strand.
GCTAGCTGTTCCTAAGACTGAAGGTTACTCCAACGTCTATGGGCCTTTCCGTGTGGAAGCTAGGGTCTCCGATGTTAACTTTAGAGTAAGAGGGGTCACCATGCACAATGTGAAAGTTGTACATGTCGATAGGATGAAAGCATTTAGAAACTGACGTTAAAAAGAGTTCTTAGCTCTTGGACTTGAAAGAACTGAATGGAATTGGATCGTTCGGTTTCTCATCAAGCAAGCGTCTGTCAGTTCCAAAGTCTCTACCTATCATGCTCGGCCAATCCCAGATGAGAGCTTATTGGTCCCCCATTAAACTCTGTCTATTAAAGCATATTATATATGTGTGTGCTTGGTAATCACTCATGGTAACTCACGTTGTTTGTGCAGATTTTTGGTTATTTTCTTTTTGGGAGGAACAAGATGGAAGGCACCTGTATGGAACGACCTGGATGCCTACTTCTCCTCTCTTTAGTTTTTTTGTATCTTTATAACATGGCTCCCGTGAGCTTTTTCCCACCCGACAGCGGGAGGTTTTCCTTACGGGACAATGAGAATGTTTAGGATTGGTTAGTTCCTTTTTTTTTTCTTTGGAAGGATACCTTTTGTCAAATTATATTGACAAACATTTTCAGTTTTTTTCTGATCAGGTTTTAGAGGGAACAATGTTGTCTTCGTTTGTTAGTGAACCAATCTCTCACGCCTTCTCATTGGACGAATGTGGCCATGTCTGTATATAAGAGGGGACTAAGGGAATGTGAGACGGGCCGAGAGCATGGAGAATCGGTGTGGAGACACGAAAAGTGTTTTTCTACGTGGTTTTTTCCGTGTCTGGCTGTCCTCTTCGCATCCTGGTGCCAGCGATACAATAAAGCTAAGTACTGTTTTATTTTATTTAACAAATCGTGAGTTGTTTTTATCTCCCTTTTGTTGTAAATTGTCTAAATAAGGTTAGTTTTAGATAAGTTGAATTAGGTTAGTTTAAGAATATTAAAAAAAATAATGTTCGTTTTATAATAATTAATTTAATATTTTATTTTTAAAAAATGTTTCTTTTTTTACTTTTGTAATGATTCCATATGCAAATTTTATTCTTAAAGAAAAAATGCAGCATATATGTAGATATGAATTAATTTTCTGATAGAAAATTAAATATGTAAAAATGATTGGATGTATATAGAGTGTAAGAGGAGAGTGAAAGTATCTTATTTATAGAAATAAATGGCTTATACCTTTTAGTGTTCGTCAAGTGCTATTTTTGTTAGGTAGAGAACACAACAACATGGCGCAGCCGACAGGATATTCTCTTAGAAGCGGAACCAAGATAGCACTGAAGGAGGAACTTGGAATTGTGGACGGAGGAAAAAGTGACAGCAAAGGTCAAACAGAAACTGATTCAAGTAAAGAAAATCTACTTAAGGATGAGAAGCCAGACATAGATCCTGGGAGTTCTCAAGTCGAGCCCAACGTCGCTGCACTCGTTACTGTACTAAATAACCAACAGCAGTTGCTTAATAAACTTGTAGAGATGCATCTGGCCACGGGACAGGAGAGGATTGCTAAAATGGAAGTTGAAAGGTTTAATGGAAAGAATGTTGATCCGTTGATTTGGATCCAAAATTATGAAATTATCTGCCAGAATAATAACTGGAAATCTTCTCAAACTAAAGTAAATGGAATGCGTGCATTCTTAGAGGATACCGCCTTGCTTTGGTATGACTGCCAAGATAAAAAAGTAGCAGATGGAGATTGGGAGGAATGGAAGAATGATTTCATTGAGGCGTTTCGCGAGGATCCCATCTCCAGATTTGATAAAGCTGTTAAATGGCAATATCGCAGTGGCTCCTATGTGGACTATTTTTATAAAAAAAACTAAGGTTACTTCAGCTGGGCTTGCCGGGAGCTTCAGAGAGAATCTTGATAACTGGCATCTTGCACGGCCTACCAGAAGAAATGCAACAACGTTTGGCTGTGATTTCATTCTCCACCACTATGGAATTAAGAAAAGTTCTTGAGAGATGTAGGCCTTCCATTCGCCCATTAGAAAAGCACACTTCCAAAAAACTAGAAAATGAGGGTTGGCCTTTCCCTCCGTCAGAAAGGGTATTATACTTTTCCTGTTTTTCCCCAAACTCAATGCTTCCGGTTAATGTTAATGGAGTAAAATTAAATGCATTTTTGGATCCTCTGGTTCATCTATTGATTTGATTCGAAAAAACACTCTAGAAAAGTATGGCTGGAAAAGTTATCCGGCAAAGACAAAATTAACAACTATAAATCATAATAGCATTTTTGCATCTGAATGTATTGACCTTGAGCTTGAAGCAGATAATCGTAGAATCGAGGTAACCGCAGTAATTCTTGAAGAGATGCCTTTCGAGATTCTGCTAGGAAAGCCAACCATGAAAATTTTCAAAATCCAATGGGATTTTCATTCTGATAACATCAAATGTTTGGCCTTGAATGCTAATGAATATACATTTACGATTAATGATGTTCAGGAAAACTTCCCATGTCTTTGTGAATTTTCTCGGATTAGGGTCCCAAAATTTGAGGTGGACTTTTTGTTGAAACCTGATTGCAATGTTATTCGGTCTAAACCATATTCAACGTCTGAATACAAAAGAAAATGGATATCTAATAAAATTAAAGAAATGCTTGACCGGGGAATCATTGTTCCATCTACTTCAGAGTTTGCATCACCATGCGTACTTGTTCCAAAAAAGGATTCCTCCTTTAGACTCTGTCAGGACTATCGAAGGCTCAATCAGGAAACTCATTTGGATCCCTTTCCCTTTCCCAGCATTGATAGGATTATAGACCGATTTGGGGGTTGTAATTATTTTACAAAAATTGATTTACGAGACGGATTTTGGCAAATAGGACTAACTAGAGAATCCAGAAAATTTTCTGCGTTTGTAACACAAGAAGGTCTGTACGAATTCACGAGGTTACCGTTTGGTTGGAAAAATTCTCCTCCCAAATTCCAACGCATAATGACTGAAATATTGGGGGATCTGCTAGATCAAAGAGTAGTTGTCTATATTGATGACATCTGTTGTGGTGCACCCACTAAAGAAGATTGTGCAGCCCTATCCTACAAGATTCTCATTAGACTCGCCAAATTTGATATGACCATTAACCTGGAGAAATGTCAGTTTTGCGTTCCTCAAGTGGAGTTACTAGGAAGAATAATAAATGGCGATTTCAAACTCATGAGGGATCAGGTGATTGAAAAGGTGAAGAATATGAGGAGGCCTTACAATTTGAAATCCCTACAATGTTTCACTGGCTTAACTGGGCATTTCAGGCCGTATATACCGAATTATGCTATGATAATAAGACCATTGGATGCCTTGAAAAGAAAAGACTCCATTTTTACATGGACAGAAGAATGTGAGGAGTCTTATTTGAAATTACTTATCCTTATTACATCCAACCCGATTTTAAGGATTCCCGATAGTTCCCTTCAATACGAGCTGTCTACCGACGCTTCTTACTATGGAACGGGAGCAGTATTATACCAACGAGATATTACCGAAAAGAAAAACCGACAATTACGAGTAATAAGTTATTATTCATATACGTTTACAAGAGCGGAACAGAATTATTCTGTTACCGAAAAGGAATGTCTTGCTGTGTTGAAAGCAGTTAAACATTTCCGCGCATATTTGGAATGTAAACCTTTTACAGTCCACACCGATCACCGCGCGTTGACTCAACTGCTTTCCTGCGGAAATCTCAGAGACAGACTTGCCAGATGGCAACTGTTCCTTAGTTCGTTTGAAATGAATATTAATCACCGATCCGGAAAGGAATTACAAGATGCCGACGCTTTGTCGAGATTGGCCATTGATTCTCCCACAGATCCAAATGAATCCATATTATGGACGAATCACCGGAGCATTGATCTGAAGTTCGGAGATAACAACAAGTACTAGGTTCCTCCCGAGGATAGAGATTCTATCTTGCTCTTATATCACGATGATCCTCTCTCAGGTGGCCACTCTGGGTTTTTGAGAACCTATCATAAATTAAGGCAGCGATTCTACTGGTATAAGATGAAAAATGATATACGCGGTTACATAGCCTCTTGCCCTGTTTGTCAACAGGTCAAGTTTAAATACAAGTACAGACCGAATCATATGAGCTTGCCGCCACAATCACAGGAGCCTTTCCATACTGTGCATTTAGATTATGCCGAAGCTCCAACTAAGGGAGATGCTAGATCAACCTTTTTAATAGTAATAGATGAAGCAACAAGATTAGCCCAGGCTAAAGCTATAAAACAAGATGGGCGATCATTGATAAATTATTTCGAACAAAGAAAGTCCTTTGTTCATGGAAAATTCCCGGAATGGGCGAAATCTAAAAACATAAGACTGATCACGACAACTCCCTATCATCCAGCTGGAAATGGTCTGGCGGAAAGAACCATAAGAGAAATAAAGACCTTTCTCGCCTGTTACCCTCATTTCAAAGGAGGATGGAAGTCCTGTCTAGAGGGAGCAACCCAGATAAGAATTGTAGGAGCGGTTATGATACCGAATTGCTCCCTCTAGACAGGACTTCCATCCTCCTTTGAAATGAGGGTAACAGGCGAGAAAGGTCTTTATTTCTCTTATGGTTCTTTCCGCCAGACCATTTCCAGCTGGATGATAGGGAGTTGTCGTGATCAGTCTTATGTTTTTAGATTTCGCCCATTCCGGGAATTTTCCATGAACAAAGGACTTTCCTTGATCTGTAATTATAGTGCACACTTTCTTAAGATTTTCATGTTGTTCAAAATAATTTATCAATGATCGCCCATCTTGTTTTATAGCTTTAGCCTGGGCTAATCTTGTTGCTTCATCTATTACTATTAAAAAGGTTGATCTAGCATCTCCCTTAGTTGGAGCTTCGGCATAATCTAAATGCACAGTATGGAAAGGCTCCTGTGATTGTGGCGGCAAGCAAAAACAAAATTTTACCATAATAGAAAACAAAGAAGATCACCACCTCAGCTAAAAGTTGGAGATTATGTGCTGGTACGTCATCAAAGGAAAGGAAAAGAATGGCACCAGACTGGATCACATGAAGTCTGTCGTGTAACTGAAATGGACGGTCTGGTCAAGTAAATAGTATGCTATGTACTTGACCAGACCGTCCATTTCAGTTACATAAAATCGTCCAATATTTCCATAATCGTCAGACCAGAACCGCTCACATATCCAATGTCCAGTCTTTCAACATCCGGACAAAGGGACCCACCGTGGAAATAAAATCATCTCAGGAGTGATGATGGCTCTTCGGTGGCGGGTGCTGTAATGATTCCATATGCACATTTTATTCTTAAAGAAAAAATGCAGCATATATGTAGATATGTATTAATTTTCTGATAGAAAATTAAATATGTAAAAATGATTGGATGTATATAGAGTGTAAGAGGAGAGTGAAAGTATCTTATTTATAGAAATAAATGGCTTATACCTTTTAGTGTTCGTCAAGTGCTATTTTTGTTAGGTAGAGAACACGACAACTTTTAAATATCTTTTTTTAAATTATAATTTAAATATATAAATTTTAAATGGAATAAAATTCAAAGTATTTCACCAAAATTGTATTTTTAACTTGTGTAAAACGGCTCGAAGGTACGGCGGTGGCAACATACAGCGCCCACTACCAAAGTTGTTGCTAATTGGGAACGCTCCATTATTTTGAATTTTCAGCATTGAAATATTTTAGTTATTTTAAAATTTACAAATAATTACCTTTTAAATAAATAAATCTTTATAAAATGTATCCACAATGATTATGATAGCATTTTATTTCAATATTCCATTTCCATGTTATTATGAAAGATTTAAACACAAAATCAAAATCACCTGCAGCAGCAGTGGATGGCTTTAATACAATAAAAGCTCTTTGATATTTAAAAAAAAATTTAGAGGAAGAAAGACATGCATGTCTTTTAAAAATAGACCATTTGGAATACATCCTGAAAAGAATTTCAGAGCAAAAACAGACATCCATAAAGGAATTTTTTAAAAGATCATGATTCTTTTTAAGTAATATTTTTAAATTTTTATTTTCCATATTTATTTCCTTTCAAGTGCTCTTCATCAATTATCTATATTAATAAAATGCAAATTTCATAAGTGTTGTTCGCTAAAAACTTTCGTTACAATGCATCAATTTCGACCAAATTTTCAACATTTATGTAAAACGAGATGGAGCAGGTTTTGCTTAACATCAAAATATATTTCCTAAAATTAACATGCGTAACTTCCGTGTTATCGATTAAATACAAAAAAAATCAACAGAGTTAATTTTATTTATATATAAATACAAAAAAAATTCAACAGAGTTAATTTTTTTACATACTAGCTAATAATCTCAATCTAAAAAAATATTCAAAACAAGCAATTTTAAGATAACACCATATGTAAAACAGTCGGCCAAGAAAACAACAACGATATTACATCTTTCTCACATATTCACACACAATCTTGATTAATAATTAAAACTAATCTTTAACATTGTTTATTATACTTCATAATATATAATATTCATTAGGCAAACTTTCACTCGGATAAAACCGGGTACACATCCGCTAGTAATAAAATATAATTTGTAATTATTTATGTTACAAAAATATGTATTAATGCTATTTTGTCCCTGATACTCAAAGTTAATCATGTAAATAAAAAATAATTAGACAAAAGTACACACACAATGGTTTCAATTAATATCATTAATTTATATTACTAAGCTATTTTTTTAAAATATTATTTTAGAGAGTTAAATGATTAGCTAATCATCTAACTTTAATTCAACACTTTCTTTAATTCAACCGAAAGCTCTGATCCCTTGGGGTGTTGAATTAAAGAGTTTCGACTGTATATATTTATTTTTAATATAATATTGTGGTGGTTCGTCTGGTTTTGAAGAAATGATTCAATTATTCATTCCAAGGTATTTTAAATTTATAGATATGATATAAATATCAATGTTAATTATTAGTGATTATTATCGTTGCAAATTAAAATCTAGTAAAGAAGAGTTTAAAAAGGTTTGCTGAAAATGGGAGGATGAAAATTGCCGTTGGCTCATGGAGGCGTCAAAACAATGGTATCCTCCCCCGTGCTTAACACGTCACCGCCGCCGCGCATGCGCCGACTTAGCGTACCCAGGCGTCCGAGGTGGTGGTGGTTGAAAGGGCTGTTCAAAATTGGCGGTGGGTCAAAACACCGTCACACCCCCCAGCTCCCAAGGACTCCCTGTCCTTGAAAGATTGAAGTTGAGAATCATTAGCCCGGTACACTCATCCTTCTGTGTCTTGGGCTGAGTTTAGACATGCATGGATGGTGCTTTGCAACAGTCCTCATTACTTGATCTCCCTCAGAGAATTCCACATCTGGATGTTTATCATCATGATGATTCTTCCTCTTTATCTGAGATTTTCTAGTATTCTCGCGAGCCAGACCTCTTGCTTCTTCTAAAGTGGTGGGATGGTCAGCAAAAGATGGTGATTCATCAATCCCATACAGAAGAAACTTTGGGCTGAATTTGGTTACTTCATGTGGGGTCTGGTTGTATGTCTTGACAATAAATGGTACAAGTGTTGACCATTTTTGTTTCGGTTTCTCCAAAATTGCAGCACTCAATCTTGTAAGAAGGGTATGGTTAGCCTTTTCTACCATTCCACATGTCTGAGGATGGTTTGGAGTAGCAAGGGAATGGCCAATTTTATTTTTGGACAGAAATTTTTTGAAGTTTCTACTTGTGAAATTCGAACCATTGTCTGTCAGAATACGTTTGATTGGTACTCCAGAAGATAACAGCTGTCTAAGGATGTTGAGGATGGCAGCTGAATTGTTGGATGCTGTGGGAGATGCCCAAATGTAATGACTATCGTGATCTATGATGACTTGGAGATACTTATGTATGGTGTTCTTGGCTTCATTTCCCAAAACAATTGTATCCAGTCCAATGAGGTCAAATGGTTGGAGGTCGCTGTCCACTATTTGTTAGTGGCCTATTGTTGGTTGGTTTGACTGTTTGCTGAGCTGACAAACTTTACATGAGGAAACATACTCTTTTATGGTCCTGAGCATTTGTGGCCACCAGTAATATGTGGAAATCAACTTCAATGTTTTGTTTTTTCCAGGATGTCCAAAGTCATCATGAAAGTGGTGAAGACATTTTGCCCTTAGGGAATCAGGTACAACTGCTTTGGAATGGCCTCGAATTCGTTTAGTGACAATGCCACTTTTAATTTGAGGGTTCTTTACAAATCGCAAGTCTGCCTGTTGCTGATCAATCTTCATCTTATCTTCGGTTATGAATGTGCACTCTGGATTCCTGGAAAGTGCGTCAACATGTGTTTGCCATCCTCCTGCTCTGTGGATAATGGTGAACGATCTAGAAGATAGCTCCATTGACCATCGGAAAAGTCTTCCCCCAAGGTTTTTATGATTCAATAGCCATTTTGAAGCGCTATGATCAGTGACAATTTGGAATGGCTTGTCTAGGTGGTTGTTGAAATGTCTGACTGCTTCAATGATGGCAAAACATTCCAACTCTGTAGCGGTGTAGCGTGACTGGGTTGGGTTGAGCCGTTTTGAGAAATAGGAAACAACCCGTTCTCTGCCATCTGGATGTTTCTGTGCAAGAATTGCACCAAGTACTTGCACTGAGGTTTTAGTGTAGAGCTTACATGGTAAGCTGGGATCGTACATTGCCAGAACTGGAGGTTGTGTGATTAAATTCTTCAAAGTTTCAAATGCTTTTTGGTGAATTTCAGACCAGTGGAAAATTTTATCTTTCTTCAATAAATCTGTTAGAGGTTGTGCTATTGAACTGAAATCTTTTATAAATCTCCGATAATAACTACACAATTAGTGAAATTGCTGTATGTTTTTGACTGTTTTGGGGATTGGGAAACTTTAACGGCTTCAATTTTCCGAGGTGATGGTGTAACCTGATTGTATTTGATGATATATCCAAGATATTCTATTTCTTCTCTGATAAAAGAACATTTTTGAAACTTGAGCTTGAGGGAATATTATTTTTCTAGCACTTCTGATAGAAGGTCAAAATGTTCTTCTAAAGTTTTAGAATATATGATGAAATCATCAAGATAGTTGATGCACCCCTTGTACATTAATGGACCAAGGGTTTGTTGTATGATTCGCTGAAAAGTAGCAGGGGCGTTTTTCAACCCAAAAGGCATTACTAACCACTCATAAAGCCCTTCGTTGGTGATGAATGCTGTCTTCTCTGTGCTGTCTGGAGCCATTTCGACATGCCAATAACCTGAAGCGATGTCCAACGAAGTGAAGTATTTCGCTCCCTGAAGACGATCGAAGACTTCTTAAATGTTAGGCAGAGGCATCTTGTCGTCAATGGTAAGGGCATTGAGGCGGCGGTAATCAACGCAAAGCCTCTTTTGGCCATCCGCTTTTGGTACGAGTGTGACTGAGAAGGCCCATGGGCTTCGACTGTCCCGAACTAGTCCTTTTTTTCTTTAAATCTTCAACCTGTCGTTTAATCTCATCATACTCTGAGGCTGATCTTCGATACAGTCGAAGTTGAATAGGCGGATGAGGAATGGTATGGATGTTGTGTTTTGCTATTTTGATTTTTCCTACATCAAAAGAATTTTCACTAAAAATAGCTGTATATTTATGTAATATCTTGTCGAGGGTTTGATTTGTTTCTGGTCTCAAATAATTCGCCTGAAATTTACATTTATACAAAGATGGTCCTTTAGTAGTCACAACACCATTCTTGATGTCGACATGAAGATTGAACAGAGTTCCAACGTCAAGACCTAGTAGGAGGGGGTACATGAAGTTTCTGAGGATATGTAAATCTATCTGATGGGTGATGTGACTGATGGTAAGGTTGACTTTAACGCGACCAAAGCTTCTTGTTCTGAAATTAGCTTGATTGATGTAAATGGTGATGATGGTTCCGTTTATAGATTCAAATTTTTGAATTGGGAATATGACATTATACTGATGGTTGAACCTGTATCTATGAATGCTTGTATTGGGGTGGAGTTGACTAATGTGTTGATGTTGATGAACTTGAAGATTGGTCGCTCTATTAGTTTAAATTAACTGTTGGTAAATCAGTTGAGTTAGAAGATGAAGGGTCGGAAGTAGCATACAAAGTTGAGGGTTGTTTGTTTGCTGCGGTTTCTTTAGGGAATGTTTTGGGTCTATATGGGCATTCATTATGCCAATGAAAATTATTTAAATTTTGCATTTTCCAAAATCTGCTTGGGTATGGTGGATTTGGAGGTGAAGCGACGTAAGAGGTAGCAGATTTAAAGTCTTTAAATTTATTATCACCGAAGGCTGGTTTGGAGTTCTTTTGTATGGAGCTAACAGCTGCCTCCAATTTTGAGGTTGCACTTACCCAAGTCTGTATATCTTTGAAATGTATTGGGGCTAAGCTTATCTTCCATTGTGCTGGTAATTCTTCCGTCAACATCAGGATCTGTTCGACTTTGGATAAGGAAGTTTGTTTTAGAAGTCGGATTTTGGACTGAAAGTAGTCATTGACGGTTTCATCGCAGCGTAGATACCTCCGTTGTGCATCAATAAATGGTGTTTCTGTTGATGATCCAAATCTTGTAATAAATTTTTGTTTGATGGTTACCCATTGATTAATATTTGTTCCTGATATTTCATCAGCACACCATTCTAAGGCTCTTCCTTCTAGATAGTAAAAGAAAAACTTTCCTTTATCTTCATCTGCAACATGTAATTCAAAAAGTTTTACCCAGCTCTGGGAACGAATATCCTTCTGATCCCCGCAGTATTTTTGCAATTTTAAAATATTTTCTTTCGACATAATGATATTAGATACAATTTTCAAAAAAAAAATTTTTTTTCAGTATTTAATTTTTTGCTTAAAAATTATTAAAATCCAAATTATGTTCACAATATGACTGAAATAAATATAATATTCAAATGAATGAAATCTTCTTGATGCTTGAATAATTGAAAATACTTTCCAGCTGCGCCAAAACTGTGGTGGTTTGTCTGGTTCTGAAGAAATGATTCAATTATTCATTCCAAGGTATTTTAAATTTTATAGATATAATTTAAAAATAAATATCAATGTTAATTATTAGTGATTATTATCATTACATATTAAAATCTAGCAAAGAAGAGTTTAAAAAGGTTTGATGAAAATGGCTGTTGACTCGTGGAGGCATCAAAACAATGGTATCCTCCCCGTGCTTAACACGTCACCGCTGCCGCACATGCGCCGACTCAGCGTACTCAGCCGTCTGAGGTGGTGGCGGTTGAAAGGGCTGTTCAAAATTGGCGGTGGGTCAAAACACTGTCATAATATAAATAAAATGTTGATTTAAGAAGTCTGTAGATATGCCAATTTTGTTTTTAAAATATACAGTAAAACCCCCTTTATAGTGAACCTCAATGGGACAGAGCTTTTGGTTCACTATAGCCACGGTTTGGCTATTTTTTTTTACTTTTCAAAATTTTTAGACCGTATAATTAAAGGACGGCCATACACACAAGAAGAGGCTGCCTCATAATAGTGGTCACTTTGTTTTAATTCCCTTAATTAACGAATTTCCTTACATTAATACTGAATAATAAAAGAAATCATTAGATAATAGGTTCTTCTTATCAACAGCATACATGCACCTCTATGTCTAATTTAAAAATCAAGACAAATCCTAGGCAAAGTTTTATTAAATATATATTCAAAGATATAAAATGATTTTAAAACATCATTATTACATTATATAATACAATGTTTACTTGAAAAAATGGCTCTAATACCTTGTTGCTTCAAAGCACCCCTCAAGTATTGCACCTTTCAAATAAAGTTAATGGTTTTCTTCATGTTTCCACATATTCTTCTAGGTCTAGATTTCGTTTTTTTTTTAACCTGCCATGCAAAACATTCCTGACTTTAAAATCACCATAGTTCATGGCATAAAAATAATTTTTGTTTCATCAGAGGACCATTTATTTGGACTTTTTTTAAAGCCCTAAAACGTACGATCGCGATCCCGGCAAAAGTTGGGGTTGATTCCTCTTTGTAACAATTTTTAATAGCTTTATATTTTATCTTTTATAATAGAAAAGTTATATTCCTCATATTTTAATATGTTCTTAACATTTTGCCTGTGTTGTTTCACTTCGAAAAGTTCTGAAAAATGGCCTTTTTTAAAAAATGAAATAACGTTTTTTTTAATGCCTTTGTTTTCTATAATTTGGAAGACATTTGCATTTTTTATTGATAAGGCACAATTTGGATTATTAATATATACAGTTATCAGCATCATAATCAATTCTTTCTTAATCAATTCTGTCACCGTTTGCTTTTGGTTCAGTGGTAGAATGCTCGCCTGCCACGCGGGCGCCCCGGGTTCGATTCCCGGCCGATGCATTTTTTTGTTTTTTTTTACAATTTTTAAAACTCATTTATATTATTAAAATATATGTGCTTTTCCTGTCTATGTACAGATTTATGGTCTATGTACACAAGTGTACAAGTATGTATACAAGTTATTTGCAAATTGCGTGGCAAATTTGCCCTTTCGCTCGCAAACAGCGCCTCTAGCGGTGAAGATGGGAGGTAATATCAGCTGACCTAATGGACATGTAAAACTGTTTTAACAGGATATAGAGAAAAATCTGGAAAATATATTTTTCGGATTTTTAGTCAAGAAAAATAAATTGACAGGTTCTGGGAAAAAAGTATTTGTTTTTTATTCAGAAAATGATGATGACAATATTGCTGTATCATATTTGATTATCAGATACAAAATTATATCCGGAAAAATTCCAAAAAGCAGAGACCACGGGTGAAGCCAGTTCATTTTTAGTATGCAGGAGCAATATTCTAACAGAAAAACATTCGAGCAGAAGACACAAAGCCAGATCATCTCTCTATAAAAATATCGCTTCTCAGACACAAAGTTTGGAGCGGGACGTTTCACAAGAATGACATCCACTGCGCCAATTTATAATTGTAACGAATAGTATTTGAATAAAAGCATTTAATGGGGTTTAATCACATTAAGTCACGTGTCAAGTTACGGTAAGTAAAAATTTAAAAATTAAAAAAAGATGCCGAAACCCGAGATCTTGAGATCTTCAGTCTAACGCTCTCCTAACTGAGCTATTTCGGCTTATTTTAGTTTTTTCTATAGAAGCTTCTATTTTTATAATTATGTATATTTTCAAAAAGTCAATTCACACCTCTTCGCTGGAGACCATGGGAATACTGACTAATTCATTATGCTAACATAATTATAAATACAAGTATCAGAGTCATCAACAATTCTGTCATCGTTTGATTTTGTGAATGGAATAAATACCCAAATACGGCCATTTTTTCTACGCATCGGTGATTCAGTGGTTGAATGCTCGCCTGCCACGCGGGCGGCCCGCGTTCGATTCCCGGCCGATGCATTTTTTTTTTTACAATTTTTAAAACTCATTTATATTATTATCCCTATATATATATATGTCAGCGTATGTATGTATGTCAACTATACACGTCCACAATACGTAACTAATCTAACTGAAATTTTAACAGTATATAAAGTAGAATCTGGAAAAACTCTTAGTGAAAATTTCAGGTCTCTATCCCGAATATCCGTCGTGTTATTTGCAAATTTGCTCTTTCGCTCGCGCCTCTAGCGGTGAAAATGGGGGTAATACCAGCTGACCTAATGTACATGTAAAGTTTGGAGCGGGACGTTTCAAAAGAGTGACATCCACGGCTCCAATTTATAATTGTAACAAATAATATTTGAATAAAAACATTTGATTGGGTAAAACCCGGGCGTTGCCCAGGTCATTCGGCCAGTAGATTATAAACACAAAGTAATAAGACCAAATCCAAATAATTGGAATTAAAAACATGCTGTGGTAAAATTTTCTATTTAAAAACATGCTGTGGTAAAATTTTCTCATTCAGTACTTTTGTCTGAAGATGGTAACAACGCTGTTACCGAAACGTCACACACTATTTATTTATTTGGATTTGGTCTTATTACCTTGTGTTTGCATTTTTCATATTTCGAATTTAATGGATGCAAAGATATTCTATCTAATAAAAAGTATAATGTGTAAAAATTTATACAACATACAGCAAAACTAAAGGTAACTCAGAAACCAAAATTATCCATTAACATCAGCAAATCTGAAATCGGTCTCTTCACCATCAACAACCACCTTCGCCACTGGACCCCAAATATTTTCTTAAATAATTCAAAACTTCAATATTCAGATTCCCCAAGATATCTTGGTGTCACACTCGGCCCTGCGCTCATTTTTAAAAAACATATTGACACCATGATAAGCAAAGCCAAAAATAGACTCAAAATCCTGAAAAAAATATCAGGCTTAAACTGGGGTGCAAATGCCAATATCTTACGCACAACGTACCTTGCACTCGTAAGACCTATTTTGGAATATGCTACACCAGCCTGGATCAATGCAAGTAAAACTAACCTATCCAAAATAGACAGAATCCAAGCAAGTGCAGCTAAAATCATCAGCAGACTTTGAGGATCCTGTCCAAATCGCATTGCTGATCTCGAATTCAACCTTCTTCCCCTGCAACTAAGGAGAAAAATCTGCTTTTCAAAATTTAGAACAAAAAAGATTAACTCTCCAAAAGAACATCTTACAGGAAAATTTATTAGAAATTGGGTCCCAAACCAAAGATTAAAATGCCCCACTCCTCTCAACCTGGCTCACAACTCTAATCTTTTAGACATCCCAATTAATTCCAAACACAGAACTTCCTATCCCCCACACAAAACTCGCAACAAACTCATCTGTTTCCCTCATCTACCAGACAATCCCCACAAACATGAAACTAAGCCAGAATTACTTAAAGCTCTTTGCCTCCAAATCATTGAGGAAAATAGCTCCCTCTTCGACATCACAATTTACACTGATGGTAGCCAACTTGAAACTGGACTGTCTGGCAGTGGAATTGCTATCTACAAAGATAAGATCCTGGAAAAAATCTCCCTCTCCCACCCTAGACCCTTCAGTTTATAAATCAGAACTCTCTGTTATAGATACGGCTCTAAAAGACATCAACATCAATTCGCCAAGCAAAATAATAATCTACTCCGACTCAAGAGCAGCCATTTATACTCTTCAAAGCTGCTTCTCCAGTCAAGAACCTCTCCTCAAGAGCATTGCTAAGTCTGTAAACCGACTCCCAGCCAACAGCTCAGTCACATTGCAATGGCTTCCAGCTCACGTTGGAATTCCTGGTGATGAGCTGGCAGACTCTCTGGCAAAGGCTGGAGCTCTTGGCCTACCTGAAGCATGAGAATCTACCACCCAACTAGACGAAAGAGACCTCCTCCGTACCATCAAAACCCAATGCCTGCAGGAATGTAAATCTGATGCTGCACATATATGACTGGTACAGAGCAGGAGGGACAAGCACCAGTTCTGTCCTCCCAAGAGAACAACAGTCTTTGATTTCCGGACTTAAGTCTGGTCATCTATGGACAATGACTTTCCAAAATGGTTGCAAGGTTTTCCCACTATGTACTAAGTGCAATTCTCAGCCTGCAACTCCAAGACTTATTATTGACTGTATTGACTCATCCATTGATGAGCTCTACTCTTCCCCGGCAGACACCATCAAAAATCTCAAGCTTTACAAGCTTGATACCTTAGTGTGATTGAGTGGAGATAAGAAAGAAGAAGAAGAAGACTCTTCCCCGGCAGACACTATCAAAAATCTCAAGCTTTACAAGCTTGATACCTTAGTGTAATTGAGTGGAGATAAGAAAGAAGAAGAAGAAAGTGCAAAAATCAAAACAAACAATGCTCTAAATTTATTGTTTTAAAATCGCTACCGCGAGCTGAAACATGCTCAAAATTTTGTTGTTTTATTTTTTTTTTTAATTGAAATTCAAAGTTTGTTATAAGCATAGTATTTTACATAGATTTTATTATTTTGGGACCGAAAATAGGTTTGTTATAGGGGTAGTTCATTATTTTAAAAATCGCAAAGTTCGTTATAACGATGGTATATTCAATGGAATGGAATTGGGAATCGCCGTGGGTTCGTTAAAAGGGAAGGTTTGTTATATCCAGGGTTCGTATTAGCAGGGTTTTACTGTATATATGAAAAAATGATAGAAAAAAATAATAAAAAGGCATATCCTGACCAGGAGCACATGTGCTTTACAGAAGGCAGTGCGCCATCTGGTGGAACAGAAATCAAGTAAACATTGATTTAGCCTGTTCCTTGATATTTGGCCAAGCAAATTTCTTGATAAATCAAGAAAAGCCATCCACTCTCCTAATCAGGATATGCCTTTTTTATTTTAAATATATATATATATACAGTTAAACCTGTCTATAGCACCCCCGCTTGGGACTCACCAAAATAGGGTGCTATAGACAAGTAACTTTTAATGTAAATCGCATCGTACAAGGTATTTAAAATCGGGCGCTATAGAGAGATACGTGGTATTTAGACGTGGGGGCTATAGACAGGTTTAACTGTATATATATTGTCGCGGAGATAAATAAAGCAAGGGCAAATTTGGGAATAAATAATTTATTATAAGGAGTACTTATAGGGAGAGAGAGAGAGAGAGAAAATACAACCTACTCCAAGTTGAAGATTATCCTGATGTCCGCCACCGTCCCGTTTTCCTTATTTACAGATCAGGGGGGGATCATGTGGTCCCCCCGGGGTCCGGGGATGATTGACAGGTGTCCCATCTGGATGGAGCTACTTGACATTTCTCCCTCTTTAGAGAAAACAGCGACCCGCTGATTAGCTTGTCTCAGCCCTTGTTCTGGAAGGAAATCTATCACGGCCTGTGTTCCCTAGCAGAATGGAATGTTGTTCTTCAGGGTCCAGGTAGGGCTTCATCCGAATGACATGGACGATATCCTTGGCTTTCCGTGATCGGGGAGACGGGTCCACGGGCTCTACTTCATACGTAACTTCTGAAAGCTTCTTGGTCACCTTGTAGGGACCGAAGTATCTCTTCAGTAGCTTTTCTGAGAGCCCTACTTTTCGGATGGGAGTAAAAACCCACACAAGATCATCCTTCTGGTAATAGACTGGAGTATGTTTCTGGTCGTAAAGTCTACGGTCTTTCGCCTGTGATTGTAGAAGGCGTGATCGGGAGAGTTGACGCGCTTCCTCAGCTCTGGTCACAAGTTCCCCAACGTAGTCGTCAGAGATCTCATCTGGTAGGTAGGGTAGTACGGCATCGATGTAGGTCTCGGCCTCGCGGACGTGGACAAGAAAGAACGGAGTGTAGCCGGTTGCCTCCTGTTTAGCCGTGTTGTAAACAAAAGTTACGTAGGGTAAAACTTGGTCCCAGTCCTTCTGCTCAACACCTGTGTACATGGACAACATATCTCCCAGAGTTTTGTTGAACCTTTCAGTCAGGCCGTTGGTCTGGGGATGGTAGGCCGTTGTAAATCTGTGCACAATTCCGCACAGAGCATTGATCTCTTTTATTACTTGAGAAATGAAATTTCTTCCGCGATCTGTTATCATTTCTCTAGGAGCTCCATGCTTCAAGATAACATCTTCAACCAGGAACTTAGCTGTTTCGATTGCTCCTCCGTCTGGGATCGCTTTCGTTATGGCATACCTTGTCATATAATCGGTGCACACAATGATCCAACGGTTTCCATCCTTAGAAACTGGAAATCTTCCAAGGAGATCGACCCCGACCTTATAGAATGGCTTTTCTACGGGCGGTATGGATACAAGTTGTCCAGCCGGACGTCGAGGTAATTTCTTCCTTCGTTGACACTCCCGACAATGGCTTACATATTGGCGAACAGTTCTATAAAGGCCAGGCCAATAGAATCGTTTCTTGACTTTGTCATACGTTCGGGCGAAACCCAAATGCCCAGCTGTAGGAGCGTCATGTAAATCTGCCATAACTTCCTATCTTAAGTGCTTAGGGATCATCATAAGCCAGGGCCTTCCAGTTGTGCTATAGTTTTTCTTGTATAAGATGCCGTCGATAATGCTGAATTCCTTTCTGGTGTAGCCCGAGTTTAAATTATCGATTATTTTAGCTAAATCCGGGTCTTTAGTCTGCTCTATATCGACGTTGGTTAGTGACATCACAGCACTTGGTGGATCGTTCTCAAGCGGGCTCCTTGACAGACAATCGGCATCCTTATGTTTGCGTCCGCTCTTGTAGATAACGGTCACGTCAAATTCTTGCAACTTCAGCGCCCATCTTGCCAAACGGCCAGAAGGATCTTTCTGCCCTACCAACCAACATAGAGAATGATGGTCAGTGACAACCGTGAATGGTCGACCAAACAAATATGGGCGGAATTTGCTAATAGACCAGACTACAGCAAGGCATTCTTTTTCCGTTGTAGAATAGTTATTTTCAGCCTTTGTCAAGCTTCTAGATGCATAAGCTATAGGCCGCTCCTTTCCACCTTGTATTTGTAGAAGAACAGCTCCAATACCATGTCCGCTTGCATCCGTGTGTAGATGGGTATCAGCGGATTCATCAAAGTGTCCTAAGACAGGCTCTGAAATTAGAGCTGTTTTAAGGACTTCAAACGCTTTCTCTTGAGCTGCATCCCAATAAAATTGTTTTTCAGTCTTCAGTAGGTCATGCAAAGATCTAGCTTTGTCGGCAAAGTTCTCAATAAATCTTCGGTAATAGGAACATAATCCAAGAAAGCTCCTCAGTTCAGAGATATTCCTTGGCCTCGGAAATTTAGAGACGGCTTCAACTTTATCTGGATCTGGATGAATTCCATTGGCGTCAACAAGGTGTCCCAAAATCTTTATCCTCCTTGATCCAAAAAGACACTTTTTGTGGTTCAAGCTTAGTCCAGCTTTCTGGATGCAGCTTAATACAAGTTGTAGACGACGTAGATGTTCCTCAAAGGTAGGTGCGTAAACTACGATGTCGTCCAGGTAGCAAAGGCACATGTTCCATTTAAGACTGCCCAGAACACTATCTATCATCCTTTCAAACGTTGCTGGAGCGTTGCAAAGACCGAAAGGCATTACTTGGAATTCATACAACCCATCTGGAGTGATGAAAGCAGTTTTCTCCCTGTCTTTTTCGTCCACTTCAATCTGCCAATACCCGGACCGAAGATCCATCGTGGAGAAGTAACTAGAGCCGGCTAAACTATCCAAGGCATCGTCAATGCGTGGCAGCGGGTAAACATCTTTTTTTGTTATCTTATTTAATCGACGGTAATCTACGCAGAATCTCCAGGTCCCGTCTTTCTTTCGAACTAGAATAACTGGAGATGACCAAGGACTTTCAGAGGGCTTCACGATGTGATTTTCAATCATCTTGTTCACTTCATCTTGAATTAGTCGTCGTTCACTTGGTGCTACTCTATAGGGCCTCTGTTTGATAGGAGAGTGGTCTCCTGTGTTTATCTTGTGCTTCACAGTACTGGTGGGCTTAATAGGAGTACTCCCAAAGTCAAATACGTCGATAAACTCGTCAAGGCATGAAACAAGCTGTAACCTTTGAATTTCAGACAGCCCTGGATCTAGAGTAAGGTTTATCTTCTGTGACCATTCACGTGACTTTAGCTGCGTTTCTTGTAACTTATCGCTGGATTCAATAAGACTGCAGATATTCCCATTCTCATAACTTTCCATGGTGCACATATTCATTCCTGATGGAATCAGTTGCGGCCAAGACGCTCCATTCGCCACCCAAATGCTACCTCGGCCGTGTCGAAATGTAACCAATGAGTTTGGTATAAGAACTTCCTTTCTTAATAATAAGTCCTTAGAAGTTGAGACTAAAACATCTCTAACACCACATATTTCTTCGTTTATCACACTGATCTTCTTTATTGATTTAGGCGGGATGACAAAGTCTTCGGAAGCAAACAATCTCTGGTTTTCCTCCTCTCGAGATTCCAGGACGGAGGTTTCCCCGAGATGGAGTTCATTTCTGCCACAATCAATGACGGCCTCGGTGGCCTTGAAGAAGTCCCATCCAAATATGATATCATGGCTGCATTCCACCATAACAACGAATTCAAATGAGATATTCAGACCATTAACTTCTATGTTCAGGACACATTTTCCTAGGGTCTCTATTAAATTTTTGTTTGCGGCTTTAAGAATGGGACCTGGTTCTTTGAAGAGAGGTGTCTTTAGTTCGCGTCGAAATTTGTCTGAAATAACAGAAAAGTCGGCTCCTGAATCCACCAATGCTTTAATTTTGCGTCCATTTATTTCGACCATAACAAAATTTTCTTTTAATTTAGCGGCGATATACCCTGGAGGATTTTCCTCAATGGCGACCTCACCCCCGTTAGAAGCCGCTCCACTTAGTTTTTCACATTCTGAGGATTGGGAGAACGGCTGAAACGACGGGCTGGCGACTGGGATTGTCTTCGGGCTGGCGACCTTGCACGGCTTGGATGTGGGGAAGAGCTCCGGTAGAAGTACGTCGAGGTTTGGGGCGTTACATAGTCGTCGTCGGCGTCATATCTCGGGGGTCGACTCGAAAATCCAACATTTCTTCCTTCTCCGCCATTCCTTGACCTGGCTTCAGCGAAGACCTGCCGTCGTTCCCTACAATAACGGACGACATGTCCGGGTCGTCCGCAGTGGAAGCAGATAGGTTTGTCGTCGTAGGTTCTCCAATGTTCCGTCTTCCTGGGTTGGGTTGGTCGGTCGATATTATAATAGGGCGTTCGTGGTTGTTGTTGTACCACGTTGACTTGTGGTCTGGTAGGTTGTAGAGCACGGCTGACCTCTTCCCTCACAGTCTGTTCCAGGGCGTTCACCTCTCGGAGAGGATTGATCACTTCAGGTGCTGAGAAAACCTTTTGTATCTCTTCTCTAACGATGCGGCGAATTAAGCCGGCCAAGTCGTCTGAGTCGTCAACACACGAAATGGGCATTACGTTTGACAACCTGGCGAATTTCGTACGGCCGATCCTGCGCTGCTTGACGGTTGTCAGATGACGGCAGAACTTCAGGATCTCATCTACCGTCTGTATGTCTTTCGCCACCAATACCTGGTATGTGTCCTCCGAAATTCCCTTTAAAATGTGAGCAACTATCTCACCTTCTTCCATGCGAGGGTTCACCTGGTGGCAGAGACTAAGAATCTCCTGGATGTATGACTCGCTGGATTCTTCGGCCTTCTGTGCTCTTGACTTCAGAACTTCCTCGGCGCGTCGAGCAGAATCCTCCTGCAGTCCGAACACACCGCGGAATGCGTCTTCGAAGCTTCTCCACGAGTTGAGTGATTCTTCGTTATTATCAAACCATCTTCCAGCAGTTCCGTTCAAGTAAAATACGACGTTGGCAAGCTTCATGGTCTCGTCCCATCTGTTGTACTTCGAAACTCTCTCGTACTCTTTCAACCACTGTCCAGGGTTTATATTTCCATCTCCAGAAAAGGTAGAAGGATCTCGTTGGCGCTGACAAGGGAGGTAGGATCCGTTAACAGTAGGTCTGTGGTCGTCTTCCATTTCTATTCGTTGTGGCAAAGGTTGAAGAATTGGTTCACGTCCCTGTAGACGTCGACTTCTTCGAAGTTCCGTCACGCTACCCAGCGTCTCCACCAAAATATGTCGCGGAGATAAATAAAGCAAGGGCAAATTTGGGAATAAATAATTTATTATAAGGAGTACTTATAGGGAGAGAGAGAGAGAGAGAAAATACAACCTACTCCAAGTTGAAGATTATCCTGATGTCCGCCACCGTCCCGTTTTCCTTATTTACAGATCAGGGGGGGATCATGTGGTCCCCCCGGGGTCCGGGGATGATTGACAGGTGTCCCATCTGGATGGAGCTACTTGACAATATATACTAGACGAATGGCCCGGGCAACGCCCGGGTTTTACCCGAGTGCGTATATATTTTAAAAACGTTTTAATTCAAA
This sequence comes from Cordylochernes scorpioides, assembly GCA_030710605.1. Lineage (NCBI taxonomy): Eukaryota > Metazoa > Arthropoda > Arachnida > Pseudoscorpiones > Chernetidae > Cordylochernes > Cordylochernes scorpioides. The sequence continues at coordinate 108,263,841 of CP092863.1, forward strand.
TACTATTCGTTACAATTATAAATTGGCGCCGTGGATGTCTCTCTTGTGAAACGTCCCGCCCCAAACTGTGTGTGTCTTGAAAATATAAAAATAAAAATGTGAATTTTCATAAAGATTTCATCATGTCGATTTTTTTTTTTTTTTGCATTTCACCTACTAAATCGATAGAGATAATTACATTTGCAACATGAACTTAGGTATATTGACTAAATAGAAAACTGCATAGTAATAAAGATCATTTTTAAAGGCACCATATCGTTTTTTTTTTCAATAAAATCGAAACAAAAATTAACGATAACTAACAATAATTGCCTTAAAAAGAAATTGCCTTAAAAAAAGAAACATTCGCGGTGATTTTGTCTTGCATTCGTTTATACATTTATAAATTGGCGCCGTGGATGTCATTCTTGTATAATATATAAATGAGTTTTAAAAATTGTAAAAAAAAAAATGCATCGGCCGGGAATCGAACCCGGGCCGCCCGCGTGGCAGGCGAGCATTCTACCACTGAACCACCGATGGTTATGAAAATTCCCATCCGTGAGCTTCAGACAAACAAACAGACAGAATAAGGCAAATATATAAGTAGATTTACTCTTCATTGTTGGCTTTTTATCTTACATTTATTCTTCATTGTTGGCTTTTTATATTACATTTACTCGTCATTGTTGGCTTTTTATCTTTCATTCATTCTTCATTGTTGGCTTTTTATATCATATTTACTCTTCATTGTTGGCTTTTTATCTTACATTCATTCTTCATTTTTGGCTTTTTATATTATATTTACTCTTCATTGTTGGCTTTTTATCTTACATTTATTCTTCATTGTTGGCTTTTTATATTACATTTACTCTTTATTGTTGGCTTTTTATCTTACATTCATTCTTCATTGTTGGCTTTTTATATCATATTTACTCTTCATTGTTGGCTTTTTATCTTACATTCATTCTTCATTTTTGGCTTTTTATATTATATTTACTCTTCATTGTTGGCTTTTTATCTTACATTTATTCTTCATTGTTGGCTTTTTATATTATACAGGGTGTACCAGGTAAATTGGGAATTTCAACAATGGTATTTTAACTGAAATTTTTTGCAAGTAAAAATTAAAATATCCGAATGAAATTTGACACAGTAGTAGATAAAAGGATATAGTTTTTATTTATTCAATGTAGTTTCCATTATTAGCTACAACAGTCTCGAGGCGAGTGCGGAATGAAGCACAGGCCTTGACGACGATGACCTTGTCCATTTGGGTCATCACCGTGTGAACTGCTTTCTTGACAGACTGGATGGTGGTATGAGGAGCTTTGTTGACATCTCTCTCAACAACGCCCCATACATAGTAGTCGAGGGGATTGCAATCTGGAGAATTAGGGGGCCAAATATCAGGACCCCAGTGACTAGGGACGTTAAGTGTCAGCCACGATTGTGTCTTTTTTGCCTTATGGGCTGGAGCTGAGTCCTGTTGGAAGACATACTTCCTTCCTGCGGCCACCATGTCCATCCAAGGCTTCACAACGGTCTCCAGAACATTGATGTAGGTGTCAGCGTTCATCCTAAGGCCCTTCTCAAAGAAATGGGGAGGCATGACATCACCTTCACTGCTGATAACGCCAAGGACCATTACGGAGGCAGGAAATTTCGTGTGCATCACGACAGGTATCTCTGAGGGGTCTTTACAGATCCAGCGATCATTCCTGGGATTTACCTTTTGGTCCACGTCAAAGTTCTTTTCGTCAGAGAAGAACCTTAGCATGCCAAAAGAGTCGTGTTTCAGGTTGTTGAGGAGGGCAGCAGCCTTTCCTTTTCTGTTATTCTTCATATTCTCAGTCAGCAACTGACCTTTCCGAAGGGCATAAGACTTGAGACCAAGGTCCTCATTGATAGTTCTGACAATTGTCATAGAGCCAACGTCCATTTCCTTGGCTATGGCCCTCATGCTCTTCCCAGGGTTTCCATCAATCTTCTCCTTGACATTTTTGACAAATTCTTCGCCTCTTACCCTGTCCGATCGACGCGAGTGCTTTTTCCTTGTAGCTATCCCCTCTTTGTTACTGTCGGCCTCATCAAACTGCTTCTTGACACGATAAATAGTGGTTTTGGGCAACTTAAGAAAATCCACTATCTCTTTGGGGCTCCTTCCGGCGCGCAGAGCAACGATGATGGCAGCTCGATTTTCAAATTCTCGGTTACTCTTCATTACTACACTGCGCACACATGTACTGTTTCATTTTACATGAATATGGCTACGTAATGAAAAAAAACCAAGTTTTTAATCTCAAGTAGTTTTTGTTTTATGGACTGTCAAAGTTAGTCCCAATATACCTGGTACACCCTGTATTTACTCTTCATTGTTGGCTTTTTATCTTACATTTATTCTTCATTGTTGGCTTTTTATATTACATTTACTCTATATTGTTGGCTTTTTATCTTACATTCATTCTTCATTGTTGGCTTTTTATATCATATTTACTCTTCATTGTTGGCTTTTTATCTTACATTCATTCTTCATTGTTGGCTTTTTATATTATACTAATGATGATGCGCGCGCATCCGTGACAGAACCGGCCGGCCCATGATAGTCGTGACTATATATGTTGATATTCCAAATTGTACCTTATCAGTAGATTTGGTCTTATTACCTTCTAATCTATAATCCAAATTATTTGGATAATGATAATGATCATAATGATGCGCGCGCATCCGTGACAGAACCGGCCGGCCGGCCGGCCCGCCCATGACGGTCGTGACTATATATAGGGATACTAGACGAATGACCCGGGCAACGCCCGGGTTTTACCCTATTAAATGTACCCTATTCAAATACTATTCGTTACAATTATAAATTGGCGCCATGGATGTCACTCTTGTGAAACGTCCCGCTCCAAACTTTGTGTCTGAGAAGCGATATTTTTATAGAAAGATGATCTGGCTTTTGTTTTCTGCTCGAATGAATGTTTTTCTGTTAGAATTTTGTTCTTGCATACAAAATAATGAACTGGTTTCACCCGTGGTCTCTGCCTTTTGGAATTTTTCCCGATATAATTTTGTATCTGATAATCAAACATGATACAGAAATATCGTCATCATCATTTTCTGACTAAAAATATGTAGTTTTTTAATAATTGATTTATATATTTTTTAAAATAGCCTATCGTCTTCCCCGTATTCTTTTACCTATGTATGGAAATTTTGGTTTGAATTAGTGAACTACTGCGAATTTGTATACCGGACATACAGACAGACAAACAGACAGACAAACATACAAACAATCATTTTTATATATAGAGAGAAGAAATATCGGGAAAAAAAAAAACAGAAGAAAAAAATAAATAATAAAAAGGTCAGGTGTGGATATTAAAAACAAAGTAGGCATATCCTGACCAGGAGCACATATGCTTTAAGGAAGGCAGCTCCATCTGGTGGAGCAGAAATCAACTAACTGACGAGCACCAACAGTGTGTTCGTGGATGGCTTTTCTTGATTTATCAAGAAATTAGGTTGGCCAAATATCGGGGAACAGGCTAAATCAATGTTTAGTTGATTTCTGTTCCACCAGATGGTGCTCTGCCATCTGTAAAGCACATATGCTCCTGGTCAGGATATGTCTACTTTGTTTTTAATAAATATATCTGTATTATCAAATTTAATTATTTATTAGTGTTCAAATCGACTTTTGGTGGTCACTGATAGATTGTGGAAATATCCTTATAATAGGTTTTCAATAGAAATTATTGTTTTCATAAGGATGGGGCCGTTTGGTGGTTAATTTATTTTTTTGCCCATTACAAAGCATGCTTTATATCCAGCATAGATATATTATTAGGAATATTACCCATTTCTCGAATATTTCTTCAATTCATTTAAGGAGGTTGAAACATATAGAATAATCTTTTAAAGGAGCCCCTCTACACTAGTTTATATTTCTGAATATTGATTGCACGCTAATATATGTACAGTTAAACCTGTCTATAGCGCCCCCTCTTTGGACTCACCAAAAAAGGGTGCTATAGACAGTTCACTTTTAATGTAAATCGCATCGTACTACATATTTAAAATTGGGCGCTATAGAGAGGAAGACGCTATTTAGAGAGGGTGCTATAGACAGGTTTAACTGTATACATCATATTTTTAAATATTATTTTTAAAAATATATATTCAAATATATAAATTATAATTTTTAATATTTTTTATTCTGTACATTTATTCTCTTTGATATTATTATATTTTACTCTATTTAAACTTGTTTATAAAAAAATATTCATTTGCTCAAAATAAATTTTGAGAAAATACTAATTTTTATTAGGTCTAAAAATATTTATAGTAAAAAAAATGGAGTTGTATAAAGCCATAAAAAAGGGTAAGTCATTCAAATATGTAAATAAGTTGATAGAAAATGGGGCGGATATCAACTGGAGATATAAAGAACATGATAAAACCCATTATTTACGAGAATATAATTTAATGAAAGTACCAATAGAGGACGATACTCTATTGCATATATCCATTCGTTTTGAAAACTATATTCTTTTCAGATTTTTCATAGAAAATGGGGCTAACATTGAAGCAAGAAATTGTAGAGGTTTGACTCCATTACATATTACTATTATAAGGGAACAAATGCAAACGTTCCATGACTTAGTTGAAGCTGGAGCAGATTTAAATTCAAGAACGAATGATGAAGACACACCACTTATGTATGCTGCAAGAGAAAAAGATTCAAAATTCTTAAATGAACTTTTGGTAAAAGGTGCTGATATCAATGCCAGAAATAATGCAAGCAAAACTGCTCTAGCATTTTCCATTGAAGGACGAAATTCAGTTACTTTCAAGATTTTACTTCAAGCTGGGGCAGATGTAAATATAAATACAAATGCTTACACTTTGTTAGCTCTAGCATGCGTATTTGAATGCCCAGAGATAGTAGCTAAACTGATAAAATCTGGTGTTGATCCTAATGAAAAACCCGTTAAAGATTTTTCAGCATTGTATGAAGCTGCCTGGAGAAACAAAAGTGATAGAATTACAAAGTATTTACTCCAAGCTGGTGCAAAGATTGATGTAATTGAGAAAGATGGAAGTAATGTGATTCGTGCAGTTGCTATGAATTTGAACAAAGACATTATAGAAGCTCTTATAGACGCTGGAGCTGACATAAATATGAGAAATATAGAAGGAGATACATCATTAGATATTGCAGTTTATGATTGTATAGGAAGGATTGATGAGATATATGCCAATTTATATGATTTTGAAGTATTAAATATAAACCATTTGAGTGCTCTTGAATATTTATTAGGATTATCAAATAACATTGATTTACATAAATATTTAGACCAATTATTAGCTCACCCTTTTTCTATTCGAAATATTCGAAATTTTCTATTCAATTCCATGATAAAATATTTCTTACTGAAACATCCTGAACAGAACATACCTAATCAAATCAAAAATAATAAATCACTAGCAGATTGGTGGAATGATCGCCATAGTCAGGTGTTGAAGATGCAGAAACACCAGATAGCTAGCAACTCTATAACATTGTACACATTCTTGACAAATCCACATAGTGTTCCAAAATTTTCCTCTAACATCTTCACAGACCTCAAAAACAACCGTCTATGGTACAAGGAGAACTTCCCTAACTACTTTGATAAGATTGAAGAATATTACTCTGAAGGAACCAGGCGAGAATTGCTCTTACCTAAATGGTTTGCTTCCGCCATACAAGAATATCCCAGAATTAATAATGTTGTACTCTTCAAAATTTCCAAAATTTTACCAAATGACCACTTAAAAATCCTTAGAAAAACCAAATTACCTCAAATTTGATCTTATTTAGAGAAAAAATGATATACCTCATCGTGAATTACATTCATTGGTTCCATTGGTAATGTAAATAATTAATAGAAAATAGCGAGAAAATCATCAACCCTTTCTCTGAAAAAAAAAATAATTATTTATATTATTAATATTTAATAAAGAAGATGAATATTTTGTTTAAATATATGCTTGTTTATTCACATAAATAGTAATTGTTTGTTGGTGATGCACGTTTCAGATCCAATTGGGAGTTTATAATTGAAATATTTGATTGTTTAGAATTATAGAATAGTAACAATTTACATGTTTCTATCATTAATCTCCTAGGGAATTTAGGTAAACTTACACTAGTACACAAAATGAAAAAATACTCCTCCTCAAATAAACAAAACATTTTCTGGGTTAACTATTTGTGCTTATTAATGTGTTATCAATATTTTTTATCAATTAGCTCAATTTCTCAAGTAATGGATATAATGCCTTTTACCCATGATATTCATCTATTGTGGAGGAAAAGTTATCACATTAAATTTATTACTATATAAATAAATGCGCCAAAGATAGTGTAAATGAAGAAACAATATTATACATATATGCATGTGTATATATTTTACTTCAATAACTGCCCTTAAATATATATTTATAGATATTCAGTATAACCTAGTTAATTCGACACACGCCAATTCGACACTCGGCGATAATTCGACCATATTCTGATGTCTGAACCTCCGACCTATTAAATAACAAACCGTAATTCGACTGTATCGATAATACGACACTTCCGATAGTTCGACTATTTTAAAATTCGAAGTCGAAGGTTTTTTTACATATGACTTTAACGCTAAGAAGGTATTACGGCGGCGGGAAGCGGCAATGATCGGTGAGCGCTGATAGGATCGCACCTGCGCACTTTTGGTTAGCTTAAGTTTCACTTTGCAGTGCTGTTGCGCAATGTCGCGAGTGTTATTACTATATATATATATATAATTTTTTTTTTTACGCAGAAATTTAAGCATCCTTCGCTAATTGATAATATTATTTTAGGAGCGCGTTCCCAGTTAGCAACAACTTTGGTAGGCGGCGCTGTACGTTGACACCGCCATACCTTCGAGGCATTTTACACTCGAGTTTGATTAAGAGCGATATATTTTGTGTGCCCCCTTTTATATTTAAATAATTTATATCAATAAATTATAGAATTATTTAATATTTCGTACCATATATTTTGGTTTGATAATATTTTTCAATCTATATTTGCCGTTTATATTTAAAAATGAGTTTTTACATCTTATATATATATACTTGTTCCTATTACAATTGTTAAAACAAGTTAGCGGTAAACATAACAGCAAGTTTGAAGGTAGAAGTTGGAAGTAGTGACGTCATAGTAGTGACGTGGCATCGATGATGATTAAAGTCAAAGTTTGCGTAACAATTCCCTCCTTACTTTGTCTTTATTCCCACGATGCTGAGGTTCTCCAGGTGTTTCTTCATCTGATCTCGGGATAGGTCCTTTGTGAAGATATCCGCCGTAGGATTTTCCATCATGAGTGGTCGACCAGCTGGCATCGGTGTAGGACTTCAGGATTCCAGTCTTCCCTCTTTCAAATTTCACTCCTAGGTCAATTGTTCCTCGTAGGTACCTCATCACTCTTTTGATTGCTGTCCAGTGCATCTGTTTTGGTTGTCTGGAGTACTGTGAAAGTTTGCTAGTGATGTAAGCGATGTCGGGTCTGGTGGTAACAGCTAGAAACATTAGCATTCCAAGGGCTTCTTGGTAAGTGTGCTGATCACAATTATCATCTTCAATATGATTGTCCAAATTGATTTCTTTGGAACCTGGTGTTGGAACTTCCTTACAATTTTCCATTCCATATTTCTGCAATATTTGTTGTACATAGTGGCTTTGCTGCAGCGAAATCCCCTCCTTGTCTTGTATGATCTTGATTCCCAAAAACATACCTTTACATGTTACATCCTTTATTTCCAGGTGATGTCTCAATTTATTGATGAATCTGTTTGAGGTATCTTCAGAATCTGAGACAGTGATAAAGTCATCCACATATATCCCTACATAGAAGTATTTGTCTTCATTCTTCCATTTAAATAGGCAATGATTAGATTTAAGTTTTTCCAGTCCACAGTCATGAAGTACTTGACTGAATTTCTCATACCACGATCTTCCGGATTGAGGTAGACCGTAAATACTTTTGTTGAGTTTGCAAACTTTGTTTCTGTCTTGAACAAATCCAGCAGGTTGTTCCATGAATATTGTGTTTTCAATGTTTCCATTTAGATAGGCTGCTTTCACATCAAATAGTTTAATGACTGAATATTTTGTTGCTGCCATCGACAAAATAGTCCTGAGGGTGGCATTTTTAATTACAGGGTTGAAACTTTCGTTGTAATCTCTTCCTGGGATTTGGTTGTATCCCATTGCAACAAGTCTAGCTTTGTAAGTTTTGTTTTTGTTTTCTTGGTCTTCAGATATTTTGAACACCCATTTACTTTTGACAACTTTAGCGTTTACAGGTCTAGGTACCATTTCCCATACTTGATGTGAGTACATGTTCTGTATTTCCTCAAGCATTGCGTTCTCCCAATGTTTCTTGTCTTCGCATGCGATGGCTTCTTCATAGTCTTTCGGAATGGTTTCATTCGTAGTAGCCAGAACGTAGTCATCGAATCTTTTAGGTATTGTTCGAGTTCTTTGTGGTCTGTCTGATCCACTTGACTCTGTCTGTCTGTTGATCATGGTATCTGGTGCTGGCTCTTCAATATCAACATCTGATAGAACATGATTGTCCAGTTGTTCATCCTCCTGAATGAAGAAATATGTGTCAGTGTCCGTATTATTATCACTTTGTTTTTCTTCCGCGATGACATTATTGTTCTCTCTGAAGTGAATGTCTGTGGTTTCATGAATGACTCTCGCTGTGATATCAAATACTCGATAAGCTCTTCTGCATCTTGAATAGCCCACAAATATTCCTCTCTTAGATTTAGCTTCTAGTTTGTGTCTTTGATGATTCTCGAGTTTATAGAAGACTTCACAACCAAATCTCATGATGTGAGAGACGGATGGTTTTTACCTTTCCATTTTTCCATAGGGGTAGTGTCTGGGTCATTGGTTGTGGGAGTTAGATTGTACAGATTTGCAGCTGTATTCACAGCTTCTGCCCAGAAGTGTAGGGGTTATTGGGAGTCTGCCAGAAGTGTTCGCCCTTTGTCTAAGAGTGTTCTGTTAGCTCTTTCAACTCTCCCATTGTTGCGTTCCCGGTTTGGATAGATGAAAAGGGAGGATACACGATGTGACTTATTAAAGTTTCCTTACTTAAGTATATATATATATAGCAATTTAGGCCAACAACCCCATGTATATAACCCGCAGCAAGACCTTAATGTTGTATAATAGAAGCACAGCTGTCAATGATACACTATCGACATATGTCTTTACATCATCACATGTAATGCAATTTGTACAAACAGGATAAATAAAGAAAAAAAAAACGGGGGAAACTCTGTAATTGATTAAGAGTTTGAGTTAAAGCAGGGATCGAGCATATAATATTGTCAGGACAAAGGTCTAAAGATGGAAACAACCACGACACTAGTATACAATTTCATCAGACAACCCATGAAATCGTTATTAAATTGGGCAATCTATAAAAGACTCCTTCTGGAGGTTTAGCAACCCACTGAAGACGCTGGAAGCTATTTTATAGAGGAAAATTATAGCAACAGATCTCTATAATTTCTACAGATCAAATGTAAATAGATTCACATTAAGGTATTTTTATAGCCCAAATAACAAAAACAATAGTCAAACATACAAATCTGTTTGCATCATGCCGTACCCTCCTAACAGCGTAAAAATAGCCCGAGGAATCAGAAAATATGGTATAATGGTAAATATGATGGAATAACGCACTGAAACACATAAAAGTACAAACATTCCTAAAACCTGGCAGATAGATACCCTCAAAGTAACCCTAATAAAGTCGTAATTTTGCAACTGTTGCTGTGTCAATATATCACAGCAAAGATATAGTACACAACTCTATTTCAACAGAGTCGGTTGTTCTATAATTTGTACACTTTGTGAAATTAAGGTGTGGGGGGTAGTACCATAAAGCAAAAGAAATGAAATATGTATGAGAGGAAACAAGAAAATTTCTCTAGATATTTATTTAAATAAATTAAAATTTGGGAACATGTCTATACTGACGAGATATGCTATTTACATAGTAAAATTTAGATAGAGGTGACCTGAAGTTACTTTATAGCCCTTTAGGGCCCATGCGAAATCTAGGTTGATTACTACACAAAAAGGGGGGGGGCGCTAAGTCATAATGACAAATGCCTTACCTTTTCTCGAAAGTGCCGGCAACGGTCTGATCTCCCGTCTGAAGACTGTCCTCTCACTGAGCGACCCAGATTCAAAATCTTTTGGCAAAGAACCCTCTTTTATTCATGTCTCTCTCCGTTTTCATTCGCCGAAAGAAACACCAATCAAAATGGCCAACGGCTCCAGTATACAATTTCACAGACGCCCCAGGCCTCTCCCATCAAAATAGAACATATAGTATTACCAAAACAAAAAATCTAAAGAGAGAAACAGCTACGGCGATAGTGTAAAATTTCAGACCCCAGGCCCCCCCCTTCCACATGGATTGAAATACTATCCTCCCTTTTTCTCGGGACGGTATATATATCGCCCCCCCGTCTTGGCTAAAAATCGACCCAGGCCCCTTTTACCTGGACTGTAATGTGATGCTTCCTTTCTCGGGAAGGATATTTTATAAGGTTCAGTCTTTTAGAGATCTTCCTTCTCCATTTTTTTTTTCTGGTCACCTTTACCTAAATTTTTGGTAAGGGGAATATATGTACATATGGAACAACAGCTTCCAGCGCGGATGTCCCTGGATGTCACTGGTGTCTTCTTCACCAGGCATCAGCTTTCGGCATGGAAGTCTGGTGTCATCAATTGTCTAGGTTTCTGGGCAAAAAGATGGTCTGTAAGTCTATGTGGGAGGGAAGCCATGTATCTATTTGATTTGATTATACATACGCCTTCTGTTGGGGTATGGTTACCAAAAACGTGCCCCAACACCATTGCTTCTTGGGGTGTACGGTGTAGTTAGTTCATGTTTAATTCCTTTGGATGCTATGAAGGTTTCAAAGTTTTTATTGATAAATTATGTTCCGTTATCTGTTCTAAGTCGTTTTAGTTTTGAGTTTAGCTCGTTTTCTCTCTTTACAATAAACTTCTTCAAAACTTCTGCTGCTGAGAGTTTATCTTTGAGAAATTCTACAAATATTCTCCTAGAAAATCCATCTACGATGGTCAAGAAATATTTACTTCCGCCCAAGGAGTTTATTCTCATTGGACCACAGAGATCGACATAAATGGCTTCAAAGGGGTAGCTTTCCTGATTGCTATCTGTGTGAACATAGGGTACTTTGGTCATTTTTCCCAAGGAGCAAGCATCACATTGATCAAGGGTACCATTTATAGAGTCCAAGCCTTTTAGAAGATTGTTCTTAAAAATCAGGTCTAGTTTGTTGTTACTAGGATGTCCTAATCTTCTGTGCCATGCAGTCCTAGAATTGTCCTTTGAAATCAAGCAATGTTCGTTTGGAACATGAGTTGTTTCAGGTAAACGTGATAGGTTCAATGTGTACATGTTACCATCAAAGTTTCCTGTTCCTATTAGCTTGTCATCAGAAGAGTATATGTATGCTCCTTCAGAATTCAAAAGAACAGAGTTCCCTCTTCTTACCACGCTTGGAATGGACATTAGATTTCCTTTCAGGTGTGGTACATGGAGGACATTATGCAGGGTTACAGCGTTGTTAAGTTTGTCCTTACCTTGTACAGTAGCTTGGATTAATCCTGATGAGGCAGATTCGATGTGTCTCCCTTCTTCCGCCACTTGTATGCTTCTTCTATCCTCCGTCTTGTGCTCGATCCATTCACCATGGGAAGTCATGTGGCTTGTGCACGCAGAATCAATTATCCACACGTCCTGAGTCGTCGGGCGTTCCTCCCTTGTGATCACATGTAGTGCGTATTCTGAAGTGGAGTCTCTTCGTTGGGATAGTTCCTCCGTTCGTTCTTGGATTGCTGATCTGGCTGTGTCGTTGTTTTGTTTTGGTCCTTTATGGTAGTTCCTTGAACTGGCCATGTTATTTTTGTTTGTTGTATTATTTTGATTTCCTTTGTTGTCAGGGTTGAACCAACAGTCTTTCTTGAAATGTCCTTTTCTTTTGCAAATGAAGCATGACTTTTCTTTGAATTGGTTGCCTGATGATCTGAAAGCATTTTCATGATTTTTGCTTCTGTCCTGTCTTTTCTTCTCGAAATCCAGTAGAGCTTGTCTCAAGTCTGGTAAGGAGATTCCTCTGTTTATTGACAGTGCTGCTGCGATCGTGTCAAAGTTAGGTGTGAGTCCTTCAACAATGTATCGTACAAGTTCTCTTTCTGTTACAGTCTTTCCTAGCTGGGTGATCTCTTGTGCTAGTTTCTGTGCTCGTACAATATACATGTTAACATTTTCATTTGGGTTCAATTTTAGTCTGGCTAGATCCAACATTAGGTCTATCCTTTTATTTTCTAGAGATCCTTCAAACCTTTTCTTTATGTCGTACCAAATTCTTTTGGCCCTTTTATCGCCTCGAAAGATGATTGTTAAGTCATCCGAAAGTGACAATATTATTAGGCTGTATGCTTCCCGATTCTTTTTCTTCCAAATATCATATTCTAGTTTATTTTCTGTAAAGTCTGGCTCGTCATTAACAATTACGTCCTCGAAGAGATCTTTTGAATCTAGAATTGCTTCCATTTTCATGGACCACGTGGTGTAGTTGTTTTCTGTTAACTGTTCAATTTTTGCTAAGTTATATGTATCCATTTTTCATTCAACTTTTTCTTTCTAAATTGGCGGTTAGTCCAATTATTTAATTTCTTTTTGATTTAAATGGATCAATTGGCGGTTAGTCCAATTCGCGCGCCCAAACCACGCTCTGCTACCAGATTGATATAGGCTTAGCAAAATACGAAGTTTCTTTCTAAGTATTTCCAGTTGTTTTTGTACTCACGTAATTAGTAGTTACGAGGACATCCCTTTAGATATAAACAAATATATATTTATTCAAAGAACGACTTGTTCCAATTACAATTTGTTAAAACAAGTTAGCGGTAAACATAACAGCAAGTTTGAAGGTAGAAGTTGGAAGTAGTGACGTCATAGTAGTGACGTGGCATCGATGATGATTAAAGTCAAAGTTTGCGTAACAGTTTCAGATAGGTTATAAATTAGGTTAGTTTAAGATGTGTTATAAAAGGTTAGTTTCATTAATTAAAATAGGTTATTTTACGATAGGTTAAGTTAGGTTAGTTTAATCGCTAAATGACGTTAGTTTTAGATAAACTGAATTAGGTTAGTTTAATCGCTAAATAAGGTTAGTTTTAGATAAGCTGAATTAGGTTAGTCTAATCACTAAATAAGATTAGTTTTAGATAAGTTGAATTAGGTTAGTCTAATAGCTAAATAAGGTTGGTTTTAGATAAGTTGAATTAGGTTAGTTTAATCGCTAAATAAGGTTGGTTTTAGATAAGTTGAATTAGGTTAGTTTATTCGCTAAATAAGGTTAGTTTTAGATAAGTTGAATTAGGTTAGTTTAATCGCTAAATAAGGTTAGTTTTAGATAAGTTGAATTAGGTTAGTTTAATCGCTAAATAAGATTAGTTTTAGATAAGTTGAATTAGGTTAGTCTAATCGCTAAATAAGATTTGTTATTGATAACTTGAATTAGGTTAGTTTAATCGCTAAATAAGGTTGGTTTTAGATACGTTTGAATTAGGTTAGTCTATTCGCTAAATAAGGTTGGTTTTAGATAAGTTGAATTAGGTTAGTTTAATCGCTAAAAAGGTTAGTTTTAGATAAGTTGAATTAGATTAGTTTTAGATGGGTTGAATTGGGTTAGTTTTAGATGGGTTGAATTAGGTTAGTTTAATCACTAAATAAGGTTAGTTTTATATAAGTTGAATGAGGTTAGTTTTAGATAGGTTGAATTAGGTTAGTTTAATTGCTAAATAAGGTTAGTTTTAGATAAGTTGAATTAGGTTAGTCTAATCGCTAAATAAGGTTGGTTTTAGATAAGTTGAATTAGGTTTGTTTTAGATAAGTTGAATTAGGTTAGTTTAATCGCTAAATAAGATTAGTTATAGATAAGTTGAATTAGGTAGTCTAATCGCTAAATAAGATTAGTTATAGATAAGTTGAATTAGGTTAGTTTAATTGCTAAATAAGGTTAGTTTTGGATAGCTTGAATTAGGTTAGTTTAATTGTCAAATTATATTGACAAACATTTTCTGTTTTTTTTTTCTGATCAGGTTTTAGAGGGAAGAATGTTGTCTTCGTTTGTTAGTGAACCAATCTCTCACGCCTTCTCATTGGACGAATGTGGCTATGTCTGTATATAAGAGGGGACTAAGGGAATGCGAGACAGGCCGAGAGCGTGGAGAATCGGTGTGGAGACACGAAAAGTGTTTTTCTACGTGGTTTTTTCCGTGACTGGCTGTCCTCTTCGCATTCCGGTGTCACCCGAGTCCGATCCCTGCCAGCGATACAATAAAGCTAAGTACTGTTTTATTTTATTTAACAAATCGTGAGTTGTTTTTATCTCCCTTTTGTTGTTAGTGTTGTGCTCTTGATTGTACGCTTTTCTGTGTATTAAGGTACATTTAATTTAGGCCCTAGCTTATTTCATTTTTGTGTGTTAACCCGCAAAAGTATTAACGTTTGTCATTGGCAAGCACTGCCAGGATTATTGGTGTTTGCAAGTGTAAATTCCTGTAATTTGTACGTGCGGTTTTATTTTCTTTGATTGAATGGTTTATTTTTATTATTACTAGACGAATGGCCCGGGCAACGCCCGGGTTTTACCCGAGTGCGTATATATTTTAAAAACGTTTTAATTCAAATACTATTCGTTACAAATATAAATTGGCGCCATGGATGGCACTCTTGTGAAACGTCCCGTTCCAAACTGTGTGTTTTTAAAATGTTTTAATTAAAATACTATTCGTTACAATTATAAATTGGCGCCGTGTATGTCTCTCTTGTGAAACGTCCCGCCCCAAACTGTGTGTGTCTTGAAAATATAAAAATAAAAATGTGAATTTTCATAAAGATTTCATCATGTCGATTTTTTTTTTGCATTTCACCTACTAAATCGATAGAAATAATTACATTTGCAACATGAACTTAGGTATATTGACTAAATAGAAAACTGCATAGTAATAAAGATCATTTTTTAAAGCCACCATATCGTTTTTTTTTTTTCAATAAAATCGAAACAAAAAAAATTCACAAAAAAATGACCCTATAACTTTCCGCAAGGTTCTAAATGGTCACACGGCCAGTGAATATAAAAATAAATAGATAAATATATAGATATATACTAGCGGACGTACCCGGCTTCGCCCGGGTTTTACCCGAGTAAAGGTTTGTCTAACGAACATTTGTTAAAACAATTCTCTATAAACTTATTAAAAAAATAATAGATATATTTTGATAATTTGAAAATCGTAAATTTGAATCTCTCGATAAAGTGAACATTTTTTCCCGGTCCCTGTGTGCTGTGTCATCCTGAATTTTGTCTTTCCTAATTTTCTACATTACAAAATAATCGTTTTATCTAGTGAACATTTTTTCCCGGTCCCTTGAAAAATACTCGACAAGTTGAATAAAATCAATATTAATTGGTTCCCTCGGTAATTGGAAGTTAAAGGAATAGTATCTTTGCTTTGGAATTGTAATATTATTCTTGTCTCAAATAAATTGCCGTGTCATCCTGAATATTGTCTTTCCTAATTTTCTACATTACAAAATCATCGTATCATCATGATAATATTTAGAGCAGATTGTTGAATTATAACAGATAAATTAGAATATTTATCTTGATTATTTTAAAGCGAAAAGTTATTTCAAAAATTTTATTTGCTAGAAACCTTCCCAGTACTATACTAAATAACTTCCCAAAGTTTCATGGCGTTCCAATGAGTGGTTTGGTCAGGCATAAAGGACAAACAGACCACACACACACACACACATACATTCATTTTTATATATATAGATTATAAACTGCGGTAAAAGTTTTTTGAATGAACCCATATCATAAATATGCAATGAAAATAACAATTAAAAATTACTAAAGCAATTTTTAATTGTTATTTTCATTGCATATGTAGCCTAGTGGTCATGGCATCTGCCCGGTAAGCCGAAGGTCGTGGGTTCGATTCCCAACCCTTGACACTTTTTTTATTTTATCCATTCTGACCAAAATCTATCCGTGAACTTCACACAGACAGAATAAGGCAATTATATAAGTAGATAAATAAATAATTATCATTAGATAATGATAATGATCATAATGATGATGCGCGCGTTGATGACCAAAATCTATCCGTGAACTTCACACAGTGAACTTCACACAGACAGAATAAGGCAATTATATAAGTAGATAATAAATAATTATCATTAGATAATGATAATGATCATAATGATGATGCGCGCGTTGATGACCAAAATCTATCCGTGAACTTCACACAGTGAACTTCACACAGACAGAATAAGGCAATTATATAAGTAGATAATAAATAATTATCATTAGATAATGATCATAATGATGATGCGCGCGTTGATGACCAAAATCTATCCGTGAACTTCACACAGTGAACTTCACACAGACAGAATAAGGCAATTATATAAGTAGATTGTACTCCATCATGTTTGTGAACTCAATGCTCAACTTGTCAGTGTTTAATGGGGTTGGTCTCGAGTCTTTCATTCGGGAAGTCGAGCTTAAAGCTTGAGTAGGCAAATGGAATCCTGAGGTCAAGGCACTGCTTATGTTCGAGGCTATATCCCCTGAAGTTAAGTTGAGCTTAGAGGAGATGGGTATCCGTAACGATAGCAGTTTCGAAAGTATTGTTAGTAAACTGAACATACTGTACCCTAAAAAGGCGCGTGGTATTAGGGAATGCCTTAAATTAATAGGAGGTCTTAAGCAGAGATTTGGGGAAAGTCCTATGGTTTTTAAAGAAAGATTCTTGGCCATTAGAGATAAAGTAGAGTACAGATTTGACGATAGTTTAGTTTTTGAAATTTTCCTCAAAAATGTACTCGAAAAGTATAGAGAGGCTATTGTTCGCAGTGAGGCTAAATCAATTGAAAAGCAGTCAGTGCCATGGCCACGGAGGATAGTGTAGAACACCGTTGCAGCTTTATGAAAGAGGTATGTTCAGTAGAAGGGGTTGAAGAAATAAATAGCATTAAGGGTGAGATGAAGATTCTTGGTGCCAGTGTAAACAGGATGAAGCACGAAAATGAGCAGTGTATTGAAGACCTTAGGGGTGAGATAGAAAAACTGACTAAATTGTTGGGCGAAATCAAGCTGAGTCCACCTGAGTGTAGGTTAGGACATATAGCTAGTGATTGCTCAAGACAGTCTTCTATGTTTGCCAACCGCAATACTCATGACAATGCTGAGATTGTGAACATACGTTCATATGGCGGAGATCTGTATGGAAATCTGCCAATAGTTAAGGTGAATATTAACGGCAATATGTGGCACCTGTTATATGATACAGGAAGCCAAGTCAGTATCATTGATTCTGAAAAGTGCAAGGTCTTGAAGGAGAATTGGGACGATGCACTTAAAACTTTACGTATAGTGCCAGTGACAGGCCACGAGCAGACACTTGCACGTGTTAAAACCTGTAGAGTTGGTAACGAAAACGGCAGCGAGCTGGGAGAGATAAGGTTCTGGTTAATGTCACTCGGAGATAACGGCTACGACAGGATTCTGGGAATCAATGATATAAGGAGATTGAATATCCAGTTTCCTCCCGTATGGGAACGTTGCAACATGATTTCCTTGAAACCAGAAGACCATGATTATGTATACCTTAGCTACGTTGCCAGTGCACATAGACCAATGGTTTCAAGCTCCATAGATGAGAAATCAGTGAGAGGCATTGAAGACGAGGCTGTAAAGTTGCCACCTACTGAGTTTAACAGAAACTGTGAGTGTAGCGCTGGGTCTGTTAATAGTTTTAGAAAGCCTACTTGGGCTGAGAGGTTAAGGGCGATGCGGAAAGCAAAGGAGACTGTCAGACAGTTTATGTCAAGTAATTCTGCTAAAAAGCTTATGAATCCTAGGCCACCTTATACCAAAAGTTTCGACAGAGGAGATCTGGTAATGCTAGCTGTTCCTAAGACTGAAGGTTACTCCAACATCTATGGGCCTTTCCGTGTGGAAGCTAGGGTCTCCGATGTTAACTTTAGAGTAAGTGGGGTCACCATGCACAATGTGAAAGTTGTACATGTCGATAGGATGAAAGCATTTAGAAACTGATGTTAAAAAGAGTTCTTAGCTCTTGGACTTGAAAGAACTGAATGGAATTGGATCGTTCGGTTTCTCATCAAGCAAGCGTCTGTCAGTTCCAAAGTCTCTACCTATCATGCTCGGCCGGTCCCAGATGAGAGCTTATTGGTCCCCCCATTAAACTCTGTCTATTAAAGCATATTATATATGTGTGTACTTGGTAATCACTCATGGTAACTCACGTTGTTTGTGCAGATTTTTGGTTATTTTCTTTTTGGGAGGAACAAGATGGTAGGCACATGTATGGAACGACCTGGATGCCTACTTCTCCTCTCTTTAGTTTTTTTTTGTATCTTTATAACATGGCTCCCGTGAGCTTTTTCCCACCCGAGAGCGGGTGGTTTTCCTTACGGGACAATGAGAATGTTTAGGATTGGTTAGTTCCTTTTTTTTTTTTCTTTGGAAGGATACCTTTTGTCAAATTATTTTGACAAACATTATCAGTTTTTTTTTTTCTGATCAGGTTTTAGAGGGAACAATGTTGTCTTCGTTTGTTAGTGAACCAATCTCTCACGCTCTCTCATTGGACGAATGTGGCCATGTCTGTATATAAGAGGGGACTAAGGGAATGCGGGACGGGCCGAGAGCGTGGAGAATCGGTGTGGAGACACGAAAAGTGTTTTTCTACGTGGTTTTTTCCGTGTCTGGCTGTCCTCTTCGCATCCCGGTGTCACCCGAGTCCGATCCCTGCCAGCGATACAATAAAGCTAAGTACTGTTTTATTTTATTTAACAAATCGTGAGTTGTTTTTATCTCCCTTTTGTTGTAAATTGTCTAAATAAGGTTAGTTTTAGATAAGTTGAATTAGGTTAGTCTAATTGCTAAATAAGGTTAGTTTTAGATAAGTTGAATTAGGTTAGTTTAAGAATATTAAAAAAATAATGTTCGTTTTATAATAATTAATTTGATATTTTATTTTTTAAAAAAATATTTTTTTTACTTTTAAATCTCTTTTTAAATTATAATTTAAATTTATAAATTTAAATGGAATAAAATTCAAAGTATTTCACCGAAATTGTAATTTTAACTCGTGTAAAACGGCTCTAAGGTACGGCGGTGGCAACATACAGCGCCGACTACCAAAGTTGTTGCTAACTGGGAACGCTCCATAATTTTTAATTTTCAGAATTGAAATATTTTAGTTATTTTAAAATTTACAAATAATTACCTTTTAAATAAATAAATCTTTATAAAATGTATCCACAATGATTATGAGAGCATTTTATTTCAATATTCCATTTCCATGTTATTATAAAAGATTTAAACACAAAATCAATAACACCTGCAGCAGCAGTGGATGGCTTTAATACAATAAAAGCTCTTTGTTATTTAAAAAAAATTTTAGAGGAAGAAAGACATGCATTTCTTTTAAAAATAGACCATTTGGAATACATCCTGAAAATAATTTCAGAGCAAAAACAGACATCCATAAAGGAATTTTTTAAAAGATCATGATATTTTTAAGTAATTATTTTTAAATTTTTATTTTCCATATTTATTTCCTTTCAACTGCTCTCTTCATCAATTATAATAAAATATCATTTGTAATTATTTATGTTACAAAAATATGTATTAATGCTATTTTGTCCCTGATACTCAAAGTTAATCATGTAAATAAAAAATAATTAGACAAAAGTACACACACAATGGTTTCAATTAATATCATTAATTTATATTACTAAGCTATTTGTTAAAAATATTATTTTAGAGAGTTAAATGATTAGCTAATCATCTAACTTTAATTCAACACACCATTAATTTAACTGAAAAATCTGATCCCTTGGGGTGTTGAATTAAAGAGGTTCGACTGTATATATTTATCAAACTACTTACTCTATATCCATATAAATTTTCATTTAATTTCTTTCTCTTTCTTTTTCAAAATTATCAGGAGAATTGTTTTTATATATAAGATAGAAAGTCTTAACAAAAACTGTGTGCGAAAAACATTTTATTTGGTTTAATAAACATTATTTATAAAGATGGAGTAATACTTAGGAAGTAATAAAAAATATTATATTCATGCCTTTAAAGAGTGTTTTTGTGAAGTCTATTATATTTTGCTTGTTTGTCATCACGCATCAAATTCTAACAATATACCGCCACCATATGTTGATTCCAAAGACCATTGTATGGTTGCTCAATGATTTTAACATCTTGGTGGAAGCGTTCACCTATCACCTTATCAGGGAAAAAGTTTATATGTGAATCCATAAAATGAAATTTTAGATTCATTAAGCACCCGAGCTTATAGAATTTGGAAATCATATTTTCTACGATTCTTGCATAATTTGGTGACTTATTATTGGCTAAAAAGTGTTTGACAACATCGATGAATGCAAGCCAAGCATTTTTCTCATCTTCTTTCAATGTTGCAATAAACTCGTCATTTATTAGTTTACGAATTTGAGGTCCAATGAAAATACCTTCCGTTATCTTAGAACAACTCAATATTAGTCATTAAATATTTGATAGCATCACACACACACTTTCTTTAAAGCCTTTACAAAATTTTTCATCAACCCTAATTTGATATGCAAAGGGGGAAGAAGCATTTTTAGTTTATGGACAAGCAGTTCATTTTCAACGTTTTGTTCACCTAAGCGAAACACTTCTTTCAGGCCACATTTTTTAATATAATGATTCTTTCTGTCTCTGCTGTCCCACTTGCATAAAAAGCAAGGATACTTTGTGTTTCCTTTCTGTAAGCCCTGTAAAATTCCTATAATTTTAAGATCACCGCAAACTTTCCAACATTGTTGGTATAATTCAACAATTTAGATTTTCTTTAGTCAAAAAGGTTTCTTTCATTTGGGTTGAATAGGCAACTGGTAGGGAAGGTAATACACTACCATAGTGCAGCAAACAAGCCTTCAAACTTTGTTTGGAGGAATGAATAGTCTATGCTCTGTAGCATTGTAATTAATTTCCAGAGTTTTAAAAACGCCTTCAATATCATTGCAGTACACTTATCCTTGTTCTTCAGAAAAAAAAATGGCAAAAAACATTGTTCCCTATTACGATACACATAGATTTTGGTTTGTGGTAACAAGAGGTTCCTTTGCTTTACTCTTGATCCAAGGATTTCTGCTGCTTCTTTTGATAGCACTAGATCCCTAACAAGATCATTTAATGATGCCTGATCAATTAAATGTGGAATGCCACTTTCATTTGAAATAAATTCAGGTTCTTCTAATTGATGATCATCTGCAAATGCTGATCCTCCTTTTTGATATAGGATTTTCTTTTTAGGATTTCCTAGTACACGTGGGTCAGGCAATGATAATCATGGTGGGTAGAAGTGGGTGACTGCTTTTAATGTAAGTGCACCGCATGTCTACACCTGTGAAAAGCAGTTCGACTTTGCACTTTAAAATTTGCCAGAGCTCCGTTTGGTTACTTGCACTTGCTGGTGGGGTTGGACGTTTGCAAGAATCGAGAGTCATTGGAGCATTTTTTTAATCAGAAAAAAAGTTCTCAATGTGGTAATCAAACTCTGGTCATAGCGGTCGAAAACCAATGGTCTAGACCATCCTTCCACCAACCCCCCTGTTTATATTGTGATTAAGGTAATATTTTTTCTGAAAAAAACACTTAATCATTGCTTCCCACTGCCAATCAGTTCTTTTATCCATATATAGTATTTGGTCTCCAAGAACAAAACTGAATTCGGAAATCATCTACTATCTGCTTTGTACATGAAATGTTCAACTTTTTTTGGGTCAAAGGCCACAGCAATTTCACTTTCCTCCACAAATTGTGTTAGGTTCGGTAAAAGGGAACAGATACCCAATAAAATGTTGACAGACTTCTACATTCACCATAAATCTATGAAGATTTGCTGGTACTTCAAAATTACTGCTTTCAATACTTCAAAATATCAAAAAAAAATATTTACCTCTACAACACTTCTGACTGGCTATGAAGCAAGTGAGGAGGGAAATTCTCCTAACAAATTCAAGAGTCCAGATCAGGTATATTTACACAGCAATTATAGCCGGAAAGGAAAGGAACACTTGGGACCATAAAAACTGCCCTTGGACCCAGAAACTATGAAGTAATAACGGAGGATGGAACAACAGCAAAAAGATATCAAGACCAACTAATGAGAAGGTTGAGCAAGGGAGAAGAGGAGGAGACAGTGGAAGGGTTCAACCAAGAAAAAGAGGATGACCCAGAGAAGGGGAAGGAAGAAACAATCCCGACTGGTAGACCAGTCAGATCAAGACGACCACCTGATAAGACTATTTTGCTGATTGGGATGAAGAGGTATATGTTTATATGGTTTTGACCAAGAACTTTGTTGTTGTTGTGTGATGCAATCAAAATATAGTGTGAGATATTCATGTTTATAGTTCTTATGATAATTCTGTTGTTGTTGCTTCTTATCCCCTTGTGTAAAGATTACACAAATTCCATGAGTTCATCCTCTCAAGCTGTTTTATGATAAGCAGCGGCCTATCCCAAAGGTTCTGTTTAGTGCATCTAATGCAAGCCAAAATGTGTTCTGGAGCTGCAGGTGCCAAGCTACATTTTGGACAAGTGGGGTAGATTTTGTTGTTATTTTCTATCTTCAATGGCTTGAGATGGCCTGTTCTAAATATTGTGTCGTTTGATGATAATTCTGTAATAGCAAAATATTAAGCAAATATATAACTTTTCAGTAGCATACAATCTCTTTTAAGCAAAATCTACACTACCTAAGATTATTGAATATTAGGTAGAAGAGTACATAACACATTCAGGAAGACTTTGCAAATGTATTGAAAGAAGACAACTTGCCCACAATGAACAAACCGTGAACCAACTGCCCATCCTTCCAATAATAAGATTCCTGATGCCCACCCTCTTAGAAATCACCAACCTGAATACCTTAATAAATAGCTAAAGAAATAAATGGCATCACTTCATGAATTGGACTTCCATTGGCATTGAAACTAAAACCAAAAAGACTTTGGTCAGAACAGCCTAAGTTAGGGGTCGGCAAACTTTTGAGTCGGAAGAGTCAAAATATTACAAAATTTTTAAAGAACGACAAAATTTTTTTCTTGCCAAAAATAGTGCTTGCATTATATTTGCATATGGAACTATATAAAGAGCCGCATGTGGCTCGCAAGCCGCAGTTTGCCGACACCCGAGTTGGTTACTTCTGTACTGTCTCCAGAAACCTGGGTTGACTAAATAAATACAATATTGTAGAAAAGTATTTATTATATTACATACAAGATTTTAATGTTTATATATTTTATTACTTCTCTTGTATTTGTCAATTTTGTATTGGTGCCTTAATTAAATTGCTGTGTCCAACTGAAGTCTGTCTCTCCTAATTTTTACGTGACATTTTAAAATCTTTAAAAATCCTGGGTTCAACTGACCCAGTTGATGGACCTCAGCAATTGTCCCACTTCAGGGATACGGAGGAGCTGTGTCTGTGCTCACATTAGAGTCAGCAGCAAAGGCTTCCATGTTAGGAACGGCCTCAAATTACAGGCAATGTCAGACTTTCACCAAATTGTACCTGGATCATAGTGCCAGGATCAACTAAAGTTGCACCCCTACACCCCATTCTATGAGATCATGAACTCATGGAATTTGTGTAATTTTACACAAGGAGATAAGAAACAACAACAACGTGACATTTTGGTGGAGAGCTAGCTGTGTAGTATAGGAAAGACAAACTGAAGTTTTCCAAGCAGACCTTGATACCATGGGTGATGGAGTAGTTTACATTTTCAGCAACTGACTCCAGTCATGTCAAAGAAAAAAAATTCCCTTAAGGAAGATGATGTTCCTATAGACGACATCCCAAGAAAAAGGATGCAAAGCTAAAAAGAACAAACTTCCAAGACTTCAAGTGAATACTTGACAGAAACAAGTCAGTAGCAACAAAATTGCAAGCTGTGGGTACATTACCCATAGGGAAGGAGCTATGTAGCGAAATATATATTTTACGAACAGATCATTAAATTTGATATTTATATTTTCTACTTTGTAAACTTCCCTCATTGCTTTTCTGATATTTTATTGCCTTAAATAAATTTGCAGTGTCATACTGAATTTTTCTGCTGTGATATTAATTTTAACTCTTATGATAGAGGACACTTATCGTAGAAGACACCTCTCTACAAAGGACAGTTTTCATCTTCAAAATTACCATTTTTACTAATTGACTAGATCTACAGTAATAGGACACCTCTCCCTAAAAGACACTTTGGCTCTGCAAATAGTTGTCCTTTACAGGGAGGTAGTTCTACTATAGCAACTCTCCAGTAAGAAGATACCTCTCCCTAAAAGACACTTTGGCTCTGCAACTAGTTGTTGTCCTTTACAGGGAGGTAGTTCTACTGTAGCAACTCTCCAGTAAGAAGACAGCTCTCCCTAAGGGACACTTTGGCTCTGAAACTAGGTGTCCTTTACAGGGAGTTTGTTCTACTGTGGCAACTCTCAGGTATGAGGACACCTCTCCCTAAAGCTCTACAACCAGGTGTTGTCCTTTACAGAGAGGTAATTCTACTGTAGCAACTCTACATTAAGAGGATACCTCTCCCGAAAGGACAATTTGGCTCTTCAACTAGGTATTGTCCTTTACAGGTTCTAATGTAGCAACTCTCCAGTAAGAGGACACCTCTCTCTAAAGAACACTTTGGCTCTGCAGCTAGGTGTTGTCCTTTACAGGGAGGTAGTTATACTGTAGCAACTCTCCAGTAAGAAGTCACCTCTCCTCTAAAGGACACTTTGGCTCTGTAACTAGGTGTTGTCCTCTACTGTAGCAACTCTCTGGTGAGAGGACAACTCTCTTTAAAGAACACTTTGGCTCTGCAACTAGGTGTTATCCTCTATATATTTATAAAAAGGTAAAAACATAAATGTTCAGCGATACAGGTGATACTACTTAAAATAAAGAAGGAAGAGAACTCAAATTTTATAAAAGAAGAAGAAAGAAACTGAATTGCTCGCAGCTACAAGCTTCTTTTTATTTTGTGGCAGCAAGCTTTTTAGGAACATAAGGGAGGGGGGTGGTTGATTGAATGGCTGGTTGTTTTACAGGAGGAGGAGGGGCTACAAAATCAGGAGGCAAAAGTTGGTTGGATGCAAAAAAAAAAAGCCAAAATTATATTGTTATATATATATTATATCATTTTTATATATATATATATATATATTTATTACAAGTGGATGTTTTAATAAGGAGGGGGGGGGAATTAAAACTGTATATTACAATGAAGGAAGGATTTTTCTCTCTCTCTCCTCTTTTTTTTTAAAGATCTTTGTACAATATAGGGTGCATGGAGAGGAGACAAAAATAGAGGGATTTTGAGGGTGGGAGGGGAGGTCACTTTCTCTTGCAACAAATAAAAAAATATCTTTTTTTTTTTTTCAAGAGATCTTTTTTTTAAGTATATATATATATATAAATAGGGGGGGAAATGGGTGAAGAAGGTAATGATGGTAAAAAAAAAAAAAAAAACTCATTTTGTTTACAAAGAATGGGAAGGATAAAGATAAAGGGGAAAAAAATAATGGAATTTTTTTTTTTTTCAAAAATCTGGAAGGCAATTATTTTAGCTAATAATTTTTTTTTTTCACTCTAGAGGATATTAAGCTATAAAAAATGAAAGAATACATATATTTATGAAGGGGAAAAAAAACCTAAATTTCGTATAACTGGGGAAAGTTAGAAAATGAGGATAAAGGGAGTGAAGGAAGGAAAAACAGAAAGAGGAGTTGGCACAAAAAAACCAGGAGATGGTTGGTTTTACAATATACACACATTATATACTGCTTTTTTTTTTCCATATATTCTTATTTTTTTAAAAATAAAGTTTTTTTGTCTTTATCTCTTTTTTTTTTATTTATTTAACTCATATATAACTTTTATCTCTCTCTCTCAATTTCTTTTTTAAGCACTAGTTTAGACTATTTACATAGCAGTGGTATATTTGGCTCACCAACACACAAACAAAGACAATTATGCATTTTTTTTTTTTGACGATTGATTGCTAAACTTTGCAATCCTGAGCAATCTTTTAGAAGAGGAGAAAAAGTGGAGGGTGAAAAGGAAAGGTGAAAAAAAAATCATTCTTGATGGAGAGAGGGGTAAAAATATAATTAAAAACTAAAAGAATGGAGAGATTAAGGTGGGCAGAAAGAGGAAAGATGAGATGGGACAAAAAGAATATATATATATATATATGTCGTACTCCTAAACAACTATTATTAGAAGTAGAGCAAAAAGAGAAAAAAAAAAAATAACAAGATTAGAAAGAGATGTAAAAATGAAACACTTAAAAAATAAATGAAGATTAAAAAGAAAAAAAAGAGAAAGAGACTTATTCAACCTGATGAATTTTCAGCTTGTCTCAAATTTAGGACGGCAATGATGATGTGATGACTAACATACAAAAAAGTGGGAAGGAAATAAAATGGGAAAAAAACAAAAAGAAATAGGGATGAATAGGAGATTTACAAAAATAAAGATGGAACTGAGAGAGAGCCAAAATACCACTGTATATATATATATAAAAAAAAAAAAAAGATTTTGTTGACCCTTTTTAAAAATAAAAAGGTCAATATATATATTTTTTTCTTCTTCTTCCAGAGAAGATTTTTAAAGGGAGTTTTGACAGGAGATTATCATATGGGTAGCCTTCTTTACAACCTGCTTTATACACAGGTAGGGAGGGAGGGAGTTGTAATAACAAACCTGGAAGTTATCTGTACATTCAACAACAAAAAACCAAAAGGGAAAAAAAAAAGGGAAGGGGAGAAAAAAAAAAGGGAGTTTTCAGCAGCACATTTATCACAGTTTGGCCGTTCAGTTCTGCACCGTCTGCTGCCTCTCTACTTCCTCCACTAAGAGTGCGTTCTGGAGGGGCACTGGGGGAAGGTCTGCCATCTTCTGCTTGAGGACGTCGTTGTTGAACCACTTGGTGAGGTTGTTGACAGGGGAGTGGCGCGAGGAGCTTGCCGCCCCTGCTGCTGAGGGGTTCAGGAAGCTCCCTGATTGGCTGTTAGCGCCACGAATGGGAGTAGGACCCCCGCTCATGTAATTGCCTTCTGAAAACAACAGTGTTGTATTGTTTACCACTGTATTGAGATATGGTTATCATATTTATTGTTTACATAAAAGAAAGTTTTGAAAATAGAGCAATCCATAAATAAATCTTTAAATAAAAAGTCATATATTGGATCAAAATATCATTTATTTTACCAATATTTCAGTTGGCTGAACAGTTTGAAAGAATATTTCAGTTTGAAAGAGGGAAAGTAAAATCAGGTAAAAAGTTTAGTTGAATTTTGAATTTGCAAGCTCAAATACACTGCTCTTCAACGGGCTATATTTGCTTGTAAATTCAAAATTAAAAGAAACTTTTTCCTGATTTTATTTTCCCTCTTTCAAATAATTTCTGGGCAACTATGCTCGCATATTAAAATGTTATAACACCTTGATAAAGGTTGGCATTCAGCCAACTGAAATATTGGTAAAATAAATTATTTTTGTGATCCAGACTTTTTAAATAAATAAAAGAAAGGCTGGTGTGTATATCTTCTCATGATAAATGTTATGTCTTGTAAAGTGATTAATAAGAAAGTAACTAAAGAAATATCAAATCTTTTTTTTTTTTTTTAATTGCAGCATATTTAAAACATGATGTGATATATTTTCTCATTAAGTAGGTTTATTTGATGATGGTAACAACTGTTACCGGAACTTCAGACACTATTTATTTGTATTTATTCTCTTGTGACTATGTTTAAGTGTTATGGTTAAATTTGTTGTTGTTAAAATTCAAAAGTATTGTTGTCAATCACTGATTTCTAAGTATGAAACGTTGCATGCAGTTTTGACTGTGTTAGTGATCAAGACTGTATTAATTGCAAGGTCTTTCCACTATGTACTAAGTTTCAACCTGCAACCCATAAACACATTATTGACTGTATTGACTCATCCATTGATGAGCTCTACTCATCCCAAGCAGTCACCATCAAAAGTCTCAAGCTTTATAAGCTTGATACCTTAATATGATTGAGTGGAGATAAGAAAGAAGATTATTGACTGTATTGACTCATCTATTGATGAGCTCTACTTATCCCCTGCAGACACCATCAACAAGTTTGATACTTTTTTTTTTTTTTTGCTTATCCCTAGTACACGTGGTACAGACCATGGTAATCATGGTGGGTAGAAGTTGGCGACTGCTTTTACTGTAAGTGCACCACATGTCTACACATGTGAAAAGCAGTTCGACTTTGTACTTACATATGTGCCAGAGCACCGTTTGATTACTTGCACTCGCTGGTGGGGTTGGACTTTTGTAAGAATCGGGGGCCATTGGAGCATTTTTTTAAATTATAAAGAAGTGCCCAATGTGGGATTCAATCCCGGGTCGTAGTGGTCTGAAATCAACGTTTGAAACCACTTACAAATGTGCCAGAGCCCCGTTTGGTTACTTCTATTCGCTGGTTGGGTTGGACGCTTGATACTCTGATATGATTGAGTGGAGATAAGACTGTGTTAGTTACCTTGAGGGTGAGGTGGCCTCTGGGAGTTAAGGAGCAGCTGGTGCAGGGTGACTGGGTGGATGGGGGCCCTCAGTTGACGGGGCCCTGCTATGAGAGGAGGGGGAGGGGCGGTGGCCGCGCCACGGTGCATGCGGAACATGAGGGCCGGGTTGACAGCCAGGTTACGCAGCCTCTGCTGTTGCTGCTGCTGCTGTTGTTGCTGCTGCTGCTGCTGGGAGACTGCAGCCGCAATCTGCTGCTGGAGTATTTGCTGCTCCATCATCTTGGCAGCCGCCAGCTGGGAAGGGTGCAGCCCTCCGTTTTTCAGGAAGTAGTCGGCTCCCTTCACTATGGGCCGGCCTGCACTCCCTCTGCCTCCACCTTGCTGGGTGAACAAACCTTGGCCTTGGATGGCCTTGCCTCGGGGGACACAGTCCTCTCCCAGCTGTCCGTTGCTCTCTGGCAGACACCACAGTCAGATCTTTTAATCCTCAACTAAAGAAATAAACAGCAACATTCTCACATCATGGCAGAATATAAAAAAATAAGTATAACAGTGAAATTATACTGGTACACCTATCCCCCGATTTACACGGTAGATACGTTCCTGAGATAAACGTGTAAATCGAAAATTAAAAATTTTTTAAAAATTAGAAATACAGACACAGTGTGCGTGTGCAGCCAGTCAGCACATAACCTCGGGATTTCTCGTGAGATGTGTACACAGCGCATGCGTTCAATCACAGTAGCATTTAGTATAGTGCGATAAAAACAAAAACAAAAACTTATTTGGAAAACCGTGTAAAAGCGAAAACGTGTAAAACAAGTACCGTGTAAATCGAGGGATATCAGGTAGATAAATTAAGACACCTCCTGATCATGCAACTAAAAGTTACTGATGGTTCCTGATCTAGGGACACAGGTGAGCAGCATCGGTACTCCAGTTAGAAGCACATGGTGTCTGTTCCTCATGTCAGATCCAGCCATTTTATATTAGAGCTAAGTCGAGCAGCTAGTGAGTAGTGCTCCTAGTCTAAATGACAAAAGCAGACACATTCTACTTCACCTAATCATCATGGATGTCAAATCTCCTTTGATAAGCTCTACTCATTCCAGCAGACACCATCTCAAGCTCTACAAGCTTGATACCATAATATGATTGAGTGGAGATAAGAATTTAACCTTCAGCTACCTGACATCTTGAGGCCTTCCTTCTCCTGTTTCTCAGCGTGCAGCTTGCGCATGACAGAAGCGGGAGTAAAGGTGGTGGCCATGAGAGGCTTGGACCCGGGGGGCTGCTGCGGGGACACATCTGCGGCAGCCTGCTTCCTGGACTTCTCCTTCTGCTCCTCCAACTTGCGTTTGATCAGAGCTTGCTGGAGGATGGACTGGGTGTGGACTGCCAGCTCCTGGGGGGACGGCACCCTGGTCAGTACCCCGCCCTGCACACCGTGGTTCTTTAGTCTTTGACTCTCACACCTTTCTACAGTACAACATACTCTTCGAGAGGACACCTCTCTACAGTACAACATACTCTTCGAGAGGACACCTCTCTACAGTACAACATACTCCATGAGAGGACACCTCTCTACAGTAGAACATACTCAATGAGGACACCTCTCTACAGTAGAACATACTCCATGAGAGGATACCTCTCTACAGTACAACATACTCCATGAGGACACCTCTCTACAGTAGAACATACTCCATGAGAGGACACCTCTCTACAGTAGAACATACTCAATGAGGACACCTCTCTACAGTAGAACATACTCCATGAGAGGACACCTCTCTACAGTAGAACACACTCAATGAGGACACCTCTCTACAGTAGAACATACTCCATGAGAGGACACCTCTCTACAGTAGAACACACTCAATGAGGACACCTCTCTACAGTAGAACATACTCCATGAGAGGATACCTCTCTACAG
The DNA here is from genome assembly GCA_030710605.1 of Cordylochernes scorpioides. NCBI lineage: Eukaryota > Metazoa > Arthropoda > Arachnida > Pseudoscorpiones > Chernetidae > Cordylochernes > Cordylochernes scorpioides. The sequence continues at coordinate 108,294,560 of CP092863.1, forward strand.
TAGAACATACTCAATGAGGACACCTCTCTACAGTAGAACATACTCCATGAGAGGATACCTCTCTACAGTAGAACATACTCAATGAGGACACCTCTCTACAGTAGAACATACTCCATGAGAGGATACCTCTCTACAGTAGAACATACTCAATGAGGACACCTCTCTACAGTAGAACATACTCCATGAGAGGACACCTCTCTACAGTAGAACACACTCAATGAGGACACCTCTCTACAGTAGAACATACTCCATGAGAGGATACCTCTCTACAGTAGAACATACTCAATGAGGACACCTCTCTACAGTACAACATACTCCATGAGAGGACACCTCTCTACAAAGGACATTTTCATTGCCAAAATTGACATTTTTACCAATTAGCAACTCTCCAGCATCCTAAAAGTACTGGAGGGTTGTGAGAAATGCCATTTGATCTCAATCCCAATGAATGGACAATGTGCGAGTACAATTCCGGTAGAGGGCAGGCAACATACTAATGGCATGGCTGACATAAAAAGGACCAAATGAAAGTCAGAATAAGCTTTTGACATCATTCTTGTAATGAAGAGGGATACTCCTTTGGGGGAGAAATTGCCCTAAAATGTGGAAAAGCCAAATTTATATGGTCAACAGCATAGGAGGAACTGGCAAACCACTTCCGTATCAAGCATGGCTGAGAAAACTATATAGACCAAATCTGATCAAATTGGAGAATATTTGTCCACATAGTCACCATAAGTAACAACAACTCTCCAGGAAACGGACACTTCTTCCTAAAGGACACTTTGGCTCTGCAACTAGGTGTAGCCTTTTACAGAGGTTGTTCTAACTGTAAAATAATATAGTAGTTCCCCATGAGAGAAATGTTTAAACATCAGAGACTTTTAGTAGAAAGAGTACTCATGACTGGATCTGACAGTCTCTGACAAGAGACCACCTCCATAAGAGGCCATGTTTTTATACTATGGTCTCTCATGGGAGACTAATGTAATACAAATGGACTGATTCTGGACAAAAGTCCGACCTGACCAGGAGTTCAAGAAACACAGTGTATAACCTCAAACAGATTCAACATATTTTTCAAATCCCAGCAAAATACCCATTGGGGATAACACAAGACCAAATCAATAAAATTGCATGAGAAGTTTATATTACAGCAATGTTACCTAAACGTCACAATTTATTGATATGGTCTTGTTACCTTATAGTTACTTATCTCCCATTGTACTTAATGATTTAACCCACTAGAATTCAACAAGGAAAACATCTCACCCTTTTGGAGATGTAAAATTAAAGAGATTTCAGTAAAAGAGGTGAGAGTGTAAACTGCTTCCTACAGGTTCAGACAGGAGCTGTTATAAGGTAGAACCTTAACAAAAGGACACCACTCTTTCTAAAAAAAGGAGTTTTCACTACCAAAATGATTTTTTTTTTTTTTAATTAGCAACTCTCCGGTAAGAGAACACTTCTCCCTAAGGAACACTTAAGCTCTGCAACTAGTTGTCCTTAACAGAGAGGTAGTCATAATGTATGCGAGATCAAAAGGGGGCTGGTGGAAGAATGGTCCAAAACCGTTGGTTTTCGACCGCTACGACCCGGGTTCTATTCCCACATTGGGCACTTTTTTTCCCCAAAAAATTTTTTTTTAAATGCCGCAATGGCCACCGATTCTTAGAAAAGTCCAACCCCACCAGCAAGTACAGGTAACCAAACAGGGCTCTGGTACAATTGTAAGTGCAAAGTCGAACTGCTTTTCATATGTATAGACATGTGGTATACTTATAGTAAAAGCAGTTGCCTACTTCTACCCAGCATGATTATCATAGCCTGTACCACGTGTACTAGGGATAAGCAAAAAAAAAAAGGTGAAGATGGTGGTGGTACGACTTGTGTATACCTCTTTATACCATCAAACCTTACCTGGACTTGGAGGTTGTTGGATGAGTTTGAAGGATGGATGGGGGCCGGAGCATGACTGAGAGCTGGTGGCTGTTGACCGAACATGAGAGGGGAGGGCACTCGCTCGTGGGGGGATTGTCTGGGACTGAGGCCGGGGGGCAGGCCAAGGTACATGTCCTGCCGGGGCTTGTATAGGTTGGCCAGGTACTCCCTCTGCTGCTGCTGTAGCAGAGCAGGGTTGACAGGGGGCCTGCCAGGGTGGTGGTTGGGGCTGACTGGCTGTGGGGAGGCTCCCATCATCTTCAGTAGCAGCTCTGGCTGGGTGGACCTCATCATGTGGCCTCCACCTGCACTCCACACGTTACAAGTATCTTTTCTCTCTGGAGTCTCAGGCAATATATACAGTTAAACCTGTCTATAGCGCCCCCACTAAATATCGCCTTCCTCTCTAAGCGCCCTATTTTAAATTCGTAGTACGATGCGATCTACATTAAAAGTAACCGTCTATAGCACCCCCTCTCTATAGCACCCTATTTTGGTGAGTCCCAAAAGGGGACAGGTTTAACTATATATTCATCCATTTGATGAGATATCTGCCACACTTCCAGCTACTTTATTAAAGGCTTCAATTTCTTTTCTATGGAATCAGTCTGTGGCTATATATAAAATACAGTAAAACCCCGCTAATACGAACCCTGGATATAGCGAACCTTCCCTTATAACGAACCCACGGCGATTCCCATTTTTAAAATGACGAACTACCCCTATAACGAACCTATTTTCGGTCCCAAAATGATAAAATCTATTAAAAATACTATGCTTATAACAAACTTAAAATTGTGATTTAAAAAATTTTTAAAACAAAAAAATTTTGAGCCTGTTTCAGCTCACGGATCGCGATTTCAAAACAAAAAATTAGCGGCCTTGTTTGTTTTCATTTCCATTCTATTTTTGCTGTTATGTTGTATAAATTTTTACACATTATACTTTTATCTAATAGAATATCTTCGCATTCAACAATTTTGAAATAGAAGAAAAATACAAATGGCTTCCAAAATAAAGAAACAAAGAGCGGCGTTCTAAAAAAAAAAAAACAGTTCCCCGTGTCTCATGAGCCACAAACAAATCGACTTATAAATTCTCAAAAACTACCACTACAGTTCTATTTTTAGAATGTAATTCTTGTTAGGTATATGACTCATTCAGGGTTTGCGGATATTTCTCCTGGCCCGCCGTTTTACCACCGATTTTGTGTTTGTAAATTGGAGTTTTTTATTCGCAATTTTACCGATCGCGCTATCGTATCAACATGTTTAGTGTCCGATTTTTCTGAATTGGATACTTTTGTTTCATCTTAAATTGATTCAGAATACAGGGAGCTTTAT
>CP092863.1:108297943-108358477 GCA_030710605.1 Cordylochernes scorpioides
TCCTTTGATGGAAATAGCAATATTTTAAGACAATTCTGATTTTCAAATTTCACCTTTCACTTTCAAACAAGGTTTTAGAGGCATTTTTTCAAATAAATATAGTATTATATTATTTGAGAAAGATGTTCTAAAATACTCCTATATACCTTTTAAATATATAATTAATAATGTTTTGCCTAGGGGATTTGGCTAAAATTTAAATAATAAATTGGTTTATATATAAACATGTATGCCAATGATAAGAAGAACCTATTAACAAATGACTTCTTTTGATATTAAGCATTACTGTAAAGAAATAGGTCAATTTAGGTTAAAAAGCACATGTGCTTTAGGTCAGGATATGCCTTCATCATTTTACATATATATGTCGTATCCGTTGTGGTCGAATGGAAGGGCGCAGCCGTTGTGCATGTAAGCGTCAAAAAAGAACTTGTTCCACACTTATGAGCGCATATATATATATTATATATCTAAAATGCAAATATTTTATTTTTTTTTAAACATATATTTCATTTTCATTCATTGACTGTTCTATATTTTTGACCATGGATTTAGAAGATACCACTTTAATTATTATTGTTGTAAATATGTATAGTTATATAACCCTACCTATTTTTTTTTTTAATCACGATTATAGAATTCATTCTATAAATCCTATATTGCTGTGACAAATAATTTTATGTGTAAATTTACTTCAAGTAATTCAAAATAAAAACTACTTGAAAGGTAAATAATTATCTTTACTTTTTCACGACTGCACCTCCTTTTCAACAACAAAACAAAAATAATTATAACATATATATATGAAAAAATAGTACAAATGTGATATTGTACTGGGATAAGGTGCATAAATTAAGAAAAAGGCATCTCCTTATCGTGCAACTGAAAGTTGCTGATGGCTTGCGCCATCTATCGGAATAAATATCAACTATTCTCGTTGATTTTTAATTATTCCAGAATATATATATATATATATAGGTACTAGGTAGCATGACCAGCACTAAAATTACAGTTTTCCTGGCTAACAACCCAGTGTTGGGGGTACCCACCAGTCATGTAGTAAGGGTTGTGTGGAGGAACCACATGTTCCCTGGATGGTTGCTGCAGGTCATGTCGTGGGGGGTAGATGGTGGAGGGTGGAGGGGGGTAATTGGCCTGGAGCAGGTCCTTCTCCTGGAGAGCCTTGGACTTGTCGAGCGGCCCCATGCTGACTGCATTCACCATGCCCTTGTCCAGGTGTTGCAACTGTCACCACAACACAACACTTCTTGTATTCCCTTGCACAGATCTGCCCTTGAATCAAGTAACCCTCAAAATGTTATTTAAGAAACAAGTGTATGGAGAATTAGTCATTATAGGATAACATACTTCATGAGAGGACACTTTGGATACCTGCAAAGTACAGTTTTCATCATTAAAATTACCATTTGGTTCTATAACTAGGCATTGTCCTTTGCTACTACAGTAGAACATACTCCATGAGAGGACACTGCGGGTAGATGAAACCTCTCCACAAAGTTTTAATTATCAAAATTACCATTTAGCTGTTCTCCATTGAGAGAACACATCTTTGAAGGACACTTTGGTTCTATAACTAGGCATTGTCCTTTGCTACTACAGTAGAACATACTCCATGAGAGGACACTGCGGGTAGATGAAACCTCTCTACAAAGAACAGTTTTAATCATCAAAATTACCATTTAGCTGTTCTCAGGTGAGAGGACATGTATATGAAGGACACTATAGTTCTATAACTAGGCATTGTCCTTTACTACTACATTAGAACCTCCCTTAGCGAACACTTCTAAATAAACAGTTTTTATCATCAAAATTGTCCTCCCATTGAAAATAAGCTAGCAGAAATTCTTGCTAGCGTACATTTCCAAACAGCGAATACTTTCCCAATGAATCATTTTATATATAATAGATATATCCATTCTAGCGGAAAATTCAGAAAATCGGAGTTGAACAAAGATAATTTTTAAAATAAAAAAAATATATATAAATAAAATCTGTTTTCAATGTTTAATGGTATTTAACTGGTTTACTATAAGGGGGTCGGTGGAAGGATGGTCTATACCGTTGGTTTTCGACCGCTACGAACCGGGTTCGATTCCCGCACCGGGCACTTTTTTATGTTTAAAATAAATGCTCCAATGGCTTCCAATTCTTGCAAAACTCCAACCCCACCAGCGAGTGCAAGTGCAAAACGGGGCTCTGGCACATTTGTAAGTGCAAAGTTGAACTGCTTTTCACATGTGTAGACATGTGGTGCACATACAGTAAAAGCAGTCGCCTACTTCTACCCACTATGGTTATCATGGCCTGTACCACGTGTACTAGGGATAGGCAAAAGTGCTAAACAAGGATATAATTATACTCTAATATAATTAATAAATATAATATGTTCATATAGATTTTGTTGTTGTTTCCTATCCCCTTGTGCAAAAATGACAAATTCCACGAGTCCATGCTCCTCAATCCATTTGATAAATAGCGGCCTCTCCCAAAGATCCTGTTTGGAACATCTAATGCAAGCCAAAATGTGTTCTGGAGCTGCAGGTGCCCCAAGCTACATTATCAAGTCATTATTTTCTATCTACAATTGCTTCAGATGGCTTGTTAGTTTTAAAATATAAAAAATTAACAATTCTCTGGTAAGAGGGCACCTATCTCTAAAGAACATCTTGGCTCAACAACTAAGTTTTCAGGGAAATTCTACTGTATTTGTTTTTTATTACTCAGTTTAGTTCTTGAAAAAGATTTTTTTCATTTAGTTTCAGACGTTTCAGTGAATGTCACTCTCCTCAGGGAATTGTTTATTTTGAATTCTATTTTATACTTATATATGTACTCAATTTTCTAAAATACACGTAAAGCGTCGCGTATATGCATATATGAAAAAAACAATAGAAAAAATAATAGATAAGTGGGTCAGGTGTTGATATTCAAAATAAAGAAGGCATCTCCTGACCACAAGCACATGTGCTTTTTAGATGGCAGAGCGCCATCTAGTGGAGTAAAAATAAACTAAACGTTTATTTAGCTTACTCCGAGATATATGTTCGTGGATGGCTTTTCTTGATTTATCAAGAAATTGGGTTGGCCAAATATCTCGGAGTAAGCTAAATAAACGTTTAGTTTATTTTTACTCCACTAGATGGCGCTCTGCCATCTAAAAAGCATATGTGCTTGTGGTCAGGAGATGCCTTCTTTATTTTTAATATGCATATATAAATTTATGAAAATTGGTTAATGTAGAGCAATATATTTTTATGAAAAGATGGGTGATGGCGACTGTGTGGGGACTTACGAGCTTGTTGAAGGCGGCAGTGTCAGCGGGAGGCTGGGATGGAGGAGGGTTGGGCGGCTTGTTGAGCACTATTTTCTTGAGGCCAGCCTCCAGTTCTTCCACAGAGCGGGCGGCCGGGGCCGGAGGGAAGTCTGTGTTCAACAGGAGAGGTTCAATGTTGAGGTTGGCGCTCTGCAGCACCTCCAGGATGTTATTGCCAGAGTGGGGCTGCGGCGGTGGTGGATGGCGGTGTTCCCACGAGTGGTGGCCACCGCTAGCAGATTCTGTCAAACCCAGGTCTCCGATGCCTGCAAGCCACAGATTGTAGAAGCTGCAGATAGCTCAATACTGGTGTTACCTACCGTTCAGCACCTGCGCCACCAAGTCTTTGGTGCCTTCCTCTTCCTCAGGTTCCGGACTCTCTGACTTGAACCAGCGAGAGAAGCGGCTGCTGGTGGCTGGACCTTCCACCTGGCCTTTTTCCCTACTGCAGCCGTTCTACACAACACAAGTCCTACTTGTACCAACTCCACAGCAGTGAAACCTCCTTATACCAGTCTTGTCTATATAACTGACACTTGGTTAGATCATCATTCTATGGTCCCAATTATTTAAAGAGCGATTATGACACCAGTCTCAAGTGATATAAGAGGTTCAACTATCTGAATAAACACTTTTTTTTTTTTAATCATCCATCATTGTGTTGTTGCAGTGTCCAATGAAGAGCTTCAGAAGTCTCTGTGCATATCTATCACAGCAATGTTCTCTATCTTGGGTGTGTATACTGTATTGTTATTGTTTCCAATGAAGAGCCTCAGATGTCTCCGTACATCTCTATCACAGCAATGTTCTCTATCTTGGGTGTGTATACTGTATTGTTATTGTCGTACCAATGAAGAGCCTCCGATGTCTCCATGCATATCTATCACAGCAATGTTCTCCATCTTGGGTGTGTATACTGTATTGTTGTCGTGTCCAATGAAAAGTTTCAGATGTCTACGTACATCTCTATCACAGCAATGTTCTCTATCTTGGGTATGTATACTGTATTGTTGTCGGGTCCAATGAAAAGTTTCAGATGTCTACGTACATCTCTATTACAGCAATGTTCTCTATCTTGGGTATGTATACTGTATTGTTGTCGTGTCCAATGAAGATACTCAGATGTCTCCGTACTTCTCTATTACAGCAATGTTCTCTATCTTGGGTGTGTATACTGTATTGTTGTTGTTGTCGTGTCCAATGAAAAGTTTCAGATGTCTACGTACATCTCTATTACAGCAATGTTCTCTATCTTGGGTATGTATACTGTATTGTTGTCGTGTCCAATGAAGAGACTCAGATGTCTCTGTACATCTCTATTACAGCAATGTTCTCTATCTTGGGTGTGTATACTGTATTGTTGCTGTTGTCCAATGAAAAGTCTCAGATGTTTCCGTACATCTCTATCACAGCAATGTTCTCTATCTTGGGTGTATATACTGTATTGTTGTTGTCCAATGAAAAGTCTCAGATGTCTCCGTACATCTCTATCACAGCAATGTTCTCTATCTTGGGTGTATAAAGCTGCTGTTCTGGGTTAATGTCAATTTCATTGTTATAAGGACTATATATATCACAGGTAGACAGGAAACAACTACCAATTAACAAAATATCTTTGGACAAATTTGTAAAACAATGCTGTTTAACTGTAGATTCAGATGCTATCTTGATTCTTTACAGCCAGCCAATGGCAGTAGGCACTCTTAATACATGATGCTACATGCCGCTTTTGCTTGAACATTGTCCAGTCTTCCTTTTAGTAATGAACTTGAGGGAGCCCAGACAGGTGTCGCATATACCATTATTGGCCTTATTAAGGTGGTATATTACATGGATGGCAGCACCTACCATGAGCATGTCCGGCAACCAATCCATCTGCAAGATCTGATTGAGATCAAAGTCCTGAGCTCCTGCACTCCCAGCACCGGACTCTGGTGGGGCATCTGAGGGATGGGACTCCTCATTCTTGGGCAGTTGTTCCCCGGACTTTACAACCTCTGGGGGTTTAACTGGACAAACAATCCCTCATGGTGGACTGGGGTTGCCACCATGGATGTCATATTTACCTTCATGCGAGGGTGGTGGTACCTCCTCTTCTTCGGTGCTGGGTCTGCGCATGTTCTCCAGACTTCTCCTGCTGGACTGCCCAGCCCGCCTGAACCTCTTGTCGTCGGAGTCAAAACCAACCAGCTCAATGGTCTCCGATTGACTAGTGGGACCACTGCTGAACCACTCCGGCTCCTCCTCCTCATCTATCCGGTCATCCGACCTCCCAAACAGATCTACACACCATCTACCCTGGCAGAGGATGTAAGAGAAACCATGAGCCCTACCAATATTTGTCACCACAGTAAGGAAAGTAGAAATTTATGTGTAAAAGAAACATTCATTTTTTAATGCATTCCTTTCCAATATATAGATGGGAGGTGTTATTGCTTTATATTAACTAGGTGTTTAAAGGACCCTATTGGGGCAAACTTACAAAGATTACACAAATTCCACGAGTTCATACTCCTCAAGCTGTTTGATGAATATCAGCGGCCTCTTCCAAAGGTCCTGTTTAGTGCATCTAATAAGACCTCTGGGAAAACCCCAGGACAATAATAGAAAAGCTGAGACAATTGGACCTAATGGAATTCGTTTAAACAACTTGAGGAATAAGCAACAACAAGTTGCAGGTCAAATTCATAATTTACACTATCATCATTTTACACCTGGTGTAAATCAATCTCACTTGGTATTCTATTCCCAATTTACATAGATGTAGATTTAAAAGGAAGAATAAAGAGAGGAAGACCTCAATGAGCTGGCTAGAAGAGGACAAGGAAGCTACAGGAAGGTCACTAGATAGAGTGATGGTCACTAACAAATCAAATTGGAGAATATTTGTCCATATTGTCACTAAAAGTTGACTTGGACTCTAACATAGTATCTTAAAAAATTGTGAATTTCACAAATTTACATAATTTTGTGTTAAATTAGAACTACTGATAATTGACAAATAGTTATTTTGCCTACCCAACAATATTGTATAAATGATTAGACGTGTTACTTAAAACTAGGGAATATATATTTGAGAAACAAAATTTTAAAATGGTATTTCACATTTAATAATTTTAATCTTTTGAGCACTTTTTGTACCAGACAGAATATTCTGACTTCAGACTCTGAATTTCTATACAGTAGAACAAACCCTCTGTATAATGACAACATCTAGTTGGAGAGCCAAAATGTTCTTTAGGGAGAGAGGTGTCCTCTTACTGGAGAATTGCTAACACAAGGTAATAAGACCAAATCCAAATAAATAGTGTGTGATGTTTCCGATAACTAGTATTTGTTATCATCATATTTAAAAAAAAAAAAAAAAGATACTTATTGCTAATTTTTTCATTAATGTCTAAAGAAAAATTTTACTTGATTATCTATGTTCCAAGTATTTGCAAAAAAAGAAACAAGAACTGGAGTATCCCACCCAAGCACAGCTGGTACAGTGGAGTGGACCCAGAACTCTGAACCTCAGACAGCATCAAACAACACTAACAAGATTTAGAACAGGCCATCTCAAGCCATTGAAGATAGAAAATAACAACAAAATCTACCCCACTTGCCCAAAATGTAGCTTGGCACCTGCAGCTCCAGAACACATTCTGGTTTGTATTAGATGCACTAAACAGGACCTTTGGGAGAGGACACTTCTTATTGTAAAACAGCTCTAGGAGCATGAACTCACGGAATTTGTACAATCTTTACACAAGGGGATAAGAAACAACAACACTGTCTATAAACAGCTCGAGGAGCATGAACTCATGGAATTTGTATAATCTTGACACAAGGGGATAAGAAGCAACAACACTGTCTATAAACAGCTCGAGGAGCATGAACTCATGGAATTTGTATAATCTTTACACAAGGGGATAAGAAACAACAAGTATTTGCACACAAGCCAGCTCAAACAAACACTATGTAAATAAGACTGACCTCTGGTGAGGCGGTTGCCGCGATCATTAATCCTCCTGTCATGGTTGAACCTGCTGTACCGCCTGGAATCTCCGTCATCAAAGTCAAACCTGCCATCTCGGCTACGGAAGGATTTCTCTCCGCGGGACAAGATCCGACCTCCAGGCAGCCTCCTGTTTCCTCCAGTCTGGGGCGGAGCCTCCTTGTTCCAACTGAAACTACACAAATAGACATCACAGCATTGCCACAAATTACTAAAAAAATATATGTAAATGATACAGCCACTCTTTTTAGAGGCACTAGTTAATAAGACCAAATCTGAATAAATAGTGTGTGACGTTTCTGGAACAGCGTTGTTACCATCTTCAGACAAAAGTACTGAATATAACTACGTTCCTTGTATAATATGTTTTGTGTGCCTAAAGATGTTATCGGCTTTAATTGATTAGGTATACAATTTGGATTATAGATTGGAAACACAAAGTAATTAGACCAAATCCAAAAAAATAAAGTGTTTGACGTTTCGGTAACTGTTGTTACTATCTTCAGCCAAAAAAGTACTGAATGATAAAAATGATAATGAAAAGAACTAATAGATTCAGTACTTTTATCTTAAGATGGTAACAAAGCTGTTACTGAAATGTCACACACTATTTATTTGGATTTGGTCTTATTACCTTGATTATTATCTATAATCCAAATTGTGCCTTATCTTTTTGGAGGCTTATATATAGTAGAACCTCCCTGCAAAGGACAACTAAGTGCAAAGCCAAAGTGTTCTTTAGGGAGAGTTCTTCTCTTACTGAAGAGTTGCTAAATTGTAAAAATGGTAATTTTTCAGATGAAAACGGTCTTTTGTTGAGAGGCGTCAGCTAAAGGGAGGTTCTACTGTATATATACTGCATACATACACTCCAAATGAAGCATTTGATAGAAAATGCTTTTTGGTTTTAAGCGATATGTAATAGACTTTCCACATACAGTAGTATGTGGAAAATACCCATTTCTTGGTTTTTCAGGAAGCCATTGGGATCAAAAAATCTTTTTTGGTCGCAATGGTTCAGCCTACTCCACGCTGACGAGCGCCAAAAGCGCGAAACGCGTTAGTGGATGGCTTTTCTTGATTTATCAAGAAATTGGGTTGGCCAAATATCAGGGAACAGGCTAAATCAATGTTTAGTTGATTTCTGTTCCACCAGATGGCGCTCTGCCTTCTGTAAAGCACATGTGCTCCTGGTCAGGATATGCCTTTTTTAATACATACATTAGTATGGGAGGGAAACACAAAGAGACTCAGAATGATTGTGGATTTTGACAAATTATAAAAAATCATAAGACGCGGCAACTATTTTATTTATATTAATTAAAGGAAGCTTTTGTGGATGGCTTTTCTCGATTTATCAAGAAATTGGGTTGTGCAAATATCAGGGAACAGGCTAAATCAATGTTTAGTTGATTTCTGTTCCACCAGATGGCGCTCTGCCATCTATAAAAGCACATGTGCTCCTGGTCAAGATATGCCTTTTTTTTTTAAAAGGAAGCTTCAAACAAGCCCTTCTAAAACTAAATAACCTTTTGGTTAGCTGAAGAAGGGTTGTCCGAAAGCTTCATTGAATTGATGTAAATTGGAAAGAGTTTGAGCGTCTTATGATTCATTGTAAAAAGTAGAGTTGTTAGTGTCCATCTAGTCTAGAGGTTGAATTTTGGCGACTAAATGAACAAATATTCTCCAATTCAATTTGTTGGTGATTCTCAGATGCAGCTCATACATGATCAGTGTTACATGTTTCTATCAAATCAATTTTTCTATATATATATATATATATATATACCCTATTTCTATATATAAGACTTTTACTGCGATATCCAAGGGAAATTTCTTCTTTCTTATCTCCACTCAATCATATTAGGGTATCAAGCTTGTAAAACTTGAGACTTTTGATGGTGTCTGCTGGGGAAGAGTAGAGCACACAATGGTGGATGAGTCAATACAGTCAATAATGTGTTTTGGGGTTGCAGGTTGACACTTAGTACATAGTGGAAAAAACCTTGCAAACATAAGGGAAATATATTTTAGGTAAATAGGTTCAGCTCTAAGTCTTGGTCTTGCTAAATAATTTTCACTTTCAAGATAGTATATAGGGGTCGATGGGCGAGCATTATAAACCATAGATTTTCAACAGTCATGACTTGAATCCTGCATTGGCCACTTTTATCCTGAAGAAAGAGATTGTGGGGTCTCCCTAACACAACTACAATGCCAATAGGAGAGAGCCATATCTTTAACTCTGCCTTTGCCGGTCCCAAGCCCGGAGCAGTAACAAGCTCGCTAAAAAACCTGGGCTCAGCTGGCCCAGCTGATAGTTCCCTGTAAGGGCTCCTAATCCAGGGATACAGAATGAGCAGCATTTGTACTCCATGTTAGGAAGAGCTGCACATGGTGTCTGTTCCTCATGTCAGGGGTGGCCATTTCTTTTGGAACTAAGTCAGTGGCCTGTTACTGAGTAGTGCTCCCAGTCTTGATGACAAAGGCAGATGCATTCTACTTCACCCAGTCATGATGGTTGTCAACTTTACAAGCTTGATACCCTGTTGTTGTTGTTGTTGTTTCTTATCCCCTTGTGTAAAGATTACACGAATTCCATGAGTTCATGCTCCTCGAGCTGTTTTATGATGAGCAGCGGCCTCTCCCAAAGGTCCTGTTTAGTGCATCTAATGCAAGCCAAAATGTGTTCTGGAGCTGCAGGTACCAAACTACATTTTGGGCAAGTGGGATAAATTTTGTTATTATTTTCTATCTTCAATGGCTTGAGATGGCCTGTTCTAAATCTTGTTAGTGTTGTTTGATGCTGTCTATTTCTGATGTTCAGAGCTCCTCCTGGGTTCACTCCACTGTACCAACTGTGCTTAGGTGGGATCCTCCAGTTCTTGTTTATTTTTGTTTTGGCTATTGTTTCTATTTCTTTAAAAGTAAGTTTATTTTTCTGTGGCAAGGGTTCTTTTGTGCCTTTTTTCGCTAGCACATCAGCAGCTTCATTGCCTTCAATGCCAACGTGTGAGGGTATCCATTGAAGGTGAATTTTTGAGGTTTTTGAGAGTTTTTGGAGATAACCAATTATGTTCCTGCTTACTTTGTCTCTAAGTTCCCCTGTGTGACTCAAGTGTTGTATGGCACTTCTACTATCAGTAAGAATCCAGATATCTTGATAATTAGTATTTCTGATGGATTTTAAGGCTTCATAGATGGCTATAAGTTCTGATCTGAAGACTGAGCAAAAATCTGGGTTTCTTCTGTTCATTTTCTCAATGCCATTTGTGGTTTTGATGAGACAGCCACTGCCAGTGTGTCCTAGCTCGTCTCTGCTACCATCGGTATAGATAGTTATTGCATTTTTAGGAATGTTATTAATTATTTCTAATGATAATTGTTTTAAGTATTCTGGATTATGGTATTGTTTGTTGGTGGGTTCATTTAAAGTGGCATTAAAAATAACATTTTGTAGTGGTTTGCATGGAGAAATTTTTTCTGCTAAATAATTTTTTTCCACTTTATATTTTAAAAATTCATTTTTTTTGGCCAGGTGTAGAGGGCCTTCTTTTTTGAGTCTTAAATTGGATTCCCAATTAAGTATGTACTTGGAAGTTCTATGTTTGTTTCCATAACTCTTGATTTTGTTTATATATTTTGGCAGATTGTAGCTTCTTCTATCCTTTAAGGGCATAATGTCTGCCTCATAAAGTACAATATCATTAGGGCAGGTATTTCGAAGACCTGTAATAATTCTAGCTGCACTTAGTTGTATCCTTTCCAGTGATTTTAGATTTGTTTCAGATGCTGTACCATAGATTTGATATCCATATTCCAGGATAGGTCTAATTAGAGATGTGTAAGTTAATTTTAGTGTGGTTGCATCGGCTCCCCACTCTCTTCCTGAAATATATTTCAGGATTTTTAGTCGGTCTCTTCCTTTTCTAATAACTTCTTCAATATGTTTACTGGAGTTAATTTCTGGATCCAGGGTGTAGCCAAGATATTTAGGATGTTTATTATATTGCAATTGTTGTTCTTTCAGAATAATATTTGGTCTTATTTTGTATAGTTTCTTATCGGTAGTAAAAAGACAGGTTTCAGATTTTTGGGGGTTAAATTCTAATTTATGTTTATTAGCAAATTTTTCTAGGTGGAAAAGAGTCTTGTTCAAATCTCTTTCAGCTTTTTTCCAGTTAGTATTGCTGCTCCATAGAATAATGTCATCAGCGAAAAGTCCAATATTGGTTTTATGTGAAATTTTTTCTTCTATGCCTGCAATAAATAGGGTGAAGAGAGTTGGGCTAAGGACTGATCCTTGTGGTAATCCTTGGTACAATTTGAAGGTCTTAGATAGAGTGCCATTATATTTGACCCTGATGTATCTATTTTTAAGGAAATCATTTATCCAAGTGATAGCTTTTCCATCAATTTTGAAATGTTTGTATAATTTTGTAATTAACTTGTTTTTCCATACCTTATCAAAAGCTTGTGTAAGGTCTAAAAAAGCAGCTATTGTGTGGTTAGTTGGTTTTCTGTTTTGTGCATCTTTTACCTTTTGTGTGAAAAATAAGAGTTGGTCTATTGTCCCATGTCCTTTCCTAAATCCATATTGTTCTTCTGGTAAGAGATTTCTTGTGTCAAGGTGGTAGGTAAGTCGTCTAAGTATAATTTTTTCCATTAATTTGCAGCAAATACTTGTGAGGGAGATAGGTCGGTAGTTTTTTGGGTCATCAGCAGATTTGTCAAGTTTTTTAATAGGAATTATTGTTGCAGTTTTCCAGTCTTGAGGCAATTTTCCAGTTTTCCAGGAGTTATTGAAAATATCAAGAAGTTTTTCTTTGCCATTTTTGCCCAAGTTTGATATCATTTGGCCATGGATTCCATCTGGCCCAGGAGTCTTGTTCAGGTCAGTGTTTTCTAATGCATAATCTAGCTCTTTCATATTGATTTTTTCATGGAAAATATTATAAGTGCTAGTGACGTTTTTACAGTCATGGATAATCTTGCGGGCCTTTTTTTCAACTTTCTTATCTTTTATTTCAAATTTGATTTTACTACTTATTTGATATGAATTACCTAAAAGATTAGCAGCATTTTTGTCATTAGTTGCTGGGGTACCATCTATATTCTTAATCATATTTGTGTTTTCAGTTTGTGGCTGGGCTCTGTCAATTTGTTTTGCCAAATGCCAAAGTTTTGTATTTGGGTTTCTTGGGTTCAGGTTTTCACAAGTTTGTTTCCATTTTTCCCTTTTCATATTTACGTATAATCTTTTTATTTTTGCATTCACAATGTTCAGTTCAGTTCTACAATTTGTTTGGTTTTGGGTGTACTTTTTTTGTAGTTCATTTCTTTTAGTTATAAGTGTTTGAATATCTTTCGCCTGGTGTGTATAATTTGGAATCCATTTCTTAATATTACCTCTTGGTATTGAAACTTTGGCTGCTTTAATAATGGTGTTTTTGAAAGATATCCAATTTTGCTCCATATCTTTTATTCTAGTGGGTGCTTTTCTAAAGTCTTCATTGGTGTTTTGCTGGTAAAGATTCCAATTAGCCTTTTTGAAGTTCCAGAATTTTTCTTTAATTGAGCTGGTTTTGGTCTTGGTGCTAATTTCTATCAAAATAGGCAAATGATCACTTCCAATACTTTTTAATATTTGCCATTTGCATTTGTGGAAAATGTCAGGACTGGAGAAACTTATATCAAGGGCTTGTGCGGTATTATAACTGTAGGAATGGTGGGTAGGATTCCCATCATTTAAGCACATGAAGGCATTGTCGTCAAATAAGTTTGAAAGTATTTTGCCTCTTGGGTTTGGCGTGGAACATCCCCATAGTTGATGTTTGGCATTAAGGTCACCTACAATAATAGTGTTGTCTGTAAGAAATTGAGCCATTGTTCCATCGTCAATAAGTTTATTGTTTGGTGGGTGATACATATTGAATATGTTGATGGTTTTGTTTTGATTGAGGTAGACTTTGATACCTTGGGCTTCGAGGTCTGATGTGTTTGGAATATTAATAGCTATGTCTTCATAGTACAAATTCTTGATTAAAAATGCAAGGCCACCCCCTTCTTTATTTCTGTCTTTTCTGAGGATATTGTAGTTTTTATATTTGAGATTGTACTTTTCATTTAATTTGGTTTCCTGTAGGGCTATAATTTGTATCTTTTGTTTTTCAGCTATTTCCATTATTTCTTCTAATTTTATTTTTGTTGCTGTTGAGCACAATCCATTTATGTTGCACTGCAGAATGCTCAATTGCTTGGAAGTTGCAAAGTGTGAAGTTTGTGGAGACTGTATTATACTTATCGGACAGAACCCTCTACCTAAGTCCTGAACGCGCCCCTGTTTATTCTGCGCGACGGGCGATGCAGCATGCAAATCAACATCTGATCTCATGGAATGGGGTATAGGGGTGCAGCTTTCGTTGATCATGGCACCATGATCCAGGCACACTTTGGTGAAAGTCTGACTTTGCCTGTAGTTTGAGGCCGTTCCTAACATGGAAGCAGACGCCTTTGCTGCCGACTCTAACATGAGTACAGACACAGCTCCTCCGTATCCCTGGAGTGGGACCCTTGCTGAGGTCCATCAACCGGGTCAGTTGAAGTCAGGATTTTTAAAGAGGTCTACTCCTCTTCTAACAATGCTGCTGTTTGGTCCGCGACTGCTTATTTGTCAGTTATTCTGCTTGTTTCGCAGCTGGCCTTCATATCTGAAGGTCGTTCCCCTATCCGCCACCTGGGGACGCGCCCTATAGCAGTCAGCTCTGCCAGGGGCTTGATACCCTAATATGATTGAGTGGAGATAAGAAAGAAGAAGATCCTGAATAAAAGGATTGCGGGGTTTCCCTAACACAACTACAATGTCAATAGGAGAGAGCCATGTCTCTCTGAATTAAGAAGAGCTACCAACAAGGAGGAAGAGATACCTAGAATCAGTGTCCCTGCTGAAGTCAGTGGGGCTGCCCTTGCGCTGGACAGACGGAGGGGCGACGCCAAAGCTCCTGCGCTGGGGACTGAGTGCCACCTCGTCCCTCTCATCCTTCAGCCTCTCCCTCCGCTTCCCTGCTGGGTCCAGCTTGGTCCGGCCCTCCTCCGCCCACCTCTGGCTGTTGAACCAGCTCTCCGGGTCCCACTTGCCTGACCCACTGTCACACACAATGTATATACCACAACTAACTCTCTGTAAACATCTAGTTACAGGCTAATGTATCCTTTTTTAAAAAATGGTCATTTTGGTGATGGAAACAGTCCTTTATAGAGTGTTCTCTAATTGGAGAGTTGCTACAGTAGAACTACCTCTCTTTAAAGGACAACACCTAGTTGTAGAGCCAAAGTGTCCTTTGGGGAAAGATGTCCTATTACTGGAGAGTTGCGACAGTAGAACTACCTCTCTGTAAAGGACAACACCTTGTTACAGAGCCAAACTGTCCTTTAGGGAGGTGTCCTCTTACTGGAGTTGCTACAGTAGAACTACCTCTCTGTAAAGGACAACATCTTGTTACAGAGCCAAAGTGTCCTTTAGGGAGAGGCGTCCTCTTATTGTATAGCTATTAGGGGGGAGAGAAATTGTAGTTTTGATGATGGACACAGTCCTTAGGAGAGAGGTATCCTCTAGCGATGGTGTCCTCTCATCAAGATTCTACTGTGTTTTGTTTTTTAACAAAACGAAAGAGTTTATATTCAGAGTTAAGAACCATGTTTTAAAATATAAATACCTCGTTAAAAGACTTACTAAGTAACAGTCACTCAAGACCAAATACATATAAATAGTGCATGTCGTTTCACTAACAACACTTAACATCACCCACTATTTAAACAGTAGGTAATAAGACCAAATCCAAATAAATAAATAGTGTGTGATGTTTCGGTAACAGCGTTGTTGCCATCTTCAGACAAAAGTACAAAGACATTCAGTACTTTTGTCTGAAGATGGTAACATCGCTGTTACCGAAACGTCACACTATTTAGTTGCATTGTTACCTAGTGTTTCTAATCTAAATTGTACCTAATAAAGTAGCATTCACAGACAGACAAACTTACTTGTTAAATATTGGATCCAAGAAGGCCGGCCTCTTCTTGGAAGTTGCAGAGGAAGCAAGCTTGAAAAGCTCATCCTGCATCAACAAACATCAGTCAACAACATGTTTCCCAACAGACTATTTGAAAAACCTCATCAATCTGTCAAAACTCATTTTACTTTAATGAAATTTAAAAAAAAAAAAAAAAAATTTCTCAGCCACGCTTAAACAGAATATTTTAACATTCATAAATGATTAGCTAGGCAAGGGGTCGTCAACCTTTTGAGTTAGAAGAGTCAAAATTGACAATTTACAAAATTGCAATGTTTTTAAACAGATAAGTTCTTCAGACAATGATTCAGCACTTTTGTCTGAAGATAGTAACAACACTGTTACTGAAACATCACACACAATTTATTTGGATTTGGTCTTATTACCTTGTGTTTATAATCTATAATCCAAATTGTGCCTATCAGACCATAAAATGCTTTTTGCAATTAATATTTAGATCATTCCTTATTTACATATTAGGGATTCTAGGGAATGTGTACCCAGGGTAGTGTTCCCAATATCTCCCATTATACAACAGTAGATGGCACTCTGAGTAACTTGAACATGATTCAACAGGAGACAGTAGAGCCAATCAAAGCCCCACACTCAGCATAATCTCTGCAGATAACACAAGCTTAGATTAGAAGAGAGAGAGTGTAAAAACCATTTGTTAGAGCCACCTGCACTCACTTATCTCTCCTAGATGTTTGCCCTGGGGTGCATATCTTTAAGTCAGACAGAGGGGTTGAAGGAAGGAGGGTCTAAACCGTTAGTTTTCGACTGCTACGACCCAGTTTTCGACCGCTACGACCCGGGTTTGATTTCCGCATTGAGCACTTTTTTTCTGATTAAAAAAAAAAAAATGCTCCAATGGCCTCTGATTCTTGCAAAAGTCCAACCCCACCGGCGAATGCAAGTAACTAAACGAGGCTCTGACACATTTGTAAGTGCAAAGTTGAACTGCTTTTCACATGTTTTCTTTTTGCTTATCCCAAAGTACACGTGGTACAGGTCATGATTATCATGGTGGGTAGAAGTTGGCAACTTCTTTTACTGAAAGTGCACCACATGTCTAAACATGAGAAAAGCAGTTCGACTTTGCATTTACAAATGTGCAGGAGCCTCATTTTTTACTTGCACTCGCTGGTGGGAACATGTGTAGACAAGTGATGCACTTACAGTAAAAGCAGTTGCCTACAAATTAAGAGATAAGAGAGGAGACACTATACCAACACTACATAGGGAAGGAGTCAGACTCGACTCTAAGTAGGAGCTTCTAGAATTACAGAATAGCTTTGATTTCTTCTTTAGAAACACCAGGATATCAAAATAGTGCGAGACTACAAGAAAACAAGACCTAATCCAAATGAATTAATTTTTCTTGTAGCTATAATCTATAACCCAAATTGTGCTTTATCAATAGTGTGAGATGTTTCAGTAACAAAGTTATTACTGTGAAAAAAATAGTACAAATGTGACATTGTACTGGGATAAGGTTCATAAATTATGAAAAAGGTATCTCCTTATTGTGTAACTGAAAGTTGGTGATGGCTTGTATTGGGGTATTTAGCCAATTCTGGAATAATTAAAAATCAACGAGAATAGTTGATATTTATTATGAAAGATGGCCAAGCCATTAGCAACTTTCAGTTGCACAAAAAGGAGATGCATTTTTCTTAAGAGTTATTACTGCTACAATCAGTACTTTTTGTCTGATGGTAGCAATACTGTTACTGAAACGTCACACACTATTTGGTCGCATTACAACTTGCGTTTCTTCCATCTATAATCCAAATTGTACCTTCATATCAATCTTTTTTTTTCCATGATTTTTAAAGTATAATTATAAAGATATTTGACAATGAATAATTAATTTCTAATAATAATAATGAGAAGCAACAATGAGGTTTATAGATTATAAACACAAGGTAATAAGACACCAAATCCAAATAGTGTGTGACATTTCAGTAACGCCATTGTTACCATCTTCAGACAAAAGTACTGAATGAGAAATTGAACTACAGCATGTTTTAAATAGTTACTTATATGCTATCTTGTTTACTCATTTGATAACAGTAACTATTTAAAACATGCTGTGGCTTAATTTTTTATTCTGTACTTTAGTCTGAAGATGGTAACAATGCTGTTATCAAAACATCACACACTATTTGGAGATTTAGTCTTATTACCTTGTGACTACAGTAAAACCCCACTATAGCAAACCCCCAATGGGATTGAACCTGTGGTTCACTATAGCCATGGTTCAGTGTATTATAAAATATAAATGGGGATTATTCCAGGTTTGTTATAAGGGAAGGTTTCCTATATACCAGGTTTGTTTTAGTAGGGTTTTACTGTATGTAGAGGAGTTCTTAGTACACTTCAGACAATCCCAGGTGGTAGTTGTTAGAAGGCAATAATTTGTGAAGAAAGGAGGGGGAAGGTGAGAACCAACTCACTCTGGTATACTGATACTGCAGGGTGCTCTTTGGTTTCTTCTCTGTAGGTTCCCCATCCTCCACCTCCTGGATGAGGTCCTCCGCTTCCCCCGCTGCCATTCTTGAGAGGCAGCTCACTCTCTTCTGTCCACACATTCCCACATACATTACAACATACTAGGACACCTCTCTACAGTACAACATACTTGATTGAGAGGACACCTCTCTACAGTACAACATACTCCACTAGTGGACACCTCTCTACAGTACAACATACTCCACTAGTGGACACCTCTCTACAGTACAACATACTCCACTTAGTGGACACCTCTCTACAGTACAACATACTCCACTAGTGGACACCTCTCTACAGTACAACATACTCCACTAGTGGACACCTCTCTACAGTACAACATACTCCACTAGTGGACACCTCTCTACAGTACAACATACTCCACTAGTGGACACCTCTCTACAGTACAACATACTCCACTAGTGGACACCTCTCTACAGTACAACATACTCCACTAGTGGACACCTCTCGACAGTACAACATACTCCATGAGAGGACACCTCTCTACACTACAACATACTCCATGAGAGGATGCCTCTCTACAGTACAACATACTCCATGAAAGACACCTCTCTACAATACAACATACTCCATGAGAGAGGACACCTCTCTATAGTAAAACATACTCCATGAGAGGACACATCTCTACAGTACAACATACTCCATGAGAGAGGACACATCTCTACATTACAACATACTCCATGAGAGAGGACACATCTCTACAGTACAACATACTCCATGAGAGGACACTAGAGGACACCTCTCTACAGTACAACATACTCCATGAGAGGACACTAGAGGACACCTCTCTACAGTACAACATACTCCATGAGAGGACACCTCTCTACAGTAAAAGTTTTCATTGCCACATTACCATTTTTACTATTTAGCAATTCTCTGGTAAGAGGACACCTCTCCCTAAAGGACAATTATGCTCTGCAACTATGTGTTGTCCTTTACAGGGAGGTAGTTCTACTGTACCTATTTGGTTATACCAACACACCACAAAGTAAACACTCCAGACTACAGTTTAAACTTGGTACACTGATGGCTACAAGGTCATATACCTATTATGTGATGTCAGAGGATGAGTGATCTAAACCATTCACCACTACTAACTGGGATCTAATCCCACAATGGACTTTTTTTTTTCTAATTAAAAAAAAAAAGAATGGCACTATAGATTAACGTTCCTACTAGGGAGTAACAATTAAAATGGGAATAAATGGCTATCACATACACACACAAAGCCTGTACTAAGACCCTATCTTATCCATTTACTCAATAGTCTACTTCTTCACCGTGTTCTAAGCACGAAAAACAATGTATATTGTTTCAACTTTTGTACACAGATATTCTCCTTCCTTTTCTTTTTCTCTTTTCTGAGCAAGGATTCAGTTTCTTCCCCTGCTTCTCGTTTCTTTTTAGATTCATTTCTCACAGGAAAATTGTGTATATAAGATGAAATGTCTTAATAAAAGCTTGCGTGAAAAAAAAAAAAGACCCAGTCTTATACAGATTCTCCTCTCTCATTGCCAGCTTGCAACAATATCTTCATCATGATCAATCACCATGTAGTGGAGGAAAAAAACAATAAATCCAAGTTTTTTTTCCTTCTAATTGCTGATTTGTAAAAGTTGTATAGGGAAAGAGAAACTAATTGACTTGATAAAAATACTTTGTACTGAAGTAAGTTGACCTTTCTTCACTAATACACTGGCACATAATGAGATAGCTACAAGAAAATAGGACCTAATCCAAATAAATTACTTATTACAGTAAAACCCCGCTAAGACGAACCATGGATATAACGAACCTTCCCTTATAACGAACCCATCGAAAATCCCAATTCCATTCCATTAAAATTACCATCATTATAACGAACTTTTCACTTTTCAAACTAGCGAACTATCGCTATAACGAACCCAATTTTGGTCCCAAAATATTAAATTCTATCAAAAATACCATGCTTATAACGAACTTCTAATTTTAATTCTAAAATTCCAAAATTATAATTTTCAAAACTAATTAAAATTTTGTGTGAGCTCTAGCTCACAGATCGCAATTCAAAACAAAGAATTTAGCGACATTGGGTGTTTTTATTTACGTTCTATTTTTATACTGCGCCCTTTTATAAATTTTTCATGCCTTATTGAAAACTAAATTTCTTAACTCTACATTAGGAAAATTCCTTAAAACATGATTTAAATTATTAAAACCAGTTTTAAAAGATAATGGAAGTGCCAAAGAAAAAGTCGCTCGTACCAAGATATCACTTGAAAAGAAATTAACCATCATAAAAGCTATTGAGAGTGGTACATCGCAAGCGGAACTTCGGAAGAAAATGAAAATGAGCAAAAGTAGCATTTCTACGATATGGGGCAAAAAAGAAGACTATTAAAAAAAAAATGCTACAAAGAGGAATCAATCCCAACTATTGCCGCTATCGTCAGTGTCATTATCCACTTTTAGAAGCCTTGTATATGTGGTTAGTACAAGCTAGGCTTCATTTAAAAAAATGAAGATTTCTTTGCTAGATATGAAACCAAATTTTTGAGGAATATGTTAAAGCAGAAAAAAATAACAGACTTCTTCAAGTAAGCCTTTGTATCCTATATTGTAATATAATATTTATTTATATAAAATATATTGTTATACCTTTTAAAATATTATTAATAAAGTTTTTATTTTATTTTTATATATAAGGTATACTTTTCTTGGATTTTTTTTACATATGGGGGGCAGGTTGCATTTATACTAATTAAATTATCAGAGGAACTGATCAAAAAGGCAATATTTTCACATGATTTTGTTTTTATTTTAATATACAGCTTTAATATATAGAAATAGGTTAATTTAGGGGGAAAAAAAGCAGCCAATATTATGAGGTAGCTTTTTTTTTTTTTTTTTTTTTTGCGCATGCCCTTTAATTATATCCTCAAAAAAAATTTAAATACCCAAACCATGGCTATAGTGAAACGTGGCTATAGTGAACCAAAAGTCCCGTCCCAATGGGGTTCACTATAGAGGGGTTTTACTGTATATTAATATGTCATACTGGATCCCCCTCACACAAGATTTTGGTATGGCTTTCCTGATAAAACAAATAGGAGTATTCTCCATTGTACAAAATGGCTATCATAAGTTATATCATAGCAATTACATATCACATGTTCAACAGCACAAATAAAAATATAACAAGTTAAAGTTACAGTAAAAACTTTTATAACTTCTCTCTCAACATTTTTGTTTAAGGATTTTTATTAGGTTTCCTCTTAACAATCTTAACTTAATACAGTAGAACTACCTCCCTGCTGGTCAATGTTCTGCTCCATTACTAGACACAATGTTACCCACATTTCTCTTCAATAGATAGGACCATTCTGTGATGAGGAGAGACTCTCAACTATGACTTACATATTGGAGTAAATAGGTCAACAATGGAGATTTACATAGAGCAATATTTACATATACAGTAGAACTACCCCCCCTGTAAAAGTCAACACCTAATTGCATAGCCAAAGTGTCCTTTAGGGAGAATTGTCCTCTTACCGGAGAGTTGCTACAGTAGAACTACCTCTCTGTATGAAGGACAACACCTAATTGCAGAGCCAAAGTGTCCTTTAGGGAGAGGTTTCCTCTTACCGGAGAGTTGCTAAATAGTAAAAATGGTAATTTTGCAAATGAAAACTGTCCTTTATAGAGAGGTGTCCTCTAGCGGGTTGTCCGCTAAAGGGAGGTTCTACTGTGTAAATAAGAGGTATAATCTGTTATCAGAAATTTAAACTACTTTTGACGCGTAGAATTATTTTTGAATAAAACAATACTGCCCTTATTTATTTATCATAATTCCGCCTTTGCCGGTCCCAAGCCCGGATGAAAAAGGAGGAGGGGGAGCAGTAACAAGCTCACTAAAAAACCTGGGCTTAGCTGGCCCGGCTGATAGTACGCTGTAAGGGCTCCTAATCCAGGGATACAGGATGAGCAGCGTTTGTACTCCATGTTAGGAGCGGCTGCACATGGTGTCTGTTCATGTCAGAGGCAGCCTTTTCTTTTGGAGCTAAATCAGCCTGCCACTGAGTAGTGCTCCCAGTCTTAATGACAAAGGCATTCTACTTCACCCAGTCATGATGGTTGTCAAACAGAAACCATCAAGGGTCACAACTTGATACCCAATATGATTGAGTCTAGATAAGAAAGATGATGATTTATTATCATCAAATCAGATGCAATATCCCTACAAGGGATGCTTGAGTCAAGAGTGTAACAACACTAAATTCAGAGAACTATTTTACAAACAATTGGTGAATTACAATTGGTGCCCTTACTGCAATGATAAAAATAATATGGTAGTAAGGGCACACAGCAGAAAATATTATTTTATTTTTTAAAAATTGTATGCGTCAAAAATAGATCTTTTATAACTTATTCCACTTTACCAATGAGAGCCATTATAAGCGGCACATGTGTTTAATGACACCGCCGCCAATTCCATCAAAGCTTGCAACAGACAGCTGTTGCAAAGCCAGCACATTCTCACACATGTTCCATTTCTAAATACACCATAACTATTCCCCCACATGATACATGGAACTGTAAGAAGCAGCATCTCTGCTTCATTTTTTTATGAAAATTTGCCAAGTCCCCCCTTTATTTTATTGTAGGGCAATATTTTTATTTTAATCAACAGATAATTAATATGAAAAAATAGTACAAATGTGAAATTTTACTGGGATAAGATGCATAAATTATGAAAAAGGCATCTCCTTATCGTGCAACTGAAAGTTGCATCCCAGTACAATATCACATTTGTATTATTATTATTTCACATTGTGTCGCGGCCTCACGCAATTCTGGCCTTAACTATCCATTTCATGATTTTTCAGGATGCCTGAATGACAAGTTTTTTTGGTCGTTGAGGTACAGCTTGCACCACGATGAGGGCCAACAGCCCAAAACGCATACATGGTTAACTTGATAAATAAATCGTAAATATTGAGGCTGCCTGGCCGGCATTCATATTTCTTGAAAATGAAGATACTTCGGCCAGTGAATCTTTTTTTATATATGTAAATAAATAAAGAATGAGTATTTGGCCAATTCTGGAATAATTAAAAATCAACGAGAATAGTTGATATTTATTCCAATAGATGGTGCAAGCCATCAGCAACTTTCAATTGCACGATAAGGAGATGCCTTTTTCATAAGATAATCAATATATTTTGTCACTCAACATTGGATTTGTTGCTAATAGGCTAATACAGGAGAACCTACAAGAGAGGACACTCGCGCTAGAGGACACCTCTATAAAGGACAGTTTTAATTTACAAAATTACCATTTTTAATATTTAGCAACTCTCCGGTTAGAGGACACCTTTCTCTAAAGCACATCTTGGCTCTGCAATTAGGTGTCTTTTACAGGGAGGTTGTTCTACTGTAATTGTTATGATCAAAATAAATTGCTTTGTCATGATTGACTTCTCTCAATTTTCTATATTAGTGGAGATGCTGGGTAGATTAGAGAAGGAAAACTGAAGATCAAGAATACCATGATGACATGAGTGCTGTGATCTTTACCTGCTTAATTGTACAGCCCTTGATGCAGAGAGGAAGGCCCTATATCAACAAATTAAATGTACCAACACACTTCACCCTACGTATTGCTTTCAAATATATCATCAAACAAATCTAATGCAACAACTTACTATAAAATTTTTTAGATCATCATTATGTAAGGACCAGTCAACAAGTGAATGATTTAGAGATGAAGAGTAAAGTCAGTTCAAATCCTATGTAAATATCACAAGATTATTACCTTGGGAAGAATCTAAGGAAGAATCTGTATGGGGCAAGTCCCTAATAAAGGGTTTTGTGTGTGTGTGCGTGCGTGCTGTGATCCACATTTTCCACAACAAGACTGCAGGATTCCACCAAATTTTCAGTCAAGACTTCCTTCCAAAAAGGAAATATAAGACACTATGAGGATAAAGCCACTCTTCACGCCGCAAGAATAAAGGATGTAAACCACTAAGAACCATATTCAGGACACTGCAGAGAAATCCATGTCTGCAACCATAAGCTTTGGGTCACAGCTCCCATAGTCTTGTAGCAAAACATTTCAATCATCAGATTAAGGAAAAACCCCGTTAAAATGAAACTGAGATATAGCAAACCTCTCTTGTAACAAAACTGAAATATAATCCCCATTTTATAATACAGTGAACTATGGCTATAACTAACCATGGCTATAGTAAATCACCACAGGTTGGAGTTTGCTATATAGAGGAGGGGTTTTATACAATATATATGTATATATGAGTCGGAATAGATATAGATTTATTTTTAAGAGTTTACAATTTTAAAACAAAATTTAAAAAGAAAGTAAAAAGTCTTTGATTGTCATCGTAAATATGTCTTCTGCTCTTTTTGCTTCCGTATTGCCAGCTTCCTCCTAAGTAAATCCTACATATATGTACATCAGGACCTCTCTGTAGGCAAAATCAGACTTTCACCAAAGTGTGCCATGATCAACGAGAGCTGCACCCCTACACCCCATTCCATTGGAATTTGTATAATCTTTACACAAGGGGATAAGAAACAACAACATCAGGACCTCTCTGTAAAGGACAACACCTAGTTGCATAGTGTCCTTTAGGGAGAAGTAACTAGAGAGCAGTTAATTAGTAAAAATGTCAATTTAGGTGATGAAAATTGTCCTTTGTAGAGAGATGTCCTCTTCTACTGTGATATAATAATGATTGAGGATGCTCTAGTTAGAGATACTGGATCATATGAAGAGAACTAGCAGGTTTGGACATCTTGTCCGACAGTCAGAGTTGTATGTATGGAAGAAAGACTGGGAAGTCAAGAATGGAGTTCACTGACAATTTCAGGAGAAAGAACTACTATGTCATCAACAGAGACTGGTGGCCATAGGTAAGTTCTGGAAGGACAGGAATACTTCTATCTAAACTAAGGATTGAGGACAAACATACCCAACACTGGTAGAAATACAGTTCTGCTTTGTACAAACATGGTGATACAGAGCCCCATTTGGTTACTTGCAATCCCTGATAAGGGAGGGAACTCACTTTGGCCTGGTCATGGTAACAAGCAAGCAAATGTGTGAAATTTCAATAACCTCACCAATGCATGAAATATGGAACACTTCACAATTTTGTGTGTCATTCTTGTGCCGAGTAAACTTGTTCAGCGGTACATATACTAAAATTGGAATGATAGAGAGAAGATTAGCATGGCTCCTGCGCAAGGATGACATGCAAAATCGTAAAGCGTTCACCAATGCATGAACACACCATCAATTCTGTCCTCCCAAGGGAACAACAGTCCTTGATTTCCAGACATAAAAGTCTAGTCATCAAAGTACAATGACCTTCCAGAAAGGTTGCAAAATGTTTTCCCACTATGTACCAAGTGTAATTCTGAACCTGAAACCCCAAACCACATCAACAACACTGCTTTGGGTCATCCACTGATGAGCTCTACTCATCCCTAGCACAGACACCACCACCAAAGGATCAACACCCTAATATGAATGGAGATAGAGAAGGCGTGATTCACACTTCTAAGCCATCAAATAATCTAATAAAGCGGGTTAAATTAAAGTCAGTTGATGGCTATTCTGTAAGTAGATAGAGACAGGGTTTGAAAGCTCAAGTTTTATCATTATAATAAAATAAGAAGACATAATCCAAATAATTTATTAGTGTGTGATGTTTTGCACACAGCATTGTCACCATCAAACATAAGAATTAAAAAAAAAAATTATTCTTTTGTCTGATGATGGTTACAATGCTGTTGGCGAAACGTCACACACTAATAAATTATTTGCATTAGGTCTTATTTTCTTATATTATAATCTATAATCCAAATTGTGCTTTATCATTATAATAAAAGAAACATAGCTCCTCTTATTATTATAATATTATTAATCAAGAAATAGACATTGTATTTAGAATAATACCCGGCTTCTATATAACTCCAGTTCAGGCTAAGACACTATTATGGCTGGTAAGCTCCCCACAGAGAAGGAAAAGCAATACAGATAAGATATTTCCTGTTGTTGCTGCCACACAGAACACATGCCTCGCCCAATCTGACCTCTCCTAGCCGTCTGATAAGTACCACCATATCTCCATTGATATCACAAACTGATTTTGTGTTTTGTTTTAACTTTCCACGGCTGGTAACAGGGAGGTTGTTTACAAGGCAACAAGGTCTGAAACAAATAAATTTAAAAAAGTATTTTTAGCTATAGTAGAACAACAAGGAGAGGACACCTCTCTACAAAAGAACAGGTTTCATAACCAAAATTATCATTTTTACTATTTAGGAACTCTCTGGTAAGAAGACACCCCTTCCTCTCTAAAGGACACTTTAGGCTCTGCTACTAGGTGTCCTTTACAGAGAGGTAGTTCTACCGTAGCAACTCTACAGTTAGAGAACATCTCTCTAAAGGACACTTTGGTTATGAAACTAGATATTGTCCTTAAGAGATAGGTAGTTCTACTGTAGCAACTCTCCAGTAAGACACCTCTCCCTAAAGGACACTTTGGTTATGAAACTAGATATTGTCCTTAAGAGATAGGTAGTTCTACTGTAGCAACTCTCCAGTAAGATACCTCTCCCTAAAAGACACTTTGGTTATGAAACTAGATATTGTCCTTAAGAGATAGGTAGTTCTACTGTAGCAACTCTCCAGTAAGACACCTCTCCCTAAAGGACACTTTGGTTATGAAACTAGATATTGTCCTTAAGAGATAGGTAGTTCTACTGTAGCAACTCTCCAGTAAGACACCTCTCCCTAAAGGACACTTTGGTTATGAAACTAGATATTGTCCTTAAGAGATAGGTAGTTCTACTGTAGCAACTCTCCCGTAAGACACCTCTCCCTAAAGGACACTTTGGTTGTGAAACTAGATATTGTCCTTAAGAGATAGGTAGTTCTACTGTAGCAACTCTCCAGTAAGACACCTCTCCCTAAAGGACACTTTGGTTATGAAACTAGATATTGTCCTTAAGAGATAGGTAGTTCTACTGTAGCAACTCTCCAGTAAGACACCTCTCCCTAAAGGACACTTTGGTTATGAAACTAGATATTGTCCTTAAAAGATAGGTAGTTCTACTGTAGCAACTCTCCTGTAAGACACCTCTCCCTAAAGAACACTTTGGTTATGAAACTAGATATTGTCCTTAAGAGATAGGTAGTTCTACTGTAGCAACTCTCCAGTAAGACACCTCTCCCTAAAGGACACTTTGGTTATGAAACTAGATATTGTCCTTAAGAGATAGGTAGTTCTACTGTAGCAACTCTCCAGTAAGAGGACGCCTCTCTCTAAAATACACTTTAGGCTCTGCAACTAGGTGTCCTTTAGAGAGAGGTAGTTCTATTGTAGCAACTCTCCAGTTAGAGGACACCTCTCTTTAAAGGACACTTCTACTGTAGTTGCTCATCTGACACTACCTCTCCTTAGGGTAGATGGCTAAGCAAGGGAAGGGAGTCCAGCAGTCTCCAACTCCATCCCAATATGGAGGAGGGTTACTCACTTGACCTTGAAGTTGGAAACGGCTTCAACAGGCGGATTAACCCACCATTAGGTCAATGGCGAATGGTAAGGAAAGAAACCACACCACATCCCATGAGAATCCCCAATGAACGAGTCAACCATTAGGACCAAAACACCACCAGACTATGGCTAGAGATTGATCTCTTGGGTGAAGACTGAATAAAGGAGGTAGGCACCATTACTGTTAATTCACCTACAAATTTTTAGTAGAAGACAAAGTGTCCTTTAGGGAGAGGTATCCTCTTACCGGCAAGTTTCTAAATAGTAAAAATGGTAATTTTGCAAATGAAAACTATCCTTTGTAGAGAAGTGTCTTCTAGCTGAGTGTCCTCTAATGGAGTTTCTACTGTATATATTATAGATACATTTCCTGCCGACAAAATTTCCATCTATATTTTGGCCATAGATTTTAGCCTAGCCACTTTGCCAGCTAAACATCTCTTTGGCAGATTGTGAAGATTCCATTAGATCCCTTGTTGATCTCATGAAATAAAGTCCGCCCTGGGCTGAAGAGAGCCATTAGCCAGAAACAATGAACTCCAGGTGAACGCTTCTCAGTTTGCCAAAGCTGCTGTTGTGGCTTTGCTACCAACCTGAGACCTCTAGTTTGCGAAAACGGTCAATGGGAGTCTTGTTTTGACCGGAGCGGTGTCATTTGCTTTTATAAATTTCCGCTTGGCTAAATTTACATCCATATATATATATATATATATATATACAGTAGAACCTCCTTGAGAGGACACTCCTGCTAAAGTACAGTTTTCATAGCAAGTAAAAAAAAAATTTAAAATTTCTATATAGTAAAAATGGTCATTTTGACAATGAAAACTGTCCTTTGTAGAGAGGTGTTCTTTACCATGAGTATCCTCTCATGGAGGTTCTACTGTATATATTATTTTTCTTTCAAGTATTTCTAATTCACACACACAAAAAAACCTTTATTAAGACACACAAGTCTTGGGGTTAGTATTTCTAATTCAAAATATCCAATGTTCTCAACATCGAGAATGGGGGAAGTAAATAAAGAAAACCAGATAGCCGCCAGTAGGCAGGCTAACTTAACTGTGCCAAACACAACCTATGGAGTTGCGAAAGCCCCATCTCTCTCTGGATTTGGCCTAAGAGAGACAGAAGAAGAAAAAAATGATTTTTTTTTTAAATATTATTCCATTGTATAATTATACAATGTCAAACTCCGCCTTTGCCGGTCCCAAGCCTGGATGAAAAAGGAGGAGGGGGAGTAGTAACAAGCTTACTAAAAAACCTGGGTTCAGCTGGTCCGGCTAATAGTATTCTGTAAGGTCTCCAGGGATACAGAATGAGCAGTGTTTGTACTCCATGTTAGGAGTAGCTGCACATGGCGTCTGTTCCTCATGTCAGAGGCGGCCATTTCTTTTGGAGCTAAGTCGGCCTGTTACTGAGTAGTTCTCCCAGTCTTAATGACAAAGGCAGACGCATTCTACTTCACCCAGTCATGATGGTTGTCAAACATACACCATCAAGGGTCACAACTTGATACCCTAATATGATTGAGTGGAGATAAGAAAGAAGAAGACAAGGTCATGGAGACTATATTAATCAAATTCACAATCCTGGTAGGGTTGGAATATAGGTCCTGTCTTGAGGCTTCCATTCATTCCAAGAGGTGAGGCCCATGGTTCTGCAGATGGTGTATTGTGTCTTTACACCATCCTGGAAGAGGAGTAAAAAAAGGATAAAAGTTGAAACCCATCATCATCATACTCTAGGGGAGGTTAAAAATATCCTTTTGTCAGGTTACCAAGGCTTGGTTGGCTTTCTGTCATTGAGCTAGCTAACAAAACTTTTGAAATATCACTTCTGGCTCCACTCCAAGTGGCATCCATTGTAGCACAGCTCTGAGGTCAGTCATCATTGGAATGCCAGTACTCTCTCAGCAAGTCTCCCAGCTTCTAAAATTCCAGAGACCATTCTATTTGATTATTGCAGTCTTTCTCTATATGTGTGTTCCTCCAGTAGGGTCATTAGATTATCTAATATTAGATTAGAGTTCTGCAACTTTCCATCACTTCATTTATAAGGCTTATACAGTGGACAAATGATATATACAGTCCGTGCCAGGCATAGGTTGCCAACCTTTTGAGTCAAAAATTACAATTTACAAAATTTCAAAGAGCCACAATTTTTTTTTTTTTCTTGCCAACAATAAGTAGTACACACAGCTTCACACCCAAAGAGTCGCATGTGGCCTGTGAGCCGCTGATTGCCAACCCCTGGTCTATGCAACAATAGATGTGAATCTGCTAGAATGCAACAATAGATGTGAATCTGCTAGAATGCAACAATAGATGTGAATCTGCTAGAATGCAACAATAGATGTGAATCTGCTAGAATGCAACAGGTTTATTGTTCATTCTGTACCCCTGTAGAAGGGTAGAAAAGCCTTCTCTTCTTCTTTCTTATCTCCACTCAATCATTAGGGTATCAAGTTGTGACCCTTGATGGTATTTGACAACCATCATGACTGGGTGAAGTAGAATGCATCTGCCTTTGTCATTAAAACTGGGAGCACTACTCAGTGGCAGGCCGACTTAGCTCCAAAAGAAATGGCCGCCTCTGACACGAGGAACAGATATGTCCCCTGCTCCTAACATGGAGTACAAATGCTGCTCATCCTGTATTCCTAGATCAGGAGCCCTTACAGGGTACTATCAGCCGGGCCAGCTGAACCCAGGTTTTTTAGCGAGCTTGTTACTGCTCCCCCTCCTCCTTTTTCATCTGGGCTTGGGACCGGCAAAGGCGGAGAAATGCCTTAAAGCTTGAGAACAAAAAATAAAAAATCACAAGAAACTCCGGAAACCTGTCGCATTATTTAATAAACAGTCAATTTCAGAGAGCCGGGATCAAATCTCACATTGAGCACTTTTTCTGAATCAATCATTAGTTCAATGGCCCCTGATTCTTGCAAAAGCCCGGCCCCATCAGTGAGTGCAAGTAACCAAACAGGATTCTGGTACATTTTCAAGTGCAAAAAAAAAGTAAAAACTACCTTCTATAGGTATAGAGATGTGGTGCACTTCCAGTAAAAGCAGTTGCAAACTTCTACCCACCATGATTATCATGGCTTGTACCATATGCACTTGGGATAATAAAGAAGGCTATACAGTCTCCCAACTTCTTCAACTCAACACTTCCTAGAGATGAATGTATTATAGCATGATGAGATGGCTTAATCACTATATGTCAATCTGTTTGACAGTCCCTAACCCAGATGGGGGAAGGGAAGCAGTAACAAGCCCCCCCAAAAAAAAACTGGGCTCAGCTGGCCTGGCTGATAGTTCTCTGTAAGGGCTCCTGATTCAGGTAAACAGGATAAGTCTGTACTGCAGAGTCCTTCAACTTCTTTAATTTAATATCCTAAGTAATCAATTTTTCTATTGAATTAAGTCATTTTTGAATTTTTTTTGGTTATATACAAGAAAATAGCCCGGATTTAAAGGTAAAAACTAAAATATTATTATATAGTAATTTAGTAGAGTATAAACCTCCTTGCAAAGGACACCTAGTTGCAGCGCCAAAGTATCCTCTTAAAAGAGTGTAAAAGCTAATTAGAAAAAGTGATAATTTTGCTAGTCCAAACTGTCCTTTGTAGAGGTGTCTTCTAGCAGGATCTGATGGAGGTTGCACCGCAATATATTTTTGTTGTCCTTTACAGAAGCGGTTCTACGGTAGTGGCTTGGATGCAGCAGCACTCAGCATGATCCTATGACATAACTACCCAAAGAGGGGTGTGTGTGCAAGAAGTAACAGATTTCATATAAAAGGGGGAGATATGCAACAATGTCAACACAGGTTTCCCCCAACTTGGCACAATTCATGGGGTTGAACTGACCTTGTCTTCTATTTAAGGAACCTCCTCCAAAGTTAAACCACAGAAACCTTGCAGAAAAGCCATGTTAGAAACCCATCTACTATGTCTCTACTCCCCTCCTGAAGATCTCAAGAAGATGATGTCAGGTTGAACTAGAGATTTCCAACCTATTTCTTTGACCACAACACCCTTTGCAAAATCTGAATGCTGAGTCCTCCAACTTCCTCAATTCAATGACCCCAAGGAATCAGAATTTTCTATTGAATTAGAAGTCAGTTTTGAATTATTGTCGGTTAAAAGTGGATATAAATTTCGATTGTTGTTTTTTGATTGTTGAATTTAAATTGGAATTTGAAATGCTGAACTATAAGAAGTTATACTGTATTTTTTTGATGATCATTTTCAGAACACAGACACGAGGTCTTCTTTCTTATCTCCACTCAATCATATTAGGGTATCAAGTTGTGACCCTTGATGGTGTCTGTTTGACAACCATCATGACTTGGTGTAGTAGAATGCGTCTGCCTTTGTCATTAAGACTGGGAGCACTACTCAGTGGCAGGTCGACTTAGCTCCAATATGAAATGGCCACCTCTGACATGAGGAACAGACGCCATGTGCAGCTGCCACTAACATGGAGTTCAAACGCTGCTCATCCTGTATCCCTGGATTAGGAGCCCTTACAGGGTACTATCAGCCGGGCCAGCTGAGCCCAGGTTTTTTAGCAAGCTTGTTACTGCTTCCCCTCCTCCTTTTTCATCTGGGCTTGGGACCGGCAAAGGTAATATACAAGGTAATAGGGCAAAATCTAAATAAATAATGTTCGATGTTTCGGTAACAAAAATGTTGAATTTGGTCTTATTATATCTTGTGTTTCTAATCTATAATCCAAATTATACCAATAATTAGAACAGGTATGAGAATTTTTGTGACAAGTAATCAGGGGTGGATGTAGTTTCTATAAATAAAGATTACAATCACAGATTTTTGCTTATCCCTAGTACACGTGGTACAGGCCATGATAATATGATGGGTAGAAGTTAAGAGACTGCTTTTACTGTAAATGCACTGCATGTCTACATATGTGAAAAGCAGTTCGACTTTGCACTTACAAATGTGCCAGAGCCCCGTTTGGTTACTTACACTCGCAGGTGGGGTTGGACTTTTGAAAGAATCAGAGGGCCATTGGAGCATTTTTTTTTTTAAATCAGAAAAAAGTATCCAATGAAGGAATCGAACCCGGGTCGAAGTGGTTGAAAATCAACGGTTTGGACTATCCTTCCACCGACCCCCTGTACATTGTAAAATTCTAGAGTAGAACCTCCAGCTAACTGTTTAAAGAGAATCCTCTCAATTTTTTAAAAATTATTTAATCAGAACCAACAACAACAACAGCTTGCTCTTTCCTTTTTGTCTTTTCCTGGGATTCCATATTTCCCCATAACATCTAAACAAATGTTTAAAAAAAACTTAATTTGTGTAATTTTCTTCTTGTGTAAGACCAATGGGGTCTTAATAAAGGCTTTGTGTGTGTGTGTATTGTCTTCTTCACACTTCATCGGTAAAAAAGAGAAAACTTTTTAATTTGTTAGTCTAAATTATTTTTTAAAAATTATATACATTTAAACCTGTCTATAGTGCCCCCTCTTGGGACTCACTAAAATAAGGTGTTATAGAGAGGGAGTGCTATAGACAGGCCACTTTTAATGTAAATCGCATCGTACTACGTATTTAAAATCGGGCGCTATAGATCAGGATCCATTACAGGGTACTATCAGCCGGGCCAGCTGAGCCTAGGTTTCTAGCGAGCTTGTTACTGCTCCCCCTCCTCCTTTTTCATCCGGGCGCTTGGGGCCAGCAGAGAACCAATTTCATAACCTCTCTCTTAATATGTTGTGAAATTGAAGTCATTCTCTCTCTTGTACGATTGAGGGCCATGTCTATGTAAATATAAATGAGGAGAATAAAAAAGAGAAAAATATTTCTATAGGATTTTACTAATTGCACAAATCCCGGTGTTAGACTGGTTTTGATTTTAACACAGGGTTGTTGCCAAGTGTTTGCCATTGGAACCCAAAACTGAAAGTAAAACTTATGATTAAGTATCGATTTCATTTAGCGGCTGCCAGCCTTCATTTCATCTCCTTAGCTTGTTTGCACAAATTTTAATATACAGTAGAACCACTATGTATAATACAGTAGAACTACCTCCCTGTAAAGGACAACACCTAATTGCAGAGCTAAAGTGTCCTTTAGGGAGAGGTGTCCTCTTACCAGAGAGTTGCTACAGTAGAACTACCTCCCTGTAAAGGACAACACCTAATTGCAGAGCTAAAGTGTCCTTTAGGGAGAGGTGTCCTCTTACCAGAGAGTTGCTACAGTAGAACTACCTCCCTGTAAAGGACAACACCTAATTGCAGAGCTAAAGAGTCCTTTAGGGAGAGGTGTCCTCTTACCAGAGAGTTGCTACAGTAGAACTACCTCCCTGTAAAGGACAACACCTAATTGCAGAGCTAAAGTGTCCTTTAGGGAGAGGTGTCCTCTTACCAGAGAGTTGCTACAGTAGAACTACCTCCCTGTAAAGGACAACACCTAATTGCAGAGCTAAAGTGTCCTTTAGGGAGAGGTGTCCTCTTACCAGAGAGTTGCTACAGTAGAACTACCTCCCTGTAAAGGACAACACCTAATTGCAGAGCTAAAGTGTCCTTTAGGGAGAGGTGTCCTCTTACCAGAGAGTTGCTACAGTAGAACTACCTCCCTGTAAAGGACAACACCTAATTGCAGAGCTAAAGTGTCCTTTAGGGAGAGGTGTCCTCTTACCAGAGAGTTGCTACAGTAGAACTACCTCCCAGTAAAGGACAACACCTAATTGCAGAGCTAAAGTATCCTTTAGGGAGAGGTGTCCTCTTACCAGAGAGTTGCTACAGTAGAACTACCTCCCTGTAAAGGACAACACCTAATTGCAGAGCTAAAGAGTCCTTTAGGGAGAGGTGTCCTCTTACCAGAGAGTTGATACAGTAGAACAAACTCCCTGTAAAGGACAACACCTAATTGCAGAGCCAAAATGTCCTTTAGGGAGAGGTGTCCCCTTACCAGAGAGTTGATACAGTAGAACAAACTCCCTGTAAAGGACAACACCTAATTGCAGAGCCAAAGTATCCTTTAGGGAGAGGTGTCCCCTTACCAGAGAGTTGATACAGTAGAACAAACTCCCTGTAAAGGACAACACCTAATTGCAGAGCCAAAGTGTCCTTTAAGGAGAGGTGTCCCCTTAGCAGAGAGTTGCTACAGTAGAACTACCTCTCTGTAAAGGACAACACCTAATTGTAGAGCCAAAGTGTTCTTTAGGAAGAGGTTTCCTCTTACTAGAGAGTTGCTACAGTAGAACTACCTCCCTGTAAAGGACAACACCTAATTGCAGAGCCAAAGTGTCCTTTAGAGAGAGGTGTCCTCTTATCAGAGAGTTGTTAAATTGTAAAAATGGTAATTTCGCAAATGAAAACTGTCTTTTGTGGAGAGGTGTCCAATAAAGGGAGGTTCTAAATTGTTGTATATTCCTTTTTCTTTCACTTGTACTAATTTATGTCAATACTACTAATTACTGTTCTTTAATTGCTTGTTCTCGTTTATGCCAAGCCCTTCTTTCCCCCTATTTGATACATTGTAAATAACTGCTAATTATTGTTACAATTATTTCTGTATATACCCTCTTCTACTTTGAGAATCTGTATGAGAACAAAAGGTTCTTAATAAAGTTTTTTGTTGTTGTATATACAGTATATAGAACCTCCATAAGAGGACACTCCCACAAGACACCTCTCTACAAAGGACAGTATTGATAATCAAAATGTTCATTTTTGCTACTTAGCGACTCTCTGGTAAGAGGACAGCTCTCCCTAAAAGAACACTAGCTCTGAAACTAGGTGTTATCCTTTACAAAGAGGTAGTTCTACTGTGTATTACACTGTAGGTAATCAAATCACACTTTTGGTTTTTGTTTCAATGATCCCAGATTCTTGCAAAAGTTCAACCCCACCAGTGAGTGCAAGTAACCAAACGGGCCTTTGTAAGTGTATACAGTAGAACTACCTCCCTGTAAAGGACACCTAATTGCAGAGCCAAAGTGTCCTTTATAGGAAGAGGTGTCCTCTTACCAGAGAGTTGCAAAATTGTAAAAATGGTAATTTTACAAATGAAAACTGTCTTTTGTGGAGAGGTGTCTGCTAGCAGGGTGTCCGCTAAAGGGAGGTTCTACTGTATGTTGAAGTGCTTTCAACATGTATAGACATGTGATGCTCCATCAGTAAATCACCAATTACTACCCACCCACCATGATTATCATGGTCTGTACCATGTGTACTAGGGATCACCAGCAGTATCACCAGGGTGTCCGCTAAAGGGAGGTTCTACTGTATGTTGAAGTGCTTTCAACATGTATAGACATGTGATGCTCCATCAGTAAATCACCAATTACTACCCACCCACCATGATTATCATGGTCTGTACCATGTGTACTAGGGATAATGAAAAAATATATTTTGTCAATTGTCTCTCTCTCTTCAAGTCTGGCTTCCAAGACTGGAGACATCCTCTGCCACCAAGTCAAAAATCTACGGGTTCTTCAAGACCCGAAATCAGAAACATCTGTGAAAACAATCCGATTCTATGGAGGGGGAAACTATCATTGGGAGAGCTTTGAATACAAATTATCACATTTTTTAATCCTATTTAAGGTGATACGACCAAATCCAAATAAATAGTGCGTGACGTTTGTTACCGAAACGTTTTTTTTTATTCGGTTTTATGTGTTTCTAATCTATAATCCAAATTGTACCTTATAGTTTCTGATTATATAACTCATGAAAGCTGTCTCTTCAAACCTTACTATGGTGAGAGGCTTGGCTCATCAGTGGTGAACCCTCTCAGCAGTATCACCAAATTACTCTCCAGACCACTCTACTATTGTATTAGACTTTTTTAATGCATTTATCAAAGAGAGATGGCAGGTTAGGGGTGGATTTAGGGAACCTTAGCATATGCAAGTTTTATCCCTAGTATACATGGTACAGGCCATGATAATCATGGTGGGTAGAAGCTGGCGACTGCTTTTACTGTAAGTACATCACATGTCTACACACTAGGCCTCCAGCGTGGGCTTTGAACAGAAGTTTTAAAGGTTTATACCATAAAAAAAAGGTCTTAAATTAGAAAATTATATCAACCTTATATCCCTAGAATTCCGACTAGACACAATGAGGACAAATAGATTAGAAAAAAGATATTAGGAAAAATTGAAGGAAGAGTTCAGGCTGGAAGGGGTCAAGAATGCTACAGAAAGGTCACTAGATGGTGGTTCCCAACAGATTGGAGAATATTTGTCCATATACAGTATAACCTCTCTGTAAAGGACAACACCTAATTACAGAGTCAAAGTGTCCTCTAGAGAGAGGTGTCCTCTAAACGGAGAGTTGCTTCTCTTCTTCTTCTTCCTTATCTCCACTCAAACATATTAGGGTATCAAGTTGTGACTGGGTGAAGTAGAATGCCTTTGACATTAAGACTGGGAGCACTACTCAGTGGCAGGCCGACTTAGCTCCAAAAGAAATGGCTGCCTCTGACATGAGGAACCGACGCCATGTGCAGCTGCTCCTAACATGGAGAGTTGTTAAATAGTAAAAATGATAATTTTGCAAATAAAAACTGTCCTTTATAGAGAGGTGTCCTCTCATGAAAGTTCTACTGTAGTCACCAAGAGTCAACTTGATAGATGCTAACAACAAGAAAATACCTTAAGCAACAACCTCTCATTGTTTGCTTTTCACAAACCAATCAGAAACAAGCTATTTTTACATATGGAAGATGGGGGAAAAAATATTGGGAGAGAAACACAAACTGCAAGATGATATGGCACAATTTGGATTATAGATTATAAACATAAGGGAATAAGACCAAATTTTAATAAATAGCGTGTGATGTTTTGGTAACAGCATTGTTACCATCTTCAGACAAAAGGACTGAATCTTTAAAGTACTTTTAAAGTATTTTTTAAAAGTGCAAAATAGTTTCTCACAATGGAGTTTCTTTTTATTTTAAAAATACCAAGCTTTTAAGTGATAATCGCTCTTCAACAAATTAATAAAAAACATCGACATATCTTCCAAGAAATATTTACAAACGCGCGCAGCGTGGATATTTACAACTAAAATTTCATCATGAGTACTTACTAATCTAAAAAGTACTCCATTCAGTACTTTTGTCTGAAGATGGTAACAACGCTGTTACCGAAACTAAACACTATTTGTAAAGATAGAGGCTGCCTGGGCGGCATTCATATTTCTTAAACTTAATTTTTGGTCGCTCCTGACGCGGACAAAAGATTTTTGTCAAAATATCGAGATAATAAAAAGATTTACTGGCCGAAGTATCTTTATTTTCAAGAAAAAAAAACTATTTATTTGATCTTATTATCTTGTGTTTAAACTGCAAGGATGAAACAACTGGCAAACAGCTAATTCCAAAACTACAACTTAAAACAATGTAATGGATTTAAATGGAAGTTTTACCATAATTTCTTAACGGTAACAACACTGTTACTGAAACGTCACAAACTATTTATTTTGTCTTATTCTCTTGTTTAAACTGCAAGGAAGAAACAACTGGCAAACAGCTAAATCCAAAACTACAACTTAAAACAATGTAGTGGATTTAAATGGAAGTTTTTACCATAATTTCTTAACTATTAGGTTATAACTATACCTAGCATATCATATAGAAGCTAGTTAAAAATGGTTAGAGCTGGTTTTGAATAATAAAAAAAAAATAGATAAACCATCAATTCTTATGGCAAAATAAATTTGGCAAAAGTTTTTAATTATATATAGCAAGCTATATAAAACTTATTGATAGAATTGTTTATGAAAATATGTAAAAATGGTGACTATTCAGAACTTTAATTTGCATAAGAAAACTTTACATAATCTCTAAATATTTACATATTGCAGATTAATGGATATAAATTATATTTAAATAGGTACAAATGAATTTGTAAATAAAAAATTTGAGAGTAATGTAGTGTAGTAGCAATACTAAAACATTACATATTACTTTGGTCTTACTACATAAAAAAAAAAAAGATAATTTTCTTAAAGTTATATAGGTTAAATAGAAATTCAATCAATACATTTTCAAAACCAGTATCAAATACTTATACTAGAAATTGGGGTTAAACAAATGTCAATTTTTCACAATTATATTTCAATTTAACAAAAAAATTAGAAGCTGTAAAGATATGAAAGTTATTAAATAGTGGATTTAAAAGTTGCAAATGATTATAAATTTATGGTATAATTTTGCTCAAAATGAGTTTTCATTATTATTTACTCCAAAAAAAGTATTGGTTTATATGTAAATATGATACATTTGATAAATGTAATCTATATTATTAACAATATATATTTATTTTTTTTAGCTAAAAATATAGGATTATTCAAAATGTGAGCTTTGAAAATGCATAAAATTTAATGTTTTTTTTTTTTTTAATTTTAAGGTGAGGACAATGACATGACATTTAAGAATAATTGTTAAAATAATAATGAATACAATGTTTATACTCATATTATAACTAATTTTTGAAAATTTTGTTTTTAACTAAAAACTATCAAATTTCCAAAACAAACATGTAAATTACCATCAAGCATTTTAAATGTTTATTTTTATGTTCCTTTTCGTTAATACATGCATTATAAAAACGATTTTGTTACTTTTAAAAATAATTTTCGTTATTATTAAACCTTTAGAAACTAATCGCTGAATAATAATTTACCATATTTGCATAAGATTACAACACGAGAACCTAAGACCTCTCAAAAATATTGAGTTTTAAACACAATGCAATTTATATATATATAGTTTGTAAGATTTTAAAAATAAATATAACTTACCTTCTACGAGAGATATGTGACGACTTGTCAGAGTTGGCTCAATGGCCATCTTTATTTTACAATGAGAAAATCTTAAAATTTATGTAAAAACTATATAT
The DNA here is from genome assembly GCA_030710605.1 of Cordylochernes scorpioides. NCBI lineage: Eukaryota > Metazoa > Arthropoda > Arachnida > Pseudoscorpiones > Chernetidae > Cordylochernes > Cordylochernes scorpioides. Next base: position 108,337,333 of record CP092863.1, read on the forward strand.
TTCAAAATCACTAGGACAAAGTTTTACAACAATATTTACAAACATGGATAGGTATATACACTGTACATAAAATTCGGTTATAATGCTAAAACGAAAAGATAAGCAATCAACTGATGAAATTAGAAATCTACAAAGAACCCGGATGTGACTTCACAACAGCTGTATGAACTCGAACGCAAAAATATAATTTCCAAAGGAATTAAATAACGGATTTTTGGCCATTTATATATATTTTTTAAAGTATAAATTTCAAAATATTTTATTATATTAAGGATTATAAATAAAATATATTTTTATTAAAGATTTGGCTTTCAAAATGAAATTATGTTCACTGATCATTGAACTTTTATTTTTTTCAACATTAGTTTAGGAACAATATTATAAATAGACGTGTATTTTATTTAAAATATTTTATTGTTTTTGATAATCTGAACTTGAGAAATCTAGATGTCAAAATCAAACATTGCCATATTTGCTTATTAATTGTCTTTAAACTCAAAAAAATCTTTCTTACCCAGATAAATAAAGATATTTAAAAGAAACGCATTGCCAGAAAATTTATTTGTGTAAAAATTTTAAAGATAAATAAAGTGTTCAAAAGAACTTTTAATTTCTATAGAAACAAATTTATATTCTGATACATCTCTGATTATATTAAGATTTGTTAAATATATATTTAAAAAGGATGTAATAAAGAATTAAAAGTATTTTCTTTGTCAAAGGCGATTATTATTAAGAGCCAGCCAACTCCTCAGAAAACAATATTGCAAGCTCTTCTTTAAGCAAATTTATCTGAACTGTGCTTAGGTTATTGGTGTTTGATTGTGTTAATTTATAATGTCATTAAATCACCAATCTCTTTTTTTTCTATTTTTGAACATCTTTAATGTTCCCATCTCTATTTCCCATTAATAAGGTGCTATTAGCCTGCATTATTGGCATCCATTAAGAAGACTGCCATTGAGCTTCTATGCAAGACCTGATGGTGGTTTGAGGTAATCTTTTCAGATGAGTCGCGCTTCTATTTCTACAATAATAACTTGCCATTTACAATAAGTAACCTACTGGTAACAAGTCGCATCCAAGCAAAATATGTAGAAAATCTGATCGCGTGATAACTAACATCATACATATTGTGGCGAAGAAATAATTTATTATTTAATTATTCAGTGAAAATATTCAAAAGATTATAAAAATATATATGTAGTAATCCCGAGGTGGAATGTGCTGGGCAGTCGTGGTAGTGGGTGCGTGTTGGGATTCACGCACTGGGACAGCAAGAGATAGAGGCAGGTCTAGAGGGTACTCCAAGAAGGTAGAGGTAGACCACGGACGTCACGATGCCCTAGCCTAGAAGGGGGGATGAGAGATCTGACCGACCGTATGACAGCGTCGCTCTGAAACAACTACTGAAACAACTAACTTTTGTCCCATCTTGGGGGCTTTTATATGAGACGCTCGCAGATGGCGGCGAGTTCTGATTGGTTCCCGTAATCACGCCACCTGTCAAGCGCTGGGTTATTAATTATGTCTGGCCACGTGTCGGCCACCTGCTGACGGGGGAATGAACTCATTAGCATAAACACCTGTTAGTCTGGGTTGTTTATCATGTCTGGCCTTTGTCGTCTGGACTATGGCGTCGTCTGATCTACCTTTACCTCTTTGCTTTATTTGTCACTTCTATTGTTCGATACATATTTTTATATACAGATATGGGGTTATTATAAATATTAGAAGAAGATTGTGATTTATCTATGTCAAAATATACTACATATATTACTCTGTATTTGTAAAAAATCATCTTTAAAATATTTCTTTGCTTGCTTGTTCAAGATTCGCTAGCTGTAGATAATTGGGGTTAATAATTATCGACTAGTCGCCGTGATGTCATCAATAAATACTTTCACACCTTCAGATATACAAAAACCTGATTTCTATGCTACAATATGATCTTGGATTATTCATATTCAGGACATTATGACAGCGAATCCACGACCTATACATGTAGTGTTGTGGCAGAAACACTCACCTATCTTCACGAGATTCCCAATTGTCTGCACCTGTAGTATAGCAGTTAAACACACACTGCATCAGCCAAATTGCTCTTCAAGGCGTGCAGATACTTCTTTCGCCACCATACCCCCAATATCTCGTCAATAAATCAATTCTGGGAAGTAATTGCGTAGATGAAGTGGAAGACAATTTAATATGATTAGTTGTATATAGCTGTTAGCCTGAATAAATTTAAAAGTGAATGCAAGGCCGCTTACTGAAAGGAGCGATGTTAACAAAAATAATTCAACTGTATCTGTGTGGGTTGTAGTTGGAGAGGCTACCAAAAGATATCCCAGTCAACGAGGTCTAATCATGATGCCAACTGAACCCTGACTACTGTAACATACTTACAAAGATACAAAATCAGGGCAGCTCCATACCATCTAGTGGCCTAGAACATCATGGACATCTGCGAGGAGATAAGACATGCTGCAGGAACTCACCACTGTCCTAGAAAGTGTGTGAGGGAATACACCAAGCCTCGTCTGAAGGCAATTGAGATCCATAGAAATCTGAAGAAAGTGGCCAAAGAATTGATCAAAGATAAAGGTTAAATACTGTCCTGATTTTCCCACTGACTACCTCACCAACCACCATATGGCCTGTTACATCAAATAATTGCACAGCGATGGAGGTGGACCTGTGTGAGAAAATGATCATGCAACCTGGACTTCACCTCAAAAACCATCCACATCATCACTAGGCAAGCTATTGGAGAGGACACTATGGAATGTGAAGATGCCATAAGAGAAGTAATGAAGCCCAAGGGGAAGAGTTGAGCAGTAAGACTTACGAGGCTGGACTGAAAGGTCAATCAAGAGAGGCTATAGTTGAATAATCATACTAGACATCAGGTATACAATTGTCGTTTGCTCTATATGAATTTAATGTCTGTCTGCCAGTAATAAACATATTTCAACTTGGAAACTACTGGCAGTTAAGACTTGATTTTTTTTCAGCGATTTTCTATGACCTAAAAAAAAAAGTAGAAATCCAAAAAAATCCGTTTTTTTTTTAAATCTCAAATCTCCTTGGAACTACAAGCAAAAAGCTGTAAAAATTAGGATAAATAATTTTATCTCCTATAATTCTGCAACCTGCTTTGAATATCATCATGTATATATTTATATTCTTTATATTGTCACATAAAAAATTAGGAAAGACAAACTTCAGGCTGACGCAGCAATTTATTTAAGGCATAAGCACAAACTAGAATTTATAAAATACGAAGAAGCAATAAGGAAAGTATACAGAGTAGCGAAATATAAATATCAAAATTAATAATCTGTTCATAAAATAAATATTTCTTTACAATATATCACATATAATCATCATCTATATTCATCATCTGCATAAATATGATGTCTGTGTGTGTGATGTGTGATTTCAATTCAGAAGCTACTGGGAGTTAAGATTTTATTTTTTCAGTGATTGTTCATGACCTCAAATTAGGAAGAAATTCAAAAATTCAGGTTCCTGTCGCCAAACCTTCTTCAATTACAAGCAGAAAATATTCTTTAAATTCATAATATATTATGGTGAAATGGATAATCCCCTCTCATTACTAAATTACAAGCTAACCAAGGGGCCAAGATCCCAGGGTTAAGTTGGGAAAAGATGGATGGACTCCAGTTGCGGGGGGGGGGGGGGCTCACGTGGGAGGGGAACAAGCGCCATGACGAAATTCCAAATTCCAGTGTAGGAGAGAACAGAGTGTCTGGGGACATCTGCAGAAGACGCGGCAAAATGTCTTCACGAGTGTGGCCGTGTGGATGATCCTGGAAGAGGGTGCCAGAGAAGATTGCCTTACCTGGACCTGAATATTGGAGACAAGTCTATTACTGGTAATAAATGTGTCACGCTAAGCTATATCTACATAGAACCCCCCCCCCCCCCCACCCCCCAATATATTTATTTTATAAAAATAAATATAATAAAACCATTATCATTTATTTTATAGAATATTATTATTTTTAAACACAGAGTTTAAATTTGGGAGGGGTACAGTAGGTTTTGCCAAAAGGCAGTGCGCGAATTTGAAAGGATAGACTGTTAACATCCAGTGAGATATAAACGCAGGCGGATAGGTCACAAGTCTTCTCCCCTCCCCAATTATTTAAGCCAGCACACACACACACACACACACTCGAGCGTGCGGCCAGCTTTCGCGAGCTCCGCCGTTTTCGCCTTTAGAGTGCGTGTGAAGGGCGTTTAACCTGGCAAGTGTGGTACTGGCAGAGAGCCCAGGATGTACTGAAAAAGTGCCTGAAAGGCCCAGCATCCTGCTACAAACAGGCGAGGAATTATCGCCAAAAAACGAGAATATGAAGAAAACAATTGAAATTTCTTCTAATTATCAAAAAGATGCAAATCCGCCGGCAGGCGATATGCATGTAAATCCGGCCGCCGCGCGTGGTGACGTCACGGCGCCGAAGACTGCTGCTACGACCAGCGCAACTGCAGCCAGCCCGACCTCGCTCAACTGGGCCGACAGCGAGATGACGGAGGTGGGCGCCAACGACGACTTCATCGTCGTGAAGGGCAAGAAGAGGCGCCGCGGCTCAACATCACCTGAGCACGCTGCAAGGCAGCCCAACAAGCCTGGAGAGCAGCGCAGCTCCCAGCAGCGGAAGCGGCCAGCAGGGCCGAGAGCAGTGCCGCCTCAGGAGATCAAGGCGACGCGCGCCAACATCGCCGACGCCAGGGCGAGGCAGGCCACAACCAACCACGAAAACTACATCTTCGTGGAGCTGTGCCCTGACATCCCGGACTACTCCTACCTCCGGGCAATCGGCGACCAGGTCGGAGGGCCCAAAAACATCGCCCACTTTGGCAGGATGAACGGCCACTACATCGTGGGCCTCGCGAGCAAGAACCTTGCGAGCCGTTTGGTGGAGGAGGGCCTGAACATCGAGGGAACACTCCTCAAGGTCTTCCCCTTCCGCAAGAGGGCCGAAAGGATCATCGTGGCCAATCTCCCCGGCTTTGTAGAGGACGCCACCATCGTGCAGGCTCTGCGTAAATACGGAGACATCACCTCCATCGCCCCCATCATGATCAAAATGGGGGAGTTCGCCTTCAGCGACGGCCGCCGGGAGGCGTTCATCCTGCTCCACCAGGGCGTAAGGCTGGAGACCCTGCCCGCCCGACTGACCATCGAGTCCAAGGGAGACACCCTATCTGCCTTCCTCTCCTTCGGAATTAAATGCTCCAAATGCGGAAGGCAGGGCCACCGCAGAGCTAGCTGCCCATCGCTCGCCAGGCAAGGGAACAGCAGCCCCAGGCAAGCAGCGTCTCCCATCGACGCAAGGCCTCCCCCCCCTCCTCCTCCTCCTCCTCCTCAGCAGCCAAGGAAGCCGGCACCGGCGCCCGCAACACCGGCGTCCCCTGTCCAACCGGCGAATACATCAACAGAGTCTCCGGCGATCCCCTCGGCGTCCCATCCTGCCGAACCGATGGATCTCGCCCAGCCCGCCCATGCCGCCCTTCCTGCTCCCCTGGCTGTCTCGAGACCCCTCGAGCCTCGCATCTCTCCGCTCGACCACGAGATGTCGGTGGAGAAGCTGACCTCACCTCCCTCCACGCCTGCCCGGGGAAAGGCCGCACTCGAACAGCTGCTGGAGCACCTCGGGAAGTCCCCTAACATCTCCATCGACTGGGATAAGTTGCCCGACCTAAACCGCGAGGAGGCTCAGAAGCTCCTCACCTCAGAGACCACCATGAAGAGGAGAGCGTCCACGCTGACCCCGGCACAGGTCAAAGCCCTCAACAATCTGCACGATACCATCAAGCCCTTGTGCCCAGACTCCAACTCCACAATCCGCAAGACCCTCCAAAAGACCAGGAAGGTGCTGCGTGAAGGACCGTCCCAATGAGTTACCGCGTCGCCACCATCAACGCGCGAGGGCTCGCCACTCGGAGGAGGAGCCTTGCCCTTTGTCATCTCCTCAGGCAACATCACGTGGACATCGCGTTTGTCCAGGAGACAAACGCATTTCATCTGGGCAGCGGCCAAGACCTCTGCCTCGGCTACAGTGCTGTTGTGTTGGCCCATCCCGTAGCCATCTCGGGATCCGGACTCGCCTGCGTCTTCGGACCAGGCGTAGCCGTGCTACATCAACGCATCCTGTGGCCGGGCCACATCGCCTTGGCAACCATAGATGTCCGCGGCGAGGAGATGACGGCCATCGCCGTTCATCTGGCGCATGAACCCCGGGAGAGAAACCGGCAACTGGAGCTCCTGGCGGCGACAGCGGCACAGGAGGAGGAGGGAGCCTGCTGGATCATAGGCGATTTTAACATCAGGGATCGGGGCCCCTCGTCATCATCATCATCGGATGCCCTCGCCGCTCTTCTGGACCTGGCCGCGCTGGTCGACGTGGCCACCCAGTTCGACGCCGCCCACCTGCCCACCAGAGTCGCCATGCACGGCGACCAAGTCGAATCGAACTGCCTGGACCGGATCCTCGTCCCTGCTGGAGTCCTGGATCGCGCGTCCATCTACGCGACCAGCCACTACCACCTCTCGGACCACCGCCTCGTGCTGCTCCAGGTGGGCCCGCCCACCACCGCCGTCTCCTCCCCCACCCAGCCTCGCTTGGCCGCGATGCTCCGCTCGGGCCTTGCGCTCGAACATCTGGCTGGCTACATCCGGGAGTTGGAGGAAGACACAGCGCACGATGACGACGACGGGACCTTCTGGGATAGGTGGACCTCCATCAAGGCGGGGCTGCTGGCGGAGGCCAGATCCCTGCACGACCCGCGCCACGCTGCCAGCGACAGCTACGTCTACAGGGCGAGACGTTACATCGCGGCGCAGCTCGAGGCCTCCTCCATCCGGGCAGACTACCCATCGCTGCCGGACCTGGCACGCGCCATCCGCCTCCGTCGCCCGGTCAGCGTCATCAGGGACGAGGAGGACAACGTCATCGAGGGCCCAGAGCTTCGGCGGAGGGCGTTCGCGACCTTCCAGCCCCGCTTCGCCCGTCCCACCAGCGATCCAGCTGCGGGAGCTGCCTTCATCGCCAGCAGCGCGCCCACCACCACCACCCGCGAGCTGAGTGAGGAGGACCCGCTCCACCGGCCAGACATCAGCCCTAGCGAGATAGCCCACGCCATCGAGCACCTCCCTCGCGGAAAGGCCCCCGGCTGGGACGGCTTGCCGTGCGAGCTCCTCGTCGCCTTCAACGAGGACTTCTTCGCGGAAGCTCTGGCCCGGGTGTTCGCGGCTTCACGGCTCCGCGGTGCACTACCTCCGTCGACGCGGCGCAGCTCCATCTGCCTCGTGCCCAAGGCCCGCGGAGGTCGCGGCCTTGATGTCTACAGGCCTGTCGCGCTGCCCTCGGCCGACTACAGGGTCCTGGCCGCCATCCTTCACCGGCGCCTCAAGCCCCACCTGCGGACCCTGGTGCCGGAATGCCAAACATACGCCGTCCCCGGGAGGTCCCCGTCATGGAACATCGCCATGGTTACGGACGCCATCGAGGAGGCCACCGCCCTGGGCTCGCCGCTGGCCGTCATGGGCGTCGACCTAGAGTCCGCCTTTGACTCATTGGACCGCGGCTTCCTGGAGTCCCTGCTAACATCCCTCCGCCTCCCGCCGGCCTTCATGGCCTGGATCAACATCCTCTACGCCGGGGCGGGCGCCACCATCCGGGCCGGAGGCTTTCATACAACAGCCTTCCCCCTTCTCAACGGCCTCAGGCAGGGTTGCGCCGTAAGCGCCGCACTCTTCAGCATCGCCACGGGGCCGCTGCTACGTCGCCTGGAGTTGACCCTCGGCGTGGGCAATGTCATCGCTTACGCCGACGACATCGTCCTCCTATTTCATCGCGACGGAGACTTCGAACGGGTGGCGACCGTCTTCGAAGAATACAAGCAGGCCTCCGGAGTTGGCGTGAACCTCCGGAAGAGCGCTGGCCTCTGGTGCGGCGCCTGGCGCAACCGCAGCGACTCCCCTCTCGGCGCCTCCTGGTCGACCACCTCCATCAGGGTCCTCGGGCTCGACATCGCCCCCAGGAGCACCGTCGCCCACCGGGAGCAGCATCTCCTGGCCCTCCTGGAAAATGCATGCCGCAAATGGACGCCCTTCACCCGCGGCCTCTCCCTCGTCGGGCGAGCAAGAGCGGCGAACACGCTGGTGGGCTCTGTCAACCAGCACCACCTGCATGGCTACCTACCATCACCCCCAACCATCGCCAAGCTGCAGGCCCGACTGGCGAGATTCGTCTGGGGACAGAACCACACGGCGTGGCTTCCCGCCGATGTCATGGCGAGGCCAGTTGCCATCGGAGGCCTCGGCCTCCTCGACCTCGCGACCCAGCTCCAGCTCGCCTGCCTCAAGGGGGTGCAGGTCGCGCTCCGCGGGGGCAGAAATGCCTTCAGCTGGCTGGTAGAAAGCGGTGAGGCCTGGATCCACCCTCCACCGGACGGCACCCGTCTCCAGCCCCGCCGTCTCCGGCTGCTGAAGCTGTGGGAGGAGGCCTCCAACATCCTGGGCCTCAACCATCGGGCGGTCCCCACGGCTCAGCTACTGGACCTCAACATCATCGGCGGCTGCCGGTTCCTCCGCCCTCCCGACCTCCTGGCCCCTGCCCGCTGGCGCGGAGCCCGAGTCCGGGACCTTCTTGCGGAGGGCCACCTCACCGCCCGACCTACGCGCTCGGCCCTGGCTGACGCCGCGGCCCTGGGCGCCTTCTGTCGGAGGCTGACCTCCGAGAACGCCGTGGGCTTCGGGGCGGAGTCTGCACCCTCATCTAGCTCTTTAGCTGCGGCCGTGGTGCTGCGAGGGACGGCTACGCCGTTCCTCAACGGCCTCACGACCCGCTCGGCCCGACGGGCCCTGGATCGCCCGCGCCTCGCCGCCACGCCCATCTCAAGGTTCACCTCGAGATGGTTGCCCACCATCGGTCCACTTCCATCTAGGATCGACTGGGCCTCGCTGCGGCGCTGCGCCTACTCGGGCCACGAGGCCGACGCGGCCCTCAAGTTGGCCCTCCACGCCCTGCCCCATCCGGCCCATCCTGCCTCGGTCGGCCCCTCCTGTCCTGCCTGCGGGTCCATCGACCGCTCCCTCGGCCACCGTTACTGGTGCTGCCGTTCCATCAGGCCTCTCATCAGAGAGGCCTTCAACATCATAGGGCGGCCCCCTGACCCGCAGGCTTGGATCTTCGGCGGGTCCGGCCTTGAGGACGACGCCCTTTCCATCCTGGCCTCGGCAAAGTTGCGAATCTATCGCTGCTTTGTCCAGGTTGGGCTCGGAGAAGCGGTGGAGGACCCGCTCATCGCCTGGTCCAGGACCCTCCAGCGCCGCGGACTCCTACCTTTGTCCCTCTTGTAAATTTGTTTCATTTATGTATATATTTAATAATTTTCTTCTCTTCCTCTCTCTCTCATGTGAGATGTAATATTGTCTAAGATGACAATAAATATTGTTTAATTGTCAATTGTCACACACACACACACACACACACAACAATCTTTAATGTTTTAAAAGTATTTAATATATGTGGTATGAAAGGTGGGGAAATAAACACACCACAATTTGGAAGAGGAACCTAGGCAACAAAAGGGGGATGGGACTGACACATCCAGGTGGCTGTTCAAGTCGCACACAATCCTCAACTGTCTTAAAAGTCCCGAGCAGTTAACTGAAAGGCCTCAGTGGTCGCCCCTTGGAATGTCGCTAGTGTCTAAAGTGATTGGACTTTACTTGCCTCTCTCCTTCTGGGTTGTATGTAGGTTGGCTTTATTATTCCTGATATTATGACATAAATATATTATAAAAAGGTTTTAAATATATATTTTAATTTTTCTTCCTTTATCTCTTGAAATTTTTAAATATTATGTTGAATATATTTTATTTATTAAGTACTTTGCGTATTTAATGCACAACATTTAAGCTCTAATTGATTGTTAATTGAAAGCATTGTGACCAACAGTTAAAAAGTTATCCTTATGTCATGTATATAGTATTGAGCTAAACTTTAGCCCCCTAATATTACACTCAATTAACCTTTACAATTGGATGCCTCTTTCACGGTTTTTCACAGCAGATTTCAGATATAAATATGATTATTATTAAAAAGGCATCTCCTTATTGTGCAACTGAAAGTTGCTGATGGCTTGCGCCATCTATCGGAATAAATATCAACTATTCTCGTTGATTTTTAATTATTCCAGAATTGGCCAAATACCCATTCTTGATTACTCATGGCTTGCGCCATCAACAACTTTCAGTTGCACGATAAGGAGATGCTTTTTTCATAATTTATGCACCTTATCCCAGTACAATGTCACATTTGTACTATTTTTTCAAATATGATTATATACGCCCGGGTTTTACCCGAGTGCGCATATATTTTAAAAACGTTTTAATTCAAATACTATTCGTTACAATTATAAATTGGCGCCATGGATGTCACTCTTGTGAAACGTCCCGTTCCAAACTGTGTGTTTTTAAAATGTTTTAATTAAAATACTATTCGTTACAATTATAAATTGGCGCCGTGGATGTCTCTCTTGTGAAACGTCCCGCCCCAAACTGTGTGTGTCTTGAAAATATAAAAATAAAAATGTGAATTTTCATAAAGATTTCATCATGTCGATTTTTTTTTTGCATTTCACCTACTAAATAGATAGAGATAATTACATTTGCAACATGAACTTAGGTATATTGACTAAATAGAAAACTGCATAGTAATAAAGATCATTTTTTAAAGGCACCATATCGGTTTTTTTTTCAATAAAATCGAAACAAAAATTAACGATAAATAACGATAATTGCCTTAAAAAGAAATTGCCTTAAAAAAAAAGAAACATTCGCGGTGATTTTGTCTTGCATTCGTTTATACAATTATTATGTACGAATGACCGGTGTGAAGAAATGTAGGGTAGTCGGTTCACAAAACACTGAGCGAGATTCGGTAGAAGAATTCGCTGTGATGATTCTTTGTGGGCTGTTGCAAGGATTTAAATAAGATCACTAAATAGCAGAAAGGAGGGGGTAAAAATCTCCTTCTAACTAACTTTATTTAATACATATTAAGAGGACAGTGGAAAACACGCGACTGGTGGGTAGCAAAACCAAGCCGTGTTCTGATGTTTATGTCGGCGGCTCCTTTGATGCAGGCAGTCGCCGCCGTGTTTACAGTCGACACTTGAGCTGTCTGGGCTGCGTCCGGAATAATGGATCTCCACCATTCCACACACGCTCCCACCTGTTTTTATCTAGGCACACAGAAAAACACAAATAATCGTCCAATCGGTTGGGTTTACAAATGGTTCTTCCCGATCTAGTCTGTATTTTTGCAGTTTTCTCTTTATCGTTCAGCAAACGCGAAGAAGCTGCTGTTGATGATTTTGTTTTCACACGCAGGATTCCTTCTACTTCACATACATTCAGGCCAGGTATAGAGTGGCTAGGGAAACACTCGGCCTGAACTAATTTCAAAAGCGCCAGCTCCGCTTCATCGATCTCCTTCACAGAAAGTTCGCCCTTTACTTTCGTTGAAGATCGGAGGTTGTAGATGAATCTTCTAATCCACGCCATCATCCGCACATTTTTTATGAACGAGGAGAAATATTTCATGTACCAATGATCGGTACTCTTAACTGTTGTCACAACAGCAATTTTCTTTCTTTCCGCACAGATTTCTTCTTCATTCAGGTCTTTATACCTGGAAGGCCAAAATTCTTTGGAGAGTTTTAACCAGGAAGGGCCCTCCCACCATGTAGACTGTATCAGTCGGGAGAGGCTGCATCCTCTGGAGGGTAAATCAGCTGGATTGCACTCGCTAGGAACATATCTCCAATTTCCAGGATCACTAAGTCTGCATATCTCCTTCACGCGATTCCCGACAAAGGTACCCCACTGATCATCGCGTTTTATCCAAGCGAGGGCTGTTGTGGCATCAGACCAGAATACATTTTTGATATCTTTTAACTCTAGAGCTTCAAAGATCATCTTGTTTAATCGTGCTCCTACAACACAGGCTAAAAGTTCAAGTCTTGGTATCGTAGGTCTCTTGAGAGGAGCGACTCGAGACTTAGCCGCCATCATATGCACTTCAACTTTGTCACCAACCCGAGTCCGAAGGAAGACCACAGCAGCATAAGCTTCACTACTAGCATCAACAAACGTGTGTATCTGCCAGTCCTTCTGCGGTACCATCAATGGATTGAAATTCCTAGGAATTGCCATGCCTTTGAGCAGCTGAAGGTCGTCGAACCATAGGCTTAGTTCATCCTTGTAGTGACGGTCCAATTCATCGTCCCATGCCAACTTTAGAGTCCAAGCTTTTTGCAATAGAATTTTAGGCTTTATCAATATTGGACTCAGAAATCCAATAGGGTCATATATCTGAGCTAAGCAGGACAGGATACTCCTTTTGGTTATCTTGGGGGGTATGGCTACGGGAATTTCACATGACAAACAATCTTCCCTTTTATCCCAACATACACCAAGCACTTTAGATACCTCTGCTCTTTCAAAGGGGTAAGTATCGGAGGCCACGTCCAGGCTATGCTCCCAACGGCTTAGCTCCAACCTAGCATTATCCATGATGGACGTTGCGGTCAATTTGAGATCTTGTAACTCTTCAAAAGAGTTCACGCTTGTGACTAAATTGTCCACATAAAAGAATTTCTGCAACCTCTGAGCTAACGGTTTATGTTCAGGTCGAACATTAGACAGGTGGTATTCTATTACTGCCCCCAAAATGAAAGGACTACAGTTAACGCCGAAAACGACACGTCTATGTCTAAATACTTCTGTCTTTTCTCTATTTTGGGAATACCACAGAAAACGCAGGTAATCTCTGTCCCTTTCATTCACCTCAATCTGAAGAAACGCTTTCTTAATGTCTGCCACGACACCAAACTTGCCATTTCTAAACCTTAGCATAAGGTTGGGAATCATCTCTATGAGGTTAGGTCCCTTTTCAAGACAGTCATTTATAGACCTTGCTAGAAGCATCAAAGACAGGCCTGATAGGCGTAGTCCCACTGGAGAGTTTCACCACAGGACGATGAGGCAGGTAGAAGGCCTCAGCGTCGTGTTGTTCAGCTGGGACTTTCTCAATTATCCCATCATCCAACCAGCCTCGGAAAATATCATCATAGTCCTCATAAAGATTCAAAGAGATTAATTTCTTAGTCGTCTGTTCTATAATCTCTTCATAGCAACCTCCCTGTTGTCCGCGATTTTAGCTTTCTCTACAGTCCACGGGAGGGAAACAACATATCTTCCAGAAACAGAATGTTGGACCGTTTTTAGAAAATGTCGACGCGCCAGTGCGTCTCTCTGATCTCTCTGTTTAACCTCAATAGGATCCATAATGCCAATAACATCGAGATTCCACAGATTGGTTATACTGCTCTCCGAAATTGTCATCGTTGTAACATGATGAGCGAGTGAAACGTCACTACCTGGCTGACATTCTCCCATTAAAGTCCATCCGAAACGCGTCTGCGACGCAGTCAAGCCATTTGACAATACACAAGATTTCATCATGAAAATAGATCCCAATACATCGCATCCTAGAAGTATTTCAATTTCCATGTCATCCTTTCCAATATCAGGAACCCAGATTTTGCGGGCTTTGAGTTCTTTCAACCATGGCCCGCGGCTCAATCTTGGTAGGTTACCACAGATTTTTTGTTGGTCAAGAAGCTTCGCAACCATCTTAAAATTCCCCGATGCATGACCCAAATTGACTCTGTATTCTTGGTGGACACTTTCACTAGTATGACCTCCAAACACCACATGTTTAAGTGATTCCTGGCCAATGGGAGATAGTCCGAGATCCTGGGCAGTTTTAGACAAAATATAGGATCGTTGGGAACCTGTGTCAAGGAGGGCACGCACTACTTTCGCCGAAGTCGCACCTTCGACTTTAATCTTCAGAGTCTGTAGCAAAATCAGAGACGAAGCGCTAAGACCGGAGAATGAAACTCCTTTTTCAACTGTAGGAGAAGCGTCACAGTCTTCCACCTGTTCCTTGTCTTCATCCGCTGACTCTCGTGCAGGAGCATTAAGAGGGCATAAAATATCAAGGTGCTTCTTCTTACATCGATTACATTCAGTTATGCGCCTTCTACAATTAGAAGAGATATGACCTGGTTGGAGGCAGGAGAAACAACATTTAGCGTTTTTAATACGCTCTCTTCTTTCTTTAATGCTCATTCTGCGCGCAGCAAGACATTCTGTGTTTTTATGATCTTTATTACAAAAGATGCAATTCTGGGCACGTCCAGCAAAGAGTCCAGAGGCCGTAGGTATCTTAGCAGGATGTGATTGTCGGCCCACGTTTCTATCTTGTTTCAGAGATCTAAGTCCAAACTTGGATCCAGCTAAGGCTCTGTCTTGTTCTGCTGCAGCTTCCTTTTGGAGAAACTCCATAATTAGCTCAACTCTAGTTTGAGTCGAATCATTAGCATCAATCTTGACATCATGGAGGGGGCTTCTTTGCCAAGCCTTCATGAGTTCCTCTGAGAGACATGCCTCAATCATTGGAAATATAAATACAGACATCTGTCTGGCCTCAATCTTTAAGGATTCCAATGCTCTCAAATGAGTCACCAACTCATCATAAAATGAAGTCACCTTCAACTGTTGTTTGGAGGAGCAATCGATCATAAGGCGTATAAGGTCCCTGACATAGACTTGTTGCAACAGTTCAGGCCTTCCAAATCTTTCTGTCAAAGTTTCTATAACTTTGGGGTAATTCTCGGCAGTCAGGGGGTAACTATTAACCAGTTTACTAGCTCTGGTTCCCGGCGACATAGATTGCACAAGATATTGAAACTTGTCGCTGTCTTCTAAAGTAGGATCGACATGTATCTTGTTGAACTGTGCCCACCATCCCAACCAATCTTTTATTTCTCCTGTAAACTTCTTTAATTCTATCTTGGGTAGTTTTACAGTTCTATGGTGTGAGCTAGAAGCGAAGCTCACTTCACTGGTCGTGGGACTGGATGCAGTGATCCTGGGTTCAACAAGAGCGAGACATTTTTTATATATCCTCTTGTATCTCTGGGTATATTGCAAGGCTTCCTCATCGTCTTGCTCTAGTTCCTCTTCGCTAACGTCTGAAGTTAGCATGAAGTCTCTTATCTTACCTTGGATCACAAGAAGCTCACCGTGAGTTTCTTCAATGATCTCTCTATTATATTCAATGTCCTCTACAGGTATCGGTGGAGTACTTGACAGAAACTCTTCTGTCGTCTTCAAGCTGCGAGTTAGTCGCTTTCTAAGTAAATTTCTATGTCTTTTTAAAATTTCCATTTTTCAAAAAACACTATAAACAGAGGGTAAAACAAAAGGTACTTATCTTAAGTCTTGAACTTGTACTCCGCCGTTAATCCACTTGATCTTGCCTTGTCAGAAGCCCACCCGGGGACGCCAGTTTGTGTATAAATGTAGGGCAGTCGGTTCACAAAACACTGAGCGAGATTCGGTAGAAGAATTCGCTGTGATGATTCTTTGTGGGCTGTTGCAAGGATTTAAATAAGATCACTAAATAGCAGAAAGGAGGGGGTAAAAATCTCCTTCTAACTAACTTTATTTAATACATATTAAGAGGACATCTTTGGAGCAGTGGCCACCCAGACCTTTCGGTCCATAAACCGGATTTTATTAAGAGGACAGTGGAAAACACGCGACTGGTGGGTAGCAAAACCAAGCCGTGTTCTGATGTTTATGTCGGCGGCTCCTTTGATGCAGGCAGTCGCCGCCGTGTTTACAGTCGACACTTGAGCTGTCTGGGCTGCGTCCGGAATAATGGATCTCCACCATTCCACACAACCGGGTTTTACCCGATTAAATGCTTTTATTCAAATACTATTCGTTGCAATTATAAATTGGCGCCGTGGATGTCATTCTTGTATAATATATAAATGAGTTTTAAAAATTGTAAAAAAAAAAAAAATGCATCGGCCGGGAATCGAACCCGGGCCGCCCGCATGGCAGGCGAGCATTCTACCACTGAACCACCGATGGTTATGAAAAATCCCATCCGTGAGCTTCAGACAAACAAACAGACAAACAGACAGAATAAGGCAAATATATAAGTAGATAAATATATGAATAAATATATAAAATAATTATTAAATATACATATACTAGCCAAAAGACCCAGGCAACGCCTGGGTCACACCCGATTAAATGCTTTTATTCAAATACTATTATTTACAATTATAAATTGGCGCCGTGGATGTCATTCTTGTGAAACGTCCCGCTCCAAACTTTGTGTCTGAGAAGCGATATTTTTATAAAGAGATGATCTGGATTTGTGTCTTCTGCTCGAATGAATGTTTTTCTGTTAGAATTTTGTTCCTGCATACTAAAAATGAACTGGCTTTGCTTTTTGGAATTTTTCCTGATATAATTTTGTATCTAATAATCAAATATGATACAGCAATATTGTCATAATCATTTTCTGACTAAAATTCTATTCACAAAAGCAAACGATGACAGAATTGATGACTCTGATACTTGTATATTTTAATAATAATAATATAAATGAGTTTTAAAAATTGTAACAAAAAATGCATCGGCTGGGAAAAATGGCCATATTTGGGTATTTATTCTATTCACAAAAGCAAACGGTGACAGAATTGATTGATTGTTGATTATGACTCTGATACTTGTATATTTTAATATAAATGAAAAAACAATAGAAAAAAATATAAAATAAGTGGGTCAGGTGTTGATACTAAAAACAAAGTAGGCATATCCTGACCAGGAGCACATGTGCTTTTCAGAAGGCAGAGCGCCATCTGGTGGAACAGAAATCAACTATTCATTGATTTAACCTGTTCCCTGATATTTGGCCAAGCCAATTTCTTGATAAATCAAGAAATGCCATCCACGAACGCGTTGGTTTTTCAGGAAGCCACTGGGACCAAAAAATCTTTTTTGGTCGCAGTGGTACAGCCTACTCCACGCTGACGACCGCCACAGCGCGAAACGCGTTTGTGGATGGCTTTTCTTGATTTATCAAGAAATTGGGTTGGCTAAGTATCAGGGAACAGGTTAAATCAATGAATAGTTGATTTCTGTTCCACCAGATGGCGCTCTGCCTTCTGAAAAGCACATGTGCTCCTGGTCAGGATATGCCTACTTTATTTTTAATATCAACACCTGACCCACTTATTTTTTTTTTTTCTATTGTTTTTTCTTACTTAACTATATTTTTTCATATTTAGCTAGAAATTTGGAAACCACATATATATATTTCTATTATATTTTTTATAATAAGATCAATCAAATACATGGTGCAATGATTAAAATTTAAAGATGCAAATTGAGTTTTCATAAGCATTAGTTTTATCTTTTCTCCCATGAGGTGTTTTTTTTTTTTGTAAGAGGTTAAAGAAGAGATCAATAAGAAATTTGTTAATAATATATAGGAATTAGTTCATTCATTCTTCTGAGTCTCAAATTACCTTGGACTGTCTGTGGGCTCTTTCATACAAATTTTCGGCTTAATTTCATAACCATTGGGGCCAGCATATTAATTAATTAGAGTTAAAAATTTCAACACTAAAAAAAAAGTCAAGCACACACAAAAAAAAAAAATTAAATGATCACTAAGTCATTTTATCGATTTCCCCCCCCCCCTAAGTTAATCTTCTATATTAAAGGGTGTTGTTTTCACCTTAAAAACTTTATTGTTCACTCTATCGTTTTCTATTTTCGGAAATATATGTATGCACATAGAAAATAATGTTATATATTAAATAATTTATTCACATAAATATATTTAGAAGTTATTTGAGGTTTTATTTTAAGGCTAAGTAATTTCAAGTAGTTGAAAAACTTCTACAAGGTTATGCATTGAAAACTTTACAAAATTGGTAACATTAAGGAAATAAGTTTCAAAGAATATTATGTACACGTGGATTTACAGTATAAATATTCATTTAAAAATATATATTTTTTTGTTTAGGTATAGCTATGATTTTATTTCTTCAAGTAAAAGTTTATGAAAACAGTGTAGCTAGATTGATTTTTAGAATTCATTATTGTAAACAAAACAAATAAACAAATAAGTGAAATTAAGAAAAAGGCATCTCCTTATTGTGCAAACGCCTTTTTCTTAATTTATGAACCTTATCCCAGTACAATGTCACATATGTACTATTTTCTCAAATAGGTGAAAGTTTACATTTTTGACTTATACAAAATTGTATAGAATTATTATGGAAGAAAACGCCGAGAAACCTCAAGTAAGTAATTTTATTTGCCAACAAATAACAATTTGTGAAAGAAAAAAAATATTTAATAAAAATAAAATTTCATTTTAAAGCGAGGAAACGTTTACAAATGGTCGGATACTTAGAAACTTTTACCGTTTCCCCCACCATTATATAATCCAGAACCTAACCTTACCCAAATTCCGAACTGAATACATTTAAAAATAAGTTTGGATTAATCTCATAGTAATTCGGAGAAAATAATTAAATAATAAATAAATTGTAAAAATTATATACAAAAATAACAAAAAAAAAAAAAAATCCATGCTCATAGCAAAAAAAACATTTTTTTTTCTCATTTTAGAAATTTTAAGAAACTTCTAACCATTTATTAACATCCAAAACGCGTCCCGAAACGAATGCGTGGTTAGCTTTTCTTGATTAATCAATAATGGGTATTTGGCCAATTCTGGAATAATTAAAAATCAACGAGAATAATTGATATTTATTCCGATAGATGGCACAAGCCATTAGCAACTCTCAGTTGCCTGATAAGGAGATGCCTTTTTTTTTTTATCATTTATTAACTGTTGTGTGTGAAAATTGGGACATGTAGATATTCATAGCTATCATAGATAAGAAAGATAAGATAGCATTCATTACCTCAACCTTTATTATAACACTTATATCTACACGTAAAAACCTACTTGAGTTTAAATTTTAAAGTGCTTGAGCGCCATTTTTTAAAATTTCAACTTCTCAGTAATATGTGTTTTGGGCTGTTGTTGACCCTCATCAGTATGGTGCAAGCTGTACCTCAATCATCAAAAAAAGGTATTTAAACTATTAATGATGAGCCACTGATGAACCAAGCCCTCCCAATATATTTTTTCATCGCAGTAAGGACAGTAGAAGTTCATTTTATGTATAAAAGAAACATTCACGCTTTTAAATCCTTTTATTTTATATTAATAATTAAATCTTGTTTAAAAAAAAAAAAACAATGAACCGATCATAACTTTTGTTTACATCATGCATCACCGTGATGTCACGACTAATGAGAGGCTTTGTCTCAGATTGGGCCAAATGTCGAGGACTTTCCCAAAAGATGGTCTTTGGGTCATCATTAAAAATCATGAAATTGGTATTTATGGCCAGAATGATAGTACCCTGTAAAGGCTCCAGGGATACAGGATGAGCAAGGTTTGTACTCCATGTTAGAAGCGGCTGTACATGGCGTCTGTTCCTCATGTCAGAGGGGGCCATTTCTTATTGGAGCTAAGTCAGTGGCCTGCCACTGAGAAGTGTTCCCAGTCTTAATGACAAAGGCAGACATATTCTACTTCACCCAATCATGATGGTTGTCAAGACTATTTATTAAAAGTTTTTTTTTGTTGTTGTTTTTAAAGGATGGATTTAGTCCATCTATTGAAGTGCGACTCCCCCGTCTGGTTTCCCAATCTGGTCCCACTGAATCTGGTGTCCCAGCTCTGGCTCCAACAGCACTTAAACTGCCAGAACAACTCCAGAATACCAGGTTGGTTCATTCACCTTTCCTCTCTTCAACTTGGTGTGTGTGTACGGCTGTCCCTAGGGATAGAGCAGAGTATAGTAGAACAACCTACATGAGAGGACACATCTCTACAGTAGAACATACTCCATGAGAGGATACTTGCACTAGAGGACACCTCTCTACAGTAGAACAACCTCCACGAGAGGAAACTCGTGCTAGAGGACACCTCTCTACAGTAGAACAACCTCCACGAGAGGACACTTACGCTAGAAGACACCTCTCTAGAGTAGAACATACTCCACGAGAGGACACTTACGCTAGAAGACACCTCTCTACAGTCGAACAACCTCCACGAGAGGACACTCACGCTAGAAGACGCCTCTCTACAGTAGAACAACCTCCATGAGAGGACACTCGCGCTAGAGAACACCTCTCTACAGTAGAACATACTCCATGAGAGGACACACACACTAGAGGACACCTCTCTACAGTAGAACAACCTCCATGAGAGGACACACACGCTAGAGGACACCTCTCTACAGTAGAACAACCTCCATGAGAGGACGCCTCTCTACAGTAGAACAACCTCCATGAGAGGATACTCACGCTAGAGGACACCTCTGATGATGATTTTTTTTCAATTAGTAACTCTCCAGTAATAGAACACCTCTCTCTAAAGGACACTTTGGCTCTATAACTAGGTGTTGTCCTTTACAGAGAGGTAGTTCTACTGTAGCAACTTTCCAGTAAGAGGACACCTCTCTGTAAAGGACACTTTGGCTCTATAACTAGGTGTTGTCCTTTACAGAGAGGTAGTTCTACTGTAGCAACTTTCCAGTAAGAGGACACCTCTCTCTAAAGGATAATTTAGCTCTGCAACTAGGTGTTGTCCTTTACAGAGAGGTAGTTCTACTGTAGCAACTCTCCAGTAAGAGGACACCTCTCTCTAAAGGATAATTTAGCTCTGCAACTAGGTGTTGTCCTTTAGACAATTTAAACAATTTTATAGATTCTTCTAACCTATTGTTACAGAAAGAAAAATTAAGATCAAATAAAGGATAAAATATATAAAGGAATAAATAAAGGGTAGATAAAATGTAGGGGAATATATATAGTTGTGTATGTACAAATTTCTTCAGCAAGGAAAGTTTCCCCACCTTGAGAGAGTCCTCCTCCAGACAAGGTCTTCACTCCTCTGTTCCACGCCGAGAAAGTACCTATAGATGTGTGTCTTGGTAGACGCCAGGATGGCCAGGGCGTTATCATCCAGGCCTCGCCTGAAAACCCATGTTGTCCTATAGGAAGATAGTTCTATATAAGAGCCTATAAGGTTCTGTCCTCCCAAGAGAACAACAGTCTTTGATTTCCAGACTCAAGTCT
>CP092863.1:108358577-108417378 GCA_030710605.1 Cordylochernes scorpioides
AACTATTGAATGTTCTACTCTAGCCAATTTCTCTATAGGGATATAGATTCAAATGTTCCATCGCAACAAGATAGTGAGGGTTTAGTTTCAACCCAGTTAGAGACTGCCATTGCTGATCTTTTTGTGGCCATGCTCCATTACATTGAGACTCTAGTATATTTAATCTCTTCCATGTCTACATCCTGATAGATCTTGCTGTTGCTTATTTTTCCTGGTCATGCTTCATGAGAGAGAATCTAGAGTCAAGCCAGTTCCTGCCATGTCTACATCCTAGTCTGCCATTGCTGATCTTTCCTTGGCCATGCTCCATTACATTGAGACTCTAGTATATTTAATCTCTTCCATGTATACATCCTGATATATCTTGCTATTGCTTATTTTTCCTGGTCATGTTCCATGAGAGAGAATCTAGAGTCAAGCCAGTTCCTGCCATGTGTTTATTCCTGCAAATCTCTTCCTGCCAATGCTAATACCTCTCCTGATGTTCATATTCCGTACTGTAACAATCTTCTTCCCATTCCTCAGTATAGCGCCAGGCTAAATTGGTTTATAACTTCTAAACCTTTTGCCACAATGGATATATAATTACTAATCTGTAGAGGCAGCGAAGTCACAAGTAAATTTGATGAAAAATTCTGATCATGATATTGATAAGTTGAGGGTCAGATCTAATAATTTTAGATTCCATGTAAAATACAATAATCCTTGCAAAATATGTGGAAAGTTCAACCATGATACTAAGTTATGCAAATTTAAAAATGCTCAATGTTATATTTGAAATAAGAAAGGGCACATTGCTTCAGTATGTTGGAGTAAAAAATTGGCCCAAAATTCTGGAATGAATAAATCCAGTCAGAATAAATTGAATACTATTCAGTGCAACACATTAGAAAACGCACCAAAAATATTGGTAAACGTTAAAATTGAAGATGCGGACACTGCTGATAAAGGATACAAAAGTGATAAATACTTTTTACAAGTACTTGCATATGTGTTTAAATAGGGTTATTTTATTAATTATCTATATATATGTCGAATTTTATCAATAATGCAGGTGGACAATAAATGTTGAAAGCTTTCTATATTAAAGTCTTTCATTAAAGACTTATATAGAAATTTCAATGTAAAAAAAAATCAATAATAAAAAAATAAATAAAACACGCAAAAGGAAGATAATTAAAATACAGTTAAACCTGTCTATAGCTCCCCCTCTAAATAACACCTTCCTCTCTATAGCGCCCGATTTTAAACATTAAAATGTAAACATTTTACATTAAAAGTGACCTGTCTATAGCACCTCCTCTCTATAGCACCCTATTTTGGTGAGTCCCAAGAGGGGGCGCTTTAGACAGGTTTAACTGTATGTATATAAGCTGCCATGAGAAAAAAAAAAAGGGGGGGGGGGGGAACTCTTGGTAGCAACAAACCATCCCCATCCAGTCCTATCTATCTTAAATATATTCATAGCGGCAGCCCCATCACAAAATCCAGTATTGAACAAGGAGTTAAACACTGCTATGGTGGCCAGCGGCTGAACAAAGCAACGGTCTCTTCTGCTCAGCAACTTCCCCTTTTCACCCTTGTTTTCCTTTTTTATCAAAATTCAAATTCCCTTACTATAGTCAATATTATCTATATTCATGATAAAATTGTGAAGAAAAAAAGTTTTAAAATTACAAAATATTTTCTCACAATGAGTTTCTTTTTATTACAAAACGCTAGCTTTCAAGCGATAATCGCTCTTCAACGGGCTTAATAAAACATTGACTATATCTTACAAGAAATATTTACAAAAACATACGAGCGCAGCGTGGATATTTACAACTGAAATTTTAAATTGGAATGTAATTTAACATATTTAAATACCAATTTAAAATTTCAGTTGTAAATATACACACTGCGCGCGTATGTTTTTGTAAATATTTCTTGTAAGATATAGTCGATGTTTTATTAAGCCCATTGAATAGCGGTTATCGCTTGAAAGCGATAGTTGATCACGATCTCTCTATACTCTGTGAAAAATAATATTTAGGAGTAATAATATTGAATAAAATATTTTAAAATTGTTGGTGTTTTTGGGGGTAAAAAAGAGAAAATGTTACTTAAATATATTTTTTAATATTGTCACTGAATAATTATTTTAAATATTCTGTGGTATATCATCATTAATATTTGCATAGTCAACACCCCTTACCATTCTTGTATATTATTACTTGTAAATAATTTTTAGAAATAGTTTGGCATTTTATAAATAAATTATTTTTACTTAAACTTTTGTTATACTCGTTATCACTACCGTGACAACTGGTGGAGAAGCTGGAATATTCCCTCGCCGCCCAAGCCGTTAGAAGAAGCCGAAGACTACAAGGACTAGAACCTCAAGAAAACATCGCTATGATCAAGCAAGAGACACAGACAAAAATGGGCGAGTACCATTTCAACCTTTTAGAAACCCTTCTATTTTTACTGGAGAACGCAACCAGAATCCAGAAAAATGGTTGAAAGAATTCCATCGCGTCGCTCGCTACAACTGCTGGGATGATTCAATGTGCCTCGCAAATGTTTATTTTTTCCTCCAAGGAACAGCGCACAGATGGTACGAAAATGTTGAAGAGAAAATTAATTCATGGGATATTTTTGTGAAAATGTTTTCTCAGAATTTCGGACATCATGTCACCCAAAAAGATCAACTCGCAGAGAACCTCAAAACTCGAGCTCAGGGGAAGGAGGAGACCAGTGATTCTTACATTCAAGATGTTCTCCATCTGTGCAGAGAAGTGAATCGGCTATGATGGAAAATGAAATAGTTGCACACTTGACGAAAGGAATATCGGAGGAGATATATCAGTCAATCATCATTTTAGACATTGCAAGTATCGATGAGTTCATCAAATGGTGCCGAAAAATCGAGGCTTCAAATAAAAAACGTGTAAAAAAAACGTGTAGTATTTGACAGACTACCGAATGTTGCCGCCATCGATTCATCAGACTCTGAATCAATGGAAGACTTAATCCGACGCATCGTGCGTGAAGAAGTTCATCGTGCACTAAATCCGGAGTCAACTACCCCTGAACCATCTTCTCTGAAAGAAATTATCCGAGAAGAGATTGAAAAAAAACGTAGCTGCAATTTCGAAGCCTATTCAAAGGCCTCCGCCACGACAGTCGTACCCCAACCAAACACGTACATTCAACCAGGTTCCACGACGTCAGTACCCTACCCAAACGCCCATATATAACAGACGCCACCACAACGAAGAACGGATGAATGGAGGACGCATGACAACATCCCAATATGTTTTAATTGCGGCCGCCCAGGCCATGTTAAGCGATATTGTAGAGAACGCCGACAATGGACGCAGAGACCCGAAGGACATGTACCAAGCACCCAAGAACCTCAAATGGGTAACCACCAAGCCATAAGAAGCCAAATCTACCGCAGACAATCGCCGTATCCAAACAGAGGAAGATCCCCAAGACGCCAGTCCATTTCCCCAGGCCGCCATACAAGCCAATCCCCACGCCGCTACAATCTAGAAAAAAACTAAGCGTCGCGTCTTCTTTCGAGGGGGAAGCCGCGGGTGTGAAAAACCCTCCATCGTCGACAGCCGCTAAATTACAAACAAAATTATGTCGAATCATCATTGATGACATTGCATTTTCTGCTCTGGTCGATTCAGGTTCCTCTTTTTCAGTTATCTCTGATGGATTAAGACGACAATTAAAAAAGACCATGTTCAAAGATAGCGGAATGACTCTGAAAGTTGCTGATGGCAAGAATGTTACATCGATCGGCCGATGCACAATCAGCTTGAGCATCAATGGATTGGAACAGCCGCTTGAGTTTATCGTCTTCCCTAATAGTAACCCAAGTATTATCCTCGGATGGGATTTCCTAGAGGCATCAAATGCCGTGATTGATTGTGGACGCGCCCGAAATCAGATTGGAAGAGGCCAAAGATGTACTAAATTCACCAGTTTCCATGGGAAAGGTTGTGGCTAGCAGAAGCGTCGTAATCCCAGCCGAATCTACCAAACTAATAAATGTTATGAGTGAAGAGCTTAATGGGCAAAATCAGGTACTTTTTGAACCTTCGAAAAAGGTTTTAATAGGAAAAGGGTTAACACTTCCCTGTGCATTATTCAGGCTTTCCCATAATAAAGGAAAACTTTGGATCGTAAATTCTAGCACCACAGCTCAAATAGTCCCTAAGGGAATGTGCCTAGGAAAAATTCAAAAGGTTGAAGAAAATAACTTGACGGCTATTTCAGAATGTTCTGAATCTAATAAGGAGGTGAAAATGCGAATCATGCCAGTCATGCTGATAAAAGTGACTTTACATTTTTACAAAATTTAATTAGTGATGATTTATCAGAAGAGCAGCAGTCTCAAATCTTATCAATTTTAAAACGATATGATAAAATATTTGATAAAAATAATGAATCTGTAAAGCAAACTTCATTAGCCAAACATAAAATTGAAACTGGAAACCATCAGCCTATTAAGCATAGACCATATCGAGTCTCCCCTACAGAACGCCAAGCATCCAAACGGAAGTGGACAAAATGCTAGACGCCGGGATTATACGTCATTCAGAAAGTCCATGGTCATCGCCGGTTATTTTAGTGAAGAAGAAGGATGGTAACTGGCGTTTCTGTGTGGATTACAGACGACTAAACAAAGTTACTAAAAAAGACGTTTACCCACTACCCCGAATCGATGATACACTTGACTCCCTGAAAGGAGCCAAATTTTATTCATCAATGGACTTCGTTCGGGATATTGGCAAATAGAAGTCGACGAAGCAGATAGAGAAAAAACTGCCTTTATCACCCCTGATGGACTCTACGAATTCCTAGTCATGCCCTTTGGCCTGTGCAATGCCCCTGCAACATTCGAGCGCATGATGGACAAGATATTGAAAGGTCTGAAATGGACGATGGCCCTCTGTTATTTAGACGACATTGTGGTGTATTCCAAATCGTTCAACGAACATTTACACCGGCTTGAAATCATACTACAATGTCTCGACAAAGCCGAGCTACGCCTCAACCCCAAAAAGTGCCTTTTCGGAACCAAACGAATAAGAGTGTTTGGACACCTCGTCGATAGTAAAGGTATTTATCCCGATCCAGAAAAAATTGAAGCTATCGCCAAGTTTCCAACCCCAAAATCTATAACAGATGTGAGAAGCTTCATTGGCCTATGTTCCTATTATCGTAGATTTATCGAAAATTTTGCTGAGAAAGCTGCTCCTTTACACGAAAGTCCTCAAAAAGATAATAAATTCATGTGGAACTCTGACCAACAGGATGCTTTTGATTCCTTGAAAAAAGCATTGATGTCTGAACCTGTTCTTGCCTATTTCGAAGAACAACTGCCAACCGAGCTTCATACTGACGCCAGCGGTTATGGAATTGGAGCTGTCCTCGTACAGATCAACGATGGGAAAGAGCGGCCAGTTGGTTATGCTTCAAGAACTTTATCTAAGGCGGAGAAGAATTACTCAACAACGGAAAGAGAATGCTTGGCCGCAATATGGGCCATCAACAAATTTCGACCGTACCTTTTTGGTCGTGAGTTTGTCATCGTCACTGACCACCACGCTCTTTGCTGGTTATCTAACCTGAAGGACCCGACAGGAAGACTAGCAAGATGGGCTTTAAAACTCCAAGAATACAATGTACGGTTGTTTATAAAAGTGGACGCAAACACCAAGATGCCGACTGTCTTTCTCGAAATCCTCTCCAACTTGAATCGGAAGAAGCATACAATGATGAGGATGATGATATACCCTCAATAACTGCTCTGACGTGCTTCGAGGCTGAACAAAGAAAGATCCTAAAATTAGTAAATTGATAGAGGAAACAGAAAGATTTGGTGCCGAATCGAAAGGTTATGAAATGTTAAAAGGAACCTTATACAAAAGAATTTCGACCCCCTGGGAAACCAACACCTTTTAGTTATTCCCAAGCACTTACGCTTAGAACTACTGAAAAGTTTACACGACGCTCCCACAGCAGGTCATCTTGGATTTTCGAAGACATATGAGAGAGTTAAAAATAAATATTTCTGGCCAGGACTTCTCCGGGACATACGGAAGTATGTCGCTCATTGTAAAGAGTGCCAAAGAAAGAAACAATCAACTCAAAAGCCACCCGGACTACTTAAGGCCATACCTCCTGCAACCTCCCCTTTTCAGAGAGTTGGAATGGACCTCCTTGGAAGATTCCCAAGTCTGATAATGGTAATAAATGGATCATAGTCTGTACCGACTATCTTACTCGATTTGCGTTACTAAAGCCTTACCCACAGGGGAAGCAAAAGAAGCAGCCAAGTTCTTAATAGAAGATGTTGTTCTCAAGCACGGAGCCCCCAGAGAAATCATCACGGACCGAGGACGAGTATTTCAATCCAAGTTGATTGCGGAACTCACCAATCAATGCTCGTCGATACATCGGTTCACGACAGCGTATCATCCCCAGACGAATGGACTGACGGAGAGGTTAAACAAAACCTTAGCCAACATGATCGCTATGTATGTAAGTGTTGAACAGAAGGACTGGGACGTAATCCTGCCCTACGTCACGTTCGCCTACAACACGGCAAAACAAGATACGACAGGTTTTACCCCTTTTAAACTGATTCATGGACGCGAAGCCGAAACAACTGTAGACACTCTTTTCCCAAATCCGCATGAAGATCTCCAAGAGGATTACAGTCAGAAGATTGCCTCGCGAGTCGAAGAAACTAGGCAGCTAGCAAGATTAGAAACCTTGAAAGCCCAAGAAAAGGACAAGGCCAGATATGACTCAAAGCACGAGGCAATGGATTACAACGTCGGTGACCTGGTATGGATTTTCATCCCGATAAGAAAGGTGGGACTCTCAGAAAAACTGATGAAAAGGTACTTCGGGCCATACAGGGTTACTCGGAAACTCTCTGACGTGACCTTCGAAGTTGAACCTGTGGACCAACCAACCAGGAGACGCAAAACAAGAGACCTGGTCCATGTACTGAGAATGAAACCCTACCATGACCCTGAGGACCAAGCTGATCTGTTCAAGTGATAATTACAGCGGGACGCTGTTCATCTAGGAAGGGGGCAATGTCACTGAATAATTATTTTAAATATTCTGTGGTATATCATCATTAATATTTGCATAGTCAACACCCCTTACCATTCTTGTATATTATTACTTGTAAATAATTTTTAGAAATAGTTTGGCATTTTATAAATAAATTATTTTTACTTAAACTTTTGTTATACTCGTTATCACTACCGTGACAATATTATCTTTATGCATAGAAACTACAAAAGTAAAATTTAAGAATTAAGAAGAAATACAAAAAACAAGAAAGGATCAAGAAGGCACTAACTACGTTGCCAAATCGTTAATTAACATATGCTAGCTAATATTATCATCATCAATTTATATTTATTCATATATCTATATAATTTTTTTACATAGAGAAAAATTCTTTGAATTAATATACCTAACAAAAATTTAATTGAAATTTTTTATATTAATTTTTTTTTATTATTTTAAAAAATAACTGTGGAATATAATA
This sequence comes from Cordylochernes scorpioides, assembly GCA_030710605.1. Lineage (NCBI taxonomy): Eukaryota > Metazoa > Arthropoda > Arachnida > Pseudoscorpiones > Chernetidae > Cordylochernes > Cordylochernes scorpioides. The sequence goes on from CP092863.1 coordinate 108,366,151, forward strand.
GAACCTGGACATCATGGGCTTGGAGGAAGCTTGGGGAAGATCCAAGCTCTGTTGGGGCCATCTTTCTGCGTGAAGACATTTATACAGGGTTACATAAATTTCCTTACAAATATATAAAGAACAAAATATATTATTAATAATACAATTAAAAATAACAAGCCAAAATCTTATTAACGAAACTGTTCTGATGACATCAATGCTTCTACCAAACAGCTTAGTTCGCCCTTTGAGAAATGATTTAAAAAAAAACTCAAATATATTCTTTGAAAACAGGTTTGTAGTATATATAAGTTTTTAACTTTTAATTAGACATTTATGCTGTGGTAAAATTTCTCATTATCTAAAAAAGATGCAGCCTATTGTAATCAAATCAACGATCGGCCCAGCTGGCGAAAAGGTCAGTATAATCGAAACCAACCTACTTTTGAAAATTCTTGAAAGATGTGGCATCGAGTACAAAGTAGAAGAAACACTTTCAACAAAGAAACGAACTCGCGAATCCCCATCAGATTCAACATCACGTAGCCACAAGACACCGAGAATGGAAGTTGTCTCACAGCATAATGAAAACGATGTCTCCATGAACGAGGTAACTGAAGTCCCTCAAAAAACGTCCGCAGCTACCCCTCCTCAGGTTAACGAAAAAAACATTGATGAAGATGGTCCTTGGACAACAGTTACACATGCAAAAAAGCCAAGGATACCACCTGTAATAGCAGAAAATGTAACAGACTGGAAGTTGCTCTGCCAAGAGCTGAAAGACCTGTGCACAGATAAATTCTAATGCACGATCTCAGGAAATAAGCACATTATCAAGGCCAAAAATATTTCAGACTTCAAAAAAATCAGGGAATACGTTCAAAAAAAAACAATGGCGGCTACTCTTATAGACTCCAAGAAGAAAAACCGCTCAAAGAGGTATTAAAGGGCGTGACAACAGCCTTACAAGACTGAAGATATAGCAATAGAACTTGCAACAATGGGCTTTACTGAGACCTCTGTGAAGAGACTTCATAGACAATCAACTAAAAGGCCAATGAATATAGTACTGGTAGAATTACCGAAAAATGAACATAACAAGAAAATTTACGGAATAACTGAACTTCTCTATCAGAAAATTGCAGTAGAATTTTTCAGAACAACAAACCGTGTGACTCAATGCTTCAACTGCCAGGGTTTCGGGCACGGTCAACTTAACTGCTTCCTGAAACCAAAATGCGTCAAGTGTGCCGAGGAGCACCATTCGAAGGACTGTCCAAGAAAGTCAAGACAACTTCCCCCAAAGTGTGCAAACTGCGAAGAAGCTCGCACAGCCAATTACCGCGGATGCCCTAAGTTTCCAAGAGTACATCAACAACAGCCAAGATACCCTGGTCAGTACAAACCTAACAACCCAATTCCGATTTCAAAAAGATCTGAAACACTGCCGAAAATTGTAGAACAACAAAACAAAAGCAATGCTGAGGTTGCGACAAGAAAAACTTATCGTTCTGAGACTAAGGACCTATGTGAAAAATTGATGCAAGTAATCAAAACATACCTACAATGAATTGCAAATTACCTTTTAAAATTATTGCTTGGAATTGTAACGGAATCAGATCAAAGAAAGAAGAATTATTGCACTTTTTAGAAGATAACTCAATAGACATTGCTCTGCTCAGTGAAACTCACCTTAAACCCTCAATTGATCTAAAGTTCAGGAACTATCAAACCATTAGGACTGACCGAATTACAGGAAAAGGTGGGGAAACAGCCATCATTATAAAATCCTTTTTTAAATATAAAAATATGCCGATTCATACTTCAAACTTGGAAAATACTTCAATTTTGATAAAACCAGATGGAAAAACCCTCTTGCAAATCTCAGCAATTTATAAGAAGCCTGATGCACCATTATTGGAAGATTTGAACCAACTGATAAAACACAACCACGCAATAATCGTTGCAGGAGACCTGAACTCCAAACACCCTCTTTGGGGATCAAGGACTTCTAATAACAGCGGAATCGTGCTGCTCAATTTCTCTGAAAGAGAAAGCCTCGACATTGTCGCACCTTCGTCACCCACGCATTACAGTCCACTCGGCAATCCCAATTTCCTAGACTTCGCTGTTTTTAAAAACATTCCCTGGACCCCATAGGCCAGAACCACCGACGATTTATCATCTGACCATCTCCCTGTAATCTTTGAATTGAATTGTCCAAAGGATGAATTCACAACCCAGCTCAGCCTAGTAACTAATAGGGTTCATTTTCAACAAGGTCTAATCTCCACCACGCCCCCCAGACTCCCCTTTAAAACTGAAGTAGACATTGATTCAGCAGTTCGAATTTTAAACGAGAAAATTAATAATAGCTACTTGGAAAACACCATAGTCTCATCTTCCAAATTAATAAAGAACCCAAAAACCAAAGCCTTAATAAGGGAGAAAATAAAGCTCGGAAAAGATGGCAATCAACCTGGGATCCAGCTCATAGAGCTACTTACCTCAATCTTCAAGGAAAGGTAAACCAAGCCCTTGAAGCAGAGAAATCTGAAAATTGGAATAGTTTTTTAAGCAAACTTGAATCGAGCCCAACAGACTTCTGGAAAAAAAAACAAAACCCATTAGGAAAAAACCTGACAAAATCACTAGTTTAAATGCAAACGGAAAAACCTTGCTGACCGACAAAGAAATTGGAAATGATCTTTCAGAGCATTTTTCCGAACACTTTTCCAAGGTGGAGGATTACGTTCCGTCTTACCTAACAGATAACACCTGTCAACATCCCCAAGAGAATATACTATCAATGACAACGCCAAATGAAGTCAAGGAAGTGATTAAAAACCTAGGTATTCACAAAGTTCCAGGCCACGACAATATTACGCTGCAAATGACTAAAAACCTCCCCATCAAATGGATAGTTTTCCTCGCTGGGATCTTCAATGCTGCATTACACCTGTGCTACTTCCAGAAGACATGGAAACATGCCATTATCATAACCATTCCAAAAAATCACCTGTCAAATCACCTGAAGATCTCAGACCAATCAGCCTTCTCTCTACCATCGGTAAGGTATACGAGAGGATTGTTCTTCGCAGATTGCAGACATACATGGATTCTATTAACTTTATCATTCCTCAACAATTTGGATTTAGAAAAGGACACTCCACAACCCACCAGCTAATCACAGTAATAGACTACATCCAAATAAGAAAGTCCCACAAGGAGGCAGTAGATGCTGTTTTTCTAGACTTTACCAAAGCCTTTGGTAGAGTATGGCATGATGGCTTGATAACAAAAATAACAAAAAATAAATTTCCAAGGGGTTTTATCAAATTCTTAAAAACTATCTCCAGGACAGGACCTTTTCAATTAAGCAAGGGAATTATATAACCACGGCAAAACCAACCCAGATTGGAGTCCCTCAAGGCTCTATCCTTGGACCCTACCTATTCAACATCTACATCAACGATTTCCCTCCACATCCAAAATGTCAAACAAAACTTTTCGCAGATGACGCAGCAATTTTAGCAAACTCCAAATCAATAGGAATAATAACTACACAACTACAAAATTACATAAACAGTATAACCAAATGGTGCAATGATTAATATTAGCCATCAACCCAAAAAAGTCTCAGGCAATAATTTTTCCTCCATTAGACAATAAAAAATTCAAGCCACAATCAATCCTAAAGGTAAACCAGAGCCCTATTAACTGGACTGACAGCGTTAAATATCTTGGAGTTACCTTAGACTCCAAGTTGAAATTCAACATGCATGTCAAAAATATCATAAAGAAAGCAAAAATAACATTATCAAACCTGTTCAACTATAGAAGCAAATTGACTACAAAACAAAAGTTTACTCTATACAGAAGTTGTATCCTCCCGATAGTAACATACGCACTCCCAGTTTGGTGCAAATATATTACAACCACAGACAAAAATAGGATAAACGCATTTATGAGAATCTGCCTTCGGACAAGTATAGGAGCTTCATTCAACCTATCAAACAAGATACTGAAGGAGGACTTGAACCAACCCGATCTTGAAGATATATACCAAACTCCCCCGTTAAGAAATTATACCTTCAAATGCAAAATTCAAATAATCCAACCATACAAGATATTCTACAAAATAAAGGAGATATCAATCCCCGATTCCGACGACCCCCCGGCCCTGACGCTTAGTTAAGAGCTCATCGCCCAACAGCTGCCCTCCTGCAAGGTCCGAGGGGGGGGGGGGGGAGGGGGGGACCACGTCTACTCCACTAACTCGCCATGTGTAAATAGCCAGGACAAGGTGACTCGCGAGCTGTGCTCTAATGTAACACCTGTAAATTGAGACGAAATAAATAATGAATAATTAGACATTTTAAAAATTTATTTTGAGACATTTTTTACATTTTTATTTAGACATTTACAATTTTAATTTAAACATTTTTCATTTTAATTTAGACACATGGACTTTTTATATAATATTTATTTAAGACACTTTAAAACACAACTAAATATATTATTAAAATATTATCGTCTGATTTCTACTAATTTTTAAATGAATAGAGGCTAGTATCAAGCAATATCAAATGGAAAACAGGAAACTTTAATAAAGTTGTTATGCTTACAAGACGAAACTATGCAAAAGATTCTAAGTTATTGAACATCAATTATAGTTCTGCTATTCAAAATTATAAAAAAGAAGGCTAATAAAATTAAGAGAAAAAGGGGGATTTAGACCAAAAAATTCATTAAGCGATGTAGCATTTTATTTTGAAAAGTATATACGAAATAATTCTAGTATAACTTCTAAAAACTAATAGACGAATTGAAAAATATTTTTAATCTAGAAGTGTCGCAAACAACAATTTTCAAAGCACAATAAATGAGTTTAAAATAAATCTGAAAAAGTCATTTATATTGAGTTGATAAACATTAAATGGACGAAACTAAGCGAAAAATAAAAGAAGATGCGGAATTGTTTATTAATAATTCACCTGATTTAAAAATGTCAAACATCGCTATTTCCATTTCAAGCGCTTCTTTCGTATAATAAAAATTATATTCAATATTGTTTTAGTGTTGTTTCAAAGTGCTCTTAAATAAAGTATATAGAAAAGTCCATGTGTCTAAATTAAAATTTAAAATGTCTAAAAAAATGAAAGTGTCTAAAATGAAAAATGTCTAAATATAAATTTAAAATGTCTATTTCAAAGTTAAAAACCTATATATATATATTAATATATACAGTTATCAGCGTCATGCACAATTTTTTCTTAATTCTGTCACCGTTTGCTTTTGGTTCAGTGGTAGAATGCTCGCCTGCCACGCGGCAGTGTTGGGCATTAAAAATTATTTTTCAATTAAATTGTTAATTGACTAAGAAATTAATTGCAATTAATTTATTAGCAATTAATTTCTTAGTCAATTAACAATTTAATTGAAAAATAATTTTTTAATGCCCAACACTGATAGACAAAAACAAAACAAAACAAAAAAAACACAGTCCAATGGAATATTAGAGCGGCCTGGTAGACAGTGTTGGGCAAATATTAATTAAAATTATTTATTAAAGATTAACAATTAATTAATTGTTAATTGTAAAAATACAATTAATTTGCCCGACACTGCCACGCGGGCGCCCGGGGTTCGATTCCCGGCCGATGCATTTCTTTTTTTTTTTACTGTTGTGTATGTAACGTTGGACGATTACCTTTTTGAAGTTGATTGAATTGATTGTTTGTGGTGGGCGCAGTCGTATTGGCTGAGATTGTAAGGTGTTCTCACAGGGGAAAAAACGAAAAAACACAGGATTTGGATTGAAAAAAAGGCAAGCGATCTAGGGAGAAAGGGGTTGAAGCTATGGCTGAGTTGGCTATTAACTACGGCTGTTCACATTATTGAAGGATGGAACTTATCTGATCGTTGAAAGGATGGTGGCTGGCTCCTAACCGGTTCCTTGGTCGGTCCAGGTGCTAACTCGATGCTGTCCAAGTCCCAACTTTCCTCTATGGTGCCACGCTCTTAACTGACTAAACTCCGTTCCCGATTTAACACGAAGACTATTCAGGGTTCTGATTGGCTGGTGTTTGAGACGTGTAAGCTTTCTATTGGTTCCTGGCTAATTCCCTATTCTCTGATTGGGCCTTTGCTATCCTTTTGTTCTGGACTTGTTCTGACCTGATCCAGGAAATACTAGGTTCTTGAACCCAGTTTTATGAGTTCCTGGATAATAAAACCTGCTAATGATTGCTTCCTCTTTGATGGCCTTTCTCTAAATCTTTCTCCCAGATTTCTAAGCCTTGTTTTTATTAAAATCTTTTAAAACATACATTGCATACATATTGTGGTGGGATTACATCCAGTTATGTACAAATTATGACAGATGCGCCCCCTACATGTGAAGAATTTAAGAAGGGGTTAGCCTGAGAGAATTCTGTAAAGGGAAAAATAATTTTGTGGGAAAATTAGTTGTGGTTATTGAGAGGCTATATACAAGCATTGGTGGTGATATAAGAGGTAAAAGAGATTGGTGTTGATGATATAGGTTGAGTATAATTAATAGAAATAAAAAAAAAATAATTGTAAGAAATCAAAATGAATGCTATGGTACATAGTGGGATAAAAGAAAAGAAAATGCGCCTAAACGATATTCTACTCGAGATTGGGAATAAAATCGAGGGAGTTCTATTAGGGCTTTTGAAAAATCAAAAATAAAATAAAAAGTTGGAAGAAATCAAAGTGAGTGCCTTGGTGCATGGTTAGAAAAAGAAAGAAAAATGCTTAAACCATATTCTACTCGAGATTGGGAATGAAATCGAGGGAGTTCTTTAGGTCTTTTGAGAAATCAAAAATAAAATAAAAAGTTGGAAGAAATCAAAGTGAATGCCTTGGTGCATGGTGAGAAAAAGAAAAAATGCCTAAACCATATTCTACTCGAGATTGGGAATGAAATCGAGGGAGTTCTTTAGGTCTTTTGAGAAATCAAAAATAAAATAAAAAGTTGGAAGAAATCAAAGTGAATGCTTGGTGCATGGTGAGAAAAAAAAGTAAAATGCCTAACCATATTCTACTCGAGATTGGGAAGAAAATCGAGGGAGTTCTATTAGGTCTTTTGAGAAATCAAAAATAAAATAAGTTGGAAGAAATCAAAGTGAATGCTTGGTTGCATGGTGAAAAAAAGAAGAATGCCTAACCATATTCTACTCGAGATTGGGAATGAAATCGAGGTAGTTCTATTAGGTCTTTTGAGAAATCAAAAATAAAATAAGTTGGAAGAAATCAAAGTGAATGCTTGATGCTTGGTAAAAAAAAAAAGAAAAGAAAAAGGCTTTTTGTAAATCAAAATAAAATATAATATCTAATTTTAAAAGAAAACCAGTGAGTTTTCGTTGATAAACATTTGTTTAGTTATTGAATTATGAACAAAAAATAAAAGAAGTGGTTATATAAATGGTAAATAATTGATTAAAATAAATGATAAGTATTTGAATTAGGGAAAAATGGTAAATTTGATTAAGTATTTTGATTTTAAACTAAGAATATAATGTAAATGAATGATATATTTAAAAAATGTATAGCGAGGTTCGCAAACTCGCTTCGTAAATCAATTACATGCCAAAAACTATCACGCTCGCAATCAACTCTTTATATACCTCATAGATTTTTTGTCTTTCCCGTGCGACTAATGGGTAGAAACATGATCTTTCCCAATTGTGCTTTATATTATGTATACAGGAGACATGGGAATCTAATTAACCTTACGTGTGTATTTTGTCTTTGTGTTTGTGTTGTTTTTCGAGATCTCAAGGCCGAATGTAGTATGTTAATATGTCCCGAGCCTTAATGCGTTCTATGGATTTTTATGCATTTCCCCAGGGCACTTAAGTTATGCTCGCCCGATATCCACTTTATTATATCGGGTGTCAATACCGGAGTCAAAATCTTTGAATACAGGGTCCGAGGAGAGTCCTCGACCCTTCAAAAAAATGGTTGTTTATTCCTTCGGAAGAAACGTAAGCTCGAAAGCTTAGCTACCTAATTTTTTCTATCATTTAAGTGGTAATATGGGTGCTTTTGTTCATATTTAACCTTGAGACCTGCGTGTTGTTAAAAGTCTAAGGTCTGTGGTGTCTAGTTGTGGAAAAATTTAGAGTTTTTTTTTTTTTTTAAGTCTTGGAAGAATAAAAATAATAGAAATGTAAAACTCATTGGGAAGTGTCTGTAACGTATTAAGTTTTTTGTGAGAATGTAATTAAATTGTGTTTTTTTGTGAAAGTCGATATGTAGGCTCAAACTGGAATCCCAAAACGTGTGACGCTAAAATTTGTGGACGGGGAAACGTGGTGACCTCAATTTATTTTCGGCCAAGAGGGGCCCGCGGGGTGGGGAATATGACCCATGTCCGGATGTGTGGGGAACGGTGCAAGGGGCAGATTCTAAATCTATCCACTCTCCATTTGTGCAAGTAATTTGATGTCGGCGTCTTTGCCGCCGCGCGGGGCAAACGGTCCATTTCATTTCTGGCTGCTAATTGTCCTCCTAATTGATTTTTTCACGGTGCCCTAATTGTCCTTCCTAATTGAATTGGTGTGATTCTCCCTCCGGGCATCATTTTTGTTTCTTATTAGTTGGTTCGAGGCCCTTTTAGTTTCTCTAAGTTCTCTCCGAGAATTTCCCATAGGAGATCTAGGAGTCCTACTATTGTTTGGCCTATATGGAAGACTGCTTCTTGCAGCAGGTACACCCGTTGGGATGGTAGTGCATAGATTAGCATGTGAACTATGAATACAAATGGGGCGAGTCCATAGGGTAGAAATAGAAGACAAATAACAGATATTAGGTGAAAAATGGGATATTGGCACATCTTCTCCCATGTTTTTGCCATAAAATGTGGCTCTGGAATATCTGGTTGGACTTCTATTGATTGTGGTGAGTTTGGAACGGGGTGTGTTTGTGGTTGGCCTATGTCGCATTTCTTGTTACCGTGGGTGAATTGCGTGGATCGTTTTTTGGACAAAATGGTAGGATCTAATGAACTGTCAGGTTCGTTGTCCATCAAGGATTCTGTTGAAGAAATTTCGGGTGTAGGTGTTTTAAGTGGAAACGTGCAATCGTCTCTCTGTCTTAGATGGTGTAAATTTGTTATTGTTTGTATTGTGCGTGTGGTATCTTTTGTGTACGGATTTAGTTTGTTTCTGTGGGCTGTATCGGTGTCTCTTTGTAGAGGTTGGTTGGATTAATCGACACTTCTTGCGAATTGGCAGGTGGGACAGGTTTTTACCTGTTTTGCAATGTCTTGTGTCATGTTCTGCCAATAATATTGAGCAGAGATGAGTCTCGTCATCTTTGAGATGTCTGGATGGTTGTGTTGTGTGTGGACGGATTTAAGTAGTTTGTTTGTGAGTGATTTTGGAACTATAATTTTAGTTACACCTTTTCAGGAAACGGTATGCAGTCCATTGTGATCCATGGTCAAGCTAGACTTTCCCGATGGGGAAGGCTGATGGCTCTTAATGAGGGAGGCGTCTAAGAAGCCACAGAACGGGTTACGAAGTATGGCGACCGTTTCATATTGTTGTACTCCATTTATGCTACGGACCTCATATTCGTATCTCGATAGCCTTAATCTCCATCGAAATAGTCTGCCTGACGGGTTTTTGATCTCTTTCAGCCACTGCAATGCGTGATGGTCAGAAAATATTGTAAATTTTCTGTCCATCAGACTGACACGGAAATTATCCACACTCTCCACAATTGCTAGGCATTGTAGTTCAGATATGGAATAACTTCGTTCGTGTGCCTCAGAGCGCGGCTGAAATTCTGGACTGTGTAGGCCTCCCCATCAGGGTGGACCTGTTTGAGGACGCCTGCGATGCCGAGTGTTGAGGTGTTAAAATACACTTGGCATGGCAGACCTTCCTGGTAAAGGTGTTACGTGGGGTGTGTTGTAAGGCTTTCTTTCAGGCTAGTGAACGCTTTCTGGCATTCTTCATCCCAGACCCACATGACATCCCTTTTTAGAAGGTTGACAAGTGGCGTCCGCAAGCGGGCGTGGTCCGGAATGAACTTTTTGTAAGCGTTCACAGCGCTTAAGAAAGATCGCAATGTTTTGCGATTGTGTGGTTGTTGGGTGGCGTGGATTGTTTCTATGTTTCGTGTAGATGGGGTGGTTGTGTTGGCAGTGATTGTGCGTGTGTTTGCGTGGTATCGTTGTCGCCTGTTGGCGTGAGTGTTGCGCTGGTTGTGCGTGTTACTGTTGTGTGACGACGTATGGACACGTGTGTGTTTAGTGTGAAAGCCGTCCTGTTGGATGGATACTGTCTGTGTATTGTTGTTGTGAGTATCGTGTTTGTTGCGATGTACACGTACGTGAGGGTCGTGTGGTGACGTGTGGTCACGCGTGTGTTTAATGTTGTCCTGTTGGGGGGACGCAATTTGTGCATTGTCGTTGTGATTTGAAGCCATTGTGGCCTTGTGAGTTGAGGGCATATAGTAAAGGCAATTGGCCTTAGTGAAAAAGGTTGTGTTTGTGCAGGCGCGTGACTAGATTGGCATGTGGGTGATTGGGTTTTGACCAATGGATGCGCGCATTGGGTGCCATGTGCGGAAGGTTTGGATGTATTGTTTGTCTTTTGTGACATCGCCTGGCACTCTCAATACGTGCATTCATTGGGTACATGGTAAAAATGGTAGGTAGGGGTAGACAATGGAGCGCCAAGTTGTAATATAGTGCCTTGGTTGAAATCTATTGTTAATTTAAAATTACGGAGGGTATTTATGCTGAGAATTCCAAATGGCAGAGGTGCTTCCACCACGTGGAAATTCTCTTTTCTAGATATTTTACCTATTGTTAGGGGGAGTTCTATTTTACCTATTGTTGTTACAAGACCATTTATAGCCTGTAGGTCTATAGATTGTTCTTTTAATTTTAAATTAGGGAGGTTAATTTTTAACATTTTATATAGATTATATTGCACTATATTCAAGCTTGCCCCTGTGTCAATTAAAAATGGGGTTGACATTTCATGGGTTAGATGCAGTTTCAGCGTCAATCGCTTGACGAAAAGGGTTGTTGGTTGCCTTCCTACCTGCTGATGGGCGAAAGTCTTGTGCGGCTGGTTGTGGAGGTTTGGGACGCCCGGCGTGCTGTCGAGTTTGGGCTATTTGCACTGCCCGCGCACTCGTGTGTAGATTTCGGGCTTGTTGGGATGGTTCAGTCCACATACCTGTTTTTTTCTGGATACTGGTGTAGGGATCCGGCATGGTGGGTGATGGTTCCTTGGGGTGGCGCGTCAGATCGCTCGGCAACGTGTCGGCGGCGGCTCCGTTCGTCTTCCGGCCTGTCGCCCGGCGGACTCTGTGGGCGGCGTATGTCCCGCCGGCGGTGGGTCGGGTCATCTTTACTCCCTGGACGATCGCCGTCAACTGTACTAGAATCGCCGTTAGGGTGCGTCGTGCCGTCTTCTTCCTTTTCTCCGCTATTTCGTCGCCGCTACTTTTCGCTACTTGGTCTCGTTTGTTTTCCATATTATCCTGTCGACTCACGGTAACGTTGGGACGATTACCTTTTTGAAGTTGATTGAGTTGATTGTTTGTGGTGGGCGCAGTCGTGTTGGCTGAGATTGTAAGGTGTTCTCACGGGGGAAAATAACGTAAAAACACAGGATTTGGATTGAAAAAAGGCAAACGATCTAGGGAGAAAGGGGTTGAAGCTATGGCTGAGTTGGCTATTAACTATGGCTGTTCACATTATTGAAGGATGGAACTTATCTGATCGTTGAAAGGATGGTGGCTGGCTCCTAACCGGTTCCTTGGTCGGTCCAGGTGCTAACTCGATGCTGTCCAAGTCCCAACTTTCCTCTATGGTGCGACGCTCTTAACTGACTAAACTCCGTTCCCGATTTAATACGAAGACTATTCAGGGTTCTGATTGGCTGGTGTTTGAGACGTGTAAGCTTTCTATTGGTTCCTGGCTAATTCCCTATTCTCTGATTGGGCCTTTGCTATCCTTTTGTTCTGGACTTGTTCTGACCTTATCCAGGAAATACTAGGTTCTTGAACCCAGTTTTATGAGTTCCTTGATAATAAAACCTGCTAATGATTGCTTTCTCTTTGATGGCCTTTCTCTAAATCTTTCTCCCAGATTTCTAAGCCTTGTTTTTATTAAAATCTTTTAAAACATACATTGCATACATATTGTGGTGGGATTACATCCAGTTATGTACAAATTATGACAGATGCGTCCCCTACATGTGAAGAATTTAAGAAGGGGTTAGCCTGAGAGAATTCTGTAAAGGGAAAAATAATTTTGTGGGAAAATTAGTTGTGGTTATTGAGAGGCTATATACAAGCATTGGTGGTGATATAAGAGGTAAAAGAGATTGGTGTTGATGATATAGGTTGAGTATAAATAATAGAAATAAAAAAATATATAATTGTAAGAAATCAAAATGAATGCTATGGTACATAGTGGGATAAAAGAAAAAAAATGCGCCTAAACGATATTCTACTCGAGATTGGGAATAAAATCGAGGGAGTTCTATTAGGGCTTTTGAAAAATCAAAAATAAAATAAAAAGTTGGAAGAAATCAAACAATTTATGAAAAATACTGGAAGGATAATAAATTATCTCCATCTTATTTAAGATTGAAATCCTTTTGCGGAAAACCAATAAAAATTATTGGTGAGAGAAGAGTTTTTGTGAAGGAAGCAAATCAAAATTTGCGGTTGATAGTTGTAAATGAAGATATTTCGATAGTTTTGTTGGGACGAGAATGGCTAAAAAATTTAAATCTTGATTTTTCTAGGTTATATATATTGAACATTAGACAAGTAAGCGAGTCCGATATCAAAGTTATAATAAATAAGTATGCTAATTTATTCAGCAAAGAATTAGGTTGCTTAAAAAACGTCCATATTGATTTTTATTTTTAAAAAAATACGACTCCTGTATTTTGTAAGGCGAGAAGTTTGCCTTTTTCTTTGAAGAAAAAAGTAGAAACTGAAATCGATTGTATGGTTAACGAGGGAATTTTACAACCTATTGAGTATGCAAACTGGGCCGCACCTATAGTACCAGTACTGAAGAAAGATGGAAGCCTTAGAATTTGCGGCGATTTCAGATGCACCGCAAATAAGGCCATAGAATTGGATAAGTACCCGCTGCCATCAATAGACGAAATTTTTTCAAAATTGTCTGGAAATACAGTGTTTTCGTCATTGGACTTATCCAGAGCTTATTTGCAGGTCAGGTTATCTGAAGAGGCCAAAAGAGTGATGAACATTAATACTACGAAGGGGTTATTTGCCTTTAAAAGGTTACCCTATGGAGTAGCTGTAGCACCAAATAAGTTCCAAAGAGTAATGGACAATCTATTTGCAGATATGTCGGGAGTGGCTTGCTACATCGACGACATCCTGGTAGCCGGAAAGGATCATAGGGATCACGAGCAAAAGCTGGAATTGGTCTTTAAAAGGCTGCAAGAAAAAGGTTTAAGATTAAACATGGATAAATGCAAATTCGCAATAAATGCTGTTGAATATTTAGGTTTTAAAATAGATAAAAAGGGACTGCATCCCATAAGTAGTAAAATAGAAGCGGTGGTAGAGGCGCCTGAACCTACAAACGTTTCTCAATTGAGATCTTTTATAGGTCTCCTTATGTATTACTCTAGGTTTATAAGAAATATTGCAGATATTTTAGCGCCCTTCTATCACCTCTTAAAAAAGAATTCCAAATGGAATTGGACTAGCGAACACCGTATATTATTTGCAAAATGCAAAGCATTGCTAACTAACGAGTCGGTGCTGGCACATTATGATGCAACTAGGGAACTAGTCCTTGCATGTGACGCCTCTAGCTATGGATTAGGAGTGGTTCTGAGTCACAGGAACGATAGAAAGGAAGAAACTCCTATAGCTTTTGCTTCAAGAACGCTAACTGAAGCGGAAAGGCGGTATTCTCAATTAGAAAAAGAGGCCTTAAGCATCATTTTTGGTTGTGAGAAATTCCGACAATATCTATTGGGACGTGAATTTGTGTTGGTCACAGACAACCGACCTTCAATGCACATTTTTTCACCCCAGAAACCGATCCCCATATGTGCTGCATCAAGAATTAAGAGGTGGTCTTTAAAATTAGCTGCATTTAAATACACTGTGGAGTTTCGAAAAACTGATGATAATGGCAATGCAGACGCCTTATCACGTTTACCTTTAGGCTCAAAGACCACGGAATCTTTGGATGAGGATCAGGTGCTTCTCCTTCGGAAAATGAGTGAGGTCCCCTTCTCATTCCAGGATGTGGCAGTTGAGACACGCCGGGATAAATCACTATCAATTGTGTTGAGAAATGTTAGGGAAAATAATTGGCAAATTCCAAAGGTTTCGCAGGAAAATCCACTTTATTCCTATTATAGGATAAAAGACGAATTAAGTTGTGAGTTTGGGTGTCTTCAATGGCGTGAAAGAGTGGTAATTCCCCGGAAATTAAGATCCTTAATTTTGGACGATTTATATGAGATGCACCTAGGGATGGTGAAAATGAAAATGATTGCAAGACGGTATTTTTGGTGGCCAGGCATAGATAAAAACATAGAAGAGTTGGCTAGAGATTGCAGAATATGCCAAGAATCTGCAAGTATGCCGCCGTCTACTATTTCAGAGTGGACTTGGCCTGAGAAGCCGTGGCACCGTCTACACTTAGATCTAGCAGGTCCCTTTATGGGACGGATGTTCATGGTCCTTGTAGACGCGTACACCAAATGGCTGGAGATTGTCATCATAAAGGACATTACGAGCAGGACTATCATAAGACATCTTAGGGAGATCTTTGCCAGATTTGGATTACCTGAAATTTTGGTAACCGATAATGGCAGACAATTTGTCTCAAGTGAATTTGAAGAATTTACAACAAAAAAAGGAATAAGACACACAAAAGATTGTTTGTCATGTGAAATTCCCGTAGCCATACCCCCCAAGATAACCAAAAGGAGTATCCTGTCCTTCTTAGCTCAGATATATGACCCTATTGGATTTCTGAGTCCAATATTGATAAGGCCTAAAATTCTATTGCAAAAAGCTTGGACTCTAAAGTTGGCATGGGACGATGAATTGGACCGTCACTACAAGGATGAACTAAGCCTATGGTTCGACGACCTTCAGCTGCACAAAGGCATGGCAATTCCTAGGAATTTCAATCCTTTTGATGGTACCGCAGAAGGACTGGCAGATACACACGTTTGTTGATGCTAGTAGTGAAGCTTATGCTGCTGTGGTCTTCCTTCGGACTCGGGTTGGTGACAAAGTTGAAGTGCATATGATGGCGGCTAAGTCTCGAGTCGCTCCTCTCAAGAGACCTACGATACCAAGACTTGAACTTTTAGCCAGTGTTGTAGGAGCACGATTAAACAAGATGATCTTTGAAGCTCTAGAGTTAAAAGATATCAAAAATGTATTCTGGTCTGATGCCACAACAGCCCTCGCTTGGATAAAGCGCGATGACCAGTGGGGTACCTTTGTCGGGAATCGCGTGAAGGAGATATGCAGACTTAGTGATCCTGTAAATTGGAGATATGTTCCTAGCGAGTGCAATCCAGCTGATTTACCCTCCAGAGGATGCAGTCTCTCCCGACTGATACAGTCTACATGGTGGGAGGGCCCTTCCTGGTTAAAACTCTCCGAAGAATTTTGGCCTTCCAGGTATAAAGACCTGAATGAAGAAGAAATCTGTGCGAAAAGAATGCTCGGAACATCAACATTAGCATATCAACAATTGATGAGCCTGCTGTGTCATGCAGAGGCAGTGAAGAATGAAAGGCCCACGACTTATGTCAGCGACGATCCGAATGATCTTGTGTCAATATCACCTTCCATGTTTCTACAAGAACAGACAGATGTCGAGTTTCCCGAGTGCCAGAATATGGGATCTAATCCAACGACACAGAAACTGCGCTATTTGAGCAAGCTGAGGGAGGAGTTGAAATCACGATTCAGGAAGGAATATTTGTCCCTCCTGGTCCAGAGAAACAGACGCATTTACAATCCAAAACTCCAGGCTGGGGATGTTGTCCTTGTTGGTATGGACAATAAAAAGCGTAACTTCTGGCCATTAGCAGTGATCGAGGAGATATTATTTGGAAGAGATGGAGTGAATAGATTAGTGGAGGTGAAAACCGCAGTAGGAACCTTCCTAAGACCTATTCAGAAAATATATCCCTTGGAAATATCATCAACAGCAGCTTCTTCGCGTTTGCTGAACGACAGAAAAGAGAAAACTGCAAAAATACAGACTAGATCGGGAAGAACCATTTGTAAACCCAACCGATTGGACGATTATTTGTGTTTTTCTGTGTGCCTAGATAAAAACAGGTGGGAGTGTGTGTGGAATGGTGGAGATCCATTATTCCGGACGCAGCCCAGACGGCTCAGGTGTCGACTGTAAACACGCCAGCGCCAGCCGCCGACAAAGGATTTAGAACACGGCTTGGTCTGCTACCGGCCAGTTGCGTATTTTCCTCTGTCCTCTTGATATGTATTAAATAAAGTTAGTTAGAAGGAGATTTTTACCCCCTCCTTTCTGCTATTTAGTGATCTTATTTAAATCCTTGCAACAGCCCACAAAGAATCATCACAGCGAATTCTTCTACCAATCTCGCTTCAGTGTTTTTGTGAACTATTACCCTACATTTCTACACACCTTAGAGTTATTTGCAGATTTGTAGATTTAACTCGCAAGCAGCGCCACCATTGCGACGATGATAACAAGTTTTTTATCTATAAGTTTTATTATCACTAAGTTTATTATCTTAAAGATTATTTATCAAAAGTAAGATTTTCTACCTATTAATTGCGCACAAGTCAAAGTTAGTTTTATCATTTATCTACAACATATATATTGGGAGAATAGATAAAATGATAATTTTGTAATGTAGAAAATTAGGAAAGACAAAATTCAGGATGACAGGCAATTTATTTGAGACAAGAATAATGATACAATTCCAAGGCAAAGATACTATTCCTTTAACTTCCAATTACTGAGGGAACCAATTAATATTGATTTTATTCAATGTTCACTAGATAAAAGATGATTTTGTAAAGTAGAAAATTAGGAAAGACAAAATTCAGGATGACACGGCACACAGGGACCGGGAAAAAATGTTCACTTCATCTAGAGATTCAAATTTACGAGTTTCAAATTATCAAAATATATCTATTATTTTTTAATAAGTTTATAGAGAATTGTTTTAACAAATGTTCGTTAGACAAACCTTTACTCGGGTAAAGGCGAAGTCGGGTACGTCCGCTAGTTCAATATAATATTATGAAAATTCTAGTGATATACTCTAGCAATGGTTAGATCATGGAAAAATAGCTTCGCAACATGAATTCTGATTACTTTTATAAAACGCATTTAGGTTTTCTGTCAATTATTTTTTTTTTCAAAATGAATATAAGATATATTTCCCCAAACAAGATTCAGATACATAATTAATATTCTCCTTGTTCTATATTATTTCTTTTTAAGTAATTTTCATGTTTTATGATGTCATCTTTCAAAATTGGCATATTTATAATGGGGGAGATTCAATTCAGTAAATTATAGTGTAAAAAAACCCATCAAAGATGACAATTGAAGTATATAGACATTATTTAATAACCAATAAAAGAGAGGTATCATAAAAAAAAATTTAAATTCTTTAAAATACACACTACTTACGCCAAAAAAAAACATAAAAAGTTTTATTAATATATTTTTATTAATTAGGAATATTTAATTTTAAAATAATTTTTATAATCTAATTCCTATTTTTTTTATTTTTTTCTAATATCTAGTTATAAAAATTTACTAATTATAGAAATTTCATTGAATTTTATGCGTAAATTACTTTGGTACTTTTCTATGTTATGTTTAGGAATAGGTTGTGTTTATTTAGTTTCGTTTTAGCTTAAGATTAATACTATTCTTTTATTATTATTATTCGTGTTATATCTGTATTAAATACCATTAAATAAGGTAAGTTTTGCAACATATCTATAGTTCACTTCATTCACAGTTTAGAATTTTCTATGACGTTATACTTTTCACGTTACTTCCCTGATTGACCTATTGCATCATAACTTAATTTATACCTTTAGGTCTAAATAAAATGAATATGTAATGCGTTAAATACATATAGATAATAATCAAAATAAAATGAAACAGCAAAAAAAAAAGCATTTCTTTAGCAAAATATAGTTTTTTTTTATTTTTTATCATACATTGCGAGTACAATGTGAACTATTTATAGTTGAATAGTTTTTCACTGCATATTTACAACAAAGTTGTATAAAAATATATATATATATATTTAAAATTTAACAAAATAAATAATATACTAACTGAAAGCCTTTGCTATTTTGTTTAAATTATAACTTCAATATTAAAATGTGTGCCAAAAAAATGCAGATTCTTTTATAGTAAAAAAATGTTTTCCCTTCTCCATGCTTATAAAACACATTGTTAAGGTGAAAATTTCAGGCTTCCAAGGAGGCCACCTCATAGCCTCTAAATAAAGAAGTCCTCTCTGAATAGCAATAGTGAATTTATTCATTTATTAACCCTATTACATCTTAATATCTTTGCTTCCTTAGTTATATTCCAGACCTCTATATTTATTTATTCTTTTATTTGATCTTTTTATTATTGATACAAGAAAATATAAGATCTAATCCAAATATGGATTATTTTTTTATTGTTATATGGATTAGGTCTTATTTTTTTGTGTCTATAATCCAAATTGTGCTTTATTTATTTTATTTTTTTTGTTTATCCCTAGTACACGTGGTACAGGCCATGATAATCATGGTGGGTTGAAGAAGAATAGATTAGGGTTATCTTTAATACAATATGATTGAATCATGGTGGATGTGCGTGTCACTTTAGTACTGTAAGTGCATGTTTGTATTTAGAAGATATCAGAGTACCATTTAGGTCAATATAGAAAGGTATTGGGACAATAAGTCTTCTTCTTTCTTATCTCCACTCAATCATATTTGGGTATCAAGCTTGTAGAGCTTGAGACTTGACAACCATCATGACTGGGTGAAGTAGAATGCATCTGCCTTTGTCATTAAGACTGGGAGCACTATTCAGTGGCAGGCTGACTTAGCTCCAAAAGAAATGGCCGCCTCTGACATGAAGAACAGATGCCATGTGCAGCCGCTCCTAACATGGAGTACAAACACTGCTCTGTATCCCTGGATTAGGAGCTCTTACAGGGTACTATCAGCTGGGACAGCTGAACCCAGGTATTTTAGTGAGCTTGTTACTGCTCCCCCTCCTCCTTTTTCATCCGGACTTGGGACCAGCAAAGGCGGAGTTCAATGGGAAAATAAGTTTATAAATGGAATCATAAGGCACAATTTGGATTATAGATTATAAACACAAGGTAATAAGACCATATTTATTTATTTGGTCTTATTGTGTTTATAAATGGAATCACTTATATGGAGTAGAAATTTTACAAACTTTTGGAAAAGTGGCCTGATAGTATTTGTTTGGAATTCTCATATCACATTGATAAAATGCAACAATCCTAAAATAAGTTGATATATTGTCTCTGTTTAAAATATATATTTTGAGGACCAAAGCCATGGTGTACAGGTTGGCTTTTTGTCTGAATTTACCAAAACTGGTGTTGTGGATCATTCTTCATCCCCAATAGTAAAGTTTTTTGCTAGGGTGATGCACAGTGCATTGTTCTGATGCATTAATAAAGGGAGAGGTGCCTCATTTGGTATATAGTTAAGCCTGTCTATAGCACCCCCTCTAAATAGTGCCTTCCTCTCTATAGCGCCCGATTTTCAACTTTAAAAGAAATAAATAACCAAGATATATTGGAACTAATGAAAACAACAATTACAGATGTTATGGACCAAAAACTGAAAGGGATCCAAGATGAATTAGTCAAAACAACTCCAACATATGCTCAAGTAGCTCGTACAGAAACATCACAAGATTACATAAAAAAAAAAAAAAATTTACATAAGGAGTTCACAATAGTGGCAACACCTATAAATGTGGAAGATAATACAAAAATGTATCAAACTATATCAGGCAAAGTTAAAAAGCTTAGGGACGAAGGAAAAAAAATAAAGATTAACAAAATTATAAATGCTAGGAAATCTGTAATAATAAAGACCCCTACAGAATCAGACATGGAATCTCTAAATGATGAGTTAGGCAGGGCAGAGGAACTCGCAAATATCAGCAAAATTTTTATCCCCAAACCAAGAGATCCTACAGTAATAGTCAAAAATGTTAATAAACTTACAGAAACCGCTAATTTTACTAAAACAATCTGCAGTATGAACCCTGAATTGAACGAAATGGAAAATGATATCCATGTTTTGTTTAGCATGAAATCGAATAAGCCCCACCACAACATAGTTCTTAGGGTTTCTCCAAAGGTTTACCGAATCCTTAAAAATATGAATAATAAATTATATACTGACTTTGAACGCTGTTTTGTGGAAGATAAGATTCTGGTAAAACAATGTCAGAAATGCCTTCAATTTAATCCCAACCATAAATTGGCCGATTGTACTAACGTCGAGATATGCAAATTATGCGGCGCGCAAGGAATTCATGACTGTTCAAAAATTTGCAATTGTTATAACTGTCTAAAACATCCTAAATTTAGAAACTCGCCGAATCATAGAGCTAATTCCTCGGACTGTCCTCTATACAAAATACAGATAGACAGAATTATCCAACGAACGAGATATGATCCAACCGACAATTAGGCAAATTTCGCAGCTAAGATTTTTGTTTATTTAGTTTGAATATCATGCAGGGAAAAGGAATTAAATGTTTACAACAAAATGTAAGAAAAAGTATCTTGGCACTGAATGAGCTTCAAGCTTCTATAAAAGACAACCCACCAGATATCATCCTAATACAGGAACCTTATCTGATTGATAGAGATGTAATTTTCGATTTGGAATCTCAAATAGTGCATTCAACGACAGATGAACTAATTTATACTGCAACGATCTTTATGAATAAGAGTTTAAAATTTAATAAAATCAATAAATTCACAAACTCCTTTTGTACAACCACTTCTTTAAATTCAGCAAAATCAAATACTATTATCGCAAACTTTTATATACATCCACATAGATTTAATGACACTCATAGAAAATTTATCCAAGAGCTTCTGGAGACCTACAATCAACAACCTATTATACTATGTGGTGACTTTAATTCTAGACACCCAGTCTGGTTTGATCCGACAACAAACTCCAATGGTTTCAAATTCCACTCCATCATAGATGAACATAACCTATTTATTCATAATCTTAAGATACCCACCTGCCGAAATTCTAGCTTTATAGATCTTACGATTTCAAACAAAAAATCAATAGGTTTGGTACAAAACTGGAAGACGACTATATTGACGCACATTTCAGATCACGTAGCAATAACCTTTGACATTTATCACAATTTTAACGGGCAAAGGACAGTTCAAAACTCAACATGGAAATTTATAGAAAAAGATGCTGATTGGAAAACATTTACCGAAAAAATAGCAATACAAGACGTAGATAATATTATCACCATGATAAACCACGCGTCAAACATCAAAGATATTGACAACATTGTAAAGACTCTCACACAAATAATTAAAGAGGCAGCTTATCTGTCACTAAATGTCAAGACAAGAAGCGGAAATCATAAAACAAATACATACTGGTGGGATGGGAAGCTGGAGAAAATGACAAACGATTTCCACTATATTAGAAATTTGTATTACCGACATGGAAAGGTCCTTGAAAAGACCTATAAATCAATGAGAATTAAATATTTAAATAAAAGTAAAAAGGCAAAAAGAGCGAGTTGGAGAATTTTTATAGAAGAAAGTCATTCAAATAACTCATTTGGTAATGCTTATAGGATATTCAAGTCATTGAGATCGAAAAATAGAAATTTAGGATTACCACTAATAGATAATTTACCAGATCATTTAAAGACCGACAAAATAAAAAGTTTAATGAACGATCTATTTCAGGATGATATTGGAGGTTTGGATAAAGATGATCATATTTTGATTAGAAATTATACGCCTAAATATAAAAATAAAAGTAGTGTTTATATCGAATCTAAGGAAATAGAGGGAACAATTTTAAAAACAAATATTAAAAAAGCACCGGGCCCTGATTACATTAGTAACAATATGATTAGACAGGCTAAAATAAAAATAATCCCAATTCTGCATAAATTATTCAATAAATGTATAGAAATGGGATATTATCCGGATGAATGGAAAAAATCATTCTTAAAAATAATTCCAAAACCAGGCAAAACGAATTATGAAATAAATAAAAGTTATAGACCTATATCATTGACATCTAATCTATCTAAAACATTTGAGAATATAATAAAAAATAAATTAAGTAACTATTATTTAGAGAATAATTTAATGAGCTCAAGGCAGCATGGTTTTATGAAATCTAGATCAACAATTACTGGAATGGATAAAATTATAGAAACTATATTGAAACATAAACAAAAAGAATTGACTTCCTTGATAGCTATAGATATTGCGGGTGCATTCGACAATGCATGGTGGCCTGCTATTATAAAAAGAATGGATAATGATGATGTTCCTTCAGATTTAATACGGATCATAAAATCTTATTTGAATAATGAAAGGGAGGTGAAATTTACATACGAATCAGAAACTTTTTATAAGAAACTAACTAAAGGATGTCCACAGGGTGGACCTTTATCTCCACTTCTATGGAATATTTTGCTAAATGATTTGTTGATAAATTTTGATTCAATGAATGCAGATATTATATGTTATGCAGACGACGTTACAATAATTTGCTGGAATAAGACTATTGAAGGACTAAAAACCGCAAGTGAATACACCTTAAATTATGTGATCCAATGGTGTAATAGAAATAAATTAACGATCAGTACAGAGAAGACTAATATGCTATACCTACATAACAGACAAAAAATACCTATTAAGGTTAATAACAATATAATAATGCCGGTCAAGCAAGTAAAAATTCTGGGAATGAAATTTTCTAATCACAAATGGAAAAACAAAGTTAACTTTACACCGCATGTTAATGATATTCTGTGTAAGGCAGGACATATGAAAAATTTATTATGTTCACTAAGTGGCAATATGTGGGGTTTAGACACTGAAAAGAGGTTAACTTTATTCAAAACAATCATTAGGCCTGTACTTACATACGGTTCTGAAATTTGGTTCAAATATTTAAACAATCGTTGTAAACAAAAACTGAACTCCATGCAGTACCAGATCATTTTATGGGCAGTTAGAGCATACAAAACCACTTCATCAAACTGTGTGCATAGCTTGGCAAAAATTCCACTCCTAACAGATTATATAGAATCCAGAATAATCAAATTTGATCTAGCTCAAATGTCCATTGAAGATCTAATTACTTACGAACCCTATGCTCCAAGTATAGTCAAATCATTCTTACACGCAAAAATGAATGAAATTTTTGAGAACACTAATGAAATTTTCAGAAGCTTTTTCGTATTAGGAATTCCAAGATTTTTCCGTCCAAATTTTTATAATATCCAATTCATTACAGATCATGGCAATTTTGGGAAATTTTTGGCAACTATCGGCGCCGTGAAGGAACCAGGATGCTTCTGCGGAGGTGAAATTCAAGACGCGAGACATCTACTTCTGGAGTGCCCAATTTTCCGGGATTTTAGGGAAAATAGATTTGGTCGTATTGGACAGCTTGATGAATTTGTAGACAAAAAAGAAAAGTATAAAAATTTTGATCAATTTTGTAAATACATATACAACTTTCTCTTGAATTGGAAAAAAGAGAAGGAATCTTAGAAAAAAAAAAGAACTGCGATGCTTGCTCTGTGTGTTTTGCTTTGTTGTTTGTTTTTCTCTTTGGACAATTTTCTTTAGTTAATTTATGTAAAATAATGAATTGAACAGGATTGTATATAGCCGAATTGCTGTAATGCAGTGAAATGTATTGGCGCAAATATCCCTGAGTTTGGGATATCGCGTTTCATGATGTTAATAAAGTTAATTAATTAATTAATTAGTACGATGCGATTTACATAAAAAGTGACCTGTCTATAGCACCCTATTTTGGCGAGTCCCAAGAGGGGGCGCTATAGACAGGTTTAACTGTATATATTTTAGTATAACCTTGTTATAACAGCAACATGGCTATCTTCTTCTTCTTCTTATCTCCACCCAATCATATTACAGTATTAAGCTTGTAAAGTTGACAACCATCATGTTTGGGTGAAGTAGAATGTGTCTGCCTTTGTCATTAAGACTGGAAGCACTACTCAGTGGCAGGTCGACTTAGCTCCAAAAGAAATGGCCACCTCTGACATGAGGAACAGACGTCATGTGCAGCCGCTCCTAACATGGAGTACAAACGCTGCTCATTCTGTATCCCTGGATCAGGAGCCCTTACAGGGTACTATCAGCCGGGCCAGCTGAACCCAGGTTTTTAGTGAGCTTGTTACTGCTCCCCCTCCTCCTTTTTCATCCGGGCTTGGGACCGGTAAAGGTGGAGTTGCAACATAGCTATAACATTGTTGTGTCGTACCTAGATCTTGTTTGTGTACCATGTCTATTCAGAGTGGTATAAAAACAACAAATGATTTCATGAAGGGATTCAGCTATAACTAGGGAATTATTAGAGTGGTATGAACTGGAAGTATAAGTGGGACTTGCCTCCACTGTCAGAAGGATTCTTGGCATTGTGGATGTCACTCATGCAAAATGTCCTGCTCTGCAGACACACAGTCCGACTTTGGCGACACTGACTTGTAGGCTGATCCACTGCTACTGGAGACCGACAAACTCATTCCTGTGTCCACTTCCACAGAACAATCACAGTCCAGTTGTCAACTGTCCTGGACAACTTCAGGACACCACTGCTAGCCACTAGGATGCCTGCTTTGGGACACTCCACCGTGCTTTCCCTTTCTCTCTTCAAGACTCCTCGCTATCAAATTCCTTCCCAGACAATCTTGTTTTACCCCTGTCTTTCTCTGTTATCCCCGCGCCATCAGACCCCTAGTCTTTATGTTCTGCCACCAGCTTCTTCCATGGCACGGTCTACTAGGGCCAGTTACACTGCCTTGTTTATCCCTTTCTTACCAGACTAATGGTACAATATCCTGACAGTTTCGTCAAATAGTTGGTCTAGCGTCAATATCTCTTACAGTTTGTTTTACCAGAAAAATCCAACCACTATTAGATTCACACCGAAGCAAATTCAAATCATTTCTACCTGTATTGGACCAACTACAATAGAACTTCCATGAGAGGACACTCCCGCTAGAGGACACCTCTCTACAAAGGACAGTTTCCATCACCAATACAGTAGAACAACCTCCATTAGAGGACACTCCCACTAGAGGACACCTCTCTAGAAAGGTCAGTTTCCTCTGACAAAAATGACCATTTTAACTTAATTAGCGTTGAAAGGACACCTCTTCCTAAAGGAAACTTTGACAACTAGGTGTTGTCCTTTACAGGGAGGTAATTCTACTGTATCACACCATGGAACAAATACATCTGAACCTCACTGTAACATTATTTGGAGGGAGGACCTAGATTTTATATTGTTATAACCAACAAATAAAATATTTAAGAGTTCTAAAACTTGGGAGAGGTGCCTCTTTTAGTACATTTTATTATGTTCTGTAAAACCTCCGTGAGAAGACACTCTCGCTAGAGGACACCTCTCTATAAAGGACAGTTTTCATCACCAAAATCATTTTTATTAAATTAGCTGCTCTCGAGTGAGAGGCTACCTCTTTCTTAAAAAACACTTTGACTCTGAAACTAAGTGTCTCTTAGAGAGAGGTGTTCTACTGTGGGTGTTTAACCAAAAGAGTAATAAATATTGGTAGATTTTTAACTGTTGTTCTAACCATTTTGCCAAGGCATATGTTGGTCTTCTTCTTTCTTATCTCAAAGCCATGATAATCATGGTGGTAGTTAGCGACTGCTTTTACTGTAAGCGCACCACATATCTACACATGTGAAAAGCAGTACGACTTTGCACTTACAAATGTGTCAGAGCCCCCCGTTGCATATGTTGGTGAAGGTCTATTGTTTACTATTGGGCGTAATGGACAGTTAGGCTTGTAGACTTTTGGAGCACCGTATATATTGGGAACAATGTGCATTATAATTTTTCAACTTGGTTTAAAAGCCAATTATATTTGTTTTTTCTCCAGTTTTTAAGTATGGTATTCAATTTATTTTTGAAGTGTTTTTTTGTTGGATCATTTTGTATAGGAGAATAGGTGCCATTGTTATTCAAAACAAACTACATTGCTAAACAAAATTCAAAATTGAAAAAAATAGAAGGTATTTTAAAGAGAAATGACATTCTAAAATTATTATTGCCAAGAAATTGATTTTACCAAAAGAGTTTTTTTTTTCACTTATCCTTTTAGTCTAAATTAAACAAGATCTTGGAGGTTGTGCTTATAAAGAAGCTCAAGAACTCTTCTTGGTTCTCTGTACAGGGATCTTTTGTCCTTTCCAATACAATTTAGTATATGTTGGGGAGTGGCCTCTTCGGACGACTCCATATAGGTTATATGCCATTTACGTTAGAGCGCTGGTTTTATCCAACATTTCCCCGAGGTCACCTACAGAGAGGTGTAACTTGGACTTTGACCTGGTATTAAATGGCCGCCTCTAACATGAGGAACAGCCGCTCCTAACATGGAGAACAGACGCTGCTGAATATTCTGTAACCCAATAATAGGAGCCCTTACAGGGTGCTATCGGTCGGGCCAACTGAAACCTGGTTTTTTAACGAGCTTGTTACTGCTCCCCTTCCTCCTTTTACATCCGGGCTTGGGACCGGCACCAAAAGAGTAATGTTTTTAAATGTCCGCACTTTTTTTTTATTCTTGAAAATAAACTAAGCTCAATATGTGATGTAAGTTTATGGTAGAGGAACAAGATTGAAAGGACGTCGGACTGGAAAAAGCTAAAATTAATCTGCAGATTAATTTGGGGTCTTTAAGAGGGGAACAGGGGGTCGGTGAAAGGATGGTCTAAACTGTTGGTTTTTGACCTCTATGACTGTATCAAATCCCAAATTGGGCACTTTTTTATGATTTAAAAAAAAAAAGAATGCTCCAATGGCTCCCGATTCTTGCAAAAGTCCAACCCCACCAGCGAAATGCAAGTAACCAAACAGGGCTCTGGCACATTTATAAGTGCAAAGTCGAACTGCTTTTCACATGTCTAGATATGTGGTGCACTTACAGTAAAATCAATCGGCTACTTCTACCCACCATGATTATCATGGCCTGTACCACGTTTACTAGGGATAAGCAGAAAAAAGGGGGGAACCCTTTAGGTTCTTTCTCATTGTTTACCATGCTCAAGCCAATTAGAAACAAGCGTTTTAACATGGATGGGAGGGATAAACACATCTATTCTCATATTAGCAAGATCAAAGAACTTACTCCCAATCACACCCACCTTAACAGGGAATCTATAAAGTTAGGTTTTTTTCCCAAAATAAAGAATGCGTATGTTACAATACTGTTACAGATTACTTTGTAACTAAAAAAAAAAAAACATAATCTTTGAAAAGTAAATGCAGTAGAACTACCTCCCTGTTTTTTTTTTTTTGCATATCCCTAGTACACGTTGTACAGGCCATGATAATCATGTTGGGTAGAAGTAGGCGACTGCTTTTGCAGTAAGTGCACCCACATGTGAAAATCAGTTCGACTTTGCACATATAAATGTGCCAGAGCCCCATTTGGTTACTTGCACTCGCTGGTGAGGTTGGACTTTTGTAAGAATCGAGGGCCATTGGAGCATTTTTTTATTTATTTTTTTTAATCAGAAAAAAGTGCCCAATATGGGAATTAACCCTGGGTTGTAGCAGTCGAAAACCAACGAATCACACCATTCTTCCACAGACCTACTACTACCTCCCTGTAAAGGATACTTATTTGCAGAGCTAAAGTGTCCTTTAGAGAGAGATGTCCTCACAAGGTAATAAGACCAAATCCAAATAAATAAATAGTGTGTGACATTTCGGTAACAGCGTTGTTACCGAAACGTCACACTCTATTTATTTATTTGGATTTGGTCTTATTACCTTGTGTTTATAATCTATAATACAAATTGTGCCTTATCAGAGAGATGTCCTCTTACCAGAGAGTTGTCAATTAGTAAAACTGGTAATTTTGGTGATGATAACTGTCCTTTATAGAGAGGTGTCTTCTAGGGAGAGTGTCCTCTCATGGAGGTTCTACTGTATCTTCATTCTTCCATCATGTTTCTCTCTGGAAGTTGCCAAAAGCTAGTCATCTACTCAGGAGGTGGAGGTCACATTGAAGGTCTGTGTATTGCTGCAGTTTCACTTTACAGAGCTTGTTTCTCTTTGGCTGATTACAGTTTCGCTATAGCAGACTTCAATGGAACTGAACCTTTGGTCCATTATAACCATGGTTTACTATAGTTAGAATTACAGGGATACAGGATGAGCAGTGTTTGTACTCCATGTTAGGAGCGGCTGCACATGGCGTCTGTTCCTCATGTCAGAGGTGGCCATTTCTTCTAGAGCTAAGTCGGCCTGCCACTGAGTAGTGCTCCCAGTCTTAATGACAAAGGGAGACGCATTCTACTTCACCCAGTCATGATGGTTATCAAGTCTCAAGCTCTACAAGCTTGATACCCTAATATGATTGAGTGGAGATAAGAAAGAAGACAATAGTTAGAATTGGTGATTATTTTAGGGTCATTATTCAATAAAATAATCCCTTGAATCAATATTAAGTAAAAAATATCAGTTCTCCAGGGGAAAGTATATTTTCAATGATTGTGGATCTGATTTAAGTAAAATCTGAACACAAGCTAATAACACCAAATCCAAATAAATAAATAGTGTGTGACATTTCGGTAACAGCGTTGTTACCATCTTCAGACAAAAGTACTGAATGAGAAATTTTACCACAGCATGTTTTAAATAATTACTGTTATCAAATGTGTAAACAATTTCTCATTCAGTACTTTTGTCTGAAGATGGTAACAACGCTGTTACCGAAACGTCACACACAGTTAAGAAGAAGATAGTTTTCTGAGAATCTAGTTATCTTGTTTAAACACCTGATAACAGTAACTATTTAAAACATGCTGTGATAAAATTTCTCATTCAGTACTTTTGTCTGAAGATGGTAACAATGCTGATACCGAAACGTCACACACTATTTATTTATTTGGATTTGGTCTTATTACCTTGTGTTTATAATCTATAATCCAAATTGTGCCTTATAAAGTAAAAATTGATTTGATTTGGTGATAAATTCATGGCTTACTTGAGTTCACAATTCAATAAAATAATCCCTTTGTATCAATATTGAGTAAAAAATATCAGTTCTCCAGGGAAAAGTATATTTTCTGAAAAGAGAGGCCTTGGAGGCCAAATCAAAGCAATTTTTACTCAAATCCACAAAAAATCATTGTAGAAAAATGAAAAAATATTTTTCCCTGGAGGCCTGATATTTTGACTCAACATTTAGGTTCATTATAATGGAAGGCTCGCTATATATCCAGTAGAACTACCTCCCTGTAGAAGACAACATAATTGCAGAGCCAATGTGTCCTTTAGAGAGAAGTGTTCTCTTACCAGAGAGTTGCTACAGTAGAACTACCTCCCTGTAGAAGACAACATAATTACACAGCCAATGTATACTTTAGAGAGAAGTGTTCTCTTACCAGAGAGTTGCTACAGTAGAACTACCTCCCTGTAGAAGACAACATAATTACACAGCCAATGTATACTTTAGAGAGAAGTGTTCTCTTACCAGAGAGTTGCTACAGTAGAACTACCTGCCTGTAGAAGACAACATAATTACAGAGCCAATGTGTTCTTTATAGAGAAGTGTTCTCTTACCAGAGTTTCTACAGTAGAACTACCTCTCTGTAAAGGACAACACCAAGTTGTGGAGCCAAAGTGTCCTTTAGAGAGAGAAGTGTCCTCTTTCCAGAGAGTTGCTACAGTAGAACTACCTCTCTGTAAAAGACAACATAATTGCAGAGCCAATGTGATCTTTAGAGAGGTGTCCTCTTACCAGAGAGTTGCTACAGTAGAACTACCTCCCTGTAGAAGACAACATAATTGCACAGCCAATGTATACTTTAGAGAGAAGTGTCCTCTTACCAGAGAGTTGCTACAGTAGAACTACCTCCCTGTAGAAGACAACATAATTACAGAGCCAATGTGTCCTTTAAAGAGAGAAGTGCCCTCTTACCAGAGTTTCTACAGTAGAACTACCTCTCTGTAAAGGACAACACCAAGTTGTGGAGCCAAAGTGTCCTTTAGAGAGAGAAGTGTCCTCTTTCCAGAGAGTTGCTACAGTAGAACTACCTCTCTGTACAGGACAACACCAAGTTGTGGAGCCAAAGTGTCCTTTAGAGAGAGAAGTGTCCTCTTACCAGAGAGTTGCTACAGTAGAACTACCTCTCTGTAAAGGACAACACCAAGTTGTAGAGCCAAAGTGTCCTTTAGAGAGAGAAGTGTCCTCTTACCAGAGAGTTGTTACAGTAGAACTACCTCTCTGTAAAGGACAACACCAAGTTGTAGAGCCAAAGTGTCCTTTAGAGAGAGAAGTGTCCTCTTATCAAAGAGTTGCTAAAGACTAAAAATGGCAATTTTGCTAATGAAGACTGTCCTTTGTAGAGAAGTGTCCTCTAGCACAAGTGTTATTTCATGGAAGTTCTACTGTAACTGGTTTGTTTTAGTGAGGTTTTTACTGAATATATCAGTTCTTAGGGGGTAACAGGACCAAATAATTACAAGAAAATAAGACCTAATCAAAATAATTTAATATTGTGTGACATTTCGGTAACAGCATTGTTACCATCATCAGGCAAAAGAATAAATGAATAAACACAAGGTAATAAGACCAAATCTATGACCGAATAAATGAATAAATAATTATTTTGTCTGATGATGGTAACAATTCTATTGCTGAAACATCACACTATTAAATTATTTGGATTACGTCTTATTTTCTTGTATCTATAATCCAAATTGTGCTTTATCAGGACCAAATAAGAAATTTATATATGACAACGTTTTCCCACTATGTACTAAGTGTCAACCTGCAACCCCAAAACACATTATTGACTGTATTGACTCATCCATTGATTGACTCTTCCCCGGCAGACACCATCAAAAATCTCAAGCTTTACAAGCTTGATACCTTAATATGATTGAGTTGAGATAAGAAAGAAGAGAAAGATATATGACAACTAATAGGCAATAACTCCCCACCTATATGTAGTAGAACCTCCATTAAAAGGACACCTCCCTAGAGAGCACCTCCCAACAAAGGACAGTTTTCATAACCAACATATTACCTTTTTTATTACTTAGAAGCTCTCAAGTAAGAGGATACTCTTCTCTGTAAAGGACACTTTAGCTTTACAACTAGATGTTGTCCTATAGAGAGAGGTTCTACTGTATATGAAACTTTCTACTGTCCTTACTGCGATGGTAAAATATTGTGAGGGCCTGGCTCATCAGTGGTGAGCCCTCCCAGTGGTTTCGGTAGTTTAATCTTATCATACCATAGTGGAGCTCTAAGTAGTCAGCCCTTCTCTATGTCTTTCCCTCTTCTTCCTTCTTATCTCCACTCAATCATATTAGGGTATCAAGCTTGTAAAGCTTTAGACTTGACAACCATCATGACTGGGTGAAGTAGAATGCATCTGCCTTTGTCATTAAGACTGGGAGCACTACTCAGTGGCAGGCCGACTTAGCTCCAAAAGAAATGGCCGCCTCTGACATGAGGAACAGACACCATGTGTAGCCGCTCCTAACATGGAGTACAAACGCTGCTCATCCTGTATCCCTGGATTAGGAGCCCTTACAGGGTACTATCAGCCGGGCCAGCTGAACCCAGGTTTTTTTTAGTGAGCTTGTTACTGCTCCCCCTCCTTTTTCATCCGGGCTTGGGACCGGCAGAGTTATGTCTTGCCCTTCCCTATGGAAGCTGTTATAAATACTTAGTGAGGGAGATGCACCTTAGATGAGACTTTGTGTGAGATATCAACTAATCAAGGTTAAGATTAGATAAGATGACGGCATATTTTGTCTCTGTGAATAAATCCTCCCTAGCCATCTAAAGTAAGTTGTTCCAATCCAAATATCTTTCCTTTAATTATTGCTTATACTTATAAAACTGGAATTTTTGTTGCAATTTTTTTCATAACAGATTACTGAAAGTCTAAAAGTTAAAAAACCAATTAATCTTTATACAGTAGAACAGATTCTTAATTTAGTGTTATGCAACAATTGAACCAATTTTTTTCAAAATCTCTCTACCATTTCCCTTTAAAATCATCATCTTTAATTCAACAATCTCTAATTCAATACTTGCAACAATTAAACCAATTTTTTTCAAAATCCCAACCACTTCCCTTTCAAATCACCATCTTTAATTCAACAATCTCTAATCCAATACTTGCAACAATTTAACCATTTTTTTTTTCAAAATCCCAACCATTTCCCTTTCAAATCACCATCTTTAATTCAACAGTCTCTAATTCAATACTTGCAACAATCCAACCATTTTTTTTTCAAAATCCCAACCATTTCTCTTTCAAATCACCATCTTTAATTCAACAATCTCTAATCCAATACTTGCAACAATTCAACCAATTTTTTTCCAAATCCCAACCATTTCTCTTTCAAATCACCATCTTTAATTCAACAGTCTCTAATTCAATACTTGCAACAATCCAACCAATTTTTTTCAAAATCCCAACCATTTCTCTTTCAAATCACCATCTTTAATTCAACAGTCTCTAATTCAATACTTGCAACAATCCAACCAATTTTTTTCAAAATCCCAACCATTTCTCTTTCAAATCACCATCTTTAATTCAACAATCAATAGTTTAACCAATTCTTCAAAATCTTCACACAGCAAAAAAAAAAAAGGGGATGTAAAGATACTAAGGCCATTTTCAAGAAGCTTTGAGGAACCATAACCAAAATAGACAAGATCCATGTTAGTAGCAACAAGAATTTGCAAGCCGTGGGAGGGCACAGCTCCCATAGGAATAGTTCTTAGTAACAGTATTATATTTCCAAAGATTGATAAAGCATAATTTGGATTATAGATTATAGCTTGCCTAAAAAATAAGACCTAATCCAAATAAATTAATAGTTTGTGACGTTTCGGTAACAACGCTGTTGCTGAAACATCATACACTATTAATTTATTTGGATTAGGTCTTATTCTTTTGTCTGATGATGGTAACAACGCTGTTACTGAAACATTATACACTATTAATTTATTTGGATTAGGTCTTATTACCTTGTGTCTATTTCCAAAGATCATTTGTTGGTTGGAAGTTTAACAGAAAAAAACACAGCCACATCAACCTATGGTTTATTTAACTCCTGATGTTTCAGTGACTTGGTGTCACTCTTGTCCCCTGAGTTATAGTCTGTTAAAGAATTATTGGGATTTGAAACAAATCTTCCTTCTTATCTCCACACTGGGTGAAGTAGAAATGTGTCTGCCTTTGTTATTAAGACTGGAAGCACTACTCAGTGGCAGGCCACTGACTTAGCTCCAAAATAAATGGCCGTCTCTGACATGAGGAACAGACGCCATGTGCAGCCGCTCCTAACATGGAGTACAAACACTGCTCATCCTGTATCCCTGGAGCCCTTACAGGGTACTATCAGCCGGGCCAACTGAGCCCAGGTTTTTTTAGTGAGCTTGTTACTGCTCCCCCTCCTCCTTTTTCATCCGGGCTTGGGACCGGTTATAATGCAAGGTTATAATGCAAGAAAATAAGAACTAATCCAAATAATTTATAAATAATTTTTCTTTTATATTATAGATTATTTATATAATCTATAGTCCAAATTGTGCTTTGCCGCTTTATCAAATAAAAAGGTTGAATTATATTTGTTTGACTTGAAGAGTTTGTGTTATAAATAGAGGTAGTTCAACAGCAGCAATGTGGTGCAGAATGCCAATTGACCAGAGAGATGTCATGGAGCTGGTGTATCAGCTGTCCAACGAGGATGACCTCAAGGTGACTGTAACCCAGTCTGCCAAGGGAGCCCTGTTTGTGGGGGCCACTACCTTTGCAGGGGGCGTAGTACTAGGACCTTTAGGGCTGCTGGGGGGTGCCGTGGTGGGAGGCATCATGGCAGCCTCCTCTGCCAAGGGCACGTACCGCTCCGTGATCTCCGTCCTACAAGAGTTACCTCCGGAACGGAAGCAACGCCTCCTAACCAATGTCCAAGATATTGTGTCAAGCATCGAAGCCACGGACCTCGCCATGCTCTCCCTCGCTGTCATCAACTGCACCGATCTCCGTACAAAGATCATCCAAGCCATCGGCCATTTTGTCACTAGCGATCTCGGCTACTGTTTAGCATAACAGACGTCATTACTCAAATTGGCCATTCCTTTTTTTACCCCTTTCCTATTATTTATCTGGATGGTTCTAATTGTTCTATGTTCTCTCTTCTTCTTTTTTTTTAACTCCTTCTTAAAAATAATTATTTATCTGCCAAATATATACAAGTTGATGTTTAGTACTCTTTTTGTTCTTTTTCAGATATTGTCTCTCTTTTTTTTTTATTTTCGATTTTTCCCAAATGTCATCCTTCAGGTAACAATCAATTTTTTTTTATAATATGGGCAGCCTCTTTGTTTACAAAACTTGTATTCAAAATATCAATGTGTTACCTAGTCATTGTTTGTAAAATTTAAATATTTAAATATAAAAATAGTTTTTGTAATTGTATCTGCTACAAATTAAATACATTTTTGGAAGTTTGTTGAGTCGTAATTTTAACACTTGGGTGTTAGTCTTGTAAAACGTTGTTGTGTGTGTTATTTATGTGTTCATAAGCCATAAGGTTCATAATCAGTGATAAGGCACAATCTAAATAAATAAATAGTGTTGTGATGTTTCTGTAATAGCATTGTTACTGAAATATCTCTCACTATTTATTTAGATTTTGTCCTATTACCTTGTGAAAAAATATTACAAATGTGATAATGTACTGGGATAAGGTGCATAAATTATGAAAAAAGGCATCTCCTTATCATGCAACTGAAAGTTGTTGATGGCTTTGCGCCATCTATCTGAATAAATATAAACTATTCTAGTTGATTTCTAATTATTCCAGAATTGGCCAAACACCCATTCTTGATTAATAAAGAAAAGCTAACCACGGACGCGTTTCGGGCTTTTTGGGTTGTTGAGGTACAGCTTGCACCACGCTGATGAGGGCCAACAGCCCAAAACACATCCGTGGTTAGCTTTTTCTTGATTAATCAAGAATGGGTATTTGGCCAATTCTGGAATAATTAAAAATCAACGAGAATAGTTGATATTTATTCCGATAGATGGCGCAAACCATCAGCAACTTTCAGTTGCACGATAAGGAGATGCCATTTTTCATAATTTATTACCTTGTGTTTTATATTCAGTACAACTTAAGACAACACCTCTCTACAAAGGACAACTTTCATCACCCAAATTACCATTTTTACTAATTAGAAACTCTCCCTAAAGAAAACTAGGTGTTGTCCTTTACAGAGAGGTTGTTTTACTGTACTAATATAGAAATATTACATTGTTTAAAAAATAATAATTTGTAAGCTTTAAATTTGAGGGTTCATTTTTTTTTTTTTTTCAGGGTGAAGAATTACTTAGCCTCGAAGTTTCCTTTTCAAAAAAAAAAAATAATAATAATAAAGATAGATATTTCATCTTTTATATGAAATTGTTAGTGAAAGAAAACTTTGATATAATAGAAGTAGAACTATGTTAACTTTTCAGGTTTAAAAAATAAATAAAAGTTTCACTCACTGCATTATGAAAATTTTTAGAACCTACACTCATGATAATTTGATCTCATCTTAACCTTCATCAGATGTTTCACTCACACTTGCATAATTCAAATTTTTAGAACCTACAGACTCATGATAATTTGATCTCATCTATAACCTTCATCAGATGTTTCACTCACACATGCATTATGCAAATTTCTGTTGTTGTTTCTTATCCCTTTGTGTAAAGATTACACGAATTCCATGAGTTCATGCTCCTCGAGCTGTTTTATTATGAGCAGCGGCCTCTCCCAAAGGTCCTGTTTAGTGCATCTAATGCAAGCCAAAATGTGTTCTGGAGCTGCAGGTGCCAAAGCTACATTTTGGGCAAGTGGGGTAGATTTTGTTATTATTTTCTATCTTCAATGGCTTGAGATGGTCTGTTCTAAATCTTGTTAGTTGTGTTTGATGCTGTCTATTTCTGATGTTCAGAGCTCCTCCTGGGTTCACTCCACTGTACCAATTGTGCTTAGGTGGGATCCTCCAGTTCTTGTTTATTTTGGCTACTGTTTCTATTTCTTTAAAAGTAAGTTTATTTTTTTGTGGCAAGGGTTCTTTCGTGCCTTTTTTCACTAGCACATCAGCAGCTTCATTGCCTTCAATTCCAACGTGTGAGGGTATCCATTGAAGGTGAATTTTTGAGAGTTTTTGGAGATAGCCAATTATGTTCCTGCTTACTTTGTCTCTAAGTTCCCCTGTGTGACTCAAGTGTGTGCACTTCTACTATCAGTAAGAATCCAGATATCTTGATAATTAGTATTTCTGATGGATTTTAAGGCTTCATAGATGGCTATAAGTTCTGATCTGAAGACTGAGCAAAAATCTGGGTTTCTTCTGTTCATTTTCTCAATGCCATTTGTGGTTTTGATGAGACAACCACAGCCAGTGTGTCCTAGCTCGTCTCTGCTACCATCGGTATAAATAGTTATTGCATTTTTAGGAATGTTATTAATTATTTCTAATGATAATTGTTTTAAGTATTCTGGATTTTGGCAGTGTTTGTTGGTGGGTTCATTTAAAGAGGCATTAAAAATGACATTTTGTAGTGGTTCGCATGGAGAAATTTTTTCTGCTAAATAATTTTTTTCTACTTTATATTTAAAAAATTCATTTCTTTTGGCCAGGTGGAGAGGGCCTTCTTTTTTGAGTCTTAGATTGGATTCCCAATTAAGTATGTAATTGGAAGTTCTGTGTTTGTTCCTATAACTCTTGATGTTGTTTATATATTTTGGCAGATTGTAGCTTCTTCTATCCTTTAAGGGCATAATGTCTGCCTCGTAAAGTACAATATCGTTAGGGCAGGTATTTCGAAGACCTGTAATAATTCTAGCTGCACTTAGTTGTATCCTTTCCAGTGAGTTTAGATTTGTTTCAGATGCTGTACCATAGATTTGATATCCATATTCCAGGATAGGTCTAATTAGAGATGTGTAAGTTAATTTTAGTGTGGTTGCATCGGCTCCCCACTCTCTTCCTGAAATATATTTCAGGATTTTTAGTCTGTCTCTTCCTTTTCTAATAACTTCTTCAATATGTTTACTGGAGTTAATTTCTGGATCCAGGGTGTAGCCAAGATATTTAGGATGTTTATTATATTGTAATTGTTGTTCTTTCAGAATAATTTTTGGCCTTATTTTGTATAGTTTCTTATCGGTAGTAAAAAGACCGGTTTCAGATTTTTGGGGGTTAAATTCTAATTTATGTTTATTAGCAAATTTTTCTAGGTGGAGAAGAGTCTTGTTCAAATCCCTTTCAGCTTTTTTCCAGTTAGTGTTACTGCTCCATAGAATAATGTCATCAGCGAAAAGTCCAATATTGGTATTATGTGAAATTTTTTCTTCTATGCCTGCAATAAATAGGGTGAAGAGAGTTGGGCTAAGGACTGATTCTTGTGGTAATCCTTGGTACAATTTGAAGGTTTTAGAGAGAGTTCCATTATATTTGACCCTGATGTATCTATTTTTAAGGAAATCATTTATCCAAGTGATAGCTTTTCCATCAATTTTGAAA
Source organism: Cordylochernes scorpioides (assembly GCA_030710605.1). Classification (NCBI taxonomy): domain Eukaryota; kingdom Metazoa; phylum Arthropoda; class Arachnida; order Pseudoscorpiones; family Chernetidae; genus Cordylochernes; species Cordylochernes scorpioides. The sequence goes on from CP092863.1 coordinate 108,404,081, forward strand.
TGCTTGTATAATTTTGTAATTAACTTGTTTTTCCATACTTTATCAAAAGCTTGTGTAAGGTCTAAAAAAGCAGCTAGGGTGTGGTTAGTTGGTTTTCTGTTTTGTGCATCTTTTACCTTTTGTGTGAAAAATAAGAGTTGGTCTATTGTCCCATGTCCTTTCCTAAATCCATATTGTTCTTCTGGTAAGAGATTTCTTGTGTCAAGGTGGTAGGTAAGTCGTCTGAGTCAATACTCTGTAAACTGGCGAATCCTATATAGGACGAGAGGTCCTCAATAAAGGCTTTTTGTTGTTGTTTGTTGTTGATAATTTGATTTCATCTATAACCTTCATCAGATGTTTCACTCACACATGCATTATGCAAATTTTTAAAACCTAGAGACTTGATAATTTGATTTCATCTATAACCTTCATCAGATGTTTCACTCACACATGCATTATGCAAATATTTAGAACCTAGAGACTCTTGATAATTTGATCTCATCTATACCTTTCACAAGATGTTCCACTTACACACATACATACATTAGGCAAATTTTTAGAACCTAGAGACTTGATAATTTTCTCTCTATAACTCACAGAAAGATTTGCCAATTATCAACCACCACATGTAACAGTGTAGCAATATTTGAAAAAAATCTTCTTTCTTATCTCTACTCAATCATATTAGGGTATCAAGCTTGTAGAGCTTGAGACTTGACAACCATCATGACTGGGTGAAGTAGAATGCGTCTGCCTTTGTAATTAAGACTGGGAGCACTACTCAGTGGCAGGTCGACTTAGATCCAAAAGAAATGGCCATCTCTGACATGAGGAACAGACGCCATGTGCAGCCGCTCCTAACAGGGAGTACAAACGCTGATCATCCTGTATCCCTGGATTAGGAGCCCTTACAGGGTACTATCAGCCGGGCCAGCTGAACCCAGATTTTTTAGCGAGCCTGTTACTGCTCCCCATCTCCATTTTCATCTGGGCTGGGAATCGGCAAAGGCGGAGTGAATAACACAATGAAACACAAGTCAATAGATCTCTCAACTTTATTATCAATAATAATAATATTCATTTAATAACAATGTCTTCAGTAGAAAAAAAGGAAGGTGAAGGTCTTAAGGCCGAGTGAGCTGCTAGGTGGAGGAAGGTCAGTCAGGAAGACTTGGGCTACTGATGACACACCACAAACACATATGCAAAGTTGGTACATCTCTTGTGGGGATCCATTTCAATCATAGATTATAGAACAGATAAGGCACAATTTGGATTATAGATTATAAACATAAGATAATAAGACCAAATAAATATATAGTGTGTGATGTTTCGCTAACAATGTTGTTGCCAATCTTCAGACAAAAGTCTGACTGACAAAAGACTTTTGTCTAAAGATGGTAACAACACTGTTACAGAAACATCACACACAATTTATTTATATTTGGTCTTATTACCTTGAGATTATAGAAAAATTTACATTTAGAGGGGGTCGGTGGAAGGATGGTCTAAACTGTTGGTTTTTTGACCGCTACGACCCGGATTCGATTCTTGAATTGGGCACTTTTTTCTGAATAAAAAAAAAAAAGCCTAATGGCCCCTTATTCTTGCAAAAGTCAAACCCCACCAGCGAGGGCAAGCAACCAAATGGGGCTTTGGCACATTTGTAAGTGCAAAGTCGAACTGCTTTTCACATGTGTAGACATGTGGTGCATTTAGAGTAAAAGCAGTCACCAACTTCTACCCACCATGATTACCATAGGCAAAGTCAGACTTTCACCAAAGTGTGCCTGGATCATGGTGCCATGATCAACGAAAGCTGCACCCCTATATCCCATTCCATGAGATCATGAACTCATGGAATTTGTGTAATCTTTACACAAGGGGATAAGAAACATGATTACCATGGCTTGTACTATGTGTACTAAGGATAAGCAAAAAAAAAAAACATTTAGAGGAGAGCTTCATATCCTGAATTCTTTAAAATAGAATCTTCAAGTGATGGCATCAACATTGATATTCACTTTGGAATTCATTTTCTTCAGCTCATAGGAAGAATAACTTCTTAGGTCCATTTAAGTCTATCAAAAATGATGAAACACAATTTGGATTATTAAAATATACAAGTATCAGAGTCATCAACAATTCTGTCACTGTTTGCTTTTGGTTCAGTGGTAGAATGCTTGCCTGCAACGCGGGCGCCCCGGGTTCGATTCCGGGCTAATGCATTTTTTTTTTTTTACAATTTTTAAAACTTATTTATATTATTAAAATATATGTGCTTTTCCTGTCATGTACAGATTTATGGTCTATGTACACAAGTATACAAGTATGTATACAAGTTATTTGCAAATTGCGTTGCAAATTTGCCCTTTCGCTCATAAGCAACGCCTCTAGCGGTGAAGATGGGAGGTAATATCAGCTGACCTAATGGACATGTAAAACGTGTTTTAACAGGACATAGAGAAAAATCTGGAAAATATATTTTTCGGATGTTTAATCAAGAAAAATAAATTGACAGGTTGTGGGAAAAAGTAGTTTTTTTTATTCAGAAAATGATGATGACAATATTGCTGTATCATATTTGATTATCAGATACAAAATTATATCCGGAAAAATTCCAAAAAGCAGAGACCACGGGTGAAGCCAGTTAATTTTTAGTATGCAGGAACAAAATTCTAGCAGAAAAACATTCATTCGAGTAGAAGACACAAAGCCAGATCATCTCTTTATAAAAATATCGCTTCTCAGACACAAAGTTTGGAGCGGGACGTTTCACAAGAATGACATCCACGGCGCCAATTTATAATTGTAACGAATAGTATTTGAATAAAGGCATTTAATTGGGTAAAACCCGGGCGTTGCCCGGGTCATTCGGCTAGTAGATTATAAACATAAGACCAAATCCAAATAAACAGTGTGCTGTGTTTCGGTAACAGCGTTGTTACCATCTTCAAACAAAAGTGTTAATTGTAAATTTACATTTATGAATTAAATTGCCATCTATCAAAAAAAAATATATGGCAATGTGTTTCTTTTCACATAAATAATCAAATTTTACCTCTACAGACCTTACTACAATGATCTACAATCTTGTAGTAAGGTCTGCAGAGATAAATTTTTTTATTATACATGTGAAAGGAAACACATTGCCAAAAAAAATTATTACAAATCAAACAATTTGGATGATAGATTAGTAACATAAGGTAACAAGATCTTTTTTTTTTTGCTTATCGAACCCGGGTCGTAGCGGTCGAAAACCAATGATTTAGACCATCCTTCCACCCCTGAACCTAAATGTAAAGAGCTGGGACTAATTCTATGGCTTTAATTCAACAGTTTTTCGAATCGCATTCAGCCTATTTACTTTAACCGACTATTATTTAACACCAACTTTAACCAAAATATTCTTATTCTTTCAGGTGTTGAATTATAGAAGTATGACTGTATATATGTTATATTAAAATATTTTATTTAAAATTATATTTCATAGATACAAATGTATCTATTGTAGGAATAATAAAATAGTTTTGATCAGAGATTTCTTTATTTGAGGTAAGGAATATATATAAAACATAATTTGGTAAAAGTACTGCCTGGCTTAAGGCGTAAGAATTAAAAAATGAAATACTTATTTACATAATGTACAAAAGATTTGAGCCGGCCAACGGGAAACAACAACAATGAATTTTTATAGGGTAAGCATGACCTCTGGCGGTCGATTTAACAGAGTATTTGAATCTATGAAATTATAATTTTTTGAAGTAAAATAATTTTTCTATAACATATAAATATAAATTTTAAAAAATAAAAGACATCATCTCCAGTCAAAATAGAACACTAAACAAGATTCAGGTTAGTACACAAACCAACCAAGTCTTATGCAGGGACTTGCGCAGTACTTACTCAGTGGGTAGAGGCACCGTTCAGCTGCCGGTAGAGTATGAAGCTAATGGCGACTGCAGCAATGCCACCCACTATAGCAGAAGACCACCTTACAACCTGGAACACAAATGTCGGTCATTACAATAGGTTTATCTACCAAATTTGTGAAATAGGTGCACTGTATGTGTGAGTAAGCAAGTAAGCCCTCAATTTTAAAAAGAAGAGTTATGCATCATCATTTGAGATAAAGTAGCCCTCGCATATATCCCTAGAATTCCAAATATATAAACAAAGACTGACCCACTTTGGACACATAAGTCATACTACCAGGCTTATCCACCAAATTTGTGGAATGGGTGCACTGTGTGTGTGAGTAAGCAAGTAGGCCCTAAATTTTAAAAAAGGAGAGTTATTTGAGCTAAGGTAGCCCTTGCATAAGATCCTTAAGAATTCCAAATATATAAACAAAGACTGACCAACTTTAGACACATAAGTCATACTACCAGGCTTATCTACCAAATTTGCGGAATGGGTGCACTGTGTGTGTGAGTAAGCAAGTAGGCCCTAAATTTTAAAAAGGAGAGTTATTTAAGCTAAAGTAGCCTTTGCATAGATCCCTAGAATTCCAAATATATAAACAAAGACTGACCTACTTTGGACACATAAGTCATACTACCAGGCTTATCCACCAAATTTTTGAAATGGTTGCATTGTGTGTGTGAGTAAGCAAGTAAGCCCTCAATTTTAAAAAGAAGAGATATGCATCACCATTTGAGCTAAAGTAGCCTTTGCATAGATCTCTAGAATTCCAAATATATAAACAAAGACTGACCAACTTTGGACACATAATGAGAGCAAATGGTCATCAAAAGTTGATGGACACTAACAACAAAAGCTTTTCCATTATCCATACCACAATGATAAAGTCCTCATTGAAGTGAAGGAAAAAGAAGAAAAGGTAGAAGTTTCTGAGTAAAGGAATTGTAATGACATTCATAAAGAAAGGTTAGCTTCTTTGAAATCTCTAAGAAACCAGCAGCAGATTTAGATTGGAAAAAAATACAGTCACCTCTACCATTGTAGACCAAAGACAATAGAATAAATAGCCAATGATAGTCCTCTTGAAATTTAAAAAAATCCTCTAAAAATACCCTACCCTTTTATCCACTTATGGCGTGGATGATATCTCCAAAGCATGACTTGCAGATATGCACTATTAACTAATGATTGGTTGATTTTTGCCATCATGAATGTTATAGCCAGTAGTGACACTGACCTGCAGAGTGACAAGGATCAAGCACTTCTGTATTTGATTTTTTTTTTTTAAATATAACATCGGAGAAAATTAATAAGAATGTATATATACAAGGTGTGTTCATTAATTTCCAGGAATGGTTAAAAAATAAAATAAATAAAAAATCTAAGAAAATTTTTTTATACAGAGTTAAATATTGGACATTCGACCACACCTGACTGAAAGCACGAGTCTCGTGGCGCACGCGCCGATCTAAAAATAGAACAAAACAACTTCCTTGTAAGGTTCGCATTTCTAATTTTAAAATGGCCGTTTTCAAAGAGCAGAGAATCTGCATTAAGTTTTGTTTTAAATTGAAAAAAAGTGCTACTGAGACGTATGAATTGATTAAAGAAGCTTTTGGCGATGCAGCTTTATCCCGTTCAAGAACTTTTGAATGGTTTTCACGCTTCCAAAAAGGTCGGGAAAAGGTAAACGATGATCAGCATACTGGGTGTCCAAGATCATTACTTTGCGAGGAAAACAAGCTCAAAATAAAGCAATTAATTAAATCTAACAGAAGAATTTCTATTAAAGACTAATCTTCAGAGACTGGACTATCTGTAGGACTGTGTCATCAAATAGTAACAAAAGATTTGGATATGATCCGGACGTCTTCAAAATTTGTTCCCCGAATTCTAACAGAGGAACAAAAGGAGGTTAGAATGGATGTCTGCAAAAACATGGTTGAAATGACTCGGACCTATCCAGAATGGATGCAAAAAATCATTACCGAGGATGAGACATGGGTGTATCAGTATGACCCGGAAACCAAACGTCAATCCAGCCAATGGATTCAAAGAAGGGAACCGAAACCCAAAAAGGCAAGATTTACAAAATCCAAAGTCAAGACATTGCTTGTTACATTTTTTTATATTAATGGTTTGGTTCACCATGAATTTATTCCTTTCGGACGTACAATTAATCAAGAGGTTTATTTGGGGATAATGAGGCGCTTAAGGGAGGCAGTGCGCCTTAAAAGACCTGAAAGATGGCAAAACAATGACTGGATACTTCACGTCGATAATGCGCGGCTGCACACAGCCCATGTAGTTTTGCAGTTCTTGGCCAAGCATTAAACCATACAGATCCCTTAACCACCCTATTCCCGCGACTTAGCCCCCAATGACTTTTTCCTCTATCCTAAATTGAAAATGAAGTTAAAAGGAAGGAAATTTGACAACATTGATATGATACAAGCTGAATCGAAGGCAACCTTGAGGAACCTCTCAAAAAGTGATTTTATCTCCTGCTTCGACAATTGGAAAAAAAAGATGGAACAGGTGTATTGAGGCAGGAGGGGCATATTTTGAAAAATATTAAATTAGTTTTTTTATTTATTTTATTTTTTCAAAGATACAGAGCAGTCCTGGAAATTAATGAACGCACCTTGTATATATATAATTTTTTTGCATACCAATATAAAATTTCAAATTAATTCATATTACGGGGGGGGGGGGATTAAGTTACACACACACACACACACTGCTAAAACTATATTTAATACAATCACACTACAGTTGAGACTTACTAGGGAAATAGTTTCCAATTATTACTTGTCTTTTTAACAAATGCAAATTATTCCTTATCCCTCATTTTCTCATTTGAAAAATAATTGCATCAATATTAGGACTATAAAGCCACTGATAATTGGGACTCTTGAGTCATTGATAATTGGGACTATCGAGTCACTGATAATTGACACTCTGGAGTCATTGATAATTGGGACTATGAAGTTAATGATAATTGAGACTATGAAGTTAATGATAATTGTGACTATGATGTCACTGATAAGTGGTACTATGGAGCGACTGATAATTGGGACTCTGAAGTCATTGATAATTGGTACTATGGAGTCATTGATGATTGGTACTATGATGTCACTGATAAGTGGTACTATGGAGTCACTGATAATTGGGACTATGGAGCCACTGATAATTGGGACTATGGAAGTTACTGATAATTAGTATATGGAGCCACTGATAATTGGGACTATAGGTCCACCCATATAAATTTAAATGAGATAATTGACAGTATATTTGCAAAATAAAAGACAAATATAACCATACCAAACCAACCATTAAAAAAAAGGAACCTAGGAAACTAACTGAACTAAAAAAAGGAAAACAAATAGTACAGGAGCTAACTTACACTCTGCCGTTGTTTAGATTGTTTGTGAGCCAAATATTTCTCTACTAACGGACCAATCTCAACTAGAGGAATCTTGCTGGATCCTGGCGGTTGGATGAGGGTTAACTGAACAGCTCAACGACTCGTTAAAATCTAACTCTTTATTAGCTAATAATTTTACATTTCCATGGAGAGGGGGGAAGAATATAGATAAATAGGGTTATAGAATACCAGATCACCAGGTAATAATAACACCAATAACAGTGGAACAACCTCATTAGAGCAGAAACTTAAGGTACAATTTGGATTGGAGTTCTCTTGATGGATGTAAAATCTAATTTGGAATGAGGACCTGTTGTTGTTGTTTCTTATCCCCTTGTGCAAAGATTACAAGAATCCCATGAGTTCATGATCTCATAGAATGGGGTATAGGGGTGCAGCTTTTGTTGATCATGGTACCATGATCCAAGTACCTTATGGTGAAAGTCTGACTTTTCCTGTAATTTGAGCCCGTTCCTAACATGGAAGCCTTTGCTGTCATGATTTCATAAAATGGGGTATAGGGGTGCAACTTTCGTTGATCATGGCATCATGATCCAAGTACACTATGGTCAAAGTCTGACTTTGCCTGTAGTTTGAGGCTGTTCCTAACATGGAAGCCTTTGATGCCGACTCTAACATGAGTACAGACACAGCTTCTCCGTATCCCTGGAGTGGGACCATTGCTGAGGTCTATCAACCGGGTCAGAGGAACTAAAAAATGAGGACCTACTTGTCATGTGCCATCTGCAATATGGAGGCTGACCCAGTACATCTTCTTTGGATAAGGATTTATACCATAATCCTCATCAAATCTTAAAATTAACCAATATATACAGTCTCCATGACATCCTATAATTTTATACATGGAATGAAAAGACACAATTTGGATTGTAGAACGACATTTGAAAATTAACCTGCTTGTGTTTCTTTTGAACAAAAAATCGAAATCTATTTTAAGGAGAAATAACAATTATTTCTAACCTTAGGGATGAAGTATGAAAGGATGAATTGTAAAGAGTAATGATGAACGGAAAAATAAGTGTCCATGGATGGTAATTTTCCGTTTATCATTACTCTTCACAATTCATCCTATCATACCTCATTCCTAAGGTTAGAAATAATCGTTATTTCTCCATAAAATAAATTTTGATTTTTCGTTCAAAAGAAACATTTAAGGTATAATTGTCAAATTTCGTTCTACAATTATAAGCGCATTATATTGTATTATAAAATTCTTATTTAAATTTGGTTTTATTATAACCTGGTGTTATCACAGAAAAAGAAATTGAGGATACTAACTTTGAAACAATTTTTAGGGGTTGGCTGAGTGATTCAATTCAATATTTAGGGCCTAAAATGAGTAGCAACTAGATTTAAAAAAACTGAAAATGTAACTGTACCTTAATTCGAAACTATTATAAACGTGTATGATTCTTTTTTAAAAATAAATAATTTCTACTATCCTTACTGCAATGGAAAAATTAATGGGAGGGCCTGGCTCATCAGTGGTGAACCCTCTTAGCGGTTTCGCCAGTTTAATCTACCATACTGCTGTTATATTGCATTTTTGGAACTTCCTTTTATAGTGATACTGATGCTAGACTCTTGGAATGGGTATTTTAGATCAACTATGGACATAAGCTTTGAGGACAACAGAATTACATACATTTATAAATATATAAAATGCTTCGAGCAATCGCTCTTCCGCAAAAATGCAATATAGCAGCGGTATGGTAGATTAAACTGGCAAAACTGCTAGGAGGGTTCACCACTGATGAGCCAGGCCCTCCTATTAAATTTTTCCATTGCAGTAAGGACAGTAGAAATTGCTTTATTTTTTAAAAAAGAATCATACGCGTCTATAATAGTTTCGAATTTTGATAACAGATGGCGCGCTAATGCATCATAATATAACTGTACTTTAGTTTAAAATGGTCTTAAAACACACTTTTTTTTTTTAAACTTATCTTTAGGGAGAGATGTCCCTCTTACTGGAGGGTTGCCCCAAATAGTATTTCATTATCACAGGATTTTGATAAATTACAACCATAAGATGCTGCTTGTATCAAATCCTCCAAAAAAGACCTCTGGGAAAACCCCAAGACTATAATAGAAAAGCCGAGACTAATGGAGATTGTTTAAACAACTTGAGGAATAAACAACAACAACATAAGATGCTGCAACTCTATTTATTTGATTAAAGGACACTTTAGGGCAAGCCCTTCTTCAGCTAACTATAAAACGTCTTATGATTTTTTGTAAGAAATTGTAGAGAGAGAGAGGTGTCCTCTCTAGAGTGAGTGTTCTCTCATGGTAGTTGTTCTACTGTACTTTGTCAATGCACTAGGCCTAAGGTAGAGTTAACCCTCAAAAGCTTGCTGCAGATTAATAAAGAAATGTATGGCAATTATAGATCTATATATAACATCTCTTTTCTTATAGATGGAAAATTTGCCGGGAGAAAATTGATCCATAGAAGCATAGGGCGCCTCTCCCGTCAAAATAAACGTCAACACCTGACGCCATCTATTGATCGTTGCCGCAAATTAGGGCCATTAGCCCGAAACCATGGTTTCTAGGTGGACGCTTCTCAGTTTGCCAAAGCTGGTGTTGTGGCTTTGTCACCGACCTGAGGTCGCTAGTTTGCGACGACAGTCAATAGATGGCGTCAGGTTTGACATTTATTTTGACGGGAGAGGCGTCCTATGCTTCTATGGATCCCTTTTCTTGTTGTTGCTTCTTATCCCCTTCTGTAAAGATTACACAAATTCCATGATCCTTTTTCTTAGATTCAATTAGAAGGAAGTATTGACCTTAAGAAATAAAATGGATGAAAAATATTGGATGTTGAAGATGGCCATAGAAGAGAGAATAAACAACATGAAAACACATCAAGGGGGGTGAAACTAAGGTACAGTACATAGATCTGATAGTACTCCATGTTGGGAGCAGCTGCACATGGCGTCTATTCCTCAGTCAGAGGCGGCCATTTCTTTTAGAGCTAAGTCGGCCTGCCACTGAGTAGTGCTCCCAGTCTTAATGACAAAGGCAGACGCATTCTACTTCACCCAGTCATGATGGTTGTCAAGTCTCAAGCTCTACAAGCTTGATACCCTAATATGATTGAGTGGAGATAAGAAAGAAGATTAAGCTTGTAAGGTTGACAACCATCATGATTGGGTGAAGTAGAATGTGTCTGCCTTTGTTATTAAGATTGGGAGCACTACTCAGTAGCAGGTCGACTTAGCTCCAAAAGAAATGGCCGCCTCTGACATGAGGAACAGACGCCATGTGCAGCCGCTCCTAACATGGAGTACAAACGCTGCTCATCCGTTGTCAAACAGACACCATCAAGGGTCACAACTTGATATCCTAATATGATTGAGTGGAGATAAGAAAGAAGAAGATCTGATAATGAAGGGACACACAAGGAAGTTCTACAATCATCAACTCATACAATTTAAGGCCATGGAAGATGTTGTTAGGATAGAGGGAGTCAAGATGTGGAGGACTTACACTTTGCTTAGATTCTGAAGTTTTCTCTACTTTAGTGGAGGTTGTGGAACTGGGTGTAACTTTTGTGGGGCAAACTTTCTTGCTACTTTCTTGAGGGGCGGGTTCAGGGGTCTGGAGAATGGAATGGAGGAGGGGGGGTTTAGAAACATTTCAAATAGAGATACAACATGCTTCAACTAAAAAAAAAATGAAAATGTTGAAAAACAAAATTAAATCCACCAGAGAGGACTTACATCGATGAATGAAAATAATCCTAACATATAATATATTGTAACAAAGTATTTATTAATTTTATTATTTTTATTAACAGAGTGGTCATTTTTATGTTTATATTTTGCTACTCTGTAAATTTCCATCGTGGCTTATTTTTTGTTTACCATTCATGGTTTGTCCTTCCCTGAAATAAATTGTCGTCTCATCCGGAAGTTTTTTTTTTTTGTCTTCCCTAATTTTCCACGTGGCAATATAATTTTGTAAATAGAACAATCCATAAATAAATCTTTAATTAAAAAAAGGCATATATTGGATCAAAATATCGTTTACTTTACCAATATTTCAGTTGGCTGAATGCCAACCTTTTTCAAGGTGTTATAACATATTAATGTGTAAAGATAGAGGCTGCCTGGCTGGCATTCATATTTCTTGAAAATAAAGATACTTCGGCCAGTAAATCTTTTTATTATCTTGACGTTTCGACAGAAAGCTTTTGTCCTGACGAGGATAAAAGCTTTTTGTCAAAACGTTGAGGTAATAAAAAGATTTACTGGCCGAAATATCTTTATTTTCAAGAAATATTAATGTCTGTCAACAACAAACTCAGCGCCAACTGAAATATTGGTAAAATAAATGATCTTTTGATCCACAATATATGCCATTTTAATTAAATAATATGTGATTTAAAATAAAACCTTTCTTACATTGTGTTTGGGTGGCGGGGAGGTTTTCTTCTCCTTCTCTGTGGTGTTGAACATCCTCTGGCACATCTTTTTCTCTGAGATTTCATTCTTCTTCTTTTTGATCAGTAGGGCCATGAGGGCGTCACGGCAAGCCTGACACACAACCGGGGTTTAACAAACCATTTATGTTGTTTTTTCTTATCCCCTTGTGTATAGATTACACGAATTCCATGAGTTCATGGAATGGGGTATAGGGGTGCAGCTTTCGTTGATCATGGCACCATGATCCAGGCACACTTTGGTGAAAGTCTGACTTTGCCTGTAGTTTGAGGCCATTCCTAACATGGAAGCCTTTGCCGCCGACTCTAAAATGAGTACAGACACAGTATTCCTGGAGTGGGACCCTTGCTGAGGTCTATCAACTCGGTCAGTTGAACTCGGGATTTTTAAAGACAAACCACTTATAGGACATGGAGGAGGATTCAAGTTCAGATTGTTGTTGCTGTTTCTTATCCCCTTGTGTAAAGATTACACGAATTCCATGAGTCCATGCTCCTCAAGCTGTTTTATGATAGGCAGCAGCCTCTCCCAAAGGTCCTGTTTAGTGCATCTAATGCTAAAGTTCAGTTTGTTGCTGTAATCTCTTCAAAATATATTTTGGCCTTTTTTAAATTTACACTTTTTTTACATAGAACAGTTATTTATTATATAAGTTATAATTTTATTATTTATCCAGAATTGGTCAAATACCCATTCTTGAGCAATCAAGAAAAGCTAACCACATATGTGTTTTGGATTGTTGGCCCTCATCAGTGTGGTGCAAGCTGTACCTCAACCAAAAAAAAAAAACTGGTCATTAGGTCATTCTGAAAATTATGAAATGGATAGTTAAAGCCAGAATTTCATAAGAAGACCAATCAATGTTTTACACATTGTTAAAATAATCAGAGAATAGGTAAGGTACAATTTGGATTATAGATTATAAACAGTTAACTATTTAAAACATGCTGTGGTAAAATTTCTCATTCAGTACTTTTGTCTGAAGATGGTACAAGGTAATAAGACCAAATCCAAATAAATAAATAGTGTGTAAAGTTTGATTATAAACACAAGGTAATAAAACCAAATCCAAATAAATAAATAGTGTGTTTATAATCATTCAGTACTTTTGTCTGAAGATGGTAACAACACATTTACCAAAACGTCACACACTATTTGGATTTGGTCTTATTACCTTGTGTTTATAATCAGAGAATAGTTTATATTCATTTTGACAGATGGTGCAAGCCATCAGCAACTCTAAGTTGAATGATCACGAGATGTCTTTTTCTTAAGTCATTAGATTGTGAGTTTTAAATAATGTTGTGTGCGGGATGGGGTCGTTGGTGGAAAGTTGTCTAAACCATTGGTTTTCGATTGCTATGACCCAGAATTTAATCCTGCAATGGGCACTTTTTTTCTAATTAAAAAAAAAAAAATGCTCCAATGGCCACTGATTCTCGCAAAAGACCAACCTCACCAGTGAGTGCAAGTAACCAAACAGGATTCTGGTG